>OV884056.1:288460066-289674066 GCA_930367215.1 Pollenia angustigena
TAAAAATCAAAAAAAAAAAATAAAACGCGGTAAGACAGTTTGTTTGACATCTTACCCTTTCGTAAGTTCTGTCGGTCTTAAAAAACACCCTTTGTACCATGTAAACTATACATTTAAACATTAATGCAGATTACTTAATGTGTAAATGGTAGTGTGTGTGTGTGTGAGTGCACGTACGTGTTTGGGTTTGAGCAAAAAATATGCATATATTTTAATATTAAATTATCCTTAAAAGTGATATGGGAGTTTGAAAGGAAGCAATTATTTTAAAACAAGTAAAATTTACTTTTAATAAATTTCATTTTTACGTGTGTGTGTGACAATATCGATACAATTTAATTGACCCAAATTTAAAGCCAAACCTAAGCTGCTTTAAAAGTAAATTTATACAATATTTTAATATGGGGAAGCATATTTTTATTTATTTTTTGTTGAGCAAGAAATCCTTTGAAAGTAAAAAAGTTAATGGATTGGAATATAAAAAAAAGAATAGATATATTTATTTTTGCATATAAACAAACTAAGATTTCTAGTATAAAAATTCTGCTGGTAAAGAATCTTTTCATGGATGTAAAAAGTCAATCAGGCATTTTTAGTTTATTTAAAATTAACTTAATGTGAGCATTTTACGGTAATAAAACTTTTTAAGGTTTCAGTTTATAGAAATTTGATTTATTCAATTATCTAAAAAAGTTTTTAATATTTTACAATGAACTTGTACATTTAGAACTAAATTTAAAAAGAAAGCAGAAGTTTCTATATGTTTTTAGCAACAAAATGTTTAAACTTTCTAAACAATATTTTTATAAAAAAGCTAAACAATATCGCTTAATGCTATTTATTACAAGGATGTGCTATGCTTACCCTGCAGGAAATGTCACTAGTGAATCTGTACCGATTCACTACTGACACAGTCACCAGTGCTTGTGACTTATTATACCCCAGAAAATGTTATTAACTATAGACATTTAACATCTGCGTGTCATTGAAAATCTACTACTGAAGTTTGTACTATTGACTAGGTAGTTATTTTGGGAACATATGTAGACATTGGAACCAGAAAATCACGAGTACATTTTGGTAAATTAAGTCTTCACTTTTGGTACGAATACGAATTCATCACATTTTTTTTTTATTATTTCTTCAACTTTTATAGAAATTGTTATTAAAACAATTTTTTTCGTTTTAAAGCCAAATATAGTGACAAATGTAGCGTACACAGAAAAAAATATCTCAAGAAAATTTGTAACAACACAGTTTGTTAAAAATATAATTTTTATTCAACAAACTTTTTGTTTGATTCAATGAAAAAATTTATCAAATATACACTTTGCAAAATAGCACTCAATAAAACATATTTAATAATGAAATATTTAAATATTTCTTGATATTCAATAAAACAAATATTTGAATCAACGATTACACAGTATTTTTACAACTCTTGTCCATTTTATAAAAGGTCATAATTCTCATTCGCTTAACAGTTTTATTTAGTTAAATATCTTTAGTTTTGCCAAAGTCTTTAGAAATCCTGATGATCTCGCTTAAGCAACCAGCGAAATGCACATAGGAACTAGCTTATTCCCCCATAATAAATTTTTGTGTATTTATTTAAAAAGGAAAAAATTGGGAATTAGGCACGTCATAATTAATAAATAAAGATTCGATAAACATTTTATTTGATTTAGTCAACATTTCCAACAATTTATTTTAACAAATCACGCAAACATTTTGTTGAAAAAAATTATTTTAGGCAACAACTTTTTTATTGATTCAATAAACTTGGTTGTTGACTAAAAATTCAATAACTATACCTACAAACTTTTTTATCAATAATGCAAAAATCGTCATCGCAGAAAATTCAAAAATTTTTTCATCAAATATGCGATTTTCGTATTCATATATGAAAATTATTTTTTTCTGTGTAGTGTAGACAGTTCGTTGACAATGTCACAAAAATAGTCGACAAAACTGGTAACTTGCACCCAGGCTTTCTTCAGGATAGTCATCCCTGCATAAATGTATTTCAAAACCAAACACACATACGAAATCGGATGAATGTGCAAATCGTTTGTGTACGCTTACAATAACAAATGCTAAGCTTTACTGCTCGTCGCCTAATTTAAATATCGGGTGATTTTTTAGCTATTATCTTTTTGGCAACACTGGTTTAAACAGCTGAAGCACGTTTCGTGTTCTGTTTCACTGTCAAAAAAAAAATTTTAAATTTTCTGCGATGACGATTTTTGCGGCATGGATAAAAAAGTTTGAAGGTATAGTTATTTCATTTTTAGTCAACAACCAAGTTTATTGATTCAATAAAAAAAGTTGTTGCTCAAAATAATTTTTTTCAACAAAATGTTTACTTGATTTGTTAAATTAATTGTTGAAAATGCTGAATAAATCAAAAAAAATGTTTATTGAATCTTTATTTATTTATTTATTAATGATGATGTGCTTAGTTCCCAATTTTTTTTCTTTTTAAATAAATACACTAAAATTTATTATGGGGGGGATAAGTTAGTTCCTATGTGCATTTCTCTGGTTGCTTAGGCCAGATCTTCAGGAAACCTTTTTCCAAAGACATTGGCAAAACTAAATATATTATGCAAATAAAACTGTAAAGCGAATGAGACTTTACAAATGGAAAAGAGTTGTAAAAATACTGTATTTACTTTGATTCATATATTTTTTTTTATTGAATATGTAGAAATATTTAATAATTGTTTTATTGAATGCTATTAGGCAAATTGTAAATTTGATAAATTTTTTCATTGAATCAAGCAAAAAGTTTATTGACCTTAAATTTTATTTTCGACAAACTGTGTTGTTTAAAATATTCTTGAGATGTATTTTTCTGTGTACTTCTTCAAAGATGATGCGAATCGTAACGTAACTGTGAATGGTGAGCGCTACCGTGAGGTGATATCCAACTTTTGTTTGCCCAAAATGCAAGAGCTTGACTTGCATGACATGTGGTTTCAACAAGACGGTGCCACACAGCACGCTTAACAATGGACTTATTGAGAGGCGAGTTCGGTGAACATTTTATTTCACCTTCGGGACCGGTCAATTGGCCGCCTAGATCGTGCGATTTAACGCCTTTAGAATATTTTTTGTGGGGCTTTTTTAAAGCTCATGTCTATACACACATGCCCGTTTCAATTGACGCATTGGAAGACAACATTGAAACATTTATTCATGAGATACCCGCCCAAATGTTAGAAAGATTATGCCAAAATTGGACTAAGCGGATGGACCATTTGAGGCGCATTCACGGTCAACATTTGCATGAAATAATCTTCAAACATTAAATTATATGGACCGTACTATCGATTCAAATAAAGATTTCATAAATTTGTCTGAATTTTATGTGTTTTTTTTTAAATTTCCTATAGCTCTTAAAAAATCACCCATTAGTATTGTGAGGCTACTAGAATCAAATGTAATACACTCCAGATAGTACTTGTTTATTTCCAAATCTTTCAATACAGAAAAAAATTTTTGCCTGTACTCCCAGTATTTGAAAATAACCTTGTGCAGTCTGCGAGAACTTGCGACATTTACTTGTGAATTATTTTTTTTCAAACGCTGTTGTTGCAATATTACACAGTGCACCAGTACAAAAAACACATGGACTAGACACCATAGATTCGATTGTATTACCTACGGGTAGTAAGACTCTAT
Source organism: Pollenia angustigena (assembly GCA_930367215.1). NCBI lineage: Eukaryota > Metazoa > Arthropoda > Insecta > Diptera > Polleniidae > Pollenia > Pollenia angustigena. The sequence continues at coordinate 288,463,754 of OV884056.1, forward strand.
ATTAAGTTTGGCGACCAATTTTTGTCTATAAGCCTCCAAAAAGTCCGAAAACCAGGGGGCCCTAAATAAAAGTTGTCATCAGTTTTTGGCCAATAATTACACTACGTGACAATTTATTGACCAAATGAATTTGACACATAATCTTTATGTAAAATTGTCCGCTGAATCCGAATATGAAGTCAGAATTGTCAAAAGTAGAACAGTTTTCGAGATATTCCAAAATAATTTGTTATTTGTGTTTTTAAAAAAGATGCTGTGACTGAAATGCAAATATCCAAAAAATAAAATTTTAGCCTATTTCAATACGAACATTTTGTGCCCAATAGGAACCAGATCGGTGCAAAAATGACAAAGTTACAGAAGATTAATTGCATTAACCCACAACAAATAAATATACAAAGCTAAATTTTTGGTAACAATAAATATTAAAAATTGCTTGAAACTATTGAATTTCTATGTGGGTTAACTTACTAAATCTTCTGTAGCTTTGTCATTTTTGTAACAATCTTTGTCTTTTCATTCAAAAGATCAATGCTTTACTTCAGCATTTGTAAGTGATGTTGAGCACATGGGCACGAAGGCTGTTGACAAACTGCTTTCTCGAAGTCCAGGTTTCGGCCTCTATTTCTAGTATTGCTGGCCGTTTTTCACGAATCAATGAACAACATTGGCAACGGTTTGAGGCATAAATTGTTGCTGGTTTAATAGCATTAATCAGTGGCTTGAAAATTCTTCACCTGAAATAATTCAGAGGTTGGTAATCAGCTAGTCTATCAGCGTAATTGTTGTTAGTTCGATTTCCGTCAGAGACTCTGATCTTTTTCCCTAAAACAGACAGTGTGTCTACATTACTTTCAGTGAATTTAACTAAAATATATTTTGAAATTCGCTTGCTCAATATTACAAGGTGGTAATTGAAAGAGTATTATGACTTGCCTAGAGATCGCTCTACTGAAGTCTTACTGGCCCTGTTATCGGAGAAATAGTGCCGTTCCAGTCCCCATTTTTACTCTTGCCAAAACTAGTTGCATTTGGTGTCGACGATAATTTCTCTCGATTTGTATCGAGCTTTCTCGGAGATTGCAATTTACGAGTTGTTATAAAATAGTTTCGTCAAAAGAGTTCAAGATTAATTTCCGGGGAGCGGCAAAGCTCCATTTTTCTCCTACTCCATTTTTTTTTTCTAAACGATTTCCTATGTCAAAATTCCAAGCCTATCTGCTCTTTCGTAGATGAAAGCAACCTTTTTCATTCGTATTCGTTTGATTATAGACCTTATAGACCAAGCGTAGCAGATGTTGGTGATGTAAGGCAAAACATGAATGAAACGCTTGATCATGATCTTGATATGATCGACTTTAATGCCCGAGAGACCCAGTGTTGCGTGCTAACCCATAAATGCATGGCGGATCAAGGTGCCTGATCTCTATAAATGGGTGGTAGAAATATCGAGGAAGCAGAATCTTTCGATGGTTTGGACATGGGAGAACAATATGGGGTCCGATTGACAAATCATAAATTTAAGGTGTCGAAGAAAGCATTCAAGTGCCTTGGTTTTCTGTGAATAAAAATGGCGTAAGAGGTTCTTAATTCCATCTAATCTACTTGCTATTTATGCCACCCATATCCGACCACAATTGGAATAGTACACTCATGTCTAGGCCGGTGCTTCAAAGTCGATTTTGGAAATTTTCGACCGCATGCAGGAGATGGAAAAGGTTTTCATTGGTGACAGTAGGATATCCAATTCTATTGACTCCCTGGAGCACCGTCGCAATGTGGGTTGTATTTGCCTGTTTTATCGTTACCACAGTGGGATGTGTTCTCATGAATTTAGGAATCTAATTCCCAAAACTCGTACGTTTGTTCGTAATACCCCTTTTTCCTCAAGAGTCCATCCTTTTGTGGTCGATTAGTGGATGCATCGTACAACGCATTACAGGGAAAATTCTTTCAACATGAATTAGTTCAAATAGAAAGTTTACAAGCTCTACTCCCTCTATCCTCCTTCTCATAACATACTTTCCTAGTTCCAGAGCAAAAGTAGCGGTTATCCCTTTTGTGCTAGCCTGCAACATTACTAAATTAAATATCACATACAGCGTTGTAATGTTAATTTAGTAAGTACGGTATAAAGATCCATTGAATCCATATTAACAAACTTCAATTATTTATATTTCCTGGCGGTATGGCTTATACCCATTTGACTTTTATAGCCTCATGTCTATTATGACAGTTTCATTGCAAATAAAATAAAATAAAATAAACAGTAAATAAAATATGTCGTCGCAGGAATTAAAAAACGCCAAAAACCTGTGTGAAAGAAAGTAGAAAAAAAGACCAATCGACGCAGTATTTTTTTCTGAGTTACAGTCAGTTACAGCGTTCTTTAATTCCTGCGACGATATCCTTTAGAAGTAACTTTAATAAGACAAAAAAATATAACAACTTTTTCCACTTAATTTTCTCTCTAAGGTTAACTTTATTTTCTGTTATTGAGAGGATAAAGATACTAATATTAAATATATATAAACTACTTGACAAAACAACAGCCCAACGAAAAACTTTTGTTAGTTCGATGAATTAAAGCAGTTAAAAAGTTTCAATTATATGTGGAGAATTTAGCGAAGAAATGTTAAATTGATCAAAGTAGACATTTACATCGGTAATAATTTTAAATATCCTAAAAGGTTCTGATTTTGTCTCAATTATTTAAGTTATGCATTAAAGCTTAATAGCTAACATTTTGTGCTGGGTTCCATTAAACTTTAAGTATTAAGTGTTGTATGATATATATGATACTAACCTAAGCTAATTAAACTGGTTATAAATTTGTTGTTCTAAACTTTTCATTTTTTTCTTTCCTTTTACAAACTTGCAGCACAACATTAATCAGCAATCGTTGCAAAAGTTTGCAACATGCCTGCAACATATTGCCCAATTATTGGAATGTCCTGTTTGCTTAGAGGTAAGTTTTGGTTTTAACTTTTATATTTTCCTACTTTTAGTTCTTCTATTAAGTTGGTCTTTTGCTCTTGATGAAAACACGAGCATTGAAACAATGTACAAAATACATACATAAAAAGTTTATAACATTTTCTTGGAAGGTAGATAAAAGAAAAAACAAATAATGAAGACAACAGAAAATACATACTTAAATATATCATTTGGTCGCTAAGAAGACAAAAAAAAAAAAAAAAAAAAAAAAAAAAAAAAAAAAACTTGAAACTTGTCAGGAATATCGATGAGTTTTTCTGGAGTATTTAAATGTTATAACAAAAGAGTAAAAGTCATAAGAATCCTTAAAATCTTTGCGAATTAATGCAAGATCAAACATAAAAGGTACTTTCTTTATTTAAAAAGGGGGAGAAAATGCTCCCTGTCTTTTAGGATGATTGCGTTTGCGATAACGTTATCTATCCATGGAGGTGGTACTTTCGAGGATCATGTGGTGGCTATGTTTCATACCCAAAACCACAGAAAGCGACTCTTCCACATAAAAAGCTGATTTTTTAACCTTGTAAGAAAGTTCGGTCCGTGGAGGGAGCCGTACGTGTTTTTGCTATTCAACAGAAGCTACAGGGTATTAAGATAGCAGTGGAATTAAGAAAGCTGCGGCCCCTAATCAAGAGGCGAGTGTATCATATTTGGTGCACTAAACACTCAAATTTCTGAGCACTTACAGGGGCACATGCATAAGTGGTGCCTAGTGGTTAAGATCCTCCATGAGATTAGGCCATATGGCAGGTGCTCATGTAAATCATAATCACATTCCTGCACTAATACTTATTCTCTGTATTAAGAAGAAAAGGATTAAACATTATGAGCTGCTGTAACCTGTTCAGACGATTACAGGGAACCTGTACCGAACACAATTGATTGATTCACTTGAAGCGACCGTTATTTTGTATTTTAAGAAATAGAAAATTTAGCATATAAACTTTTTTCCCCTTACTTATTACTACGACATTAAGAAAAAAGATGATGAACTAAAAAGTACCAAAATAAGCCATAAATTGCTCATATCTTCTTACTGTAAATTTACTCCTTACAAAACTTTTCAACCACAGTTGCCGTAAAAAATGGTAGAAATCGTCAAATTATAAAAAATGCCAATTTGATGTAATAATTTTTTCATCAAATCACCCTTATCCTTTAGGCGTTTTTAAAAAAATGGTATCGTTGTCAGCAAAAAAGACAACACTGTTTACAAATCTATTACTTTCTTGAAATACTTATCGTTGTGAAAACTGTCGTTACATCACGACAGCGTATATGCACAAATGTTCGTCTAAATACGCCTACACCAACCACGATAAGGAAGAATATTTTCGAGTCTTCAAAAAATATTTGGTATTTTCAGGGAAAAAATGCATAGTTTCCCTAAAAACTAATAAACTTCGAATAATTTGAACTAATTTGAAATTAAAATTTAATTTGTATAAGTTGATTTCAAATTCACAATGACAGCAACATTTTCACTTGGTGATCACAATAAAGAACTCACATTTCCAAACAAGAAAACATTTGCAAATTGTTTCCAAACTAATATGGTATTTGAACTCTGTGGTTTTCATGCGCAACCGCGTATGTCCTTTTTTTCGATTTTAAGATGTTGATGCCATAATGCTTAGTTTTAAACGCTGTTTACATAGTTCTTAAAACTTCTGAAAAAAATGAATCAATATCGATTTTTTAAAGCAATAACCAAGTTCAAAAAGTTAAATACCAAGCCCATTGTTGAATATAGAATTTTGTTTTTAAGACATACGCGGTTGCCCATGAAAACCGCAGACCTATCGTGTCAATATTCTTATACCGTAGCATATTTGTGCGCACTAGGTTTAATTATAGTTCGATTTCGTTCATCTATATATATAAAAATAAGTCCGTATATGTACGTCGCCGAACTACTCATAAACGCGTCGTGCGATTTCAACAAAACTTATACACTACGTAGGCAGTGGCCCATATGGTTTATATGAAGTTTGATTGAAATCCGATAACGCATGTGTGTGCGGTGCGTATGTGAAGTGAGTGTGTTTTTGCTGCAGGAAAACCAACTTTATTAAAAACAATTGTGTTTCTTTTCTTATTTTGTTTTGCCGTGCGAAGCAGGCAACGGGCCCGCTAGTTCTTCATAAATACATAACAAACTAGTCCTCATCACATCTTGGGTATTCGGAAAACCTATTTCATCATACGAATGGACAGACGGACATCGTTAAATCAATTGCGCTTCTCGTTAGAAAATATACACACAAAGATCAATATTGAAGAAATTATAAACTTTTATACATATACCCTTTTAAGCCGTAGAATGTTTATTAAATGCTAAGCAGAGTGTTTGTAAAATATCAGTACAGGAATCATGAATCAAATTTCAAACGGACTAAAATAACCAATTGTGATTCATATCCGATTATGTCAATTGTTGTAATGCCCATTTGAGTAAAGCAAACACCACAATATCAAATTTATGTATTGGAATTATGCCTAAGCCTCGGAGTGGATTTGGACTAAACTTGCTTTATATTATCCGCCTTATAGGTTTGCAACAAATAAAGAGACCTTATTTTACCAATGCAATTAAATATGTATTTATAGGTTTTTGTTATATACCGCTCAGTTCAAAATGTAACTTTGGACGAAAAAACGTAAATTTGTTTAAGGAACAGCGTAATTTTTTATTGTTCCCCTGGCAACACTAATATATAGGTTTTAATTCGCGTCGTTCCTACATGTGGAATAGGGCTACAAACTTTTCCTAAAATAAAAAAATTTTCTAGTTTCTATTATAAATATGTAAATCAATTTTAAAATTTTACAACGGGTTAATATTTATAAAATTACTAGCTAAACTTTTTTTTTGCCGTATAACTTATTTCTTTCAGATGTTGCAGTATCTGCATTGCAAATTTAAGAAACCCGGTTCATTGGTTAGGAAGATAAAGGGAGGGGGAGTTTTTACCCCTCTTGCGCTATTTTACGCCCTGTGTCCCTGTTTCCTTTCAGATGTTACAGTGTCTACGTGCCAAATTTCATGAAAATCGGTTGAATATATAGGGAGAAGAGCTTTTGCCCTTCATGGCCTACAGGCGCGGATCCAGCTTGAGCCCTAGGGGGGGGGGGGGAAATTTTGTATGATACAAAAAAGTAAGAAATTTGTTTTTCAAAGTTTATTAAAAACAATATGTGTGTTAGGGTAAGTCCTTTTTGCAATTTTTGCGAATATCAAATTCTTCATCGCATAGCCGTATAGACCGTGAAAAAATATTAAGAAATTATGTATTACTTTTTCGCGATCGTGAAGAAAGTCTCCGCACAAAACGCGATAAAGTTTTGAATTTCAATTTTTCTCCTTACTATACAAAATTAACATTTAATTACAAAATTTTAATAATTTTCTAATAATTTTATGAATATAACAAGATCTTACCATTTGTAAGGTAGAAGGAAGCAAAAAAATGGCAAATGATAGATGTTGTGATAGATGAGTTCTTTGGCGGATATATGAAACAGTTATAATTTTCAGCAGCGTAGTAAAATATGCGCCGAACGAGCTATTAAAGTTGCACAAGATATTTTTCCATTATGTAAATCAACTCGCACTTAAAACTTACAATTTAGTTCATTAAACCCAAAAAAATAGCTTTACTTTTCTGTTATACAGTTGCTTATTTTATGTATTTATGCCTGTATTCATAAAAATATTTTAAATTTAATAAAGGCTTGAAAACCAAATTTTCTATGAAAATTGTCCTTAAAAAACGTTTATTAAATTTTATAATTATTTATGAATATAGGGGCTAAAATATATATCATATATAAACAATAAATGTACCATATATAATGTGTATGGAAATAAAAAAAAAAAATTTAGAAATTGCATTTGGTGCGGAAACTTTTTTGGCCAAAATGGCCTAAAAAAATTATATTCATTATCAATACTAAATTTGCCATCACGTGGTGGGATGAAGAAATTTTGTCCAAAAAAAGTCATTACACTAATTAAAAAAATCCAACAAAAAGGTTAAATAAAATATAAGATCAGTTCAATATGCATTAATCTTTTTTAATAAGCAATATATGATTTCCTTGTGAGGCAAATTTAGACAGTACAGTCTATCTTCTGTCATTGTTGGTCCGAGACATGTTTTTATTCGACGAAGGGTAGGAAATGACCACCCGCTCGTAGCTTTACGGACGAGCATTGAAACGAAAATTTTAAAATTTTTTCTTAGATTTGGGTAGATATCTGTTTATTAAAGCATCTACAACGTTATCTAGTAGATCAGGCTCAAGTTAAGATCTTAGTAGGTGTTTATCTCTTCTATCAAATATAATCAGCTCATCAGCTAGTTGTGGTTTTAACAGTTTTGTATCTGTATATGACTTGATACCACTTTGAGGTAGAAGTTTAGGTGTGTTCAATACATTTGGGATATCTATTGGGAAAGGTGTTATGAGATCTTCAAAATAAATTCAATAAGAGGAATGTAACCTATAACTCAGTATTAATCCTCAACATTTTGGAAGTGATTATGTCGTTAAAATCTTGTATTTTCGATAGGAACCTCGATTTGAACGCAAATAACCTTAACTTTTTCAAAAATCGCTTTAAATTATTCTTCGGCTTTAATTCTTTTTTCTTCAAGGCACATGATTAAAATTTTGATAAGGCTTGATCCTTTTTGAAGATCTATATCTTGCTTTTGTAAAATGATACTAAGTGGCTGTGTTACAATAGGTATCACACTTAACATGTATATTCCGCAAATAAATTTAAAAGTACTAAGTGAGTTTCTTAATATAGAGGTAGAGATACTACCTTTCCACCCAGATGTTTTTTCCAAAGCTTCTCCTATATGATGTACACTTGTTGCAAAGACGCATAATAAAGAGAGTTTGGCTCCCAAATACTTTGCTAAAACTGTTTTTCGCTTGGGATGATTATATATAAAAAATTTTGTCGTTTCTTTAACAAATGATACACCTTTTTGTATTCATGGCACTTTATTGCTTTTAGAAATTGAGTTATTCGATTTATGGGAATAGCAAGGCGTTTTTTTTCGCATTGGTCGCTTTTTCAGAACTTTTGAACAGCTCCATTTTCTGCTGACATCAGAGGACACCCATCTGTTCCTCCTACACATTTTTTTAGGTCAAGACCAAAATTTGTCAAAGCTTTAAGAACTATTGATGATAGTGTCTTCGCATCAATTGACACATCAACTTCATCAATATCCTTTAAAGCCTCTTCAAATGCGTTTACAATAAAGCCAATAAATTCTTCCCTAACAACTTTTTGTTGTATGTTGAAATATCTTAAAGATAAGGAAATGTGGCTTTTCCCCGACAAACCCGTGCTTTCGTCAAAAATTATCGAATAGAATTTTGATTCATATAACACATAAATATTGCAAATACCTAGGCTTTTTAATAATACAACCTCACGCATTATCAAGTGAAACGTTTAGTCATTGGATATAGATGGCACCTGCTGGGATTGAATGTAGAATAATAAGTAATTGAATACGGTAAACTAGATGTTTCTTTGGAAATATCTAACAAATAACTATTAGGATTAAGATATGGATACTTATTGAAAATCGTTAGAGATTCAATAAAAAAAAATACTTATTGAAAATTACGTTAAAGATTCCATAAAAAAAAAAACAAAAAAAACCTTGCTGGGATTTCTAAAAATGTTGTACATTAAAAAAAATATTATTATTGGGAATTCTTGTATTATCGAAATTAACAAAACATATTTTTATAATTTACGGGGGGGAAATTTCCTTATTCCCCCACCCTGAATCCGCGCCTGATGACCTATTTCATGCCCTATTCCCTATTTTCATTCAGATGTTAAAGTGTATGCATGCCAAATCTGAAGAAAAGCGGTTGATTAGTTAAGAAGATATAGGGAGGGGGAGCTTTTACCCCTCTTGCCCTATTGTATGGCCCCTAGCGATATGAAATATACTTTACGACCTATTCTCATACCAAACAAAAAAAAAATTTCATAAAAATCGGTCAAGCCGTTTTGAAGGAGCTCAATTGCAAACACAGAGTTTTTTTTGTTTAATTTTTAAAACTTAACAACTTTTCTGGCCAATCAGTCATATTCTTGATTATTCTGTGGTAAAAAGGAAAAAGTGCTTAAGTCGATTTATGCAAAATTTGATTTTATGGCAGCTTTCACCACCAAAGTTTCAATTATTTTTAACGATTTTTTAAGAAGATATAGCAAATTTACTTTTTGCTTAGAAGCGATGATTTTACTAGAACAAAAATATATTTGAAAAAACACCTTAAAAGTTTAAAATTGCATTCCTCAAAACTAAAAAATAGACTTTTTTCTTATTGACACAGAAATATAGAATAAAATTGCAAAAATCAAAGTCAAATCGACAATTGGTTAATTTTAGAAAACGTTTAAATTGCAACAAATCAAATCATCTGGCAACTGAGTTTCAAACTTATAACAAAAACTAAATGCTCTACTTAAGGTTCCTTACACAAAAAGAACTTAGTTAGTTAAAGACTTAGCAAACAAAATAAAAAAAAAGCAAACTTGAAAAAATCTTTGAAAAACGTGTTGTCAACATAAAACAGTCTACTAAAATCCCTACAATATTTTAAAACTACAAAAAAACTAAAATTTTCGATAATAAAAAGTCCCAAAAACCTTAAAAATCTTTATGCGTACTTTAGTGTATGGAACACAAAGTCAGGCAAGCATGAAAAGTTTTTTTGTATTGTTTTTTAAACAACTAAACAAAAAAACTTGTTAAAATTGTGCACCTGTATGAGTAAGTTAGTAGATTTGTGTGAGTGTTGAATGAACAACTATTGTTTTTCACTGTATAAACTTGAGAACATTATTTGAAAATGAAAAACAACAGCAATTTCAGAAAGTCTGGCATATATTAACTAAAATTTTATATACTTTAATATAGACGCATACTAACAGACGTAACATAAACACAAACACAGGGAGTATATGGCTGTGTGTGTGTGTGTGTGTGTATGAAGTCATAATCATAACATGTAGTATTTGAAGAGCGTCGTGTCTATAACGGAAACGGAAACTTTTGCTAAATATGAACTGCAGGTTATTTGTTGTTGCAAATGTGTACGATGTGTTGAAAAACATTATACTTGTTTGTGTGTGTGTGTGCAAGTGTGGTTATGTTTTAGTTTTAATAAACTTACTTACATACAAGCATGAAACGTTTTTTTTTTTTTAATAATTTAGTCGAATTTTGTGAACATTTTTAAAAGAGCCACTACCAGCACGTTGTGTACGTTTATTGCATTCAATTTGCGCTTAATTTTAGTGAAGTATTTAATATTTTGTTATGGTTTTTATTATTTGGTAAAAATTTATACAAATATCTGCTTTCAAATTAATTAAAATGGAATAGAAATTTTTGAAAATATTAAATAGAAATATAAAAAAAAATTTAATTATGAAAACTTCTCATAAATAAAAGAGGAATATACGAATAAATTAAAAAAAAAAAATTTTTTTGGAAAGAAATTAATATAGAAATAAACTACATACATATCGATACCTTCCCATAAGAATGTATTTAGCGACATTTCTAAAATTGTGTAGGAAACGAAAAAAAAACGTCTCATTTAGTTATTTATTTTTCGGATTTTATTGAAAGAAACATATTTGGAAAGGGATTTTCCGAATACAAAAAAATGTGGCTTAGCATAATTTCTTTGGCGGATAATACAAATTACAGGGTGCAACATTATTCCAGTGAGAAAACTAGACGGTTGATACAATTTTATGTTCACTCTAGTTTCCTTTGCATCCATGATAGGGCAGCGAAACCCAGGCCAAAATGTGGCGCTTAACTTCTAGTATAGTTCCACATCAAAAAGTCATTTTCGAAAAAAGTGTCGCTTAATACATTCTTATGGGAAGGTATCGATATATAATCAAAAATAAACGGGCACCTACCTTTAGCGGACTCCCCTTATTCTTTGGTGCCGGCAACGTGATTAAGTGATTAAGTAGTTTTGGAAAGAGATTCGCTTTGTAAAGACACATCCTAATGTCGGTCATGAAAGGTTCCACTGTATGTGTCGAAATACTAGCAATTTCGGATAATCTAAATCCAGAGTGTCTTATTCCCTTGCTATTTAGAAAAATATCTATATATGAGTCGTTTATTTTGAAAGTGGTTTAAGTCCATTTTTTTAAAAAAAGTAGTTAATGATAACAACAATCGAAATCCTATATAATCTTTTTATTTATAAGCAATTTGATTCTAGTATCATTAAAATCGCTATGATTTTGGGTACTTGAAAATTAGTTAGCTAACGAAATCCAAAAAAAATTATTTTGAAACCGGTTTAAGTCCACAAATTGTTATTAACTAAAATGAAACGTAAATATTTTTTTATACAAAACCTCTGGAAGAAGCAATTCATAAGAGATTAAAAAACACTAGTGGCGAACCTGTAAATTGTCTAAGGATAAGTTAGATGCGATTTATAAAAAGTGAACCCTATAAAATGTTTTATAAAGAATCTATAGAAGTGGATAAGAAGTTCAAAAGGCTTGACTTATAACCCTGTCGGGGAAGACCAAGGAACTTCAACAAAATAAAATTAACACAATTATACAAAAATGTACGTCCCATTTCAACTCCTAAGTATAAGGATATGATGGAGTTACTAAGGTATATACCACCTATGCACCATGAATATTTTAACAACACCTCACATAACCTAAATGAGGAGAAATAATATGGCAAAATCTTTAATATTATCCTTAATAAATAAATGTAAATTTAATTTTTTAATAAATAAAGTCATGTTTATTTTAAAAACATTTTTTTAATTACATAAATAAAAATCTGTATCTAAATTGAAAGCTTCCCTATTTATTTTAAAGCTATTACATTCATCTCCATCAAACATAAAATATTTACAATTTCTATTGCTTAATTTCTTTAAAATAAGTGGACTTATTCCTTTTCACAAACAAAAAAGTCATTTTATTAATTTTGAAAGTAGTTTAAGTCCATTTTAGTTTCTGAAACACAGCTTATTTTTCTAGTAAAGTTTACAAAATGTATTACGTTATATATTCTAACATGTTTAAGGTCACAAAGCCATAAAAAAAATTAATACCACTTAACAATATTTTTGAAACAAATCAAACACAAACCCTTAAATATCTCAATATAAGAAAAAATGGACTTAAACCACTTTCAAAATAAACGATTCATATATAAAAATGAAAAATGTTTGTATGTTTGTTTGTTTGTTGGCTTATAGATTCCTAAACTACTGAACCGATTTTCCTGATATTTTTACAGTAACATCACGGAGCCCTAAAAATACTTATTTTTTCGAAAGGGGCAGGGGAATTGGTTCCCCCCATAGGATGCCAATATTAATTATCGCATATCTTAAGAGCCGCTGCACGCATTTTGCTGAACTTTTGGTAGTAGGATCTTCTGAGCCCCAACATTGAAATAAAATAGCAGCGGGGGACGTGGAATCCCTCATAGGACGCCAATGTTTAATATCACATATCTTAAGAACTGTTATAGTGAGAATGTTCAAACTTTGTTGAAGTCACTCTTATGGTATAGTTCACTTTCGAAACTAAAAATAAGGCGGGTAGGCGCAGGGGGGAAATACCTCCCATAGGATGCATATATTAAATATCGCTCAACTGAAGAACAATTAAAGGGAGAGTCTTCAAACGTGGTTAAAGCTACTATTATGGAAAACTATAAATTTCAAAATAAAAATGGGCGGGTTAGCCAGGGGAGGAACAGTACCCCTCATTGATAGAAAAATTAAAAAGAGCCACTGCACGCATTTTGTTGAACTTTTGGTAGTAGGATCTTCTGAGCCCCAAAATTGAAATAAAATAGCAGCGGGGGAAGTGGTTCCCCTCATAGGGCGCTAATGTTTAATATCGCATATCTTATGAACTGTTATAGTGAGAATGTTCAAACTTTGTAGAAGTCACTCTTATGGTATACTATACTATCGAAAATAAAAATAAAGCGGGTAGGCGCATGTGGGGGAAACCTCCCATGGGATGCATATATTAAATATCGCGCAACTGAAGAACTATTAAAGGGAGAGTCTTCTTACGTAGTTAAAGTTACAATTATGGTAAACTATAAATTTCAATATGAAATGGGCGGGGCAGGCAGAGGAGGAGCAGTACCCCTCATGGATAGAAATACTGATAAGAGCCGATGCACGCACTTTGTTGAACTTTTGGTAGTAGGATCTTATGAGCCCCAAAATTGAAATGAAATAGCAGCGGGGGAAGTGTTACCCCCCATAGGACGCCAATGTTTAATATCGCATATCTTAAGAGCTGTTATAGTAAGAATGTTCAAACTTTGTAGAAGTCACTCTTATTGTATACCTCACTTTTGCGCGGATAGGCGCAGGGGGAGATACCTCCCATATGATGCATATATTAAATACCTCTCAAGTGAAGAAGTGGTTAAAGGAGTGCAGCGAAGCGCACCGGGTTAAGCTAGTTTACTATAAAAACAATTTTGCAGCAAGATTCTTAATAAAGTTTGGTACAATTTGTATAGTTTAAGAAAATTAAATATTTTCGGTGGAGGAACCTTTTAGAGCAAACGCCATTTTAAATTGAGAAATATGTATAAAAACAAATGGCAAAACAGAGTGGCCCAAAAAAACTGAAAGATTGGTTAAATTTTAGGGGCCAATGTTGATTTCGGATAAAACACAAATTATTTAGGAAATTATTGTCATTTCTTTTTATTATGATGAAACTAAAGACTAAAAGAAATTATTATTTTGTTGATTATATAATGGTATTTATTTAGTGGGATTTTACTTTACTTTTATACAACGACTTCACATAAAAAAGGGGTTTATGGATCCGTAACGGTTGCGAAAGATTTTTGGAAAACATTTAAATAATTCTGTATTTTCTAAACGGCTAATCTGATTGGAATAAATTTGACTATTTTGTAGAACGCGACTTTTACAGTTCAATAATAAAACATTTTTTTTTTCAATCGGGCAAAAATAAGAATTCTACATAGTTTTTAATTTTTGCAATACCCAAGGTGACTTAATTTTAAAACTAATGGCGGCCCTCCTGACATGTTAATAGATTTAAAATCCACGAGTTAAACTCGACAACAAGTCCCTAATTACTACCTGCAACTTACTTCCAATCGGACTAACCGTTTCCATTTTTTTCTCAAAATCTCACACGTGCGACGGGTGCAGAAAGACATGCAAGAGACTTAAAACTGACTACACCCTTCACCACCATAATTCCTTATGCAAAAAACTCATAATAAAAAGAGTACAATTTTTAAGTTTTTTAATATGCAGTGAGTAGCCGTGATATCAGATTAGAGTAGATAATTATCGCCAAATTAGGGGATGTTAATTGAAAGCGGGCTAAAAATTTGATTTTTTTTCTTTAGCTACACACAGAAAAATTGTCGATGTAAATTCGTTCAAAACAAGGTCGATTTTACATTTTTAAGTAGTGATCAAATTGGTTGGAGTGTGATATAACAGTGTGAAGATTTATTTAAGAATAATTGAAAACACTTACCCCTGTAACACATGTTTTACTTATTTTGTATCTCCTTTGTTAACAGACGCATCAGAAGAATGGACCGATATGGTTTTCGTCGTCATTCTACTTTGTAAACTTGATGTACTATTTAAGGCAGTAGGAAAAATCACCCAAAGAAAATGGCCCAAGATAAATAATTAAAAATCGTCCAAATGAAGAATCGCCCAAAAGAACATGAAAAATTGCCCAAAAAGTTAAATAAGAAATTTTGCCCAAAATAAACGAAAAAGGGCCCAAAAAATTGAAAAATTATTCAAAAAGCAAAAACGATTTTTTTCCCAAAAAAAAAAAAAAAAAAAAATAAATTACCCAATTTGCAAAAAAGTTTTTTTTTTTCATATAAATTTAGTAACATTAAATTTAGTAAGTTTTATGTAAAAATTTCATTGTATTTTCAACAGCTGCTCGGCAGTGTGGACAGTTATGTCACTTTGTAGAGTGTCACAATGTCCACAACATGCTTACAAACTCGAAAGCATAGCCGGCCTACGGACATTATGACACTCTACAAAGTGACATAACGTCCACGGACTGTATGACACTGCTCTGATGGACATTATGACAATTTTAAAAGTTTCATAATGTCCACGGACACTTTGACACTGGACGTTATGAAATGCCACCTTTTTGCAATATGTCCCGTTATTTTTACAAATAACATTAAGGAACTCGACGTACATATAATGATAAGGAATGATTTAGACAAATAGTATGTAAGATTTGGACGAAATTTTAAAAATGAAAGATGGCCCGAAAAAATGGTCTATTTTTCATACAATATTTTTGGGTGATTTTTCATTATATAAAAAACGAAAAATCACCAAATAATAACGAAAAATAGCCCAAAAATTTTGGGTCACTTTTCATATGAATTCAGGCCCAATTTTACATGGAATTTTTTGGGCGATTTTTTATATTTTTTTGGGCGATTTTTCCTACAGCCACTATTTAACCAAATAATTTTAATTAAAAGAATACCGGAATTGTCTTCTTTTTATAACATATTTCAAACATGAAAATAAAAAATGTACATGCGTGTTAATTTAACAAGATAAACTTTTGATTTTGATATAAAACAGGTTTTTATGGATTCAATATTCAACAATGTTATTTTAACAGTGAATAATATTTAATAAACGTGATTTAAGGTTATTTTAATATTTTTCATTTAACTAAATATGAAATAATGATAAATTTAAATAAAGGGCATACTTTTGCAGAAATTTACCATGATTCTCAATCAACATTTTGCCATGTTATTTTAACATTGGTATTTTTTCTGTGTATACAAACATAATCTTTGAACTTTTGACTTTCAAGTACTTCACTGAGAAATGGCATCTTTCATTGCGTATAAAGACGTAACAATAATAAAAGAGGCGATATAACCGATTCATCCTAACAAAGGCTGTTTTACACTGTCCCACAAGTCATACGTACTTGGACGAAAATGCATCTATGAGCTAATAATTGAAGCACAGCCGCGAATAACGTTTTAAGTTACAAAATAATAATTTTTCAGAAGAGCAAAAAAACGTTTTTTGACAAGCAGCATTATTTGTTTTAAAAATTTTTTTTTTCTATTATTTAAAATAGTGATAATATAAACTTTAATGCAAAAGGCTTTTAAAACATTATTCCGCACTGCAAAACCATTTCTGTTTCATCATTATATTAGTAACTTGCAATGTTCTTCCACTGGCTGACACTTTGTACGCCATTTTGAAGGCGTTAAGGTGCATAGTTTTGGTTGATTTGATGTTTAAACTGTGTAAGAGAGTAAAGTCAACGTTTATCTGCAAAAAAACAGTTTTTGCAAAATGTGGCGTTTACAACGTTTTTCGCGGCTGTGCTTCAATTGTTTAAAAATTTTCAAAAAACAATAACAACTTATCATGAATACCCAAATAAAATTTCAAATGCTTAAAACTCAACTGGAGTTCAAACGTATTTTTAAATGCTATTCAAGTTTCAAAATATTTTACTAATTTACACTTGATTTCCAATTCCCATTTTACCGGAGAATTCTATTGAAATAAAGTCTAACAAAAGAATATCTTAAAGCTTCGTTCACAATAAAAAATACATTTTCACTTGGTGTTCATAATTTCTTTTGCAAAAACACACATTTTGCATTAAGAAACCGTTTGCAAATTTAAGCCACAACAATTTTATGCGTTAATTATTATTTTTTACAACATTTTGATAAAATTTTCATTCAAAACTAGCTAAAATTATTTTAAACGTCAGAAACAATTTCATACAAATTGTTGCTGAAGTTCTACATCTTTTCCAGTTGTAATTCAGAAAGCGTTAATTGTAATTCAGATTCGTCAATTGTAATTCAGAAAGCGTCAATTGTAATTCAGATAAATCAACTGTAATTCAGAACGCGTCAATTTTAATTCAGAAAGAGTCAATTGTATTTCAGATTAGTCAATTGTAATTCAGAAAGCGTCAATTGCAATTCAGAAATTGCCAATTGTAATTCAGAAAGCCCGCAAATAAGGGTTAAAACGTAATAAAATGTTAACAATTATTTGTAATAATCGGTATACATACATATATCACTTTTATTGAATTTTTTTTATATTTAAAACCAAGGTTGGCAACCGATACCAATACCGTTAAAATTTAATACCGGTATTGATACCGATACCGAAATAAGTTTTTTGCATGCGTATACCGTTTTCCTAAATACCGGTATTATAACGGTACAATCGTTTCGGTATTAAAAAATAATATAATTTTTCAAAAAGAAACAAATTTAAAGTTTCAACACTTGTGCAAATGAAAAATATGTTTGTTAACTTGCCGCTCTATGTTTGCAACACTCTTACGGTTTTGTTACTTACTAATAGTAAGTTACTATGATAAAATCATAAAAAGTAATATAAGTTCCACAACAACATTTATAGAAGATTTTTAGGTGTGGTGTTTGGCAGTTTGAAATACAAAAGCTGATGTATAAAAACATACGATCAGCTTTCTGAAGAGCCAAATAATCTTATCAAAATACTTATCAATACTCATTAGTGAAAATGTATTTCGATGTGTGACATCGACGATGCAGGATGGAAAATAAAAAATGTAGTTATGATATACATGAAATACATCCAGCACATGTACATGAGTGAATTTTCCAGCATAACAAGCTTTTGACAAGTGGATTTGGCGCTTTACAGCCGTACCTAAACAAGGGCGGAACGTTTTCTTCCGCTGATATGCTATACCTAAACAAGAGCGTAAACGTTGTCCCACAAACAGTAGTGTTAACTTTCTTTTTTAATAAAAACCACATAATAGCAATAAAAAGATGAGAAAAACCCGCTAGATTGACAAAAAAACAGCTAAATTGTCATTACTTCACTATTAAACGCTCTATCAAAATAAGATTTTCCAATTGAAAAGCGTTGACGCCTCGCTATTTAGGGATGCTTCATACAAATTGTATGGGCATGAGAATTTTTGACAGCTATAAAACGCTATCCGCTGATTTAAGTTTGTATTGTTATTGTGATGATTATATTTTTAGTTGAAACACATGTACATATGTTTGAATAATAAAATACATACACATATACAATATATATGTATGCATATAAATATATATATTCTTCTTTTTTAACACTATTTTTTTTTTTTTTTTGCTTGTCGTGCTTAATTCCCAATTTTCATTCTTAATAAAACACTGAAATTTATTGTTGATGGGATAAGCTATTCCTATGCTCATTTCACTGGTTGCTTTGGCAAGATCATTAGGAAACTTCATCCATAAAGATTTTAGAAAAACTTAAGATATTAAACCAAATGAAACTGTTAAACGTATAAGACTTATAAGCAACAGTTCTACTTGAAACAATATCAAACCTTAAACAAAACAACAACAATAAACAGTGAGTTTATCTTTTCTTACAGTCCCGAATACAATTGGTTGGAATTCTTCCAGCATTTATTATAGTTGTAACGATATAATTAAAATGCCGATACTGATACCAAAATAAAAAAAAAGTTTCATACCGATACCGAAATTCGTTTTGGAATCCAACCTTGTTTAAAAAACAATTGTTTGTTTGTGTGACCAATAATATTTTCTAAAAAAACACATGGAAATATTTCGTTACACAAAAGTATGCAATTATGTAAAAAATGCAGTTATTGAGGGTTATATTTTCTATTCTCAATTTCATATTAGGGATATTCAATTAAAGTAACTCTTTGTTCCTGTTAAACACACTTCTATAACAATTTTTGTACTAAAAATTTTGGTTTTTAAACAAAAGTTCAAATCTCTACTGAAAAATTTAATTATCAATATAAACTGAGAAAACTGTTTTATTCATTTAGTTATTAAGCCGGTTAGTACGAGTTATAACCCCTTTTGTGGTATTTAAAAGAACAAAATGAACAGAGAGAAATGATTTTAACACGAAAATTTCCTATAAATGTTTATGGGAAAACAAATAAACTTGTGTTTTGTAGTCATGTCTGATTCTTATTGTTTATTTTTTTGTGTGCATTTGTATGAATTAACATTTAGGAACAGTGGCGGGTGAAAGTATACAACCTTAAACAAGAAAATTTTATAAACTCAAAGGCAAAAATATGTCCCACCATATTTGTCTAAAAGATGCAACCATCTTTTATACCTTTTTAAAGCTTTAGTTTATGTCTTAAAATTTTCCTTATAGACTTTTTTATACACCACTGTTTAATATTTGCATGTGTTTTTAAGGGATTTGGTTGCTGTTATTGTTGATTGTTGTCGGTTGTATTATTTGTGTTTGTTGGTATTTATTCCACAAACATACCGATTCACATATGTATGCATCTACTGCACACATACTCAAATTCATTCATATTATATTTGAATTATATGTTAACAATAAATGTTGTTAAAAACAGAAATGAAAAATATTTCATAAAATAAACCAAAATACTTGTTTTCATATTCGTTCTAGTTTAGTGTGTTCAAAAAGTATTCATACGTTTCATAGGAGTTAAAATAAGTATGTATGTTCACATTTAATGTGTTAGTAAATGTGTATGTACATACATTTGTATATGGCTAAGTGTTTTACAATAAAACCACAATTGGGAAATGCATTTCTAAGTATTAAATATTTGCTATACATACAAGTATAAATAAGCATGTTTGTTGTTATGTTTGCATCATCTACATGTATTTGTGTATTGTAGTATGAATATGATTTTAATTTATGTTTAACAATTTACCAACACAAACAAAAAAAAAAAAAAACAGTAGAACAATAAAAGGAATAATCACAATTACCTAGTAGAACATAATACAGAAAACTCAATGCAATGTCAGGACAAAGAGCCAGTGTAGAAAGGAAAGAGACAGAGTCACAACGATGAATAAATAGATTTGTTTGCTAACTTTGTGGACCCAAAAACACATACCTACGTAGATGTAAGAGGGAAGCCCAAATAAGACCTACAAATGTTAAATAGGTATAACTTTTTTTTGTAATATATCGTCGGCTTAAAATGCAAACCTGCTAAATCCACTTTTTAAGTAAATAGAGATTTTGATGCCGTTTGGTAAAGAAAGATACGCCTCGTCGATTAGCATGTAGCTTTTCTTCCATTTGAGTCATGAATTCCTATAAAAAGTTTTTTGTCTCTCCTGTAAAATGTTAGTAGTAAGTAGTTTTACATATTAAGCCGACTACTAAATTCTTGGGAATTTTGATTCGAACAAGTTAGAGTGCTATATTCAGCCTTGCCGAATCCCTGACACCCTCCACCCAGGTGAGTGTGCATAGTGGATGCGAGAATCGCCGCTGATATTTTATCTATTATTTGTGTTTTATGTATGTTTATATGCATTTGGATTTGTTCATTCGAAATTTTTATTACATATTTTTTTAAAATTTGTTTATAAGTTTTTTTTTAATTTTTTTATAATTGTTATAATTTTTATTATTTATTTGAATTTTTATTTTTTTTGTTTAATTTTTATTTTATATTTTAATTTTTATTTTCTTTTTAATTTTTATTTTCTTTTTAATTTTTATTATTTTTTTAATTTTTTGATTGCATGTTTTATTTAGTTTTTCTTAGCTTTTGTTTTTAATTTTTTTTTAATGTTTTCCAAACAAGTTGAAATCATAACAACATAACATAAGCAATGTTTTCGGCGCTAAAATACGCTTTGGAACGGTTTTCTCGCATTCAATTAGCTTTGCGCTCTGACCAGCTCGGCGCCCATTATGACCTGTTCGCGCTTATTTGTACTAACTTGTATAGTACCAGTTTTCTCGCATTGGTTGCAATAAGCGTCGGTCGGCTCGGCTCGGCAACAGGCGGCCTGTCTGTGTGCACCATAAGGAGTGGGTTCTTTATGGGGCCTATGGTAAAGACCGCTCTTCGCTAAATGTTATTCACAAAAAAAATTCTCCAAAATTGTTCACCAATTATAGCATTAATCAAAAATAAAATCAGTTGTAATTAAAAATTTATTCAAGTGAATTAAACGTTTAATCAAGTAAATTAAACGTTTAATTAATGCTATTAACTGGTTTAATTGATTAATTTTAATTTTAATTTGTTTACTGGTGCAAATTTAATTAATTTTTTAATTAATATCACAAATTTTTTAATTGAAATCCATTTTTATTTTTTTCTGTGTTGTGTATTATGAAACTTTAACAAAATTTATATACGGGCGTATCGTGTATTATGGACTGATCTTAACAAAATTTGCGGTATGATTTCTAGTCCTATGCAAATGTGCACGACCAAATCTTACAAAATAAGCATTATTCGTTACAAATAAAGTTGGTAAGACTAAAGGCTCAGTTAGTCTTTACTTTCTGTTTCTGTTCCGTGCCGTTCTGTTATGAAATTGTAATAGTTCCTTTTTCCGTAGTAACTTATCAGCCATTTATTCAATAAATTTGATGCTCATAAATTTTAAGAAATTAAATTTTATGAAATCAAAAAACAGTTTATTTCAATGTAAATATGTATTTTTATTACGTCACTTACAAATACTTAACATGTTTTTGATTTAAAGAAACTGAACCGCAACAGAACAGAAAAACTAATCAATTTCATAGGTTTTTTAATAACAAAAACAAGTCAGCTGATTCGTAACAGAAGAGAAAATAAAGACTAATTCTGCCTTTAAAAATGATATCAAAGTTTTTTAAGCAATATCGTAGCCCACATCCTGAACAATCGTATTTAATCCATTATGAAACCCCAGCAAAGACCAAAACAAGCGGGCTCTAGACCAAACAAGTCCGGTATTGATTTCATTTATAGCTTGAAGGTAATTGTGGAAGAGTCGGTTAAATAGCGCTCACCCCTTTACTTAGTGATCGTTGACTTTGAACTTGCATTTGTCACTTTACAATACAAGGGAAGCTCTAAGATGCAAAGAATTTCCCGAGAAGATGATTGATTTCTTTAACTATACAAGAACGCATTTTGTTCCATACATCATAAGCATTCAGCAAGCAAATCCATAAAAATTAACGTAGTTATTGGTCAAGGCTGTGTTTTGTCTCCACCGCTGTTTAACATAGCACTTGACGCAGTTATGAACCACTGTATAAATATGAATCATGAAATTTCGTGGGACCTTCATGATAGGTTAAAAGATACTGATTATGCAAATGACGTCTGCCTTTTTATGAATTCTTCATGCAACACGAACTTCCTGATTTTGAGCCAACACATTGACGATGTTGAAATCTTGTGAAATTTAACCAATCAAATTCCCTTAAGTATGAATATCCGATTGCTTAAATTTAGTTGGCTGGGACACACAATGAGAAAGCCAGCAAATGATTTAACTCGACTGTACGTTGAATATAGCCCCCAAGGATCCAGAAGACCTTGTAGGCCTGCGAATACTCCGAGACGCCAAATTAAGAAAGAGTTGCATGAGCATGGCGTGTCCTGGAGTTTGATAAAAACAATGTCCATAGATAGAATACAATGGAGAACATTTTTTGTGGCCACGGCATTAAAGGATTACCTACATATATATATTTTTGAGCAAAGACAATTAAAGGGCACCTACCTTAAGCGGAACCACCCTTTTGACGGACACTGTTCCCTGGTTTCCTTTCTAAGCGAAGGTTAAGAAATCTCTTCACAGAAAAAATTCTCCAAAATGTTTCACTAAATAAAGCATTATTTAGAAATAAAATCCGTCTTAATTAAAAATTTAATCAAGTGAATTAAAAGTTTAATCAAGTGAATTAAACGTTTAATCAATTTAATTAAAAGTTTAATTGAAACTATTAATTTGTTTACTAGTGCATATTTAATTAATTTTTTTATTAATATCACACATTTTTTAATTGATATCTATTTTTATTGTTTTCTGTGTCGAGTGTCCCTTCGAGTGCCCGGCTATAACGGATTCCACTGTATTACCTTATGCATTTTTTATATTATTATTAAAAACAAAATTCTGTATTAAGTCATATAGAAACCATCATATAGATAACCTTACTCATACCCTTAAGAGTGTACATCTAGAATTTTTTTAAAACACATCAAAATTCAAAGCTGAATACAAAATTAATATTGGTTTTTGTACAATTTTGGTGTTACTGCAACCTAAAATATGTTCATTATGATTTTCTTCTTGCAAGCAGACTGTCTAAAATATTTGCAATCTTAAATAAAATTTATTTTCTGAATAAAAGTAAATAAAAGGATTTGTTCTATTTTAAAGTTTGAAGTAAGCAAAGAATCAAGCAACTGTTAGGAAGTTAACAGTGGTGCTTCAAATAATAGATGTAAAACTGCTTAACTCTTATAGTCTGCTAAAAAATTGTTGCTTGCGCCGAAACAACATTAAACATTTTTTCGAAATTTTCCCACTATTTGTATACTTGACGTGCATTTCTTTCCAGAGCATTCTCCATAACTTTCCATAGATTTTCATGTCTTAGATCTCGGATTTTTGGTAAGTTAAGCCCAGTTTAAGGCATGATATGGTGCTGTTTTTGCAGAATCCTTGAAATCCTTAACCGAGAATAAGAATATTTTTGGAGTGGCCTTATTTGGGATTTGCCAACTTTAAAATATCATTTTAAAGCTGACTATATAATAATTTATAATTCCATATATTTCTCTTTTTTGCCTAAAACTAAAAGTTTTTGTCTAACTGTTAAAAAGTTATAATGCCAGGGTATCACACAAATTGTAAAAGCCCAACCACAAGTCCTCGTTCGACCTAAAGCTTCGTATTGGAAGGCGAGAGCTTCCAGAATCCTCCCCAGTGTCTTTCCACCAGTAAACGCCTAAGTTTAGATGGCTCTCCAATAGTCACGATGAGTTTTTGTTTTGTCACTCCACCAAACAAATACGTTAAAACATTGAGTTTAAAGACGATTACATATAGTTTTTGTTGAATAACCGCAAAAACTGTAACTCGGTACAGTTATACGACCCCAAGCCATTTTTTTTTATTATTAACCAACACTCAGGGGATTCCCCCTACTAATGCAATGCATTGTGTTTGAATTAGGAAAATAGGTTATGGGGAGAAGGAAAGAGGGGGAAGTGTTTGTGGACATTTAATTTGAATTTTTTCCAAATTGTATCCGACTGGGAAGACTTCTGCCGGGAGTCCATTCCACATACGGATAGTTCGACCAAGAAACGAATTTTCTCTGTAATGCGTTGTGCGATGCATTGGACAGTCGACAACAAACGGATGTGCTCTGCTGGAAAGGCGAGTGCTACGGGCATGCACCCGCGTCTCAGGGATGAGTTCGCCCATCTCAGCTGAACATCTTCCGTGGTAATATCGATAGAACAATGCCACACAACCCACATTCCGACGATGCTCCAAAGAGTCAATAGAGCTGGATACCCTACTGTCATTGCTGAGCTTCAACGCACTCCTTTGCACCCGATCCAGAAGCTTCAAGATAGACCTTGAAGCACCTGCCCAGATATGGGAGTTGTATTCCATTTTCGGTCGGATATAGGCGGTATAAATAGTGAAGAGATCAGACGGAGTGAAGAAGTTCTTGCACCGTTTTAAGAAACCAAGACACATGTTGGTTCCAACGAACATCACATTGAATTTTCATGCCCAGAACATCAAGAGTGTCTGATTCTTCAATAGTTATACCTCCCATGGATAGAGATGACGCTGACTCCACAAGACGTCTGTGGGTCAACATGCAACATTGAGTCTTACGAGCTTTAAAATCGACCCTATTCGCAAGACCTTGCTTGGTCTATGATCAAAGGAAAATAAATGACAAATGCTGCTGTCATCTGCGAAAGAATAGATAGGATTGGAAGTTAGACAAAGGAGGTCGTTAAGAAAAATAAGAAAAAGTGTAGGAGAAAGAACGGAGCCCTGCGGTACACCTGAATTCCAATGAAACTCCTCCGATGAGTACCCATCTATAACAACACGTATAGAGCGGTCCTTGAGAAAGCTCGATATTAATCGAGAGAAATCACTACCAACACCAAACGCAATAAGCTTTGAAACGAGTGCACCGTGCCACACACGATCAAACGCTTTGGAAATATCCAGAGCAACCACTTTGCTTTCTCCAAATTGGTGAATAGAACGACTCCAACGTTCCGAAAGAAACGCTAACAGGTCTTCCGTAGAACGACTTCTACGAAAGCCATACTGTCTATCACACAAAAGAGAATTGGACTCCAGATAACTTACCAAGTGTTGATTGATCATGCTCTCCATGACCTTCGAGAGCGTAGAGCAAATTGCTATTGGTCGGTAGTTTTCGGGGTTTGTAGCCTCAACCTTTTTTGGGATTGGCTGGACGTTGGCTACCTTCCAGCAAGAAGGAAAAACTCCCACCCGGTACGAGTAGATAAACAATTTAGCTAATAAACTCACTGATAACAACGGGATGAGAAAATTTCGACACTAAAAAATAAATTACAAATGCAAAATTGAATGAATAATAACACGGAAGAGATAAGTATTTTGTTTTAGGCAATTTTTGGTATAACCCACGGTTGTATTTCTGCCGCCGCGAAATTAAATTAAAATTACCTTTCTATCAGTGGTTTTACCTTCTTAATCCCTTTTGACCCGCAAAATTTCTATTCTACTAAAGTTGAAATTTGACAAAAATATAGTAGTTTAGAAATTTTTTTTTGAGTAATTTCATTAAAATTAAAAAAGTGTTAAACAGACGGGTCCAAACGGGTACAAGAGTATATACAGGGCTAAAGAAAACACTTTCACCTTTCTATCAGTGGTTTTACCTTCTTGGTCCCTTTTGGTCCACAAAAGTTCTATTCTACTAAAGTGTTAAACAGACGGGTCCAAACGGGTACAAGAGTATATACAGGGGTAAAGAAAACAATTTCACCTTTCTATCAGTGGTTTTACCTTCTTGGTCCCTTTTGGTCCGCAAAAGTTCTATTCTACTAAAGTTGAAATTTGACAAAAATATAGTAGTTTAGAAAATATGTCCTAACATCTCAAATATAAATAACACAATGGTCGCAAATACTACCTTTTTAAAGATAACAAGACTACCAACCTAGCAAAAAAGCAAGCAGGTCATTATCGCTGATAGTTTTTGTGTAATGATAATTTCTTTCGGATTAAATATTAAAAAAAACACTTTTTTCTGAAGTAAAAAAAATTTTGTGTTTAACAACATGGCACAACCACAATTACCAATATTTTGACCTAATCTTTTGGCTACCTTAGTTTTAATATGTTTACTATTAAATAAAATTAAAAAATTGGACTCTTGGCCAATGAAATAAAATTTTCAGCCACTGTGCGTCGTCATGATAATTTTAAAATTTTAGTAAATTTTGGTCGCAGTGGCGCGCCGTCAACAATACGTGTGACTGGCGTTTTGGTGTTACTTTAAAACCTGTCGACTCCAAACAGGATTTGGATGTTATTTTTGTTTCCTCCGTGTCTTTTGTTCTCCATAATGATTATATAATTCCTAAAACATGTAAAACTTTAGCTTTTTGAAAAATGAATTCTTCTGAATTCCGTGAGCTTTAAAAAATTTACGCATTTTTATACTTCTATCGTAAGATCAAAGTTAGACTACGCTTCAGTTATCTGGAGTCCTCATGTTTCCATTTATATTTCTCGTGTTGAGAGAGTGCAACATGTGTTTATTAGATATGCCTCAAGCACCTATTAGACAATCATACTTGGTATGTGAAAATGGTATGCCATCATACTCATGTAATAGGGAAAAATTCGTGTATGTCAGTTTGGTATGTTGAAAATAAAAAGATTTTCATATAAAATGACCGTCTAATAGGCGCTTAACGTTCACATAGACATTTCCAGTTTGTTTCTTGTGAGCCCAAATGTCTCTTTATTGGTTTGAGAACTTTAGAATACCGTAGGAAATATTTAGGTAGGGGCGGTGTACCTGTGTTATTTTATAAAGTTCTAAAACTTTTCTTATATACCGTATACACCAATTTCCGCTAAGTATCAATTTAATTTCTCCAACTTTATCTGCTTCTTCCACGTCGCACAGACAGGTATTTGGCCCTAAAAGTCGCTGAAAATTCATTTTTTTCATATTAGCACAACACCCTTTTTACTGTTATTTTTTAAAAGTCATGGCGCAGTTCAACCTTTCACCAGCTGCATAAGGTTAGTCGGAAGTTACTATTCGAAAAACGTGTTCGTATGATTTGTTCGATACGCTCAAAACTTTAGAATCTTCAAATATTCATTTTATGGTGATTAAGTAGATTTTGTGTTAGTTTCTATTATGGATTGTGTTCAATCAGGTATGTGCTTTATCTAAAACTTAAGTTTTACATTGATTCTAATTATTAACTAGTTTTTTTTTGCCCTTAATGGTTAAGCTCTTCAAATGCAAAAAAAGAACACACACATCTTCTTATTTCACAGAGGTTTCAAACTATTTCTGTTCATTTCTGAGCTTTAAATTTGGTAGTATTTTGTAGAATAGATCCTCCAGAAATTTAAAAGCACAAAACAGCCACACCAATCCAACCCTAAATTTGTAGCGATTTTTTTAATACATGGGCTTTGAAAACTAGGTTAATCAAGAATGTCATCTTTTTCGAGACCAACTGGGCTTATTGTTGGACATTCATAAGGCAACACTAATGATGGGAATACCGGTCGCCGCTATTTTGAAGAACACGAAAGATCAGCAGAGATATCTGGGATTAACAAAAATTTAATATACCGGTTAAAAATAATACTTGATGCCATTTGCTTTGGTATTAAAATTAAGGATATGCACTAATGAATTGTATGGTTCGCTTTATTAATTTCACCCTGTGTCACCGACATTTCACTAGGTGTTGCGCCATGGAGCAGCCGTAAAATGGCAGGCGATTCTGCCAATTGGTCAACTCTTCCATAATAAATATGTGCGCACATTCAGGCTGGATTATTCTAGAAAATTTTCAAGAATAGAATGCAACCAAGATGTGTTAAACAGGTGGCTTTTGACATCAGGCTCTGTTCTGACAGCAATGAGGAAACTAAATCGAAAAAGAAGATTGAAGTCTTAAATTTACTAGAAGAAAACGGCATTTGCAACGTTAATATTGAAAACAAATACGATACTGTAAAAAATGACGAATAAATAAGATTTATACAGGTATGTGATGGAAATCGATTTTAAAAACGATACGAATTGAAACCGAAAATATCGTTTTCGGTATCATTTGAAATGGATTTTAAATGCATATTCCTTTTATTTTCAGTCTTAATTCATTCAAATTGTATATTATTTACGTTAAATGAAGTGTATTCTGAACGAAAATTTAAGACTATAATTCTGAAATGGATTTTAAAATCCTTCGAAATTCATCACACCTTTTAAAAACGTTCGTATTGAAATCGATCGATTTTCATCACATACCTGATAATAATGTTTTTTGCCTTTTTCTACACTGAAATACCCTAACCTACCTTTAAATCCAATAAAATACTAATATACAATTTTAAATGAAAAAAAAAATAATACTTTTGAGCGACTTTTAGGGCCAAATACCTGTCTGTGCGTCGGTAAGAATCCATACTTGCAAAAACTTACTAAATAGTAAATTAGAAATACACCACAATCCTAGTGTTCATTTCCTTCATTTCCTTTGACTTCCAATAATTTGTTTGATTGTTCTGAGTACAAAATCTTTATGAATTTTATCATAATTTAATTAACTGAAAATTTACTTGCATAAACTTAAAAAGCCGAACTTCAACTGCTATTCTCAATTTTTCTACTGTATAATTTAAGAACTACATTTCGTATTCATAGATGTGAGAATGAATGCAACTCACGTAATTCCATTAAGTTATTAAGGGATTTCATGAAAGATTTACAAAATTTTGCTGTCCATCAAAGTAGTTTTAGGTTTAAGGTACACAAACATGCAGAGATACTTGTAAAGATTTTAAATACTTATTTTTTTAGTTAACACAGATTTGCACATCAATTTGTAAATTTGTTGGTCTTTGTTGGTCTTTGTTGGTCTTTGTTGGTCTTTGTTGTTAAAGTTTCCCTTTAAACAACCCAAAAGGATTGAGATTATTATTTAATAATTGTTTATGTAAGACTTATGAACAAATATTTATTGTTCCATAGATTTGGTCAATATTTACATACAAATATGTAAGTTACACAAGCACACACACATCAACTGTAATTGAAATATGTTTAAATGAATACATTTTTAATTGCCAGCTGTTGTAAATAAAGGGTGGTTAAATTTCAAGGGCCGATGTTGATTTTGAATAAAACACAAACTATTTAGGAAATTATTGTAATTTTATTTTATTATTACTCAATTATGTATGGAACAAAATATCGGCCAAATGGGCGCCGCGACCACGGCGGCACACCTCCATCCGATGGTCCAAATTTTCGATGACCCTAAGGTATAATGGAGGTTCTATGCCGTTAATGTGCCGAATTATCTCATCCTTTAGCTCTTGAATTGTTGCTGGCTTATCGACGTACACCTTTTCTTTCAAATAACTCCAAAGAAAAAAGTCCAACGGTGTCAAATCACATGATCTTGGCGGCCAATTGACATCGCCATTACGTGAGATAACACGGCCATTGAATTTGTTGCGCAAAAGAGCCATTGTTTCGTTAGCTGTGTGGCAAGTGGCACCGTCCTGCTGAAACCACATATCGTCCACATCCATATCTTCCAATTCGGGCCATAAAAAGTTCGTTATCATCTCACGATAGCGAACACCATTCACAGTAACTGCCTGACCGGCCTCATTTTGGAAAAAATATTGCCCGATGATGCCGCCAGCCCATAAATCGCACCAAACAGTCACTCTTTGTGGGTGCATTGGTTTTTCGACAATCACTCTTGTATTCTCATTCGCCCAAATGCGGCAATTCTGTTTATTGACGAATCCACTGAGGTGAAAATGTGCCTCATCACTGAAGATGATTTTCCTCGAAAATTGATCATCCACTGTTGGCATTTCTTGCCACCATTCTGCCCATTCACGACGTTTGGAATGGTCAAGAGGCTTTAGTTCTTGAGCCAATTGCACCTTGTAAGCGTGTAAATGCAAGTCTTTATGCAAAATGTTCATCAACGACGAGCGTGAGAGGTGCAATTGTTGGGCACGACGACGAGTTGAGGTGGACGGCTCTTCAGCCACACTATCGCGAACAGCAGCAATATTTTCTGCAGTACGAGCTGTACGAGCATGCACTGGTGTTCTCACATCTTCTACAGACCCGGTTTGCTCGAATTTTTCCAAAATTTTTGCGATTGAAGGCACATTTGGACGATCAAATTGACCAAAAAAATCACGAAGTGCACGATATGAATTTGATTTGAACGCCCATTTTCATAATAAGTCTGGATAACTTTAACACGTTGTTGGATTGTGTATCTCTCCATGGTTCAAATTGAGTAAGTCTGAAATAGAGAAATGTCAAATAAAATTCGGAAAAAAACTTGGCGTTTAGGTGTGGTTCACATTTATAACCAGTTAAATATCAAAAGTAAATTTAGGTGTATGATTTAAACAAGTCAAATTTCAGGAAAAAAATATAAATATGCGTTAACACAGTGCCAAGAGGTACAAAGAAAATCAATAATAAATCTTATGTATGTACTAGAAATATAGATTATTCGATTTATTTAAAAAACTGATTTTCGGTTATTTCGAATAGATATTTAGTTAATCTTAAAAAATACGGTTTTCGGTTAGGAGTTCAAAAAATAACCAGTGGGGTTACCGCGTATTTCGATTCGAGTTCGAACAATTTGTTCTGTGTATTACGATTTTCGTACTATTTGTTTCGAACGAACGGAAGTTGTTTAACCTTTTCGAAAACAAAAAGTCCCTTTCGTAACGGAAACTCTCTATTACGAACAATAAAAATCCCTTTCGAAACCCCAACTCTGTATTACGAAAACAAGCGTCAGTTATGTAAAAAGCGTTAGGAAATTGTTCGAAAGCTATTTGGTTGGTGACAAAGTGCAAGTGTCAAATTTCAAGGTAATAAAACAAACAAATTAAACTTAGTTATATTAGATTTGACCTAAAGTATATGTTAACTAATGTTATTATTGAAAATGTTTTAATATTTGTGGTCTTATAATTTAAAAAAAATATGACAAAAATAAATAGCAGTATAAAGTAATGGTTGGCTTTTTCTGTTGACTCTTTAAACCACAGGAAAATACGATACATTTTTATTGAACAAATACAATTAATTTATTGAATAGTATTTATTATTTGTTTTGTTTTCGGAGATTTTCGTCCATTTTGGTATTTTAATAGCAATGCTACCAACTTTTACTGAAATTTCCCATTTTTTAATAAATACAACTCTGTCATCGTTTCGAACGAGTTACGCAGTACGATTTAACTTTAAAATCGGAAATTGCTTTCGAAAGATTTTACTTTTCGAATGGAAATACGCGATAGCCCCCCAGTTAACCGCTTTTATGTATTCAAATAAATAAAAACACAAAAATCCAATTAGTTATTTTGACATAATACTTGAAGAAGATGCTCCACCAACAAAATCAAAGGGGGCTAAAATTGTGGTCCAATGAATAAATATTTTAAGCAAAATGCTTTAATATTCAAATTTGTAATCCCCCTTTTTTTAAATCTAAGTGCCCGAAAGTGAAGCAACAGTATGGAGCTACATTGACAAGTTTTATTAAGAAAAAGAATGTGTATTTACTCGAGTACTAATTTTTTTCAAAGATTATCGAAAAAAATCTCGTAAAGTATAAAATTTCTGGATTTAGAATTATTCGATTAATCGATTAATTTAAAAATTTTATTCGTTTAATCGAATAAGTTTAAAATAACAAATATCGATTAATCGTTTAATCGAACAAAAATAAAACCCGATAAATTGAACACCCTATCATTTACCCAAAATTTCCTACTTTAGGGGCATGTGCGGGTCCAGGCTTGATTTTAGGGAGGATCACATGGTCGACAATCAGTTGGGACAGGCTTAAACTCCTATTTTTGATTTTGGAATGCTAGTGCTCGACTAGCCCTGCTACGGGTCAGGACTCCTTGAACACCCCCCTTTAGTTTGCTACCATGCAAATTTTCTCCTACTTCAAAGGTTTTAAGACTTTAATAAAATATTTTCTATATAAATATCTTATATATTTGGTCATTTATTTTCTGCTGGAACATAGGGTCGCCACAAATGCTTTCCATCTTCCTCTTTATGTTGCAAGGCTTTTTATCTTACTACATATTACGCCATTTCACTGTTCGCTCCGTTTCTAGTTGCCGTCTCCAAGTACTATTTGGTGTAGATGTGGATTATATTCGAATAGCTGCCTTGTTACGTCAATCATACTCTTTTTCACGGTGTGATCAAGCAGGGTTGTTGGGCTTTTTTCTTCAAAATTCGTCAAAAGTTTTAACAAAATCCGTCAAAATCGTCATGAACAGTTAACAAAATCGTCAACAAATCGTCAAATATTTAAATTTTACAAATTGGAGACAATTTATTATATTGAATGGTTCAAAAATTTAAATTTTTAGCAAGAAATTATATTTATGATAAAGACAGTGATATTCCCAGCAAAAACTTTACTTACAATCCTACTTTTAATGACTTCAAGAATTCATTACTTTGCAGCTTTATTCGCCACTTTTTGGATTATTAGTTATATATTAAATAATAACTTTATTATTATATCTTAAATATACAGAAAAATTTATATTTTCATTATGACAATAAAAATGTCATTGTAGTCATTATAGTCAAAAAACATAGTTTTTTAATACAAAAACTACACTGCCCCGGTAGACTAGCTGGTAGAGAGCTAGTCTATCAGCACCGAGGTTGCGGGATCAAATCCCGCCAGACACAGAAAAAAAAAAATAAAATAAAGTAAAATAGAATAAGAAAAAATAAAAATAAAATAATAAAAAAAAAAAAAAAATTAAAAAAAATATAAAAAAATTTTTACTTTATTGACTTTGTGTAACTATATATTTTTATAAAAATTTTAAGTATAAAAAAAACATATTATTTTTTAGATTATAATAGGCTAAATTATAAAGGATTACTTTTGGGACATCTCGAACAAAAATAAGTACTTTTTCTAGTAGAAAAGTAAGTAGACGGCTCGTCAAATTTTCATTATTTTTCTGCTTACTTTGTAAGCAAAGTTTTTGCTGGGTTGTTAAGTTTCATTCTATTTATATCAGCAAGTGGGCTGAAATATATTTTTCATTAGAAAATAAATACATAAGAAAAAATACATTTTCATAAAAACATAACAAACATTTATTTATTTCATTTATCCATATTCAAAAACATTAAATAAAAAATAAAATCTCATTTGCTATTTACTCGAGCTATCTTTAAATAATTAATTTTAAGCGCTATCACTAATGCAAATAGTTTTTACTATTGAAGGTGATAAACCAAGGGTTCTGTGTATATCAACAGTCTTTTTACCCGACTTGAAACGTTTTATGACGTCCAATTTTAGTTCCAAACTAGTGCATTTTCTTCAGTTTGCACTCATTTTTCTTCACAACTTCTTATTAAGAACTAACTTCTTACTTCCTAACACTCAACTATACTTATGGCCATTTTCTCATTAGGCGATTATCTTTTTTCCCAACGAAAAACTGCACATTAAAGAAATTTGGTTTTCTCAAAGTCTCATTTGCTTCGATTTAATCGCAAAGCTAACCGGCACTCATCTGCCAATTATTTATTTTGCTTTTATTTGCCGTACAGATAAATTCAATCAGCTGACTCCCATCTTTTACATGTATTTTGTGTGACGTTGCCAGCTGAAAACTTTGTTTTTTGTCGGTATATTGAGAAACCCAAAATCGTTAACGGACAGTTTATCGGTCCAATAAATTTATGTTGACATTAAGTAACAGACAGTTTGTCGATACATTGAGAAAATGGCCATTAGAATAACTTACCTAACAGAATTAAATGGGAATTCGGCTTTTTACACGCAAATAGAAAAATTATTCACATATGATTATGACTATGCGAAAAAATGAAATCGTATGTAGCTACGAAAATCGAAATCATAAAACCCAAAGCGGATTTAACCAATTTTTCAAAAGCGGACCAAATAGAACCGACGCAAATCGGGGCTCTAGTGTATATTTTTTTGCCGTAACGATGGCATTCATTTAATTGTAGAATTTGAATTACAAGTGCTTCTAATGAAAACCACCTGGTTTGTGATGGGAAAAAACTTTTTTTGTTTAATTTCAAATATTTTTTGTATTTCCATAAATGATTTTTACGTTTTGAACTGTTTCCAATATAATTACTAATATTTCTTGTAAGTATTTTATTGATGCCAGAAAATTGTCATAACACTATTACTTTTAGCTTAAAAAGCGCCAATCGTCATTTTACTGTATTTTCACAAATAAATTGTCAAAATTAAGAAAAATCTTCACATCTAACAACCCTGTAATCAAGCCATATGCATTTTCTCTCTCTCCCTCCCTTTCTCTCTCTCTGATTTCTGCCTGAAAAGGTAGTGGTTTGATATATCACAAAGTGCACAGGTGGTTATGTTAAAGCTGGAGGTCCACACCACGCGTTTTTGCCTCCATGCGTTGCATGTATTTTATAACTTTCTTACGTTATACATCTCAAGTTACATGCAACTCATTTTATGCGGAATAGCCACAAGTAAAAATAAAATTCGCTGATTTGTTGGAACGCTACTTGTGACGCTTACAAAAGTCAACCTACTTTTCGCATTCAACGTTTCAAAGCATCCAACGCTTTTATGCATGTAACTTTCTATGTAAACAGCACATTCTATTTTTTTTTTGGCAGCTTGGAATGCATGGTGTGGACCTTCAGCTTAACTGGCAAGAAAATACCCTGTATTCGCAGCAGCCATCAAACGCTTGCATAGCTTCTATAAGACGTTTCTACATAAGATTTTACATTAATTCTTGAGTAATTCAAGATCTCCAGAATTTATTTAATAATCCAAATATTGATTATGCTTTGTTCATACCAAAGATGTGGACGTCATCAATATGCTGACGCATAAGATGAAATTTGAAGGTGTTTGAAGCATGAGTTCTCATTGACTTGTATTTTCTATTTGTATGCACATGAGATTTATTAGTGTCAAAGGTTGCACAAATTTGAATGTAAAAAAAGCTGGCAAACTATTTTTTCCTACTCCAAAAACAGTGTAGACTCGTGCAAATGTATTAAAGCTATTTAATCTGATGAGCATGCAAATGAACAGATCAAATGGCAACCCAATTATAACTTCGTAAATAGATTCTGAGTTAACTGGTATTCCAGAAGATGGGGATATGACCGATATTATTTCAATATCTTGTGTTAATTTCATGAAAAAACTTGACAAATATTAGTAGTTTCCCCTCCTAAAATTTAAAGAAAATAGCTTTGCTGAAAAAACATTTATAAGAGTTCAAACTTCAAACTCAATTTAATCGAAACTATCGGAATCCACATACGACAGTTAAATTCCACAAGTCAACAGCAAAAAAGGGCTTGAATAGTCACTGCAAAAAATATAATTTTTTAAAATTTTAAATTCAAAAAGTTTTTTCTAAAATTTGAGAAACTTAAATCTGACGTAACTTAGATAAACTTAAATCTGGATAAACTTAAATCTGGCGTAATTTAAAATGTTTTGACGGATTGCATTACAAAATCGAGTACGTCGTTCCAAAGCTACGATAAGATGTAAGGAACAGCCTTTTCAAAAATCTCAATTTTTAGAAAAAAATTTTTTAAAAAAAAACCTCTCCATAGAATTTAAAATTTGGACCGTTTGTGTACTACTGGAACCACAATACATCAAAATTTTATAGTGGTTTTTCAAGCCTTTAAAATTTTTTCGATTTTGTTGCCTTGTGTTATCAGCCGACGACATGTAGAACTGGGAGTCTTACTTCTTGTATCAAATTTTTATTAAAAAAAACCCAGTTAATTTTAATTTCAATGAGTATGACAGCACCTTGCTGCCTGTTTATTTAAAGTAAACTTTTATACTAACAACAAGTAAGAAAGTACTCGGTCAAGCCAGACCATGTGATACCCTACACCACAATATTAAAAAACACATCATGCTTATGTGTCCATATAAATATGGATTTATCTATGTTTATAAACTTCATTAAAATCGGTTTGAATGTTTGTGAGAGGCAGAAATTACCCCCTACCTCCCCTTGAGGTCCTATTTTTTAAAAACTGTATAGCTTATGTGTCCATATAGATGTGGATCTATCTATGGTTTGAATTTCATTAAAATCGGTTTGAGAGGCAGAAATAGCCCTTATCTCCCTTCGTGGTCCTATTTTTTAAGAAATGCATCCCTTTTGTGTCCATAAAGATATGGTTCAATCTTTGTTTTAAATTTCATTAAAATCGGCTTGATAGTTTCTGATAGGAAGAAATTTCCTCCTATCTTCCCTCGTGGTTCTACGATTTGGCCCATTTTCAATGGGCTTGGTCCTTGTGCTAATAAGAACCTAAGTCCCAAATTTTATCAAATTACCTTCAAAATTGCGACCTGTACTTTGCGCACAAGGTTAAATGGACAGCCAGCCAGCCAGCCTGCCTGCCAGCCGGACGGACATCGTTAGTTCGACTCAGAATCACTTTCGGTATACTTTTAGGTGGAATAGGACCAATATTTTAAGGCGTCACACACATAAGCACAAATGCATAATACCCTCTCCACTATTGTGGTGTGGGTATAAATATCATAAGAGGTAAATGAAAATCTTTTATCTTTTAACTTAATTTCAGATTTTCTATTTAATATTAAAAGTTCTTTGTTTTTATTAAACCTTTTTTTGTGGCTTTTATAGAGACATCTTAAATAAATATTATAAAGAAAATTTACAGCAATTTGTGGAATAAAAATAATAAATTTGAATAACTATAAATTTAAATGTGGTGTAAAAAAGGCATAAAAAAATAAACAAGAAATTTATAAAAATAAATTTTGTCTTCGACTATCCATTAAAGATTACAAAAAAAAATCATACAGACCAATTATTTTTATTAAAAATGGAAACGAAATGAAAACTGTTAAATCTATTCGGTATACAAACCTTATTACAAAAAATAATTGAAAAAGAAATTCTCTCTTTTAAATGTAAATAAAAATGTTTTCTAAAGTTACACACAAAAGTATCTACACTGAAAGAATTATGCCTCATAAATCTAATGAATCAATTTCATTCATTTTTTTTCATTAATCCAATGAAAAATTTCATTACGGGAATGAAATTTTACCAATATAATGAAACATTTTCATTAACACTACGAAATTGAGTTTCGTAATTTCGTTAACATTTTTCATTAAATTAATGAAAACTTAATATCTCTTTCAAAAGAAAAATTCAAGTTATTGTTATACATATTTTCAATAGTTTTGTTAAGATTAAAATAAACTATTAATTAAAATATTTAAATATTTTTAAGTTAATGCAAAAAAAGGAATCTTTTGTAACTTCATATTTTCCATGATAAATGTCACTAAATCAATGAAAAAAAAAAATAAAATTCTTTAACTTCAAAATACTTATAACTAAAAAATTGTTTTTTTAATTCAATTTTTAGTGGTAGACATTAAAATATATGAAAAAATTGTAAATTTTAATGTTTCATAACATTAATGACAAAATTCATTATGCTAAAGAAATACTGATTTCAGCTAAATGTAAGGTTCAAAAATTAACAACGCGAATGAAAAACAAGACCACAAAATTCTCTCACATTATTTTTTCTTTAATTGTTAATTTAAATACACAAAATTTACGCAGTAGTACAAGCCAGATAAAAGAAATTAGGCAGGAAGGTCGTCTAGGGCTGGAAAATGAATTTAGCACAATTTACTTAAAGGTAAGCTTATGAAAGTAGAACATTACATAATGCAAACGAAATACAAAAACGAAATAAAATTAATAAAACTTGATGATTTGAAACAGGAATAAAAAAGAATTAAAACCACAACAACTCAAAACGCACATTGAAAAAATGAATAAAATAAATTAAAAATTTCATTAAATATAAAAACTTTTATATTAATATAATAAAAAAAATTTCTTTAAACGTTTGACTTAAAATAATGCAAAATTTTCCTTGATTTTATGAAACATTTCATTAACGGGGGGCTAAGATCCCCCCAATGAAGGATTACATAGGTTGAATTTTAATGTAATTTTTCATTGGATTATTGTCAAAATCCATTGAATCTGTGAAGAAAATTGTTTCAGTGTACACTTTTGAAAGTGCTGTATGTGTGTATTAATTTTTAAAGAAATTTTAATATAAAAAAATAAAGGAATATGTATAGAAAATACATTTACTTATTTATGCAACCACGTGTGTATGTGTGTCTATACATAAAAAATTTCCATATTTACTAATAACACATATACTAAATCAACTATAAACATCAATATCCTTGACACAAACATATCCAGACACTCATATAAAATTATAAAAAACAAACATCCTTGCCTACATTTATGTAAAATAATTTCAAATCTAATAGAAAAGTATTGATGCAATTTTTTTTATGCTCTAAAATATCTAGAATATTTCTATGCACACGCACACAAATGCAAGTTTGTGTACTCCTAAGTAAATATCTCTGTTACAGTTTTCATATGCCTAAACAGGCATGCATTTATTTAAAATTTTTCCTATGAAATGCTCAATTAAATTATGTTTTTATGGATGTAACACAAAATAACAAATCTTTTATCTCAAAATGGAGAGCAATTTTATGCCAGTAGACACCGGGACAGACAAAAAGATTTCGAAGTAGATGGCAAAATGGAAATATTAAAATATGCAAAAAATGTATGTGTGGAAAAATTTTAAATATTTTTTAAGCCCTGTTGAAAAGTCAAGAAAGCAAACCACAATAACTACTAAAAAATAAGTTTGTCATATGTCTTTGGGCATCTTTTATGACCATGAGTCAAGTCAGGTCGTTGTAATCTCTTAAATGTACCAGACCAAAATTATTAAGTTTAACTAACAGTCTTATTTATAAAAAATAAAACAGGTTTATAAAAAGTTTATTAAACAGGTATTCTATGAAAATTTTATTCATAAATCCTTTATAAACCTGTGTCCATGTTCTGTAACTTTCGCGTCGAGAAACTTCGATTGAAATGTGTAAAATGAAACAAAACTGCCATATATTGAAACAAACAGCTGATTTTCTCACTAAACTGTGTCTGTAAAGCTGGAGGTGCACACCACGCGTTACTCGCTTTTTCGCTGCATACGCAGCTGTCAAAAAAGTAGAATCTGTGTAGTTATACGTTGTAAGTTACATGCACAAAAGCGTCGATGCCTTGAAGCGAAAAGTAGGTTTACTTTCTACTACGCTGCGTAACAAGCAGCGTTCGAACAAATCAGCTGATTTTGAAAAATTAAATTTTATTTTTACTTGTGCTGCTGCTGCATAAAAAGCGTTGCATGTAACTTGAAACGAAGTACGCAAGTAAGGTTAGAAAATCATCCAGCTTAACTTTTTTTTGGCGAGTAGTAGCTGTCACTTAAGAAAATTGCTCGCCAATTTAGAGAAAAAGTATGTCTGTAACATTTTTATGAGAAAAGTTGCCGCTTTGAACTGTAAAATGAACTCACTAGTAAAAATGAGGCGAGAAAAAATTTTAACATTTAAATTAATTAAAGATGCTAAATACAAAGACTAATAATAATAATATTTTGTTCTTGCACATTTTTTTATTAAGGGTATTCACGTCACAAGTTGCACCCTTGCAAAAAGCAAAAGTGCAAAAATATAACAACAACCACACCAGAGATCAGCAATGAATCGTTTTTTCGCTACTCATACTGACTCATGCAATTGTAAGTATAAGTGCGTAGAAATCATTTCAACTTAACTACTCTGATTCACTCATACTCACAAGAGAAATATTTATGAGTGCGACGTCGACATTACACGCATACTCATAAATGACCTCAGCTTGATTTATAATTTCAAGAAAATACTCACGATGATTCAAATCATTTAGCTCATCCATTTACCGTTTTAACACAACAGAGAAAACACACAACTTAATAATCAGCACTGCCAGATAAATTTGCCGAAAAATCGTCCACTTCATACATGTAACTTTAGTAAACTTTGCTATTTCGGGGACAAATCTGGCAGCCTCGCATTTTGCTTCGCCTATACACATTGACTTGAGTAGATTCTAAATCAAACACAACAAATATTGCTAAATATGAGTACGATGAATAAAATGAAACTTTTGAGTGAATATGAGTTTGAATAACATTGGAATAAGTATGAGTGCGTATAAGTACAAGAATTTATGAGTCATGATTTGGCTCTACTCACTTTTTCACTACTCATTGCTGATCTCTGAACCACACAGACAATTAGTTGTGCGTAAATAATTGTCTTTGTGGTTGTTGTTATGTTTTTGCACTTTTGCTTTTTTGCAAGGGTGCAACATGTGACGTGAATACCCTTATAGTTTAAGTATTTTGCTTTTAACATTTTTATAAAATATACGAATGTTTTCAAAGATCGTTTGCAAACAACAAACAATAAAGTCGCTCTTTACATTATTTGGTATTGCAAAATATGAAATTCATTATATGAAATAATATGCGTACAAATTCATATTATTTTTATTTATAATATACAAATTAACATATTTTTACATATCAAAATATTCTCTAAAATCTGAAAAATATGATGGTTTTATTTCATAAAATGCATATAACATGTTTATGATATGCAATACTATTTTATTTGTAATAAAAAAGAGAAACAAAATAAATGTATATGCGTTATGGATTTCCTTAGCAACTGAAACATGTAATTTTAATTCTAGAATGTTGCTGACAATCTGGACACTTTGAACAAAAATTTTTTTGGAGTATACTATGAATATTCTATTTTCAATATTAAATAGAACCAATTCGTTTCCAAATTTTCAAATATCGTTCCTTTTCAAGCAAATACATGAATACAATTTGTTTTAGTTATGATAATAAATGTAATATTTGGTGAGCAAAATCTCTTGAGACCTGAATTGGAATAGAGTCGTGTTCCATGGGCCTAACTCCAAAACGTATACTATTTTGACGCAGCATATACCAACATTAAGTTGCTACTTATTCCATTTTGGTCAATCTTAACCATAGAAATTATCATGGTCCTTAAAAACAAACGATTTTCAGTACCAGATGAATCGCTCTTATTTGGAACGAAATCCACATCACCATTCTGTTCAGCTAAGAACGGTTCAATTTCATAACCTTCCTCAGCAGCTTTATTATGTTCTAAGTCATTAGCCTCCACTCTTCACATGTAAAAATCATCTGCTGAACCGGAGTTACTGTGATCATTGGTTTTTTCAAATTGAGAACTAGAGGGAGCTACTAGTTTGTGTGTTAAATAAAATTAAATATATAATAGATAATTTAACAAAAAAAAAAAAAAAAAAAAAGTAATAAAAAACAGCAAGAAAGAAAATTAAAAATACGGCATCTTCTATACAAAATATATGTGGGTCTGGCCAGAGCACACGTGTTACGAATGTGATGTGTGCAGTAAAATATACGAATAAGTTTCCCTATATGTTCTTTCCAGGATATATTTTTTCAGCTCTTTATAGTAAGCTAAATTCTAGAAGGGCACCTGAAATTTTAAATCTCTACCTGAGTTTTAAATATACTAAAATAACATTTAAAATCGAAAAAGGTCTGGCCAGACTCATGAGTAAGACGAAGGGTTAAGGCTTAAACTTTTTGCAACAATTTGCAAAGCATTTGAATGGAGAAAAAATTTTTGAAGTAAAAAGTGTAGTAAAATGTTCAAATAAGGCGAATTCATTACAGGTTATCTTCGTACTACACAAGTACAACTCGTAAAAAACTTCCAAGCAATTTACTTTTGTAAAATTATTGGACAACGTAAAAAACAGAAACAAAGATAACAAGCAAAATTTTGACATCCAACCATTATAAAGCTAAAAAAAAATGATCAGCAGAGTATTTAAGATCTCCTGTAATGAATTCGCCCTGATATTGAAACATAATTATTAAAATGAGTTCATGTTCTGTGTGTTATAGTGCATTGTATAAGAAACTTGTTAATTGAGATAATAATTTTGATTTATTAAACGATTTTGTGAACACAAGCACTCGGTGCTTACGATTAAAGAAATCGATATGGTGCCAAAAGCAATTTGGAAGTAGTAGTCACTTCTATAAACTCCGGGCGAAATATCGTTCTGAAAAACATCAATGTTTTATAACATCGACTTTTCCACGATAAACATCGATGTTAAATAACAATGTTTCAACATCGATGATATACAGGCATGTTCTGAAATCTCGGTGATTTCAAATCACGAACGATTTTGAAATCACCCGAGAAATATTTTGGTGTTCTGAAAATCACGAGATTTTTAATTTTTAGTCGTGATTTTCATTGTTCTAAACCACGAGAAAACAACTGTGCGCTTCTTTTTAAAATGTTGCCATTCATTTAGGATGTATGGCTGCCATTTTCATTTATTTTTAACCTTCGTATATTAAAATTTAACCAGTCAAACTTCATAATTATCGTTTACTCTTAGTTTTTTTTTTAACAAATTAATTCAATTTTTATTTTTAATGTTTAATTTAATTGAAGAAATTAGTCATATGCTAAACGAATTTAAGACTTCTTTGCTCTGGCAACCATTGACAAAAAGTAAATCACGACCAATGTAAACGAAACTAAAACAGCATTTGCAAAAAATAGAGCGGCTTCCTAAATTTGTAAATTTAAAGGTTCTTCCGTGTAAAATAATTAATTTTAATGCAAAAACAAATCAAAGACAGATCATTTAATGTGTATGTGATAATTTTATTAAAGATTTCAAAACAAAAATGCTTAAAAAACTTCAAGTGATTTGAAATCGTCATGCTGTTAGCTAACCGGTTTTAAATCACGAGATTTCAAAAATTTTTGTGGGCAGAACACCTTTTTAGTGATTTCAAATCACTTTACGAAAAAGTGATTTTCAGAACAT
Source organism: Pollenia angustigena (assembly GCA_930367215.1). Taxonomy (NCBI): domain Eukaryota; kingdom Metazoa; phylum Arthropoda; class Insecta; order Diptera; family Polleniidae; genus Pollenia; species Pollenia angustigena. Next base: position 288,506,944 of record OV884056.1, read on the forward strand.
GCCTGATAGACTACTTTACATTAATACTTAGGGACTGCTCAAATTCTTCTCAATTTCTTTGCTACTGGAAATCTTAAGGTCAAACTATAATATGCATAAGCTTCTGTCAAAATTAACAAAGAGCATAAAAATAAATTTAAAAACATTAGAGCTAAATCTAAACATTTGATTTCGTACGTCAAGTCCGATCAGTTTCGCAATTTGCTTAAGTAAATGACAGATTCACTAAGCTTAACAGAAAGTTTCCTTAATAACAATATGGTTTGACACATATGATTTACATGTATTCGCACTGTTGCTTAAGCAAACTTATGCATATTTTTGTTGGGCATTCCCTTATTACATATAGTTATGCAAAGAAAGTATGAAATACTCTTTTTTATATTTTTAAATAAAGGCTTTATTAAAAAAATTAAAAATTGTAAAAATATTATAAAAATAAATCTAAATTAATGAAAACATTAAATGGACGATGTCGATGTTTTTATATTTTTGACGCCGATGTATCGTCAATCAAAACTTCGATGTTTACATCAATAATTTGTAATTTGATCACTCATCAAGCGCTATGGTAGTATTAGTGAAAATGCGTCAACGATGCCGGATGAAAAATCAAAAGGGTAAAATACACTTGTCAAATGCTTGGCATGCAGTCGAATTCAATCGTGTTCGCATCCATCCAGCATCGCCGGTGTGACACATACAAACACATTTTCAGTTATACTACCCTGAAAATAAAATTGGACCACCTGATCCATTTTGATATAATGGACTACTCCATGGACTGGTCCGATGTAATGCAAGCGTGGACCATGTCATTGTTAAAAAGTGTTTGTAGTGAGACGACATGTCTTCGTTTTTTAACGAAGTACTTTCGATTTTAAACGACTTCAAAAGTAATCGTCTTGTGTATACCATGGAGTAGTTTTAAAACTACTCGTTAGTAGTCCAAAGGTGGGTTATATGGTCCTCCCCTAGTACATGGTAATGTTAAATAGACCATGTTTTTTCCATACGTTTGGGTTACTTTCAGACTAGTCCTGGTCCCTTGTGGGCTACTCTTTACACGCGTGTTTGGACTGGTCCTCTTATTTGCAGGGTACCAAAATGCCTGATGAGAAATTTAAAAAGTGTATTTGGGCTTAAGCAGTTTAGATATTACGGCGAATTCACGTACAGCATTTAATTCGCCTGCGTGTCAAACATTTGCAATTGTGGTAGTGTTAGTGAAAATGTGTTTGTATGTGTCACACCGACGATGCCGGACTGAAAAAAATTTTCCTGTTAGAAAAGCATTTGACAAGTGTATTTTGCCCTTAAAAAGTAAACCTCATAAACATCATTAAAGGGCCAAACACACTCGTCAAATGCTTGTCCAGCAGGCGAATTCACTCGTTTACGTGCGATGGACGTAATATATGCCGTCATAACCAATTGTTTTCAGAATTCTCATCAAGCATTGTGGTAGTATTAGTGAAAATGTGTTTGTATGTGTCACTACGACCCCTGCAAATAATAGGATTGGTCCAAACGCGCGTGTAAAGAGTAGTCCACAAGGGACCAGGACTAGCCCAAAAGTTACCCAAACGTATGGGAAAAACCTGGTCTATTTAACATTACGATGTCCTAGGAGAGGACCATATAACCAACCTGTGGACCACTAAGGAGTAGTTTTAAAACTACTCCATGGTATACTCAAGAGGATTACTTTTGAAGTTGTTTAAAAACGAAAGCTTGTCGTTAAAAAACGAACATATGTCGTCTCACTACAAACACTTTTTAACAATTACATGGTCCATGCTTGCATTACATCGGACCAGTCCATGGAATAGTCCATTTTATAAAAATGGATCAGGTGGTCCAATTTTATTTGCAGGGACGATGCTGGATGGAGAATCAAAAACTTTAGATATGCCATTTTGTTTTTACTTGTACAATCGCGGCGGGCGTGGCTGATGTTAATGAATCTTGGCATGCATATTTTGAAGAGGTAGCTACCAAATTTGAAGATTTTCGTCTAAATAGGAACAATTTATTTGGATTGTATGAGAGGAGGGCGTAACTGATTTGTATTTTTTTCCTAATTTTGTCAATATAATTAAAATTCCTTTAAAAAAATTTTAATATTTGAAACTTTTCGAGAAAAGAATATTTTTCTAAACTGTTAAAAGAAAAAGTACCAAAATAACGTTAACACAAAGTTGTTAGCTAATTTCCATTGGAGCTGTTACTATTGAAATTGAGTTTTTTCGCGACAAAATAAAGTATATGCCAAATAACACAAACTAATTTCTTTCTGTGATACAAATATCGCTTTTACTAAAAGTAGAACATAATTTCTTCTTTTTTTAGTTTTTTTTTTAAATATTTCTAAAATACTTATCAGATTTCAACAATTTACTTTCATTTTTGTTTCTTCCGTTTCTTTTTTTTTTCATTTTGCTTTAATCTTCTAAAACTAGGTTATAAAACCACCAGGATGGCAATGTTGCAATGGTCATGTTCTCTGTAATAATTGTCGCAGTCGCTCTGAAAAATGCCCTGTATGCCGAGTTCCGTTGGGACCACGTGGTAGATGTTTACTGTCGGATAAATTATTTACTTTGTTGGCTGATAGTTTTCCCTGCGATGGCGGTAAGTAAAATGACCAGAATAAAATTTAAGGAGTGGATAATGGGTGTAATATTATTTTAACTTATGTGTGTGTGTGTGTGTGTGTGTGTATGTGTGTTTGCGTGAGTATAAATGTTTGTAAAAGTTACTATAAGATTAAAATTTTTAGGATGGTTCTGATTTTTCTGTAAGTTTATGGCGCGGTAAATGATGTAGTACATTTATTTATCTCATTAAATTAGTTTAATATTTTATATTTTATAATGAGTTTATTTTGGTTAATGGCAGGACAGTAGACAGATTTCTCTTTTTCATGCTTTTCTGAGAGGGTAAAAGAAAATGAAATTTATAAATTAAAGTTCATTTAAATTTTGATATGTGAGTTAATCAAAGTACGCAAAAACTTTTGGGGTAGCAATGTTCTTTCAGCATTAAGAAAAAGGCTAAAATTGTATGCTTCTTTACGAACCTTGTTCACTGATTTTTTAAGTCCCAAGAAAAACTTTGATGACTTATATGCATGTGGCAGTGTAAATAAAACTGAACTGGCAAAATAAAATAAAGTAGTTTGTTTTTTCTTAACCCACTTACAACTACATTTAGAGTTGACAAAATGGGAAATCCCCTTTCCCCAACTATTGCCGATATTGTATTGGATAATTTACTTGACGTAGCCTTGGCAGAATTACACAACAAGAACGTTAACATTAAATATGTGGCAAAGTACGTAGATGACATACTGGCTGTAATAGATATTAATGACAAAGACGATATACTTAAAGCACTCAATGGGTATCACCCGAAAATTAAATTTACCGTTGAAGTTGAAACGAACCGAGAAATAGCATACCTTGACACAAAATTACATAGAGGGGACAATAAAATAACGTTTGATTGGTATGCAAAAAATACATCGTCTGGCAGAATTATCAATTTCAACGCTACTCAACCAAAATCTCAAATAGTAAATACTGCAAAAAATTTTATACGTAGAGTTCTTGATATTAGTGATGAACAATACCATAACAAAAGTAAACATGTAATCACGAAAATACTTAGAGATAATGCCTTTCCTACAAATTTAATTAAAAATCTAATATCTACCTATAAACCTATAATAACAAATACAAATGGTAACATTGATAAGGAAGAAAAATATTTTTACAGTGTAAAATACATACCGGGCCTCACGGACAATAAAAACATAAAAAACGCAATAGACAATAATGACATGAGCTTTGCTTACAAACCAAACAAAACATTAAGTGCAATATTTACAAATACAAAAATGCCAATAAACAAACTACAACAAAATAATGTAGTGTATGAAATACCATGCAAGGGAGACAACAACAACAGCTGTGATTTAGTTTACATTGGGACGACAAAGAGAAATCTGGAGACAAGAATGGGAGAACACAACTCAGACATAAACAAAAACAAAGAAAGCACTGCATTATCACAACACATAAACCTGATTTTGACAACATAAGAATACTGGATAAGGTAAATAACGTGAGAAAAAGATATACTACAGAGCAGTGTTCGAAAATAAACAGTACATTATTTAGCGTTCGGCTCACACACCGAAGAACGATATCTATTTGTTTAGTGTTTGTGTAAACATACACAAACCTTAATACCGTTCGTAACTATTTTCAAGAAAGAACCGAACATTATATAATGTTCGGTTCTTCGTTAAAAAACAGAACAATTGTAGTGATACTGTAGAAAAACATTATATTTTAATGTTCTATAATGTTTTTTTCGTGTGTGTATTTTGTTGTTGTAAAAAATGTTTGGTTTTTTTTTATCAGCAAAAAGCGACGAACATTAACGAGCCGAACCGAACACATTGAAGTTCGTGGATTTTCAAAAAAAACCGAACGGAATTTAATGTTCTCATCATTTGTTGAGTATGATGAAAACAGCATTATATTTGTGTTCGAAAGATGACAAAGAGGGAAACGTTATTTTTTTTAATGAATTTCTACACAAACACTATTAGCGTTTGTGTTTTCCACAAATCTACCGAACCGAACATTAAAGAACGATATTTAGTGTTTATTTTCGAACACTGCTACAGAGAGCTTAAGAATTCAACAGAAAATAAACAGAACAATGAATAAAAAAGAAGATACTGACAATTTAAGCGCCTGTTACAGAGTTGTTTTAAAAAACAGTAGATGACGACACTAGCTGTGGCTTTCATTATTTAAAAAATTATTAATGTAATACAAAATTGTTTTTTTAATGTAAGTTAGTTACATTCAATTTATTGTATTATTAAATGTTGATGTTTTTATTTTATATTAATAGACGAATCCCCTGAAGAAGTGAACATAAAATTCACGAAACGTCGGGAAAAATGAAATAAAAAAGTTTTGCATTTTTATTTTCACAAATAGAGTTAGGCCTCACCAGCTAAGTATATATAAGCAAATATACAAATATAAAAAAAAAATCGACCAATTGTAGTCGGGACTGTAAGAAAAGATAAACTCACTGTTTATTGTTGTTGTTGTTTTTGTTTAAGCGTTGATATTGTTACAAATAAAACTGGGGTATATAATTCTTATTCGCTTAACAGTTTTATTTGTATAATATCTTTAGTTTTTCTAAAATCTTTGGGTGAAATTTCCTAACGATCTGACCTAAGCAACCACTGAAATGCGCATAGTAAGCTATTTCCCATCAATTAATTTTTTGGTTCCCATGAAAAAACAATGTATAGTGAATTTGATATGTGAAAATTAAACATATCGACCGACGTAATCCAAATATGCTGCAAGCAATTTTGTTTTCATTTCGATAGTTACAGCGCTATTTGTAAATAGAAAAGTTAACGTATTTTGGACCTTTTCTACCTTTCAGTGTAGAAGTTTTTGCTAATGTTGGGCCATTTATGTATGGCTTGTGCTGTTATTTTGGCTATTTGTTCGTCTTAACCGTTTTCTTCTACACTTTTGCCTATTGATTCTTCTGGTCTAACATCAAGAGTTCTTCTTGGCAGTCGGTAGTCTGATATCCTGGCAACGCACCCATACCACCTCATCTTTGAGTTATTTATTTTAATTATTAAGGGTTCTGTCTATTCTACTAAACTACTCAACTTTTTGAATCCGGTAAGTGTATATATATTTTGAGTTGTACACAACTAATTAAGTTTTGGTGGGACGAGAGGTGCTTTTCAAACTTAGGCATCTTAATTGCTATAAAGTTTACGCGTTTATTTACTTTATTAAAATTGTTCTCTTTAAATTTGTTAACTTTTTTGACATTTAATTTCTGTCAATATGCGCCATATTTTATTTATATTGCTAGTATTGTTTCGTTTTCAAAAATTTTGAGAAAATAATACAAATTACCAAATTGTCATTTAGCTTTTGTATCGAAAAGCCCCCTGAAAAGTAAATTTTTACGCGTAAGTGAGGTCAAGTAGAACGCAGGCATATTTATTAGACCCGAAATAACACAAATCTTAAAAAAACAATTGTTCAAACCTAAACTGTTTAATAAAGGCAGAAGAGCATGCGCAGCTTTTGGAAAATACGTTTGTTTTCTTTCTTGTTAATAAAAGGACTGCAAATAACAAATAACGAGTACAAGAACATTTTTTTCATATCAACAACTCGGATGCAATATGTCATTAAAAATACACCTCTTGCATTTCCATTTCAATTTTTTCTTAAAAAAATTTTGGTGCCGTTCCACGCCTGAATATCGTGGTTTCACTACTTAGAAAAAATAAATAACTGCGAGAATTTCATAAAAACTAGACGTGAAAGAATCGATTTGTGAACAGATTTGGATTCAGCACGCTAAAGTCAATTGAAATCTTATCAAAAAATTCTTGCTCCCGATAATATTTTTTTTTTTTTTTTGACAACCAGTGTAATTAAATGTTTAATTACTCCCACACTACAATATTCAGAAAGGGTATTATATGTTTATGCTGATGTGTGTTGACACTAGACCCACCTTTTAGGGTACCAGTAGACTTACATAACGTCTTCACCTGACAATTTTTTTCATACCAAACGTCAAAGTCTATATAAAAAAAAAACTCGAACATTTTTGTCAGCGTTTTTTTAATATGAAGTTTGACGTTTGGTATGACAAAAAATTGTCAGGCGAAGACGCTATGTTAGAAATACCTTCTTAACCGATCTAACGATGTTCTTCCGTCTAGCTGGTTGTCTCGTGCGCAAATTACAGGTCGCAATTTTTGAGACAATTTTAAGAAATGTGGTATATTCGTTGTTATAAGAACAACTAAAAAAGTGAAAAGTAAGCCATAATTCAACTGAGCCCCCATTAAAACTACTTTCCGCAATGGAATATTTATGCCGATAAATCATTTTTATTACGTTGGTATTTGGATTATATTGAGTCCAAAAATATTTAATTTCAATCTAAATCATTTTACCAAATGTTATTGAAAATCGGTCCATATTTGACCATTTGACCTTAAAAAATACCAATCCGCAAAATAGTTTTTAACGCAATAACTTCCTTATTCGTGATGGTATGTACTGGGAATAACTTCTATAATAAAAATTGCATTTTAAGTTTTTGAGTGGGTTCAACATAATTTGTTCTCTCTCTCTTTTGTTTGGTATGAATAACTTAACTGCCTGCTTTTTGATAACGAGGCAAAGCTCACTTGTTTAACTCCCATTTAAAACAAAAACAAAATTTCAAAATTTGTTATAAATGTTAGTTAAACGTGTCAGCATCACTGTGGAGTCCTTAAAAAATAGTTCTCCAACTCCTACACTAACTCCGACTACTACCTTCATGCTTCATGAGACTGGTCCTTATTTGCCTTTAAACTCTTTTTTAATGCAGTACCTTTTTATAGGTTCATTATAGCAAGAAAATGGTCCTTTAAAAATTTCAAATAGATATTTTCAATACTAACAGGTGCCGCATTGAGCTTTAATATTGTTATTTACATATGTAATGTAGACCGGTGTTTATTTTCTGATTCCAACATTTTTAAAGCATAACCTCTAAAAATGTTTTTATTTTGAAAAATATTAGAACATTTTGGAGTTGGAGTCGGGAGTTCTTATGGGCACTGCGAATCCGACTCCGGTACAAAAAGCTCAACTCCGAAGCCCCAGCACTGCTTGTAAGTTTCGCGCATGTCATTATAAAAACAAGCAGTTAGTCTAGCACAACTGCTTCCAATCATAATCATTCGCTTTTTAGGCAATAAGTCAATTTAATAAGGCAATTATATATATTTTTGAAATCAATATTACGAAAAGCTTCAGTCTCTGACTTAAGACCTTTTTGCCTAAATTCAAAGATAAATGTCATGTTATTTTGTACTGGAAGGTCTAGATTTGGCCATATTCCCTATATAAACCCCCTCCATAAAATCTCCTAAGACTACAAAACTTATATGTAGATATGTAAGTAATAGTCGGCACAAAGAAAAAATAAAATTTGTCTGTAAATTTTGGGGTGTAGGAATCAAATGGTTGGACTTGATCGACTATACTTTCTTACTTGTTTTTGAAATAAACTTTTGTAAAGATACATTTTTAGTTTTTTTTTTTATTGATTCCGATTAACATTTGATATTTTATTTAAACAAACAAACAAAAACAAATTTTAATAAAAGAAAAATCAAACAAAAATTTATCATTTCGTAAACAGTTACTTTTGGCATTTCTCGCATCGCAAAGATGTGTCTTATGTGCTGTTTCCAGGTGACAGGCAATTGATTGTGTAGAAAAATTTATATGAAAATTACTCAGTATTTTGAGTGCTTTTCATATAAATTTTACTGCACAATCAATTTCTTGTCTGCCTAGAAACAACACACTAATGTTTCAGCGATTCTCGAAATGTGAACAAATAAATGTGTCTGTTACTCATGTTGAAACCATTAAAAGAGATAATGTCGTAGCATTTCCAAGAGAATTAGCTCTACTCATCGGAACGAATCGGAGTTCAACCAATACCGACCAATGGTTGTCAAATCAGCAACAGCTGTCGTGCTACTAAAACAACGTTGTAATGTTGAAAATGTCGTAATTTACAACTCGAAGCTGATGTGAGAACGCTAATCTGAAATATCGTATTCGATTTCTTTCGAAAAGTTTCTCGAAGCGGGAGTTGCAGAACATGGGCATAGTTTGCTATGCAGCGTTAAGACCAGCTCATGTATACGCAGCACCTTATGCTGAGTCCCAAGCTATTCTTAAATCTTTAAAACTAAAGTACTTTTCCGCTTTTACATGGTTGTTTGCTTATATTTTTTACGACTTAATTATGCAACATAAATTACAAAAGTTTTGCCAATGTTGTCGCTGTTATACGTGTAATTTTTCTTGTTGTTTTTTTTATATTAAAAAATTTTTTTCCTGTTTTATTTTGTTTTTCTTAAAGAATTTTGCCTTTTGCAAGATTTAGTTTTTTCATTTCCAACTTAAGCGAAAAATTTTGTTATTATTTTTACTGCTTGTGTTATTTTTCAATCTGTGTTGTAGTCATAATCTTAAATGTTGCCAAGTTAAGATTAAATGATGTTGCGTTTTTCATTTTTAACTTCCGGGGTTTGTTTAACTGTAATGGCGAATGAAAGGGATGTTTCCCAGCGGAAAATGCGTAAAGTTTATGTGTTTACTTGTTTATTTATAATTTATAAAATGAAGTTGTAAAATTTACATATTATTTCAATACAGTAAAGTGCTTTACAATAGTTTCTTAGGTTGTTTACGGAAGGCTGATTATTATGTTATATAGTTATATAAACAAGAACAAAGTACATTTATTTAATTTTTTTAATAATAAAGGGTGGTTAAATTTTAAGGGCCGATGTTGATTTTATATAAAACACAAATTATTTAGGATATTGCTGTCGTTTATTTTAATGATAACGTTGGCATGGTTCAATTATGTATGGAACAAAATATCGGCCAAATGGCCGCCGCGGCCTCGGCGGCACATCTCCATCCAATGGTCCAAATTTTCAATGACGATGAGGCATAATTGAGGTTCTATTCCGTAAATGTGCCGTATTAGCTCTTGAATTGTTGCTGGCTTATCGAAGTTTACCTTTTCTTTCAAACAACCCAAAAGAAAGAAATCCAACGGTGTCAAATCACATGATACGTGAGATAACACAGCCGTTGAATTTGTCGCGCAAAAGAGCAATTCTTTCGTTAGCTATGTGGCAAGTGGCACCGTCCTGTTAAAACCACATATCTTCCATTTCAGGTCATAAAAAGTTCGTTATCATCTCACGATAGCGAACAAAATTCACAGTAACAGCCTGACCGGCCGAGGATGCCGTAAGTCCATTAACCGCACCAAACAGTCACTCTTTTTGGTTGCATTGGTTTTTCAACAGTAACTCTTGAATTATCATTCGCCCAAATGCGACAGTTCTGGTTATTGACGAATCCATTGAGGTGAAAATGTGCCTCATCACTAGGCTTGCCAACCGTACTTTATAAAAAAGTATTGTACGTTATTTCGAGTAATTGTACTCTATACTTTATGAGAAAAATAAAGTACGCGGAAATACTTTATTTCGCATGATTAGATTTATCTAGAATTCAAAATAGATTCAGGTTATATTATTCAGGGTTTTATTATTCATAAAATTATAATACTTATTGTAAAATTTTTTTTTTTAGAAAAACTAAAGAACAACTAATTGATATAAGTCAGGGCCATTTTTTTATGTTTTTTTATATCGGCAGGACGACTTTTCGAAAAAAAAAATTATCAGACAGCACTATTCACTTTTGTTTTGATTGAGTACAATAACTGCCTTTTTTAAAACGCAAGTGCAAAACTCTTTCAAATTACTGCTGCTTTTAGATCGCGAGCACAAAAGTGACTCGTTTAACTAACATTGTTGGCGTCTGGCTGGTGTAAACCGGGCGTTGATGTTTCCCAGTATTTTCACTGTGTGCAACCTGACCACATGTGGTGACATCTGGCAACACCCCATGTTGTACGTAGCCCAGCTGATTATTAACGTCACCCTAAGAATGACTTCTTCACTTGCTTTTGTATATTTCAACCAGCCGGACGCCATTAACTTAATTAAAAAACTAAAAGTAAAAACATCAGTGTAAAATAAAATCAAATTGTGCCACAATAAAACTTAAAATAAAGAAAAAGTGAACAACTGAAAGTGCATTTATTTTTTGCTTGAAGATAGCAGGGCCACAATAATAGTGCCACTTGAACCAACAAAATAAGGGTTGTTTTCAAAGCAACAAGAGTGTGCGTGCGAGATTCTTGACCTGCCGCAACCAACCACATATTGGGCCACCAAAACCAACAAGACCACCAGGTAACCATTTATCACACAAACAAACATTTAAAACAAAACTTCAAGATTTCCATTCCTAAAGGGGGATCCCATACAAAATTATTAATACAGACTAGAAATATATTGAAGAAAACGTACCATAACAGCCAAGGAGTCGCCTTAACAATTTCTCGAGACATACTTGTCCCTTATCACCACTTCTTAAGGCGGTTCCCATGCAAATATTGCGTTTTTTGAAATTTTAAAATGAATTAAAATTTTTCGACTTTTGTGAATAAAATAAAAAGTTGTTAACAGGAGGTCCACTCTCTATTGCGATGCGAAAACCATTTCGATGCGAAAGCTAAATGCCAACTTGGTACTCTCTATCACTTTCGCAAAATTTTCTGGAAATGAAGCGATAGTGGCAATAAAAATTAAAGATGGCGCGGATTTACAGTAATGAAATGCCAAAGTGTGTAAAAATATTTGAAACTGGAAAATTTAAATAAAATAAAGTGATGATTTACGAAAAGAAAAAAAATTAAAAGATGCGAAAGACGCGCAAGCGTATTGAAGAGTACCAATCGCTAGATTTGCTACAATTTTCTTTCGCATCGCACTAGAAGTAGCCCCCAGATTTTAATCATTTACATAGCGTCTTCACCTGACAATTTTTTGTCATACCAAACGTCAAACTTCATATTAAAAAAACGCTGACAAAAATGTTCGAGTTTTTTTTTATATAGACTTTGACGTTTGGTATGACAAACCATTGCCACGTGAAGGCGCTATGTTTTAGATTGCAAGGCGAATTCATACAAGGTGGTCCTATTTTGAAAACGTTTTACAACACTGTAAAATATTTTAACGTTGTGTCAAAAATTCAAACAAATATTTGATTTTGTTTTTCTATTAAATTGTGTTTTTTTGAAATGTTATAACCTAAAAAAGTTTTAAATTTCACAAGTTTAATCGGAAATTAAAGAATTTAGTTAAGATTCCCCAGAACCAACAGGACGGTATACCATTTTGACACAAGGTTAGTAATCAGCTGTTGCTTACGTTGCAAGATAAGTTCACCTGGTGTAAATTCGCCTTGATAGATTGTTTTGTTTGTTTTTTATATGTCTGGAAAAAATTAGAAGCATAACTGTAATTTATTATAGATTTTTAGCAAACAAAAACTTCGAAATGTTGCTAAAAAATTATTTTTGTTGCCAAAAAAAAGTTAAGTTTCTAAAACGACTGCGCATGTTAGAATAAAATTTAACGTTTAAAGGAAATTTTGTTGCGGATTTTCGTTTTTTTTTTTTGTAGTTTCAATAAACTGAACCGTTTTTGAACCGGTATTGTATTCAGCGTACCCGAATTAGGTTAAAGTGCCAGTTGTCCGGCTTGTTTTAAAAAAAGTGTCAAATTCTAGCACAGTGTAATTGTTTGATAAAACTTGCGAAAAGCAATAAAAAAAACGTTTTTAAATATAACAATAAAAAGAAATTAATTGTACTTTATATTTATACTGTGTACTTTTTTTTCTTAACCTTTAATAATCAATGTACTTTAATTGCAACAAAAAAAGTTGGGAACCCTACATCACTGAAGATGATTTTCTTCGATATGCATTTTGATTTGAACGCCCACTTTAATAATAAGCCTGAATAGCTTTAACGCGTTGATCGATTGAGTATCTTTCCATGGTTCAAATTGAGTTAATCTGAAATTGAGAAATGTCAAATGAAATGCAGAAAAAAACTTGACTTAAGGTGTGGCTCACATTCAACATCGGCCCTTAACCTTATAACTACATAATCCTGAAACCTGACGTGAACCCATCTCTGATTCCAAAACCAAAGAAATAATTAAAGCGGTCTGAATTTATTTAGGAAATGGGTGGATTGTATAAACAATATGGCTGTAGGAAAAATCGCCCAAAGAAAAATGGCCCATAATATTATAAATTTACCCAAAAATTTGTTCACTAAGATGAATAATTCAGACTGCAAAATTGTGCAAACGTAATTTCTTATTCGGGAGAATGTTTTATTGTATGTTTTCTTAAATATTAACTTCCTTTAAAGAGGTGATATTTGATACAAATTATTCCAAAAAACGTTCGAAATGTCACGTATCGACCCAGATTTTGGCTTAAAAGAAAAAAAAAAAAAAAAAATACAGAAGATTTTGGACCAAAGACATTTTAATGTTACATTGCTACGTAAAATTTGCCTTAAAATTGTGTCAGGTCTCGCTGAATTACGCGTTTTTATACATGGCCACAGAAACTACTTCTATTTTTTTCACGTTCGAACCGCTACTTCTTTTGCCATTATCTTTGACCTAGAATCGCGCCCTCCATACACTTAAGCATAGATAACAATGCTTTCTTCTTGCTTTAATTTATGGGTTAAGAGAACGTAAAATTATTTGTTGTTTAAAATGTTATTGCATTTTTGATGCGTACGAATGTCACGTTCAACATTTTGGGTTTACCCATATTCTATTCCCGACGTTTCGTCGATTGTTCTGATTTTGCTTTGGTTTTCTGTGGAATTAATAAAGCTCATTTTTTTAGATATGTGTATATTCTTTTAAAAAAGTCAAAACTTTTGTCTTGAATTCATTAAATGAAATCATTGTTTTATTCAAAGAATCCCGGGTTTCCCGGGAATACTATTTTTTTGTTTCGTTTCTCGGGAATAGAAAAAGTCCGGGAAATTAGAAACCCTTGTACGGATGGACTGATTTTTCTTTTGGCTGTAGTTATAATCTTTTGGGCTTTGATGCCGTTGGTGATACTCGACTTGTAACGTTTGCAAATATAAAAGAATTGCTTCGACGAATTTTTAAGTGTAGATGAAAGCGTCTACTCTGAAGATGAGTGAATTCAAATATTAAACTTAAGTGGAGTTTGGAGTTGGAGAAGTCAGCCTTAAGACACTGAAGACGAGATATATGAAGAAATATATGATTTCATATCTTTAAAGTTGGGCTGAAAGGTCCTTAGTCAGAAACTGTAGTTGTCCGTAATCTGAGATTGAAAATAAATTAATTGCCTTATTTAATTGAACTATTTTCTAAAGAACAAATGACTACTATTGAAAGCAGTTGTCCTGGACTTAAGTGATTGATACCAAACGAAAGAAAATAAAAAAACAATCAACAACTCAAAATGCATTTTTTTGACTTAAGACCTTTTTGCCTTCAACACTCCAAAATATTGAATGTCATTTTGAAAATCAGCAGCCTAAATTGAATCGATCTACTTTTTCTACGAGAACACACACCCGGAATACGTTTGTACCTACTAGCTTATCCTTGCTTTTTCTTATGTTTAAATGGTCCAATTTAATTTTTATTTTTTTAAAGCATAAATAAATATTTTCAAAATGTTTTAGTGTTGTTTCATGCAAATATTCAAGATGGTTCAAAAGATAAAAGCAAAAGAGTGCATGCAGGCAACTATTGTTCAAGTGATAAAAATGTGTTTGTAGTATTTGGATATTCTAACGGTTGTTTTTGATGTTGTTGTGCATTCGCCATTATTTAGCTGATCACCAATACCGACTGCACAATATGTAACAATAATTCATAATTTTCATTTTTCAAATAAAATAATATAATTTAAACACACTATAAAATGGTTTGTGGCATTTTATTTTGATATAAGCTGGTGTGGCACAAACGTATCCCGGGTGTGTGTTTACGTAGGTGTCGACTTTGTGAGCTCGTAGCTCCTGAACCACTGATCCGAATTGCATCAAATCATCATCCGAAATATCTATTCCTTAAGTTAAGCCGTTCCTGAGTTACAGCACTGCAAAGTTGCAAGTGGATAATTTATACCCGGGTGTGTGTTCTAGGGTTAAGTCTTCTCTAACATAGCGTTTACATTTGCCAGTACTGGCAAGACAGTAGCAATTCATTCAAACTTTTTTACTAATACATAAACACTTTTACAGCTATTTTGTTTTTGCATTGTTTTGCCAACTAATATGTATATGCTTACTGTCTTGCCAGTACTGGCAAATGTAAACGCTATGTAAATAAATTGTTTCACCCTAATAGACATAATAGACCCTTGCTTCAATGGGCTGTATCATTGTAAAATTTAAAATTTAAAATAATAAATGTAGAGTTACCCTCTCATAAGCTGAGTTTTCGCTGTACCCCTTGCCTTTGAAGTAGAGCTGCAAAACTATCGATAGTCGGCCCAATCGATAGTTCCGATAGTTTGCTTAAAAACTATCGATACTATCGTAAAGTTTTCATGTGCCACTCTGTGGTCAATGAAGGTGTAAACAATGAAAAAGTTTAAACATTTCACAGAAAACTTTTTTCCGGTATAAAATACCACCATATTCACTTTACATCTCAGTGTCATCTGTTGTTAATATAGAAATATAGAAGTTATATTGTGCATCCCTTGCGTTGAATTTTCAATGGATCTGAATAACCCCATTAATTTTTTTAAAGATTATTCGCTAAGAAAAAAATTACAACCAAATTACAAATGACAACTTAATTAGTACATAATTCTGTGGCAATTTGGAAAAAGTGCTAAAGTCCATTTTTTAAGTTTTGAAGGTTATTTTTGAAAATTTACTCCTATGCTGATATAATCATCACTTTCTGCAGTTATATTTGTAAGATTTTGTTTCTAAACATTCTAACTCCCAATTTCACCAAGCACAGTTATAATTAGATTATTGTTAAGTGGAAGTAATAGTTATCTTTAGCTGGACTTGGTGAAATTGGGGACTTATCCCAGTAAAAACATTGCCTACTTTTGCAAAATGAATAGCTTCTTTAACTCATTATTTTGTAGTTTTGTTCTATAACAACTTCTATAACTACTTTTTTTCTGGATGTATGCAGGTAAATAAAATAATGACTTACTTTTTAATGCGCTCATTTTGGGCATCCCTTGTAAAATTCATTGGTTCTTTCATTAGAATTGTAAGAAGTGCTCTTATGTTTTTCTGATAACTCAACACATTTTTTGGTAGGCGAAGTTTTTACTGGGATGTTACAGATCGGAAGTCAACTTAAGTTTTTATTCCAAATATTATTGCAAATTGAAAAAAGAACGCAAAAAGTCATTTTGCTATGACTTTCTGAAAAGTACTTTTTCCTTTTTGCCACAGAACTATAAAAGTTTTTGCGCTGCTACAAACTTGCTTGAAATGAGTTTTAAAATATGTTTCGTTGACTACATCTAATACCATATTCACACGGACAGCAATATTCGTGTTTCGCTCTCTTTTTCCTGTTTCGCGCCCCAAACATGATTGAAACGACTTGTTTCCCTATACAATATTTTGCGAGCGAAACAGGTCGTTTCATTTTGAAACAGTCTGCGAAACAGGAAAAATGTACTATCATCTCCAATTTTGATAACATTTATCGTTTGTTTTTCTGAACTAGCTCTCAAAAAAAATCAAAACAAAATAAAAATTTATGTTTAATAAAATAAAGTGATAATTATAACATAATAATATTAATAAAAGTATTAAAAAATATACGTTTAAGTTTTATTTACTTTTTTATCTATTTAAAAAAAAATCACACTAACAACACAAAAAAAATTTCAAAATTAAACAAGAATGAATCGTATGAACAGCATGTTTGGCAAACTAGTTTCAAAGAGCGAAACGAGTGGTTTATAACGTCGTATGAACTAATAGGCTTTTTACACTGATCAACATCTAACATCTACCATCAAAGATGTAGAAAATGTGAAACACTCGTTTACATTGCTCACATCTAACATCTACCATCAAACAAAAATGTCACCATTTTTAAAAAAATATTTTTTTTTTAATTAAAAATGTTTTTTTTCTCACAAAAGTGCCAAAATTTAAAAACAAAAACAAAAAAACATTGCAATAAAAGATAAAACTTGACAAATGGTAACGCTGCTTTTAAAACAAACTTCTTTTTGTCAGTGATGCCACAATAATAATAGAAATTATTGCCACTTTTCTAGTGATGACACTAAAATAATCGAATGGAATAAAATGAGATAGGAACATCTTTTAAAGATGTTGAAAGACGTTGGTGTTTAGCCCTATGTATGTCTTATGGAAAGATGTTAACATCTTCGCAAATGGTGGCAAATTGATGGTAGATGTTAGATGTTGATCAGTGTAAAAAGGCATAATGAACTTTGTAGTTAAGCTGTTATGATACTTGCTATTTTTTGTATTTTTTCTATATTGGAGAACAGTGCAAATATATTTGCATAGGAAAACTGACTAAGTGTAAAGAGTATGATTATATCATAAAAAATCTTGAAATGCCAAACAAATATACATGTGTTATCGATAAATAATCTAAGACTGTCAAAAAAAATATAAAATTTTTTAACTTAAAATTGACATTTCCAGATTAATTGTTAGCACTGTTGCCAATTTTTTTAGTTTTTTATCGAAAGAAACGGTTTTTAACTTTTTTTTTGCGATTTTTAGCTTTTATGACGGTTTTTTGTGGGAAAAAAACGTGGGCAGTATTGTTTGTTTTGTTTACATTTTAACAAATTGTATTTCTTGTTCTTTCTCGCATTTGTTGTTTCATTCAGTCAATCCAAAAAAAATCCAATACAAAAAATAGCAAGTATCATAACACCTTTACTATTAAAATTTTCCGATAGTATCGATTGTGATAAAAACTATCGATAGTCCGCCAAAAACCACACTATCGATACTATCGATAGTACTATCGATTGTTTTGCAGCTCTACTTTGAAGTGGTGGGCATAACTTGGGGAAAAAATAGTCATGAGAAATTTTAATGAGCATTTTGGAAAATCGGTATTTGGCGAATTACTATAATCTAATAAAATATATTCGGATTGCTCTAGAATCAAATTAAAATTTCAAAAAAGTGTAAAAGCACGAGCAAGAGAAGTTTTATATATTTCTTTGGGAAAAAATTCCTGAATCTTTTTGTTAGAATAAAATATCTTTCTTAGATATTATGTCAGTTCAACAACGTGGCCCATGCTTTATTTCTCGAAGAACTAATAATTCCCTTTCAGCTTTTAAATGCTTCGAAAGAGCTTTTTCTACTAGAATACCTTCCCATTTTAACAATACCATGTTATATTTTTTCATAAGACAATTTTTTTGCTCTCTCCTTCAAAGTTATCAACTTCGACATCCAAGTCACTTATAAAGTACTCGTTCTTTTTTTTTTGTTTCATTGCTCCTGCTTCTATTACTTGTTACTAATAATGTACTCAAAACACTGAGTTTTCAAAAAAAAAAAAGGAGCAAAAGGACATTTTCTAAAATAATAATAATAAAAAATAAAACAAAACAAAAAAAAAAAAAACAAAAAAAGACAACAACAGCAAACAAAACTAAAACAACAGTAATAAAGTTTAAATTGTGTAAACATTTGCTCCCTTTTTAGTTTCAGTTTTGTTCTTTTCTAAGTTATTGTTGTTGTAATCTAAACAATATCCGTTACATTTGAAAAATACAATAAGTAGAAGAAGAAAAAAAAACATTGAAAAATAGATTGTAAAAATAGAAATTGAAAAAAAAAAATATATTAGCTCCTTAAACTTGTAGAAGAAAATGAGGAAAAAATAAATAAAGAAAAGTTTATGTTTTATATGAACAGTGGTAAAAAGCAGCTTGAGGGTGTGGGTGTGTGTGTGTGTGTGAGTGTTTTTTAATGTTGTTGCATCAGTCACATGCAGCAAGTTCTTTTCTTTCCTTTAAAGTTGCATGGCCTGCGGAAAAATGTCACACTACAATAATTTTGGCTGTAATGTTTATTATTTTATTTTTCCTTTTTTTTTTGCCTTCAGTTCTTTTAAGAGTTGGAACCAGAAAGTATGGCTTTGATGAACGGGTTTGAATAAAATTGGCAACAATTTATTTACTTTTTCTCATGATTTAAAAGTCAAAAATCAAGCGCAAACCCTTGCAACAGGTGTAACGGATATAGATAAGTTTTCATTACGTTTGTATTTTCTAGAATGTTGCCCACAGACCCTTGGTATATGTTCTGGGTCCTTATGAGTAGCGAAGTTTATTTGACAATGTCCGTCTGTCTGTTTAAATAGGTTTTCCAAAGAGCCCGGATATGTTTGGGACACGGTTGTTATTTATTCATGTCGCATATGCTCCGTTAAAATTCAATTAGATCGGTGCATTAATGAATGAGATATGAGCAATATTTTTATGCATTAACGAAGTCCTCTTATAAATTTTATACTCAGTTCTTTCACTTTCATGTTAAACAATCTTAGTAGAATAGTGACGTAGTATTTGAATTGATAAAGCTTGATAAAATTAATCTTTAATATAACTTTCTGTTATTTTCCAACCGTGGTGAAGGATATCCAATGAATATTAGACCTTTTGGTGTAACAACCTTCAGTTGCGGTCAATACCTAAAATTCATCAAAATTTAAAATCTCTTGATATCACGGCTAACTAAAGATCCTATCTAGAAGTATGGGAGTCAGGGTCACGTGGAAATTTAATTTGTTTACTTAGTTCTATTTTTGGTCAAAATTGTTATATTTTTCCTCTTCGATTTTGGCTTTTATGTTGCGCTGACGTTTCACGAATTTGCATCCAGCAGTATTTACTCATTATGGTCTGATCCTAATGGCGCTGATAATACTTTTCCATTACTGCAAGACCTCGGTAAAATCTTTCACCTTGTTCGTCACACTGAAACAAGTCTAAAAAGTGTTTAAGAAAACGCATTTTCAATGATATTAGTGCTTCTGTTATAACAGGAAAACCATTTAGACTTCTAACAAAACTTAATTTTTTTTTATTTATTTGATATATACCTATGGCATAAAAGTCTTCCATCATATTTGGAATAAGGAGACTATCGTTATGGCTTCTGTTGTTTCCTAAAAACCCACTTACTTCTCTCTAAAAAGAGTTCCATATATCTTGGAGTGATTGCGTGTCCGAAAATCCTCTTTCTTTCAAATATTAAGCCAGTAATTTCTAGTTCTCTTTAGACAAGTTTAAGTCCCGATGTAAATCATTGAGTGTTATTTTGTTGTGACAGTGATGCTGTATCATAATATGATTACTTTTTAACTTATTATGATTAACATGATAATACTATGATTGTTTCTTAACTTATTAAGATTAACAGGATAAGAATGGCTGACTTCCAAAACGTCAAATGCTTTGTATAAGAACAAAGCATAATGTTTCATTACGCCCCAGTACAATATATATGCAATGCAAACCCTTCCAAAACATCAATGGTAAGTATAAGTAACGCAGCAAAAAAGTAATCAGAGCATCGGTTTTAAAATTGATGCTTTGTGATATTTGACATTTAATTTGCAAGCAATACATATTTAATTATTTAGCATTGCATCACTTACATTTCAAAACGTTTAAATAAACAGAACACAGAGTTGCATTGTTTCGGTACTTTGTACATGTGCATGGTTAAAATACAGTAGTAAAACTGTATACAAACTTTGTATTAGTACGTTTTGGAAGTCAGCCAATATGATGAAGGAATGTAATATTACGAATATATTTGATCATACCATGATTCAATAATAATCGTAATATGGTGACTATCGTATGATTTTTTTAGCTATTATCTTTTTGGCAGCACTGGTTTAAACAACTGACGCACGTTTCGTGTTTTGTTTCACTGTCAAACACCTTCACTTTGGTCTATAATTTAGCCATGAATCGTCTTAAAAACGAACAACGCTTGCAAATTATTGAATTTTATTATCAAAATGCGTGCTCTGTAAAGAAAGTTCATCGCGCGCTTCTTCTATTTTATGGTCAGTTTAATCGACCCACTGAATCGGCTATTCCGGATATTGTGACCAGAGATCAGCAATGAATCGTTTTTTCGCTTCTCATACTGACTCATGCAATTGTAAGTATAAGTGCGTATAAATCATTTCAACTTAACTACTCTGATTCACTCATACTCACAAGAGAAATATTTATGAGTGCGACGTCGACACTATACGCATACTCATAAATGACCTCAGCTTGATTTATAATTTCAAGAAAATACTTACAATACTCACGATGATTCAAATCATTTAGCTCATCCATTTACCGTTTTAACACAACAGACAAAACACACAACTTAATAATCAGCGCTGCCAGATAAATTTGCCGAAAAATCGTCCACTTCATACATGTAACTTTAGTAAACTGTAATTGCCAAATCGTCACTTTGCTATTTCGGGGACAAATTTGGCAGCCTCGCATTTTGCTTCGCCTATACACATTGACTTGAGCAGATTCTAAATCAAACACAACAAATGTTGCTAAATATGAGTACGATGAATAAAATGAAACTTTTGAGTGAATATGAGTTTGAATAACATTGGAATAAGTATGAGTGCGTATAAGTACAAGAATTTATGAGTCATGATTTAGCTCTACTCACTTTTTCACTACTCATTGCTGATCTCTGATTGTGACTTAATTTCGCACCAAATTTACATTGTTGGACATTAAACCACCAACACATACGTAGAATGCGAAGTGAAGAAAATATCGCAGCTGTATCGGCCAGTGTTAATGATGACCATCAATTATCGATTCGTCGCCGTTCGCAGCAATTGGGCCTCTGTTACTCAACTTTAGGTGTGAAGCCTTTCAAAATACAGCTGGTGCAAGAATTTAAGCCGAACGACCTACCGCAGCGTAGAATTTTTGGTGAATGGGCTCTTGGAAAAAATTGTGTTCAGCGACGAAGCTCATTTTTGGCTCAATGGGTACCTTAATAAGCAGAATTGTTGATTTTGGAGTGAAGATCAGCCAGAAGCATTGCAAGAGCTACCAATGCATCCAGAAAAAGTCACAGTTTGGTGCGGTTTATGGGCTGGTGGCATCACTTACTTCTTCAAAGATGATGCGAATCGTTACGTAAATGTAAATGGTGAGCGCTACCGTGAGATGATATCCAACTTTTTTTTGCCCAAAATGCAAGAGCTTGACTTGCATTACATGTGGTTTCAACAAGGCGGTGCCACATGCCACACAGTAGGCTTAACAATGGAATGTTCGGTGAGCATTTTATTTCACGTTCGGTACCGGTCAATTGGCCGCCTAGATCGTGCGATTTAACGCCTTTAGACTATTGTTTGTGGGGCTTTGTTAAAGCTCATGTCTATACACACATGTCTGCTTCAATTGACGCATTGGAAGACAACATTGAATCAATTATTCATGTGATACCGGGCGAAATGTTGGAAAGAGTATGCCAAAATTGGACTTAGCGGATGGACCATTTGAGGCGCAGTCACGTTCATCATTTGCATGAAATGATCTTCAAACATTAAAGTATATGGACCGTACTATCGATTCAAATAAAGATTTCATGCATTTTTCTGTATTTTATGTGCTTTTTTTTAACTTTCCTATAGCTCTTAAAAAAATCACCCATTACAAAAATGAATTTTATCATAATATGTAACCTTTGAATATTTTTACCACATAATAATTCCTTGTAGCCAATCATTTGTCCTGTCGATATAACTATTTCCTGAAATAAGGGAAAGAAAAGGATTGCCTACAGATCGTTTGTCAGGATTTAAAAAATACCTAAAAAATTCTAATCTTTTGCCCTCCTATGCTTTTGGCTACTTTTACACGCAAAGAAAAAACATGGTTGTGGCAAATATATTCTAAGAGCAACATATTATGATAAAATTCATGATTGTAGTCGCCATATAAAGATTATTATTGAATCATATTATGACTAAATATACTCGTAATATGTCATCATAATATTTTTCCCTTAATCATATTATTATTCTGTTAATCATACTAAGTTAAAAAGTAATCAAATTATTGTTATGTTTATCATAATAAGAACTAATCATAGTATTATCATGTTAATCATAATAAATTAAGAAGCAATCATATTATGATACAGCCCCTTTCATAACTGTCATAAAAATAGAAAATAAATTGAAATTTGTTTGCATCGATTTTTTATTTTGTGGCTTTTTACAATTTTTCTTATTGTAAATCAAATAGCGGAGTTCAATATAAGGCTTTCAAAAGATCAAATGCAAAATCTGTGTTTTTAATGGGCAACCGCCGCGTATGTCCATTTTGCCGATTTTGAGATGTTGAGCCATATTGCCTAATTTTAAACGCTCTTTGCATGTTTCATAAAATGTTTGAATAAAGATGGATCAATTCCGATTTGTTAACGTAATGACAAAGTTTAAAAAGTGCAATACCTAGCCCATTTGATCTTGAATGGTTTTTCGGCTTTCATGAAACATTTGTTTTAAGACATACGCCGTTGCCCATGAAAATCACATAAATATCGTAACACTTTTATAAAATACAAAGAAATCTCTGTGTGTTTTGTTGTTTGATTTTACAAAAAAACTACGATATTTTGCATTTGCATCATTACATCACTAATACCGAATGAACTCCGCTAATATTTTAATATTTACTTATTTTTTTATGAGAATTTATCTTTAAATAGTTTAATCGCTCACATATAAAATGAACGACACAACTGATTCAAAATTATTTTACAAATGGCACTAACATAATATTATTAGAGTAAAAATAGTTTGATTGCATATTAAACACAATATGATACATGTATAGAAAGTAATCATGTTATGGCTATTATATATATATAATGATATGGTTGTGAGTAATATAATATATTTTGAAAGTTATCATAATTTAGTTGTTAGAAAAATAATTATTTTTCGGTCACTTAAATTTATAACTGCGATTAACATTGATATGTTTACAGTAACTATAATATGACTGATATTAAATATAAATAACAATTTTTTTGTGTACGATAACAATATATTGTTACAATAAACATAGTTTCGATCGCTATCACTCGATCTCCTCAGAGGGATTTGCCGTCTTACACTCGCAGCCATCGACGACTGCTGACGTCAATAGTCAAACATCAATCAGTAAACCAAGTTGGACTTTAACCTTTGGTAGGTCGAAATTCAGCAGTCGTCGATGGCTGCGAGTGTAAGACGGCAAATCCCTCTGAGGAGATCGAGTGGTAGCGATCGAAACATGTCAGGGTAACCAG
Organism: Pollenia angustigena; assembly: GCA_930367215.1. Taxonomy (NCBI): domain Eukaryota; kingdom Metazoa; phylum Arthropoda; class Insecta; order Diptera; family Polleniidae; genus Pollenia; species Pollenia angustigena. Next base: position 288,530,908 of record OV884056.1, read on the forward strand.
CCGCCTGGGTTCGAATCTCAGGCCAGCCACCTGGGTTCGAATCTCAGGTCAGTCAAGAATGAATGATTATCAATAACAATTTTAATTAAGTTTCATGTTGTAAAATTCCTTTCTTCATAAAAATAATTTAATAAAAATTAAATTTGATGAACTTAAGCCTGATTAAGAATATTGAAAATTTGGATTAACACCATGAATAGTTCAACAAAATTACCAAACTACTAATTACCATAAGAATATATAAAAAGTTATGCCGAAGTATTCTGAAAAACATTTTGAAAATCAGCATTTCTTTAAAAACAAACTTATTTTGTTTGAACAATTTAAAATAAAAATTAAAATTATTTCCTCAATATTTTTCTTTACAAAAATGTATTTATAAATTAGTCAAGTACCTGAAGTTGATGGATCCATTTAAAAAAATAGAGTTTTCCAAGAAACAAATCTCACAAATCGCAATTAAAATATATTGATTTTCACTTTTAACCAATATTTCCAAATTATTAAAGGCGCCCGTACACGACATGTATTTGTCATCTGACATGTCAAATTTTCAAGTCACATGTAATTGTTCATGTCTGTCAAAATTGCTGTTTTACATAAGGTTTATAATATTCGGTCACAAACGTACATGAAATTTGCTTCTGACATTGTCTCTGTTTTTTTTCGCATTGTTATTGCAGAAACCAAAGTAGTTCTCGGTTTCAAAATAGCTTGCTGCCGCCACGAAAATATTTATTTGCGCCGTAAAATAATTTAGCCATCTTAACATTTTTTCTTTTATTTTAAAGATACCAATTTAGAATTTTATAATTAAACGGTTTTTATGTTTATATTTACATAAATTCTATTCAATGGTGAAATGAGCATACATATCTTGGTATTGTAAAATATTAACTTCAGCCGGCTAATGATTCCGTCAATAGTTGACGCCGCTGCCAGTTTCTTCCCGGCATAGATTTCTGATGTCAGATGGTTTGTCAGAAGAAAATAGAGCACGCTCTAATTGAAATTTTGTCAGATGACTTTGCGTCTGACTTTTACAGAAGCAAAGTTAAAAAGGTAACACACGACATGTATGTGTTTTGCAGTGGGAAATTTGACATGTCAGATGACAAAAACATGTCGTCTATATGCTCCTTAAATATTATTCAACTTTGACAGCGTATAACAGAAAAAGTTTACAACATAGATCCACAATTTTTACATTTATTCGTGTTGAGTTTTATCTACTTTTATATGGTACCTAATACTTATACGAACAACTAACTTTATTTTTGAATTAATCCTCGTTTTTGGTACTGTTCATCCCTCTGTGTAACGGTTGGAAACAATTTTTTTTAAATCTATCTCAAATTTTATTGTACCTTAAAAACTTAGAAAAGGGTTTGAGGGTTTGTTTTAAGACACATTTTTGCTATCGATTTCGAAGAATTTTATTTCTACTTTTTCAATTCATTTAAAACATTTTAACTAAAAAAAAAACTGCTCCTCCACATTAAACTTTTCGTCGAAATATGACTGACGAAACTTAAACATAAAATAAAAGAAAACATTAAATTGATTCTGCAGACAGTGGACTATTAAGCAATTACTAAAATTAAATATTTTTTTTTTGTAAATAAACTTTTTTAAGTAAAGAAATTCAACTTTGTTTATATTAAAATCGCTTTTGAAGCCATTTAATTTAAGAAAAAAGGTTTTTATTTTTACACATTTTTATTAACTTCAATGTAATTTGTATGCCTGTGTGTGTGTGTGTGTGTGTGTGTATGTTTGAGAGAGGGGGTGTGCTTGTATTCTAAGAAAACTAATTTGCTATAATGTTGCACATTTCTTATGAAAATTTATTAAAGAAGTTTTTTTTTTTTAATCTTGTTCTTTTTACCATGCCATGCAACTACATCATTTGATCCCAACAAAAAAGTGCGCAGTAACAAAAATTCTCCAAAAGATAGACGGAAATGTAGTACGGAATTTCATAATCAGCCAAAGATGGCCATTGTACAAAAGCAACAGCAGCAGGAGCAGCAACGGGAAAAAGCTGAACAACAAGGAGGTAAAAAAGCCAAAGATTATCTGTTAACATCCCTAAGAAACCGTAGAAGAAAAATTTCCAACTCAAAAACGAGCCGTGACGATGACAATGATGCAGAAGGCCAGGCAGGTGAAGTCAAACAGGATTATAAACATCCATCAATGCAAAAGCAGGCCATGTATGATACAAACGCTGGTGTTTTTGTTCGTAGCACGAGTATTATTAAAAGGAATAGTAACAACCGGAAGTCATCACTAGATTACAATAGTGAAGCTTCAACTCTTGTAGAACAGCAAGCTAATGGCGCTAATGTTAAGGGTGTTGCAACAACCTTTTGCTACGATGAGTTGTCAGGACAAACACTAACAATACAACAACAATGTCATTGTATAACGTGTTATAAGTCAGATAAAGTTGCAATGGTAAATAATGTTACAACAGCAACAACAAAAACAACTGCAGCACTAAATAAATATATATTACGGATACCAAGTCAGGGGCAGCTGGAGAACATTGTTCAGCAGCAACAGCAAAATAAAGAAAAATATCAAAATTATCAGTGCCCAACTGGGAAATTATGTTGCTTGAATGTAAACGTGATGCTTCATGCAACCTGTACGAGTAAAAGCAAAAACGAAACTACCAGCAACTCTAGCTATTTCTCTCCCTTCCGTGCACCAATGACTAATAGCAACTTGTCAGCGACGACGACAACAACAACAATAACAGCTAAGCAAACAAATGCCAAGTTGACACAATCTGCTTTATTACCAGGACACCAAGACCAAAAACACCAGCTACAGCAGCATCAGATTAATGCTAATAATTTCCATAAAACTCTTAAAAATGAATGGGAAATTTTAGCTCATCTTACCGAAGATCATCAATTGCCAGTGAATCAGTATTATGCCGAATACGGCCAACGTATACAAGTACACTGCCTTAGCCAGCCAAACTCGATAACCTGTCTTAATCTCAAGGGATCTGATGAGAACGATACCAAAGTTGAAAAATTCTTTATTGCCTGCATGCCTTTAGAAGTAGTGACCTCCACATCGAAGGCCTCAAAAGTGGCCATATTTGTGTATCATATGAATTTTCTAACCAATGACACCACAATCACAACAACCACCACTTCCCTAAATGATGAGGTCAGCAATTTTGAAACGATTATAGAAAATCCCTTAACGGGTATAAAATGGTTTGGACGCGCTCATCCCTTAACCACCCCATGGTCACATATTCATGAAAAACAACATTTCCTGCAGCACAATGTGTTGCAAAATAATTTGGTTGCTGTCAATGTAGATGATGCAGCAGTGAGTGGTAGCGATGATGATGCATCATTTGTGATTGTTGTCAAAAGGAAATTAGAAATCAAAACAGAAATCTAAGTGAAACCACAAAATTTTAGTTAAAAAAAAAAAAAAACTCTAAACAAGTGAAATGCTTTCACAATTTTATGTTAAGAACAAAAGTCCTAGATAATATTAAAGTTAGTATTATTAAAGGCCGGCTTTCATTATCCTATTTACATAGTTGTGCGATATGGCAAAAAATTGTGTATGCTTATAAAGTTAAAGTGTAGTTAAGTGACAGATTTTTTTGACAAGTTTGTCCGACTTGCAAATGTTGAATGAAAATTCTCATAACTCCCCGACCACACAAGCCATCCGTGATGTCTTAACAAACGCAATTACGCCGGCAGAAAAACGGCACCAAATAGCCAATTTTTAAACTTTTGTATATCATTTGGTGGCGAACACGCTTATTAAAAACACGCACTTAAAACATGAATTATAAAATATTTTGAGAGAGTTTGTGTATATTTTCATTGCGAAGATGAGTGTTAAAAATAACAATATTTTAGACATTTACAAGGAAGTAATAATTCAGTTTAATTTATTTTTTGTTTGTAAAATATACATAATTTAATATTTTCCAAATTTTTATGTTTTCTCTTTTTGTAAGATAAAGAAAAAGTCTTAAGTAAATGGCAATTGAATATGACAGCTTGTGTTAAAATATAAAAGCTCAGCAATGCGTTGTAACATTTCTTGCTGAACATGTTTTCTAACACATATTTAATCCAGATCTACACCAAAGATACATAAATATCTCAGCAATTTGGCAATAACGTCCAGCGATGCCAACTTAGTGCTTTTGGCACTATTTATGGTGCTTTTTGATGCCTTAAAACGCCAAAATTTGATCCATAGTGCCAAACTAAAAAAAAGCTCTAACTTGGTGCTTTTTCATTTTTTCGTAAGTGCCTTTAGTGCTTTTTACAATTTTTATTTTTTTTCTACCATTTTTTAAAATCACGATTAAAAAGAGGATGATTTAGTTGACTTTGCTATTTGGGGAACAACTTTGAAAAGTCTTGTACAGATTTTAAGATTTCAAATGATAAAAAAAGGGATAAAAGAAGCTTACATTCGCTTTACCAAAAACTTTATGTACGAGGTTAGAGCTAGGAATTGCTAGGAAGAATTTGGAAATTTTACGAAACGTTGCACTTTTAAGCGTTGAAAACATTTTTAGTAATCGTAATATAAACGATGTATTTCGGTAAACATATTTTTAAAGATGTAGACACTGTTACAAAAATAGAATATGGATTGAAAAATATTAGGAAAAAGAAGTAAAGGAAAAAACATGTAAAATCAATTAAAATGGATAATCATTCAGGAAAGCAAATTTCGATCTACCAAATGTTAAAATACAATTTGGTTTAAGGATTGATGTTTGACTAGTGACGTCAGCAGTCGTCGATGGCTGCGAGTGTAAGACGGCAAATCCATCTGAGGAGATCGAGTGGTTGCGATCGAAACATGTCATGGTAACCTGCCGGCCAGGGTTCGAGCCCGAGCCACGTCAAGAATGAAAGATTATCAATAACAATTTTAATTGATTTTCATGTTGTAAAACTCCTTTCTTCATAAAAATAATTTAATAAAAATTAAATTTCATGAATATTGGGAATTGTTAAAAAACATGCAGTCGGAAACCGTACAAAAAAACGCAAAGACTTTAAAAACAAAATAGAGCCGTAGCTTGGTACATGCAAAGTGTTAATTAAATTAAACATTAAAACAGCTGACAGCAAATACTTTTATAACGAGCGTTGCGTAACCTGCCATTTTTCATGCGCTTAAGTTGTCCACGTTTTGTGCACTTCTACCTCTAGTGCTATTGAAAACATACATGTTTTTTCTATTTTACATTTTATGTGTGTTCTTAACTCAGAAGCGTACATATGTTAAAATAATTGGATAATATCATAAGCCAATTGTTATGTTAAACTTTGCACGCTTTTAATTAAGATTTATTTAAACGATAAAATATAAGGATGTTTATTAAAATATATGCTGTTTTATGGCCAATTTAAACTCAAAATGATTTGGATGATATTATTTTTATTGAGGATAATAATAATTCATTTAAAAATGTTTATATACAAATGAAAATATACATATTTATTATTTTATCTTTAATGAAAATGGTCCCCATCTACGCCGTCGCTTTTTTTTAAATTTTGGAGGTTTATAATATTCGGCGCACCTGATTACAACTTGATTTGTGTTTAATTAAATTATAAAAATGGCTTAGTGCTTTTTTACGCTTTTTTTGCTCGAAATAGGGCTTTTTAGTGCTTTTTTGAAATTTAAAGTGCTTTTTGCTCTCAAAAAGTTGGCATCACTGATAACGTCGGCAGAATATCTGAGCAATATTTCTTAAATTCGTTTCTCTCTTATTATTTAACAGGAGAGACAAAAACCTTTTTACTTTACCTATTTGCTGCTTACAGTGTTGCCAAAACTTGATTGCCAAAAATGTTTAAATTTACGGAAAAAAAGTGGCTAAAAAATGGCTTAAAAATTTTTTTAAACTAAAAACACATTAAAATTTAATAACAAATCGGAAATTATACATTAACAAATTTTTTACAATGCAGTTGTAAGTTAAGGGCAATTCGTAACATAAGAATAAACAAAAATTAATATTTTAGCATTTAAAAAATTAAATAATCGATAAATTCGACTCATAGGAATCACTCGTGCCTATTAGTTTTAACCCTTAAGCGAACACCTGGTCCTAGCCAGGCATTTTTGAATTTTTTCCAGTTTTGTTTAATATAATTATTAAATATATTAGAACGAAACTTTATGTTTTCCACAATCAAAGTGTATTTTACAAGAAACTGAGAAAAAAGTGTAAATTTAAACGCTGTGCGCGTGGCAATTGGCCTAATAAAAATTTTGTGCATATTGTATCCACCAGGGCCTGGCCAGGCCCTGGCATATTATAAATGAACTGCAGGAAATAAAATCAAAATGAAACGTTTCATAAAGCATATGCAACTCATAAGAGTTCTTTCTTTACTTTTTTTTCGAAGAATTATTCTATTTCCCAACAAAATGTTTCTGCTATAACCATAAAACTCTATACATATAAAAGTAGTCCCAGCTAGTGCTGGGAAATTATCGATAGTCTTAAACTAAACGAAAATATCGAAAGGAAAAAAATCAATATCGATATTATTATTATTTAGAATACAGCTATGAAGTCTAGAGTGGAACACCAATGCAGGGCTAATTTAAAAATTTATTCAAAAAGGAGACCAGTTCATATGGTCCCCATACGAAAATATAATTTTCTCGAAAACCAACTCTAGAACAGACGGACGGACGGACAGCCAGACGGACATGAAGTCTAAGATTAAAAAACGGAATTGGATTGGATTACATCCTAATTGTTTTCGTTTTTTAATCTTGGACTTCATGTCCGTCTGGCTGTCCGTCCGTCTGTTATAGAGTGGGTTTGCGAGAAAATTAAATTTTTCGTATGGGGACCATATGAAGGGTTGGAGATAGAGGATAAGTTTGTTCGAGAGAAATATTGGGAATGCAAAAATAATGGGGGTTGCTCATACATTTTACATCTCTAGGGATGACTCCTCAGTAGTTACGGGCGTTTTTCTCTCTATTTAGCCCGAATTGCATTCTCACAGATTTCAATGTGCGTGCGCACGGCAATTTTCAACCGGTCGAGCTCATATTTTTACCAAATTTTGTTTTACCCTTACCTAACACAAAACTGGTCTACCTTTTTGGAAAATCCAAAAAAAATAATTTTGGACCACTCTAATGGAGACATGTTACAGCAGCTATGTACACACAATTTTTTGCCCCAAGTTTTTACTTGCTATTATTAATTCCCGCAGAATTTGGAATTTTTGTATTATTTTAATACACTTTTAAAATAAATTAATCACTTTTGAATATTCCGCTCCATTCCACAGATTTTTACATTTTACTACTGTCAGCCAAAGTCGACTTCTATTTTGCGTACGTTCGTGACCACATGTTTTTAACTACAGTTGTTTTCGGTTTATTGAGCCCCGCTTAATTGAGTTTCCCGTTTTATTGCACTTAAAATCATGGAACGAAATCATTCAGTGTAACTGTCTATGTAAAAATACCCGTTTAGTTGAGTTCCGTTTAATTGCGTCACCCGCTTAATTATTTCGAAAAATTAGACCGCGTTGCCAAAAACAAGAGCAAATGTTTCGGTTAATTGTTTCCGTATACTTAATGTGTTTTGTGCTCCACAAACGTAAAAAAATGATTTGCGTCAAAAAAGTCATGTTTCTGTTATATAAATAAATGTTATATAAAAAAAATAAAGAAATGATTTTTATAATCTATCTACACATGTGTGTGTTTCGCTTTATTGCACATCTCGCTCATTTGAGCGATTTTCGTTTTAATTGCGTCGGCGATTCAATTAACCGAGTTCTGCTTAATTGAGTTCCCGTTAAATTGCGTCAAAAGTCTTGCATTTTTAGGAACTCAAGCGAAAATGTATCATTATGAAAACTTAAACTCGATAAAATCCACCTTTTGCACTAAACATATGCTATCGAATTGCAAAAAAAATCTAGGAAAACTTTTGTTTTCCATAGTATTTGCACATCAAAAGCGTACGAAGGTACGTTCGTGACCCCAGGAAATACCCATATAGAACTCTAAAACAAGAAAATCCAAAAATAATTTCCTGATTTATCTTGTAAATAAGGAAATATTTTCTCATGATCAAAAAATTTACGTTTTTGGTGTGTGCCCAAAAAGAAATCCAAAAGTATAATATATAATAAGATATTTCTGAAATCAAGCAGGATTTATTTTATATTAGTCTGATTTTCTTGATTTTTAAATATAATCGAATTTCTTGCATCAAGAAACAAATGCTAGGGGTTTCTTTAAATTTTTCAGAAAATGCTCTAGAAACCTTGGTTTGATTGTTGTTGTTTTGAAAATGATTTTAAAATTTTTAAATTGTATATTTTCGGGAAATTGTGTTAAAATGCTATTTAGAGAAAATTGTGTGCTTTTTTATTAAATTTTTCAATGCAGTTATTATCACCTAAATTTCAAATTACATGTTGCCTCCTTTCCTCTGTTTGTATTCAGGTTTTCAAGACAAAGTCTTGACAGAAAGAATACGAAAAAAACAGAGGAAAGGAGGCAACATGTAATTTGAAATTTAGGTGATAATAACAGCAAATTTCGAACCACCAGTACTACTGGTTAAAGATTGATGTTTGACTGTTGGCTTAACGGGCACCGCAGTGGTGCAGTGGGTAGAACTCAAAGATCTTCCGACGATAGAAAGTGGTGTTTCCTGAAACATGTAAAGAACAACCCGGTTCGAATCCCAGCTCAGCCAAGAAAAATTATCAATAAATTTTCATAAAAATTCAAAGTTGTAAAATAATTTAATGAAAATTAAATTTGATGAACTCAAGCCTAATTAAAAGAATATCAAAAATTAACAGTTCAACTAAAATCCAACAACAAATATTTTGTAAAAATTTCTATTTAAGACAATTTTGCTATTTTAACGAAGTTTTGCAATCATTTGCTTTTTATGCAAACATTTGCTATTTACACGAAATCTCGCAAACATTTTACTTTTATTGAAATTTTTCAAAAATTTACTATGTTTAAGAAAAGAATTTGCAGTTTTTAGAAAATTTTTAGCAAATTTGCTATTTTTATGAAATCTTGAAAAAATTTGCTATTTTAAGGAAATTTTAGCCAACAACAAATATTTGGCAAAAATGTCTATTTAAGATTTGCTATTTTTAGACAATTTTGCTATTTTAACGAAGTCTTGCATAAATTGCTTCTATGGAAATTTTGCAAGCATTTGCTATTCACACGAAATCTCTCAAACATTTTACAAAAATTTCAAGTGTTTTTATCAAGAATGAAAACTGGGAATTAAGCACGAATAACAGAATCTTTTGAAATTAAAATTTTGTATTCCCAAAAATTTAAATTACTTTTTGGTTTAAAACATCTTGTAGTTTTTAGAAAATTTGGGCAAATTTGCTATTTTTATGAAAATTTGGCATCATTTGCTATTTAATAGAAATTTTATATGCAACAACTAAATTTTGCAAAGATTTGCTATTGTTAAGAAATTTTTGTAAAATTTGCTGTTTTTAGAAAATGTTGGGCAAATTTGCTGTTTTTAGAAATTTTTGCATAAATTCGCTTACTTGGTGGCCACACGATCAAGTTTTGCCTTTCAATTCCTTTCAATTTGCAATACACTCTCAGTTTTTTACAATTTAAGGCCTAACCAGAATGTGAATAAGGTGGCTTAAGCAACTGAGCGAATACATGTAAATCATATGTGTAAAACCATGTTGAACTTAAGGGAACTTTTTGTTAAATTTTATGAAACTGTAATTTGCTTAAGCAAAGTGCGAAACTAATCGCACATTCCTTACGGAATCAAATGTTTTTTATTTTGTTTTTGTTTTTTTAAATGTATTTGACAGTAGTTTAATGGCGATTTCTTTTCTGAGAAATATAAATGTTACATAAATGTTACATGCTTTATATCTTTTGTGCAGAGCATGTAATATTTATGCAACATATTTCTCAGAAAAGAAATCGCCATAAGTTTGTTTATGCGAGATGGCTTTCAATTTCACCTTTCCATTTGTTTGGCAATTTTAGTTTCAATTCAACAGCTGATAACATGTTTTTCTTTTAAAAATTGTTTTTTTTTTTGATGACATCAGGAAAGAAAATTGCTTACAAATTTAATTCAGTCTACGTCACAGGTTTCAATTTATGTAAGTTTTGACAAGCAGTATATGTAAAATATTATCAAGAACAACTTGGTCGTGTGGCCGCAGGGTTATATAAGAAATTTTGTGCAAATCTGTTATTAAAAAAATTTTTGTACACATTTTCTGTAGTACAAAAAAAAAAAAAATTAAAAACATAAGTAAAATTTTAATAAAATTAAATGGATTTTAAAATCAGTTTAAAGTATTTTTTTTTTTTTAAATTTTCCCTAAAATTAAGAAACAAAAAATATGTAAATTTAACATCTTTTATTTAAACAAAAATCATTGTAAATTATCTGTTATTAGCAATAAAATGTAATTATTTTTTTATTGTTTAGAGAAAACACTCTAAACGATTGTTGTAGTTTTTTTTTTATTTTTGTATTTATTTGCATATGAAGTCTGATTTAATAAAATGTTATTAATAATTTAACAAGTGTTTTTTGTATATTGTTTTTATTATTAGAAAATAATCAACAAAAAAAAAAAGGTGCAAAATTATAATTTTATAATATATTTAATTTAGTGCGGAATGGTAGACAATTTAAAATAATTTAATCATATGATGTCTTGTCCAAATCTAAATCGATCTTTTGCAGGTCAACCTTGACAAATTTATATATTTATTGTAATACCATAATTTTTTCGCGCTTTACAGGTTAAGTTAACTACACAGAAAAAAATTCTTCAAATTTTTTACCAATTAAAGCATTAATCACAAACAAAATCTGTTTTATTTAATAATTTAATCAAGTGAATTTAACGTTTAATCAAGTGAATTAAACGTTTAATTGATTCTATAATTAGCAATATGCCAAAAAAATGAACGTTTTCGTTTTCAAGCTATGATTGCCGAATGATTTTTAATACTTCGGGGGTAGAGTCAAGTACCCTACTTGCTTATTAGAGCGCCTCTCACTTGTCCTAAAACGGATATTTAGGGTGGCCCTTAAAACTTAGATTTTTTGACTTTTTATGAATTAAACGCATTATTTATGTTAATAGCTACAAAATCAATGTTTTTATGTGTTGAATAGTTAGTTTGGGTAGCAATCTTTCATTTTTGGGATAATACACTGAAAAAAAGTGGCAAAAACAAAACTTGAAAGTAAGAAAATACGACTTCTAACATTTAGCACGGCACAAATTGGGCTGAATATTATGGCTTGCCATGCAACACAGTTGTTAACGACATCAAAATCTAAAATTCTGCGGTGGTGCGTGGCGATCGCATTTTTCATTTACAAGAAAATTAGGAAAATGTAAAAAAAGGCGAAAAAAATGAAAAAAATTAGGGTTTTTGACCTTCATTCACTTATAACTTTTAAAGTAGGAGTGTTATCTTCAAGCACCACTGCAGAATTTTAGATATTTTAGTCATCAACAACTCTGTTGTCTCCCAACGCATAATATTCAGCCGAATTTGTGCCGTAGTACAAACAGTACAGCCTATTTTCGACAAATTTTATTAATTGATTAAAAAAACAGGGTGAATTTTAAAAAAAACGTAAATGTATGCTACTAAAATTAGTTAAACAGTAGTTGTTAAGAGCATAGACACTGTTTTCACTTTGGGAAACAAAATTTCTTTTGTAGGAAAACTTTTGTTTTCCATAGTATTTGCACATCAAAAGCGTACGAAGGTACGTTCGTGACCCCAGGAAATACCCATATAGAACTCTAAAACAAGAAAATCCAAAAATAATTTCCTAATTTAGCTTGTAATAAGGAGGCAACATGTAATTTGAAATTTAGGTGATAATAACAGCAAATTTCGAACCACCAGTACTACTGGTTAAAGATTGATGTTTGACTGTTGGCTTAACGGGCACCGCAGTGGTGCAGTGGGTAGAACTCAAAGATCTTCCGACGATAGAAAGTGGTGTTTCCTGAAACATGTAAAGAACAACCCGGTTCGAATCCCAGCTCAGCCAAGAAAAATTATCAATAAATTTTCATAAAAATTCAAAGTTGTAAAATAATTTAATGAAAATTAAATTTGATGAACTCAAGCCTAATTAAAAGAATATCAAAAATTAACAGTTCAACTAAAATCCAACAACAAATATTTTGTAAAAATTTCTATTTAAGACAATTTTGCTATTTTAACGAAGTTTTGCAATCATTTGCTTTTTATGCAAACATTTGCTATTTACACGAAATCTCGCAAACATTTTACTTTTATTGAAATTTTTCAAAAATTTACTATGTTTAAGAAAAGAATTTGCAGTTTTTAGAAAATTTTTAGCAAATTTGCTATTTTTATGAAATCTTGAAAAAATTTGCTATTTTAAGGAAATTTTAGCCAACAACAAATATTTGGCAAAAATGTCTATTTAAGATTTGCTATTTTTAGACAATTTTGCTATTTTAACGAAGTCTTGCATAAATTGCTTCTATGGAAATTTTGCAAGCATTTGCTATTCATACGAAATCTCTCAAACATTTTACAAAAATTTCAAGTGTTTTTATCAAGAATGAAAACTGGGAATTAAGCACGAATAACAGAATCTTTTGAAATTAAAATTTTGTATTCCCAAAAATTTAAATTACTTTTTGGTTTAAAACATCTTGTAGTTTTTAGAAAATTTGGGCAAATTTGCTATTTTTATGAAAATTTGGCATCATTTGCTATTTAATAGAAATTTTATATGCAACAACTAAATTTTGCAAAGATTTGCTATTGTTAAGAAATTTTTGTAAAATTTGCTGTTTTTAGAAAATGTTGGGCAAATTTGCTGTTTTTAGAAATTTTTGCATAAATTCGCTTACTTGGTGGCCACACGATCAAGTTTTGCCTTTCAATTCCTTTCAATTTGCAATACACTCTCAGTTTTTTACAATTTAAGGCCTAACCAGAATGTGAATAAGGTGGCTTAAGCAACTGAGCGAATACATGTAAATCATATGTGTAAAACCATGTTGAACTTAAGGGAACTTTTTGTTAAATTTTATGAAACTGTAATTTGCTTAAGCAAAGTGCGAAACTAATCGCACATTCCTTACGGAATCAAATGTTTTTTATTTTGTTTTTGTTTTTTTAAATGTATTTGACAGTAGTTTAATGGCGATTTCTTTTCTGAGAAATATAAATGTTACATAAATGTTACATGCTTTATATCTTTTGTGCAGAGCATGTAATATTTATGCAACATATTTCTCAGAAAAGAAATCGCCATAAGTTTGTTTATGCGAGATGGCTTTCAATTTCACCTTTCCATTTGTTTGGCAATTTTAGTTTCAATTCAACAGCTGATAACATGTTTTTCTTTTAAAAATTGTTTTTTTTTTTGATGACATCAGGAAAGAAAATTGCTTACAAATTTAATTCAGTCTACGTCACAGGTTTCAATTTATGTAAGTTTTGACAAGCAGTATATGTAAAATATTATCAAGAACAACTTGGTCGTGTGGCCGCAGGGTTATATAAGAAATTTTGTGCAAATCTGTTATTAAAAAAATTTTTGTACACATTTTCTGTAGTACAAAAAAAAAAAAATTAAAAACATAAGTAAAATTTTAATAAAATTAAATGGATTTTAAAATCAGTTTAAAGTATTTTTTTTTTTTAAATTTTCCCTAAAATTAAGAAACAAAAAATATGTAAATTTAACATCTTTTATTTAAACAAAAATCATTGTAAATTATCTGTTATTAGCAATAAAATGTAATTATTTTTTTATTGTTTAGAGAAAACACTCTAAACGATTGTTGTAGTTTTTTTTTTATTTTTGTATTTATTTGCATATGAAGTCTGATTTAATAAAATGTTATTAATAATTTAACAAGTGTTTTTTGTATATTGTTTTTATTATTAGAAAATAATCAACAAAAAAAAAAAGGTGCAAAATTATAATTTTATAATATATTTAATTTAGTGCGGAATGGTAGACAATTTAAAATAATTTAATCATATGATGTCTTGTCCAAATCTAAATCGATCTTTTGCAGGTCAACCTTGACAAATTTATATATTTATTGTAATACCATAATTTTTTCGCGCTTTACAGGTTAAGTTAACTACACAGAAAAAAATTCTTCAAATTTTTTACCAATTAAAGCATTAATCACAAACAAAATCTGTTTTATTTAATAATTTAATCAAGTGAATTTAACGTTTAATCAAGTGAATTAAACGTTTAATTGATTCTATAATTAGCAATATGCCAAAAAAATGAACGTTTTCGTTTTCAAGCTATGATTGCCGAATGATTTTTAATACTTCGGGGGTAGAGTCAAGTACCCTACTTGCTTATTAGAGCGCCTCTCACTTGTCCTAAAACGGATATTTAGGGTGGCCCTTAAAACTTAGATTTTTTGACTTTTTATGAATTAAACGCATTATTTATGTTAATAGCTACAAAATCAATGTTTTTATGTGTTGAATAGTTAGTTTGGGTAGCAATCTTTCATTTTTGGGATAATACACTGAAAAAAAGTGGCAAAAACAAAACTTGAAAGTAAGAAAATACGACTTCTAACATTTAGCACGGCACAAATTGGGCTGAATATTATGGCTTGCCATGCAACACAGTTGTTAACGACATCAAAATCTAAAATTCTGCGGTGGTGCGTGGCGATCGCATTTTTCATTTACAAGAAAATTAGGAAAATGTAAAAAAAGGCGAAAAAAATGAAAAAAATTAGGGTTTTTGACCTTCATTCACTTATAACTTTTAAAGTAGGAGTGTTATCTTCAAGCACCACTGCAGAATTTTAGATATTTTAGTCATCAACAACTCTGTTGTCTCCCAACGCATAATATTCAGCCGAATTTGTGCCGTAGTACAAACAGTACAGCCTATTTTCGACAAATTTTATTAATTGATTAAAAAAACAGGGTGAATTTTAAAAAAAACGTAAATGTATGCTACTAAAATTAGTTAAACAGTAGTTGTTAAGAGCATAGACACTGTTTTCACTTTGGGAAACAAAATTTCTTTTGTAGGAAAACTTTTGTTTTCCATAGTATTTGCACATCAAAAGCGTACGAAGGTACGTTCGTGACCCCAGGAAATACCCATATAGAACTCTAAAACAAGAAAATCCAAAAATAATTTCCTAATTTAGCTTGTAATAAGGAGGCAACATGTAATTTGAAATTTAGGTGATAATAACAGCAAATTTCGAACCACCAGTACTACTGGTTAAAGATTGATGTTTGACTGTTGGCTTAACGGGCACCGCAGTGGTGCAGTGGGTAGAACTCAAAGATCTTCCGACGATAGAAAGTGGTGTTTCCTGAAACATGTAAAGAACAACCCGGTTCGAATCCCAGCTCAGCCAAGAAAAATTATCAATAAATTTTCATAAAAATTCAAAGTTGTAAAATAATTTAATGAAAATTAAATTTGATGAACTCAAGCCTAATTAAAAGAATATCAAAAATTAACAGTTCAACTAAAATCCAACAACAAATATTTTGTAAAAATTTCTATTTAAGACAATTTTGCTATTTTAACGAAGTTTTGCAATCATTTGCTTTTTATGCAAACATTTGCTATTTACACGAAATCTCGCAAACATTTTACTTTTATTGAAATTTTTCAAAAATTTACTATGTTTAAGAAAAGAATTTGCAGTTTTTAGAAAATTTTTAGCAAATTTGCTATTTTTATGAAATCTTGAAAAAATTTGCTATTTTAAGGAAATTTTAGCCAACAACAAATATTTGGCAAAAATGTCTATTTAAGATTTGCTATTTTTAGACAATTTTGCTATTTTAACGAAGTCTTGCATAAATTGCTTCTATGGAAATTTTGCAAGCATTTGCTATTCATACGAAATCTCTCAAACATTTTACAAAAATTTCAAGTGTTTTTATCAAGAATGAAAACTGGGAATTAAGCACGAATAACAGAATCTTTTGAAATTAAAATTTTGTATTCCCAAAAATTTAAATTACTTTTTGGTTTAAAACATCTTGTAGTTTTTAGAAAATTTGGGCAAATTTGCTATTTTTATGAAAATTTGGCATCATTTGCTATTTAATAGAAATTTTATATGCAACAACTAAATTTTGCAAAGATTTGCTATTGTTAAGAAATTTTTGTAAAATTTGCTGTTTTTAGAAAATGTTGGGCAAATTTGCTGTTTTTAGAAATTTTTGCATAAATTCGCTTACTTGGTGGCCACACGATCAAGTTTTGCCTTTCAATTCCTTTCAATTTGCAATACACTCTCAGTTTTTTACAATTTAAGGCCTAACCAGAATGTGAATAAGGTGGCTTAAGCAACTGAGCGAATACATGTAAATCATATGTGTAAAACCATGTTGAACTTAAGGGAACTTTTTGTTAAATTTTATGAAACTGTAATTTGCTTAAGCAAAGTGCGAAACTAATCGCACATTCCTTACGGAATCAAATGTTTTTTATTTTGTTTTTGTTTTTTTAAATGTATTTGACAGTAGTTTAATGGCGATTTCTTTTCTGAGAAATATAAATGTTACATAAATGTTACATGCTTTATATCTTTTGTGCAGAGCATGTAATATTTATGCAACATATTTCTCAGAAAAGAAATCGCCATAAGTTTGTTTATGCGAGATGGCTTTCAATTTCACCTTTCCATTTGTTTGGCAATTTTAGTTTCAATTCAACAGCTGATAACATGTTTTTCTTTTAAAAATTGTTTTTTTTTTTGATGACATCAGGAAAGAAAATTGCTTACAAATTTAATTCAGTCTACGTCACAGGTTTCAATTTATGTAAGTTTTGACAAGCAGTATATGTAAAATATTATCAAGAACAACTTGGTCGTGTGGCCGCAGGGTTATATAAGAAATTTTGTGCAAATCTGTTATTAAAAAAATTTTTGTACACATTTTCTGTAGTACAAAAAAAAAAAAAATTAAAAACATAAGTAAAATTTTAATAAAATTAAATGGATTTTAAAATCAGTTTAAAGTATTTTTTTTTTTTTAAATTTTCCCTAAAATTAAGAAACAAAAAATATGTAAATTTAACATCTTTTATTTAAACAAAAATCATTGTAAATTATCTGTTATTAGCAATAAAATGTAATTATTTTTTTATTGTTTAGAGAAAACACTCTAAACGATTGTTGTAGTTTTTTTTTTATTTTTGTATTTATTTGCATATGAAGTCTGATTTAATAAAATGTTATTAATAATTTAACAAGTGTTTTTTGTATATTGTTTTTATTATTAGAAAATAATCAACAAAAAAAAAAAAGGTGCAAAATTATAATTTTATAATATATTTAATTTAGTGCGGAATGGTAGACAATTTAAAATAATTTAATCATATGATGTCTTGTCCAAATCTAAATCGATCTTTTGCAGGTCAACCTTGACAAATTTATATATTTATTGTAATACCATAATTTTTTCGCGCTTTACAGGTTAAGTTAACTACACAGAAAAAAATTCTTCAAATTTTTTACCAATTAAAGCATTAATCACAAACAAAATCTGTTTTATTTAATAATTTAATCAAGTGAATTTAACGTTTAATCAAGTGAATTAAACGTTTAATTGATTCTATAATTAGCAATATGCCAAAAAAATGAACGTTTTCGTTTTCAAGCTATGATTGCCGAATGATTTTTAATACTTCGGGGGTAGAGTCAAGTACCCTACTTGCTTATTAGAGCGCCTCTCACTTGTCCTAAAACGGATATTTAGGGTGGCCCTTAAAACTTAGATTTTTTGACTTTTTATGAATTAAACGCATTATTTATGTTAATAGCTACAAAATCAATGTTTTTATGTGTTGAATAGTTAGTTTGGGTAGCAATCTTTCATTTTTGGGATAATACACTGAAAAAAAGTGGCAAAAACAAAACTTGAAAGTAAGAAAATACGACTTCTAACATTTAGCACGGCACAAATTGGGCTGAATATTATGGCTTGCCATGCAACACAGTTGTTAACGACATCAAAATCTAAAATTCTGCGGTGGTGCGTGGCGATCGCATTTTTCATTTACAAGAAAATTAGGAAAATGTAAAAAAAGGCGAAAAAAATGAAAAAAATTAGGGTTTTTGACCTTCATTCACTTATAACTTTTAAAGTAGGAGTGTTATCTTCAAGCACCACTGCAGAATTTTAGATATTTTAGTCATCAACAACTCTGTTGTCTCCCAACGCATAATATTCAGCCGAATTTGTGCCGTAGTACAAACAGTACAGCCTATTTTCGACAAATTTTATTAATTGATTAAAAAAACAGGGTGAATTTTAAAAAAAACGTAAATGTATGCTACTAAAATTAGTTAAACAGTAGTTGTTAAGAGCATAGACACTGTTTTCACTTTGGGAAACAAAATTTCTTTTGTAGGAAAACTTTTGTTTTCCATAGTATTTGCACATCAAAAGCGTACGAAGGTACGTTCGTGACCCCAGGAAATACCCATATAGAACTCTAAAACAAGAAAATCCAAAAATAATTTCCTAATTTAGCTTGTAATAAGGAGGCAACATGTAATTTGAAATTTAGGTGATAATAACAGCAAATTTCGAACCACCAGTACTACTGGTTAAAGATTGATGTTTGACTGTTGGCTTAACGGGCACCGCAGTGGTGCAGTGGGTAGAACTCAAAGATCTTCCGACGATAGAAAGTGGTGTTTCTTGAAACATGTAAAGAACAACCCGGTTCGAATCCCAGCTCAGCCAAGAAAAATTATCAATAAATTTTCATAAAAATTCAAAGTTGTAAAATAATTTAATGAAAATTAAAATTGATGAACTCAAGCCTAATTAAAAGAATATCAAAAATTAACAGTTCAACTAAAATCCAACAACAAATATTTTGTAAAAATTTCTATTTAAGACAATTTTGCTATTTTAACGAAGTTTTGCAATCATTTGCTTTTTATGCAAACATTTGCTATTTACACGAAATCTCGCAAACATTTTACTTTTTTTGAAATTTTTCAAAAATTTACTATGTTTAAGAAAAGAATTTGCAGTTTTTAGAAAATTTTTAGCAAATTTGCTATTTTTATGAAATCTTGAAAAAATTTGCTATTTTAAGGAAATTTTAGCCAACAACAAATATTTGGCAAAAATGTCGGCTGTAGGAAATATCGCCCAAAGAAAAATCGCCCAAAAAAATAAATGAAAAATCGCCCAAAAAAAATGCATGTAAAATTGGGCCTGATTTCATATGAAAAATGGCCCAAAATTTTTGGGCTATTTATCGTTATTGTTGGGTGATTTTTCGTTTTTTAAATTTGGGTGATTTTTCATAATGAAAAATCACCCAAAAATGTTGTATGAAAAATGGCCCAAAAAAATGGGCTATTTTTAAAATTCTACCATAATCTTACATAGCAGAGAAAACCATGTTTTATTATGGTTGCAAACAACAAAACTATTTTTCAAGAAACTAATTTAATCATTATATGGTTGTCGGCGACAATGATTTGGGTTAATTAAACATAATATCGGTAGAATTTTTTTAAAAATGGCTTTGTAGCTGTTTCTCTGGGTGTATATATTAAATATATATATATCGAAAATAAGGATTTTCTCTTCTATGGTATAACAAATACTGGCTTCGCTAACTAAAGCTTCTCTGTATCGCCGGCCTTCGGCCGGGCGCAAGGATTTTCTCCTCTATGGTATAACAAAGACCGGCTTCGCTAACTAAAGCTTCTCTGTATAGACGGCCTTCGGCCGGGCGCAAGGATTTTCTCCTCTATGGTATAACAAACACCGGCTTCGCTAACTAAAGCTTCTCTGCGTAGTCGGCCTTGTTCGGAAACAAGGCAGTTTTTCGAAGCTTTACTTAGCGAAACCGGTTTTTGTTAGACCATAAAGGAGAAAATCCTTGCGCCCGGCCGAAGGCCGGCTATACAGAGAAGCTTTAGTTAGCGAAGCCGGTCTTTGTTATACCATAGAGGAGAAAATCCTTGCGCCCGGCCGAAGGCCGTCTATACAGAGAAGCTTTAGTTAGCGAAGCCAGTATTTGCTATACCATAGAAGATGAAATCCTTATTTTGGATATATATATTTAATATATACACCCGGAGTAAAAGCTATAAAAATATTTTATCCATATTATGTTTAATTTAACCAAATCATTGTCACCGACAACCATATTATGGTTAAATAAGTATCTTTAAAAAAATCACTTGAAATTTTAACGGTATTTTAAAAAAAAATGTACACATTTTTGATTATAAGTTAAGTTGCGGACGTTGCAAAGTGTAATAACGTCCTCGTCCTCGTCTTCGAAGGACATTATGACACTTTAAAAGTGTCCAAGGACACTACGACACTGGACGTTATGACATGTCACCTAAATTTATATGAATAATAAACACTTTTTTGCAAATTTAGTAATTTTTTTTTTTTTTTTTTTTTGGGAAAAATTCGTTTTTGCTTTTTGGGTCATTTTTCATTTTCTTTTTGGGCCCTTTTTCGTTTTTTTTGGGCAAAATTTCATATTTACCTTTTTGGGTCATTTTTCATGTTCGCTTGGGCGATTCTTCATTTGGGCGATTTTTCATTTTTTTTTTTGGGCCATTTTTCTTTGGGCGATATTTCCTGCAGCCAAAAATGTCTATTTAAGATTTGCTATTTTTAGACAATTTTGCTATTTTAACGAAGTCTTGCATAAATTGCTTCTATGGAAATTTTGCAAGCATTTGCTATTCACACGAAATCTCTCAAACATTTTACAAAAATTTCAAGTGTTTTTATCAAGAATGAAAACTGGGAATTAAGCACGAATAACAGAATCTTTTGAAATTAAAATTTTGTATTCCCAAAAATTGAAATTACTTTTTGGTTTAAAACATCTTGTAGTTTTTAGAAAATTTGGGCAAATTTGCTATTTTTATGAAAATTTGGCATCATTTGCTATTTAATAGAAATTTTATATGCAACAACTAAATTTTGCAAAGATTTGCTATTGTTAAGAAATTTTTGTAAAATTTGCTGTTTTTAGAAAATGTTGGGCAAATTTGCTGTTTTTAGAAATTTTTGCATAAATTCGCTTACTTGGTGGCCACACGATCAAGTTTTGCCTTTCAATTCCTTTCAATTTGCAATACACTCTCAGTTTTTTACAATTTAAGGCCTAACCAGAATGTGAATAAGGTGGCTTAAGCAACTGAGCGAATACATGTAAATCATATGTGTAAAACCATGTTGAACTTAAGGGAACTTTTTGTTAAATTTTATGAAACTGTAATTTGCTTAAGCAAAGTGCGAAACTAATCGCACATTCCTTACGGAATCAAATGTTTTTTATTTTGTTTTTGTTTTTTTAAATGTATTTGACAGTAGTTTAAGTTTGTTTATGCGAGATGGCTTTCAATTTCACCTTTCCATTTGTTTGGCAATTTTAGTTTCAATTCAACAGCTGATAACATGTTTTTCTTTTAAAAATTGTTTTTTTGATGACATCAGGAAAGAAAATTGCTTAAAATTGAATTCAGCTTACGTCACAGGTTTCAATTTATGTAAGTTTTGACAAGCAGTATATGTAAAATACTATCAAGAACAACTTGATCGTGTGGCCGCAGGGTTATATAAGAAATTTTGTGCAAATCTGTTATTAAAAAAATTTTTGTACACATTTTCTGTAGTACAAAAAAAAAAAAAATTAAAAACATAAGTAAAATTTTAATAAAATTAAATGGATTTTAAAATCAGTTTAAAGTATTTTTTTTTTTTTAAATTTTCCCTAAAATTAAGAAACAAAAAATATGTAAATTTAACATCTTTTATTTAAACAAAAATCATTGTAAATTATCTGTTATTAGCAATAAAATGTAATTATTTTTTTATTGTTTAGAGAAAACACTCTAAACGATTGTTGTAGTTTTTTTTTTATTTTTGTATTTATTTGCATATGAAGTCTGATTTAATAAAATGTTATTAAATATTTAACAAGTGTTTTTTTATATTGTTTTTATTATTAGAAAATAATCAACAAAAAAAAAAAGGTGCAAAATTATAATTTTATAATATATTTAATTTAGTGCGGAATGGTAGACAATTTAAAATAATTTAATCATATGATGTCTTGTCCAAATCTAAATCGATCTTTTGCAGGTCAACCTTGACAAATTTATATATTTATTGTAATACCATAATTTTTTGGCGCTTTACAGGTTAAGTTAACTACACAGAAAAAAATTCTTCAAATTTTTTACCAATTAAAGCATTAATCACAAACAAAATCTGTTTTATTTAATAATTTAATCAAGTGAATTTAACGTTTTATCAAGTGAATTAAACGTTTAATTGATTCTATAATTAGCAATATGCCAAAAAAAATGAACGTTTTCGTTTTCAAGCTATGATTGCCGAATGATTTTTAATACTTCGGGGGTAGAGTCAAGTACCCTACTTGCTTATTAGAGCGCCTCTCACTTGTCCTAAAACGGATATTTAGGGTGGCCCTTAAAACTTAGATTTTTTGACTTTTTATGAATTAAACGCATTATTTATGTTAATAGCTACAAAATCAATGTTTTTATGTGTTGAATAGTTAGTTTGGGTAGCAATCTTTCATTTTTGGGATAATACACTGAAAAAAAGTGGCAAAAACAAAACTTGAAAGTAAGAAAATACGACTTCTAACATTTAGCACGGCACAAATTGGGCTGAATATTATGGCTTGCCATGCAACACAGTTGTTAATGACATCAAAATCTAAAATTCTGCGGTGGTGCGTGGCGATCGCATTTTTCATTTACAAGAAAATTAGGAAAATGTAAAAAAAAGGCGAAAAAAATGAAAAAAATTAGGGTTTTTGACCTTCATTCACTTATAACTTTTAAAGTAGGAGTGTTATCTTCAAGCACCACTGCAGAATTTTAGATATTTTAGTCATCAACAACTCTGTTGTCTCCCAACGCATAATATTCAGCCGAATTTGTGCCGTAGTACAAACAGTACAGCCTATTTTCGACAAATTTTATTAATTGATTAAAAAAACAGGGTGAATTTTTAAAAAAACGTAAATGTATGCTACTAAAATTAGTTAAACAGTAGTTGTTAAGAGCATAGACACTGTTTTCACTTTGGGAAACAAAATTTCTTTCCATGTGATAAGTAAATATACTTATATTTCTATTATTTCATTTACTATTGTTATAAAGCGGCAGTTGATATTTTAGCCGTCACCTTTGCGTGCTTATTAATTAAACAGCCTCACAAAAATATAAAAAGGTTCTGACCCAGAAACCAGACCCACCAATCCTTATGTATTATGACCTTCTGAATGCGATGCCGCCATAAAAATTGAATTCTATCGTTGGGTTTTCATGTAATTTACAAGGAAAGTCCGCAAAGTGAACTTACCAAATTTGTAAATTTGACCATGCTAAAAAGTGTTTGTTTAAATGCATGCTACTTTTAAAATTTTTGACAGATTTTATCAAAACACCTCTTATTTTCTTCGTAATAAACCAGACTTGATCTTACATAAGGAAATAAAATTTTAAAAAATTTTAACTAACAAATTTACAAAGAAACCGGGTAGGTTTACTTTGTGGACTGTCCTTGTAAATTACAGAAAAACCCAACAATTGAATTCATTTCTAATGAAGGTTAAAATACACAAGGATTAGTTTCTGGGTCTTAATTTTTTTATTTTTTGTGTGGCTGTGTTATTAATCTCTTATTATCTGTTCTCAAATGATTTACTAAATAAAAAACAGACGAAAAAATAAACGTCAACAGTCGTTAACTTCACTTTCAATAATTCAATCAAATTGATAATATTCAAAAGTTGTCATTACCATGTCTTCCTCAATTTAAAAAAGATATATCGATAGACCTGTAGATGATTTGAGGGGTATATATGCAAAGACTGCAGTGTCCACATTTATAGTTTTCGTAATAAATAGTAAAAACCTCTAGCTATTCAGTAAATAAGAATAAGATGAAGATATGACGCAAGTTTCAACCAAATCGATATAGCGGTTTGCTGGCAATTATAATAATAAAATTGGAGATTGCTGTGTTTGCTGTAATCAAATGGACATTGCTGCTTTTTTACATGGGCAAGTACTTAAAAAAATCAGTAGTTTTAAAATTCTTAAACTTAACAAAGGCTTAGTTTTTTCTTGATTGATTTGGAGGAACTTCATAACAACTTAGCTCCATAATTACGACTAATGACAAAGTTATAAAATGAACAATAAAACTAACTGTTTCTTAAATAAAAATTATTTGTTAGATTTTTTAATTTCTTTTTAGTTTTTTTTTTTTTGCAAAAAAGAAACAGAATAAAAAAAATAGCGTGCATTTTTGCAAATAGTTGAGAGAAAAAGAGCTTAACAAACTGTGATTATTGCAAAAACGACAATCTCCAATGGACATTGCCGTTTTTGCATCAATTCTTAATTTTTGAACATACTTTTTTTATGGGATAAAAGTGTTTCTGGTAATGTTATATTCACTAATTGGAAGCATTCATTAGATACAACTAAGAGGTATTATTAGTTACGTTTGTGAAAAAAGTGGACATTGCAGTCGTTGCATCTATGTATACCCCTCATGTATACTCATTCCACAGTAATATCAATGTGGAGAGAGTGTTCGCGATGGCAAAGAGGAACGAGGATATGGAACCTCATAAAGAAATATACACCAGATATCAGCAAGTAAAGGCCCGGCAAAACAAATGCATTCACTTCCTTTTCGATATTTTGCAACAAGTAAAAAAACGACGTAAGGAGAGTAAAGTCCTATTTCTAAATTTGCTTGATGTGTATAAGCCTATGGAATTATTTGATTTATTAAATGAACTTTCTTATGTCGATGTACAGAGTAATCGGACAAAAATTCTTAAAAAGCAAATAAACATGTTGAGAGGTTTAAATTATAAATATCACGGTGAAAAGTTTGGCAAAGAACAAATTTGGATTTAGATCTCTAAAAATTTAAATAATAAAATAACTTGAAAGTATAAATAAAAAAGATTTCTGTTAAATACAATTCTAGTAAAATAACTAAAAATTTTTTCGCAAAACTAAAAATGTAAACTTTAATGATCAAAAAAATCAAGATTTTAATATAAATTTGATACTATTTCATTATCTTATAGATCTTTTCTTTCTCATTCGGTTACTTTTCATCCGATTTTCAAGTTTTTTTGTTGGAAAGGTATTCAAATTACATTTCTAATTGTTAAATATTGTTATTAAAAATTATTGCCGCTAGATGGCGTAACATTCATTTTTTTTAAATGCATCAAAACACCCTGTATTTGCAAATATTTAGAGTTCATATGTTCTACAAAAGTTGTCAAACAACATTTGGTCGAATTCTGGAAATTTAACGGTCAAAATTTTGATTTTCTTCAAGAACCTAAAAATAACGGTAATTTTGTAAATAACAGAATTATAAAAAAGTCGCGGAACAAAAGTTGCTTCTGATACCCTAAAGAACCATTTTCAGCAACAACAAAAAGTCGATTTTGGCATACTGCTAACTATAATTTTTGTTAAATGGTGCAAAGTTTTTAATTGGTATAAATAACTGAGCAGGTTGGATCAGGGTTTCCATTAGAATTTTTTGACAAGTCGCTCCAAAGGTCGTTTTAAAAAAAAAAATCGCACAACTCTTATTTAACGTTTTTTATTACAGTCAAATCACGATAATTCGTACCCCGATAAATCGTTATTACCGATAATTCTTAATAAACTGTCGGTCCCTTGAAAAAATCTCGTTAATTCTTAAAATTTCCATACATTTTTGCCCACTCGCTTATTCGTAATTTTTTTTTTTTTTTTTCAAATAAAATCCTATTTACCTCTTATAAATCGTAACCACTTATAATTCGAAATAAAAACAACAGAAACATGGAAAGAATGATTTTGTCAGTTTTATTTTTATTTGATTATTTGTTGGTCTGAATTTGCTATTTTACTTTATGTATTTATTTTGTATATTATTTTTAACAATTGTTTTTTATGTTTTTTTTTATCGTTTTAGTAAATAAATTGAAAAGCACCGTTAATTAGTATCTATTTTATTTTAAACCAGTTAAATCGAAACCCCGCTAAATTGAAAACCCCTATAATTCGTAAGAAATGGCCGGTCCCTTCCGGTTACAAATTATCGGGAGTTCACTGTAATTAAAAGCATAGGAACACAGACAAACAATTGAAATAAAACACTCAAATGCATTTTTTGCATTTTCAGAAGCGTTTTTTATATTCATCCCTATCGTGAATAACAAGTGGAATTTTTGTTCCTATGAAATTTTCATTCCACTCGAAGGGAAAAAAGGCAATCGTGAATCTCACGTTTTTTTTTTTTTTTTTTTTAATTCCCTTGCTAATCCCCGCGAAGCTTGACGCTTGTCTGCAGGAAAGAAACCAGAGTCTCTGGCGGGAATCGAACCCGCAACCCCGGGGTTGATAGACTAGCTCACTAATAGCTAGCCTACCGGGGCACCCGAAAAACTGCACATTAAAGAAATTTGGTTTTCTCAATGTCTCATTTGCTTTGATTTTATCGCAAAGCTAACCGGCACTCATCTGCCAATTATTTATTTTCCTTTTATTTGCCGTACAGATAAATTCAATCAGCTGACTCCCAACTTTTACATGTATTTTGAGTGGCATTGCCAGCTGAAAACAATGTTTTTTGTCGGTATATTGAGAAACCCAAAATCGTTAACGGACAGTTTATCGTTCCAATAAATTTATGTTGGCATTAAGTAACAGGCAGTTTGTCGATACATTGAGAAAATGGCCATAAAAAAATTAAAAATCAATGAAATTTTTGCTCAAAAATATACACGTACATATATTTTTTTAAGAAAGGTTAAAGTAATAAAGCAAAATATTTAGTATTGGAGGGATAGTTTGATTACAACGTTTGTTTTTTACAATTTTTTAAATTTTATGTAGTAAAATATTTTCCAAAATTCTGCCACCACGTCTTTTGAAAGCTTCACAAATCAGCAGGCAATCGATCTTTTGTATTGCATTTTGTTGACCAATACATCTGTTTGTGCCTTATTAACGGAACTAGCCCTTAATATTCGATTTATAGGAGGAACTACTTACGTACATGTTCTGTTCCCTAGCAAAAATAAACTGAGAAAATCTAAGGGAAACGTGAACAAATAACGACGGAAAAAACTTTTCACTATTAGGGGAATTTTTCTCCGTGAAAATTTTTTCACGTTATTATTCTCCTTTGAATTACCTTTTTTCATGGGAGTTTTTCATGATCGCAAATATGTTAAAACGGGAAAATTGCGAGGGAAAAATTATTCACGATAGGGGTGATTATTATTGTGTATTTTTGTTTTTCCAGTCACTGAAGATGATTGTTTAGTTCAAACTGTAAAAGAGCGCTATGATTCCACGTCTTGATTAAGCCATTTACACTTCAGTTTCTAGTCTTTCGACTAGTATCCCGAAATATTACGTTTCTTGGTAGGACCTGCAGCGATGTTAACTTTATCTTCCTTTAGTGACTTGCGCTTAAAAATAAATTTGTAAAATGAGCAGTGCAAACACCACAATTTTGTATTTTAAAAAAACTTTTTTGCTTAAACTATTCTTTGAAACTTTTGCTGAAAATTGGCGAAAAATTTCTTAATTAAATTGTACACATTTGCAACCTTGCCATGTAAAAGTAATAAAATTGTTGCAAAGTACACAGAAAAAATAGGAAATCGATTTTAATTAAAAAATTTGTTCAGACAATTAAATTATTAACTGCAAACGATTTAATCATATCAATTAACGGATTTGTATTTTCGAGTTTTGCTTTATCTTCCTTTAGTGACTGGCGCTTAAAAAAAAATTTGTAAAATGAGCAGTGCAAACACCACAATTTTGTATTTTAAAAAAACTTTTTTGCTTAAACTATTCTTTGAAACTTTTGCTGAAAATTGGCGAAAAATTTCTTAATTAAATTGTACACATTTGCAACCTTGCCATGTAAAAGTAATAAAATTGTTGCAAAGTACACAGAAAAAATAGAAAATCGATTTTAATTAAAAAATTTGTTCAGACAATTAAATTATTAACTGCAAACGATTTAATCATATCAATAAACGGATTTGTATTTTCGAGTTTTGCTTTATCTTCCTTTAGTGACTGGCGCTTAAAAATAAATTTGTAAAATGAGCAGTGCAAACACCACAATTTTGTATTTTAAAAAAACTTTTTTGCTTAAACTATTCTTTGAAACTTTTGCTGAAAATTGGCGAAAAATTTCTTAATTAAATTGTACACATTTGCAACCTTGCCATGTAAAAGTAATAAAATTGTTGCAAAGTACACAGAAAAAATAGAAAATCGATTTTAATTAAAAAATTTGTTCAGACAATTAAATTATTAACTGCAAACGATTTAATCATATCAATTAACGGATTTGTATTTTCGAGTTTTGCTTCACAATTTAAGTCAGTTAAAAAATTAATTGTATATAATAAAAAATTTTAATTAAAATTTTTAATTGGTTCAAACAAAATATTTAACTAAAGTATAAGAAAGTTTTAATTAAAATCTTTAATTGGGTCAAACAAAATATTTAACTAAAGTATAAGAAAGTTTTAATTAAAATCTTTAATTGGGTCAAACAAAATATTTAACTAAAGTATATGGAAGTTTTCAGAAAAATACATTAATTGGTACAACTAAAAAATTAATTGACTGGAAAGTTTTAAAAAATAATTAATGGAATTAAAATTTAATTTTGTTTTAAATATTTTAAATTTAACACCCAAAATTGTAAACAAGCACAGAATAATATATTTTATTTAAAATAGTTTTTATTAAGAAGTGAATTTTAAGTCAAATTCATTAGGTAATGGGGACTAATTTAAATTATATAAAGGGCCTTATTCCGTTAAACGCAACGCACAAAAACGTCATTGAAAGCAAAAACAAATTCAAAATTATATTATAATTTTGTTGTGGCTTTCTAAACAAATTCATATTTTGTTTTAAAGTTTTCAACGCCACAATATACAAAGTATTTGAAACTTAAAAATTTTATCAGCCTCATTACGGTTGGCGTTGGCGTATACGCCTTAGTCGTTTTTTATAGTAGATTTAAAAACACAGGTTGTGTGTTACTTAAATCTTTTACAAAAAACGACTTAGGCGTATACACCAACGCTAACCGTACTCAGGCTGAAAATGAATTTCTGTAGGAATCAACAACTGAATTATAAAATATTTTTGAATTTGTTTTTGCTTTCAATTAAATTTTAATGCAACACGAATACACTTAGAATACACCTTCCAACTAATATGAAAATGTATATAATAAATGTTACTCGCCGAGAGAATTTATAATTTACTGCAAATGTTTTTTGTGAGAAACTTTACAAAAAAAATGGTAAAAGGTCGCAATAAAATTAAAAAATTCGTAAACGTCGGTGATAAAAAAAAGTCGCAGACTGCTAAAAAAAAATTAAGACTTTAGTCGTGCGTTTGGCAACCCTGGGTTGGAAGTTAAGGAGCACAATGAATTAAATAGAGATTGAGACTGAATTTCAGGGAAGAAAAAAATAAAAAAGCTTTTGGACAGCGTTGACAAAAAAAAAAAATGTACCTAAAAGTAAAAATAACAGAAAAAATTCTACAAAATTGTTCACCAATTAAAGCATTAATCAAAAATAAAATTTATTTTAATTAAAAATTTAATCAGTTGAATTACACTTTTAATGAAGTGAACTAAGCGTTTAATTGATACTATTAATTTGTTAACTGGTGCAAATTTAATTAATATCAAAAATTTTTTAATAGAAATTGTAAATTATTTTCTTCTGTGAACAATTTAGAGCTCTATATTCGGCTGTGCTGTGTGATACCCTCCACCGTCAGTTAAAATATTTCAGAAGTGGGCTTTATATGCGACCTATGGTTATTTGGACGGTCTTGATATCGCAGGTGATAAGTTTGTTCACAAACCTTTAATTGTGTAATTCAAGAGGAATTAATTGCAGACCAATGTGTTTGCTGCCACTATGTCAATTGGACCGTTTTTTACGAATATTGACAATATGATTTCTAGACTTATAAAACTATCACTGACCAAATTTTATTACAATAGCAATATTTGTTACGGTTTTAGGCGTATCAATATGTTTTCCGAGAGTTGGAGTTATATCGGGCCTAAGGTAAATTGTAGACCGATCTTCACGGGATTTAGCAGTATTTCTAGACATATAAAACGAATTTTTGAAAAATCTTATATCAATCCGTACTTTATGCCACCATTTAAGTTAGTTTTTGTTAAAAAATAACAAATTTTTTTAAGATCTTGGTTTCACATTTTGATTCATAACTCTTATCCTACTGAACTGATTTTGCTGAACTTCAATCCCAAGCTGCTTAGGATAACAAGGAAGAAAAAGTTAAGTTTTTCAAAAGTGAGCGCGTTTTTAACAGGCGGACAGACGGACATGCCTTAATCGATTGAAATTACTCAAGGACCCAGAATATATACACTTTATGGGGTCTTAGATGAATTTTAAAATAATTTCACACGGAATGACAAACTAAGTATACCCTCATTTCCTATTAGTAGTGAATTATTTAAAATTGTTAACATTTAAGTCTGTGTTCATACGGCTCATGTCTTATTGACAAGATGGCTACTTTATAGGCGAGAGGGACGAGGGGAAAAGAAACGAGTACACAGATGCATGTACTGTCTTTACGTTTTACTTTCTTATTCGTTGTTTAATTTTGTTTTTGTTTTCAATATCAAATAAAACTAAATGAAAAACATGGTTTCGTTTAAATGTGCTAATTTCCCATTTCATACTTTTGATAAACTGAAATTTATTGTTGAAGGGATAAGCTATTCCTATGCGCATTTCAAAACAAAAAAAACATGTCGTCAATATGACATGAATCATTTGATCGCAAATTCATGTTCAAAGAAGAAAATGGAAGAATCTTGTCAATAACACGCAGAGAAAAAACATGTTTAAATATGGTCACCTCCAACAAAACTATTTTTAAAGGAAATTTTAAACATATTATGTTGTTTACGAAATCCAATGCAACGGAACAGACAACGAAAACTGCGAATTAATATACATAGGCACAACAAAAAGAACTCTTGAGACAAGGATGGGGGAACACCAAATGGACATATTGAAGGGGAGGGAAAGCACAGCACTTGCAAAACACATCATAGAAAGTAAGCATACCGCCAACATAGAAGGAATCAGAATATTAGACAGGGAAGGCGTTGAAAGAAAGAGATATACGATCGAAAGCTTACGAATTCAGCAAAATATACACAAAACTATGAACAAGAAGGAAGATACCGACAACATTAGTGCTAGCTATTTAACTGCTATTAATTAAACTGTGATACTAGAATAAGATGTGTTTAAATAATATGTTCGTGGATTTTAAATGGTTTTTGTTTGATGTTATATGTTTTGTTAACGTAAAATTATTTGTGATTTAATGATTTAATAACGTTTACAGTTGTAAGTTCAATTGGTTTTTAATATCATATTTTTTATAATTGTAATAATTTTATGTTTTTTATTAAATAAACTAGACAATCCCTTGAAAAAGTCGACAAAAAATCGACGAAACGTCGGGAAACCAGTAATAATAATGCGTTTTTATTAAAATTGGAAATAATATAGGCCTTATTAGCTCATGGTAACACACAAATAACTACTAAACAAACTGGCCAAATAAAAATAATAATTAAACATATTATGTTTAATTTTACCATATTTTTGTCACTGACAACCATATTATGATTAAATTGGTCCCCTATCAAGAAGCCACAACCATATTATGGTTGCCTCTAAACATGTTATGGTAAAATATGACAATTATTTGTTTTTAAATTAACAATAGTATTTTCCTCTTTTTCAAGAGGAACATGCTATGGTTGAAAACCAACCATACCATTTTAACTGTTAAACATATTTAAGTTATTATTAACCATAATATGTTTATAGGCAACCATAATATGGTTGTGGCTTCTTGATGGAGGACTATTTTAACCATAATATGGTTGTCGTTGACAATAATATGGTTAAATTAAACATAATATGGTTAAACTTTTTTTTTTCTCTGGGTGAAGACATGAGCCGTATGAACTTAGACTAACGTAATTTCATTTTAAGCGGCTTACTTAAAATTCCCTTCATAATTATACACTCAAATACTGTAAAATATATGAAATATTTTACAAAATCGTTATAAATTACAAATTTTATTTATTAAGGGTATTCATTTCAATTTTTTTTTGGTTGGAAAAATGGAAAAAAGAAAAATTACACTTTCATTGACGTGAACCGCTTTTTTTTTTTTTTTTTTTTTTGTAAAAAGTACGAACTGTCCTACGAACGAGTACTTTATTCCCAAATCAAAGGTATGGTGTGAGGATATTCTTTCCCAGTTTGATGACAACCGATTTCGTCAAATGATGCGATGCACCAAAAATCAGTTTCACCATCTTGTCACACTTATATTTTCTAGTAGTCAATTTCTTAGTAGAAATGCATGTAAGCAATTTAGTGTTGGTTTTTAACTGGCATTAGTGCTATACAGACTCGGGGCCTCAGGAGAAAGTGAAAGTATTCGAAAAATAGCTACACTTTTCGGTATTGGAGACGGGGGCACTATCCAAAATATTACAACGAGAGTATTTCGGGCATTTCTGGAACTCCAAAAAACTTTTATTTTCTGGCCCGATAGAGCGGAAATCGTGAAGAATACATTTTGTGAACTATCTTACTGTAATGGTTATGTAGATGGCACAGAATTTAAATTGGCCGAGGCACCTATTCATCACCCTTTGGACTTTTTTTCTCGAAAGCATATTTATTCAATAAAGGCACAGATTACATGCGATCATAGCTTGCGTATTCGTCATCTGTCTGTTGGAGCTCCTGGAAGTGTTCACGATGCTCGTATCTACTCTTCGTGTCCTTTAGCTATTTATTCATCAAACTTTTTTTCAGAAAACCAATGGATTGCTGGTGATTCTGCCTATTCTTTGTCCAATACAGTTATTACACCATACACACAGAAAAAAATACCCATGTAAAATTAACATGGAAAAATGTTGATTGAGAATCATGTTAAATTTCAGAAAAATTATGTCCTTTACTTAAATTTATCATTATTTCATATTAATTTTTAATAAAAAATATCAAAATAACCTTAAATTACGTTTATTTAATAATATTCACTGTTAAAAAAATAAAAAAAAAAAAATATTAAAATATAAATAAATCTGGATTCAATATTGAACCCATAAAAACCTGTTTTGTATTAAAATCAAAAGTTTATCTTGTTAAATTAACATGCATACCTACTTAATTATGTACATTTTTTATTTTCACTTTTAAAATATGTTATAAAAAGAAGACAATTCCCGTATTCTTTTAATTAAAATTGTTTATTTAAATAGTACATCAAGTTTTCAAAGTAGAATGATGACCATATCGGGCGATTCTGCTGATGCTTCTGTTAACAAAGGAGAATACAAAATAAGTGAAACATGTGTTACAGGGTTTTGAATTATTCTTACATAAATGCAAATGTTGTCTGAAGCTTCTTCACACTGTTAAAATACACTCAAACCCATTTGATTCTACATGAAATTCACGTTGTTTCAACTGAAAATAACTTTCATTCAACGTGATTCCGATTGTTATTTCAATATAAATTACATTTTGCTCTAACTTTACTGCAATGTTAAATTAACATGAATTATAGTTATATCAAAAGAAAAAAATGTTGTTCGCAGTTATTGTAAAATCAGGTTGAATTAACATGAAACCCGTATGAAGCAAAATCACCACCGAAAAAATGTAAATCAACCTTGTTTTCGACGTTTTTAACTTGATTTTTTTCTGTGTGTATAGAACAAATTCTTCAGCTATGACTCCTTTTAAGCGCAAACAGTTTAATTTGCGTCACAGCAGATTTCGTGTCCGTGCTGAGCATTGTATTGGTATATTAAAGGAAAGATTCGAACCTAAAAGAATTGCGACATCGAATTTCTGATGCAAACAATAAAAGGCTTTGTTCCCAGTGGATAATAGTTCCATATATTACACACATCATCTTAATTTCTGATAATGATAATACATTTCTTACAACTGATGAATTTTCTTCCAATAATCTTAGCGAAGAAGATTTCGATACTTCAAACGAAGACGTGGAAGAAACCCAATTTGTTATAAAACGTGAAGCCATTCATCAAATTATATTTTCTTAGTATTGTGGTTATTTTATTGAACTATTTATGGTTTTTTATCCAAATTTTTAATATTTTTAATTAGGCTTAAGTTCATTAAATTTAATTTTCATTAAATTATTTTTATGAAGAAAGGAATTATACAACATGAAAATCAATTAAAATTTACTGATAATTTTTCATTCTTGACTCAATCTGGGCTCGAACCCAGGTGTTTACGGACAGGTTACCCTGACATGTTTCGATTGCAACCACTCAATCTCCTCAGAGGGCTTGCCGTTTAACACTCGCAGCCATCGACGACTGCTGACGTCATTAGTCAAACATCAATCCTTAAACCAAATTGTATTCAACCTTTGATAGATCGAAATTTGCTTTGAATGATTATCTATTTTAATTTATTTTAACATGTTATGTATAATTCCTTTCTTCATAAAAATAATTTAATGAAAATTAAATTTAATGAACTTAAGCCTAATTAAAAATATTAAAAATTTGGATAAAAAACCATAAATAGTTCAATAAAATAACCACAATACTAATAATTGTTAAAGCTAGGGCACGAGCTCTATGTTTACATTTGTCCTTCAAGTTGTGCTGAAAAGGTCAACAAGAAAAAGAAAGACAAAAAAATGAAAAAACAAAAAAAAAAAAAAAATATGTACTTTGAACTTCAAGAAGAATTCTTGACAAAAGTACGAAAAAGCAGAAGTAAGGGAATAACATGTTAAAATAAATTAAAATAGATAATCATTCAAAGCAAATTTCGATCTACCAAAGGTTGAATACAATTTGGTTTAAGGATTGATGTTTGACTAATGACGTCAGCAGTCGTCGATGGCTGCGAGTGTTAAACGGCAAGCCCTCTGAGGAGATTGAGTGGTTGCAATCGAAACATGTCAGGGTAACCTGTCCGTAAACACCTGGGTTCGAGCCCAGATTGAGTCAAGAATGAAAAATTATCAGTAAATTTTAATTGATTTTCATGTTGTATAATTCCTTTCTTCATAAAAATAATTTAATGAAAATTAAATTTAATGAACTTAAGCCTAATTAAAAATATTAAAAATTTTCTTAGTATGTTAACTTTTAAATAAAAAAACTCAAATTAAAAAAAAATAAAGAACATATGCACATAGTTTCATTAAGTTAAAAAAGATTTTATTAAAAAGAATAAAAATAACGTAATTTTGTCTTGTATTTTAAATCCAATTCATATTTTGCGACTCGTTCATTTTTCTCCAATTCAAGAATTTTTATTTTCTCGTCTTTCTCTATTTCTCTTTTTTTAGGTCTAGCTCATGTTTTTTTAGTTCTAATTCGACTTTAAATTTTTCTTTTTGAAATCCAAACTCTTTTTTAAATTTGTCTTCTTCAAACTGGATTCTTAAACGCTGAGTTTCATTGCGTTCAGCTTGAAAGGATTGGGAAGTGTAGATTCAATTTCATTTTCGGTTATTTGTGCCTCAACCATTACAACTTGTGTCTCAGATGACGTAGCAATCTCAGGAATAGAGTTGTTTAATTCTTTTTCTAATTCCTCAGTGTCCGTAAAACCTAAAAACTGTGGGCTTAATGCGGAATCAACCATATCCAATTCACAGGGTCTTTTATCTGCCAATATATTCTTAAGGCGATCATAATACCGGCACATCTTGCGTATTTTATCTAGAAACAATATATGAAATTGAAATTTTTATACTAAAGTTGTTATTTTTACCGTTCACTGTATTGATTCCATTTTCATTATCTTCTGCCAGTAAGCCAGCACCGGTATTGTTTCTCCAACTCTCAGCTTTTTAGAAACAATTCTTTAAATGCCGCATTTTGTACTTAACTACCTCCCATGTAGCACCCACCTTGGATTCATCTAAAAAACGCTTGTAATAAAGCTGAGCTGTATATATATATATATATATATTGGTTCCTTTAGTTCCTATAAGGAGCATAGGGCCTCAAAAAAAAAGCTGAGCTGAGGGTTTCCAAAACGAAGTGAATGGTATTATTTTCATCATAAAATTCGACTACAAAAAGTTACCTAAAAATAGCGATTGTCTGCCAAAAAATCGAGTATTTTATTAACTTCAGTGTC
The DNA here is from genome assembly GCA_930367215.1 of Pollenia angustigena. Lineage (NCBI taxonomy): Eukaryota > Metazoa > Arthropoda > Insecta > Diptera > Polleniidae > Pollenia > Pollenia angustigena. The sequence continues at coordinate 288,567,347 of OV884056.1, forward strand.
TGTCCATTTTTTGACCCCATTTCTTTTTTTTAATTGTTTTTTAATAACTTTTTTCATTGAACTCATTTTCAATATGTATTTTTTTTGAAAGATTTAATGAGAAAAGAGTTATGTTTCAAATGCTGTAACTATAAAAAATAATTTTTAAAATCAGAGTTGTACAATTCAAGAGTTTAAAAAAGAGATGTAATTTTTCGTATTTTGTATTAAAAATGAAAAATTTTTAATGAATGGCAACATCATCTTTTTATTTTATGAAACAACGACAACGTCGCCAAACAGGCACTTCGATGGAACCCATTTCAACAATCTGGCCGGCAACCTGGCAGACCACGTACAACGTGGCGACGTTCCACCGAAACTGAGATGAACAGTCTTGGCCTATCTTGGAACGAGTTAAGATCAACGGCACAAAATCGGGTCCGCTGGCGATCAGCTGTTATTGGCGCCCTATGCTCCAATGGGAGTTAGAGGAACACATATATATATCTTTTTATTTGACGTTTATAGTGGAAAATTACATCTTTTTATCTTAATTTTTTCCACCTGGTTATAGTGTGATTAAAATGTAACTTTTGGTGGAATTTTTTTTCTTGTGGTTGTTGTAACAAAAAATACATTTTTCCATTTTTCCATTTTTCCAACAAATAAAAAAATTTAAATCCTTATGATTAAAAAGATTTATCTGATGTCGTGCTAAATTCCAAATTTTTATTTAAAAAAAAACTGAAATTTATTGATGAGGGAAAGCTTTTCATAGAGAAATCTCATTAATAAAAAATTTAATTTCTTTCTGCAAGAAATATGTGGGATATTCACATGGTGTGCTATCATATTATATTGTCATAATGTCTTAACATTTTACAATGGCTTAATGATATCATTGTTGCTTTGTAAACAAAAAAAAACTTAAATGAATGGAACTTTGCTTGCTATGTTTATTGTGCTGTCGTAAGTGCCGGTTCACACACGTCAAGTTTGACTGTTCAAGTATTGAGCTTTTAGGAGAGAAGGGAATGCCAGATCTTTTCCACTTTCTCCTTAAAACTCAAGACTTGACGAGTTAAGTTTGACGCGTGTGAACCGGCACTAATTAATCCGAAGAGACTTGCGCTGAACGGCTGAGCTGAGCCGCATTAGTTTTTGTAAGCCGTCGCCGTTGATGGTAAAATTTTATCCGGCTAACATCCGAATTTAACCTGGGCTAGCAATTTTTGCAACAAATTACTTGCGGCGTCAAATTATATCGGCCTAGAACTCTGCTGTTTGGTAAACAAACAAAATAAAATTTATTTCTGACTTGCGACTAAAAAATGGAAAATAGTCAGGTAAGATCTAATTTAATATTTATTAATTCATGGATTAGAATTAAACAATATTTTTATTTTTGGTAAATATTTATCTATATACATACATATAAAGGGTGGTTAAATTGTAAGGGCCGATGTTGAATGTGAACCACACCTAAACGCCAAGTTTTTTTCCGAATTTTATTTGACATTTCTCTATTTCAGACTTTTTCAATTTGAACCATGGAGAGATACACAATCCAACAACGTGTTAAAGTTATCCAGACTTATTATGAAAATGGGCGTTCAAATCAAAATGCATATCGTGCACTTCGTGATTTTTTTGGTCAATTTGATCGTCCAAATGTGCGTACAATCGCAAAAATCGTGGAAAAATTCGAGCAAACCGGGTCTGTAGAAGATGTGAGAACACCAGTGCATGCTCGTACAGCTCGTACTGCAGGAAATATTGCTGCTGTTCGCGATAGTGTGGCTGAAGAGCCGTCCACCTCAACTCGTCGTCGTGCCCAACAATTGCACCTCTCACGCTCGTCGTTGATGAACATTATGCATAAAGACTTGCATTTACACGCTTATAAGGTGCAACTGGCTCAAGAACTAAAGCCTCTTGACCATTCCAAACGTCGTGAATGGGCAGAATGGTGGCAAGAAATGGCAACAGTGGATGATCAATTTTCGAAGAAAATCATCTTCAGTGATGAGGCACATTTTCACCTCAGTGGATTCGTCAATAAACAGAATTGCCGCATTTAGGCGAATGAGAATCCAAGAGTGTCGAAAAACCAATGAACCCACAAAGAGTGACTGTTTGGTGCGGTTTATGGGCTGGCGGCATCATCGGGCCGTATTTTTTCCAAAATGAGGCCGGTCAGGCAGTTACTGTGAATGGTGTTCGCTATCGTGAGATGATAACGAACTTTTTATGGCTCGAATTGGAAGACATGGATGTGGACGATATGTGGTTTCAGCAGGACGGTGCCACTTGCCACACAGCTAACGAAACAATGGCTCTTTTGCGCAACAAATTCAATGGCCGTGTTATCTCACGTAATGGCGATGTCAATTGGCCGCCAAGATCATGTGATTTGACACCGTTGGACTTTTTTCTTTGGGGTTATTTGAAAGAAAAGGTGTACGTCAATAAGCCAGCAACAATTCAAGAGCTAAAGGATGAGATAATTCTGCACATTAACGGCATAGAACCTCCATTATGCCTCAGGGTCATCGAAAATTTGGACCATCGGATGGAGGTGTGCCGCCGTGGTCGCGGCGCCCATTTGGCCGATATTTTGTTCCATACACAATTGAGTAATACCAATATATCATAATAAAATAAAATTACAATAATTTCCTAAATAGTTTGTGTTTTATTCAAAATCAACATCGGCCCTTGAAAAATGGTTTTTAAAAATGTATAGTAATTCATAAAATGCGAAATGCGGAAAATTGGAAAATCTCTCTTCAAAAGTCGTAAAATTGGAAAAATCTAAATTTTTTTTGTACGAAATTTTGTGTGAAAGTATTCCTAAAGCCTAGATTGCACTATCTCACGTCTTACGTATTCCATAATACTTTGTGAGATAGAAATCTAATGAGTTTTGTGCGACTGTCAAAAAATCTAATGTAACATGACAGGTTGTATTCAGACCATCACACAGAGGCTAGATTACACTATTATAGTTTGTATTAATACATGTCAAAAACTCAAGTAATATGACAAAGTATGATAGTGTGATTGCAATGTGTCACGAAAATGACAACTATTATGAAAAAAGTTTGACATCCCATACGACTTCATCGTTTTTTATAAAATTTCTAAACAGTAATACTTTTCATTGGATCAGGGTTGCATTTTCTGTGTGTTTATACTTTGTAATTTTCTACAGTAAATGTGCTATTTTTCTTGCTGCAATTTATTTATTTGGATGATAATTGTGGAAATCATCGTTATTCGTACCGTAGTGACAACACGATTCATTATTTACGTACGTTTATTCATTCTTCGTCAGTATATTTTGTTGGTCTTCATTATTTGAATTGTAAAAAACTGATTAGTGGACTCGGACTTCGCTTCATTAAAACGTCTTATTTTTGTGTCTTTCGTTTGTTCTTTTCACTCAACTTCTTTGATATCCCTTCATTTTTGTAAACGTCAAAGTTTATTCAGAAAAAGTTTAACATTTTGCATACGGTTTCGCTACTCTGTTTCCCTTACTTTTCTGCCAACAAGTCAATATAACGACTAAGTTGGGGCGAGGCGAAGTTTGTTTAAATCAGCTAATTAAAATTCAAAATAGCACACTGACTTAAAAGAGGTTGTTTACAACGGTCGTATTTTTTTATGTTATTATTTTAAGACATATGACTTTATGACACCTTGTGAATCCCCAAATGGAATTTAAAATTTGAGTTCATTCTAAAATCTTTCGGAATAAATAAAATATTGAAAAAAATCACTCAATAAATGGTCTGAGCTCTTGACTTCAAAAAAAGCCAGCCATAAAACAAAAAAATGGGTTTATTTTATTTTTTAAAATTGATACATACACACATATTAATTACTATTCCATAACAAATATGTATAATATAATTAATTTTCACTTCAGCAAACATTATTTTTTTTATTGACAGTTCATTCGTGTCTGTTGTCTTGTCTGTGTACGATATAAAATATTTGTTGATGACGCTGATCTTCTTCATGTATAAATTATTCATTTGGGTTTTTGTTTAAATGGCCATCATTCAATATCTTACCAACCAACCAATAACAATTAAAAACCACAAATATTTTTATAAAAAGTGCGCATACAAATATATTTATATCCTGGTCCACATGTGTGTGTGTGCGTGTATGTTCTTTTATGTATATTTAATTGAAAATTGTTTCAACACCATCAACATCATCAGTAAGCAAGCGATAAACAAACAGAAAAAAATGAATGGCGACAAAAAAGTGTATTAAATAAAATTGTATTTATAACAGGAAAGAATTTTTTGTGCTGAAAAAGCAGAATTTCTTTTAAAGACCAGGACTGGAGAAAAAATGCTCTTTATATTGCTACAAAATAGAGTAACAGGAAAAAGTAAAACTTTACCATACACACACGCATCTTTTTAAAGGATCAAACTAAATATGAACAGTATATTGAAGTAAATAAAAAAAAAATGGCCACAGACACACTAAAGTTATGAAAGTATGTATATGCAACACCAAACATATGAGTACAAAATAGCAACTGTAAACTGCCACCATTGATTGAAAAATATGCCAAGAGCAGCATAAATAACTGACGTCAGCACAACAGCTTCACGCGACCAACTGATATATCCACTAACAAAAAAGTTTTCTTTTTTGGACTCTTTTCAGTTTCTCTCAGAAAAAAAAAATACTATTGAGCTGCCAAATGTTATAAAGGATTCGTCAAGCGAACCCCACAAACTGGTTTACAAACAGTGAAATATACAATATAATAATATTAAAAAAGTAACCTAAAAATACATAAAAACACAAATTTAAGTACATTTATTGGAATGGTATACTTGGTTAAGTTGAAACATGTGGAATATCGGAAAAAGGAGTAGCAAAAGAATATTATAAGATCGCAATAAATCCAGGACTGAAGTTGTTGATACGATCGTACTTTTTGATACTAATTTGCTATTAAATAGTACCATGGGCTCTATTTAGAATATGATAATTTTAGCTGAAATTCAGTTTGGGTTGGACAAAATAATATTTCAATTCTAGTTCAAGCTTTTTAGTTTTAGTTCCGTTCTAGTTAATTTTGCTTTAGTTACGCCAAAGTTCTCATGTTTAGTACTGTACCCATGTTCTGTTACTATAGTGAGAACTTCTCGCATCGAAAAGATGAGAAACAAAATATTCCATCGTTTTTCGAAAAGTGAGAAAAAAGTGTGTCTGTAACTCATGTCGAAAACTATCAAAAGAGATTACGTCGTTACGTTATCAATGTCATAATATTCTACTCGAAGCCGAAGTGACATTGCAGACGTTGAGAACGTCATTCACACATATCGTTGACGGCGACATAAATTTACTAAAATTGTACATTTTTCAACGACGGCGGCGAAAATACAACCGTCGGCTCTACCAAATAATGTAAAGTGCGACTTTATTGTTTGTTTAAAAATGTTAAAAGCAAAATAATTAAACAATAAAAAAAATGTGCCAAGAACAAAACATTATTATTCTATGTATTTTGCATTTTTAATTGTTTTTAGTGTGCAAATTTGTTCTCGCCCCATTTTTATTCGTGAGTTTATTTGACAGTTCAAAGCGGGAACTTTTCTCACAAAAATGTTAAACACCTTTTCTGTAAACTGGCGAGTAATTTCCTTACGTGAGAGCTAGTACTCGCCAAAACACACAGTTTAGTGAGAAAAACAGCTGTTTGATTCAATATATGGCATTTTTGTTTCAATTCACACATTTCAAACGAAAAGTTTCTAGACGCGAGAGTTACAGAATATATCGTCGGCGTTTTATGCAAGCCTGCTAAGTCCACTTTTTGAGAAAATTGAGATTTTGATACAGTGTGGTAGAGAAAGATACGCCTCGACGACCAGCATGTAGTTTTTCTTCAATTTTAGTCTTGAAGTCCTATTAACCCTCTAATGCTTAAGAGTGCCTCAAGGCATGCTTTACAAAATTTCTACTGACGTCTACTATATAAATAATTTTTACCAATTTCCATTTTATAACAATTGCTTAAAGATCTAGAAAAATATTTGTACAAGCTTCGAAAGCTTTTAAAACCTCTTAAAACATTGTAAACAAACTCGAACACAATGCTTTTGTTCAAAGTGCAAACTACATTTATGATGCTCAAATAATAATATTTTTTTTTTTTTTTGATTTTCATAAACAAAACAAAATATTTGTTATATTTTTCATTACTTTTTATTTTCAATACAAACTAACAAACAGAATTCTCAAAAAATAAATGTGTTTTTATTACTAGGTACCCAAGGGTGCCTCAATGTACTCCTAGATGTTTTCTCACCTGTAACGTAAACGACTCATCGTACGGGCTTGAATTTTTTTTTTTGAATTCAGGGGCCCAAAAATACCCTAACAAAATTGTTTTCATAATATTCCCATTTATTCTAAAACTTGGCATTAGAGGGTTAAAAGTTTTTTTTTCTCCTGTAAAATGTGCTGAAAGGGAGGTAGCAGGTTGCAAACCTCAGGCAGAAGATATACCAAAAAACAATCACAAACAAGTAAGACCATTTGGTACCCTACACCACAGTACATATTTACAAAAAAAAAAAAAAATATATTATTAGCTTAAGGTCACACAAGTAAAATTTTTGCCTAAAATCGGGCTTGCTGACCTTTTTTGAGTTTTCGTGAATCTCCCGCGAAAACTTCTTCACGCAATTAGTTCCAGTGAATGTTAAAAAGAAGACAGATTTAAAATCAATAAAATTTTGTTCGAAAATATACACGTTTATATATAAAAGAAAAGTAACAATAATAAAGCAAAATATTTGTTGCACTTTTTAAATTTGATGTAGCAAAATATTTTCCAAACTTCTGCCACCACGTGTTTCGAAAAGACTTATACAAATCCGCAGGCAATCGACCTGTTGTTTAGCATTTTGTAGAGCAATATATCAGTATTAACCGATCTTGCCCTTAACATTCAAATTATAAGAAGAACTACTAACATACATGTTTCATTCCCCAGCAAAAATAAAGTGAGAATATCAAAGGGAGTTTAAGTACTATTTACGATAAGAGGAATTTTTCCTCGAGAACATTTTTTACGTTATAATTCCCCTTTGATTAACCTCAAAAATGTTTTTGTCATGGGACTTTTGCATGATCGCAGATTGTAAAAAGGGGAAAATTACGAGGGAAAAGTTATGCACAATAGGGGAGATTATGTGTGAGCTTCATAGATCCCAAAATAAAATCTTCTTGCCCAAAATGTATATTTCTCTAATAATAGAATTTTATTACGTTCAATGAATTTTCTTTATTTAGATGGACTTTTTAACGTTCTTATTTATTAGAAATATAATGGACGTAAAATGTATTTTAGAAAAAATTTTATGAAAAATATAACTAAAAACACAATTAAAACCTGCAATCTAATTTTGTATACATACCGCAGTTATTTAAGTATTTAAATTTTAGTAGTTTCCATAATAAGAAATACCTATGTTTTTATAAAAAATTAATAATGTTTACTTTTTTGCCCTTGTTAAAAAAAGTTTTGAAGTTTTTTTCTCTTCTAAATAAGATTTTTTCGCCAAATGCTGATTTTCATTCCAAATCTTCTGGGAACGCTGTTCTTAGTGATATTTTTGAAGTTTTCTTTCAAGTGTGAATATACATATGACTATTACTGTATATTGAAAATAGCAATAATAGTAATAAAATATGATTTTTATACGGGCTTAAGATTTGTTTGAAGAGCGTGTTTGCAATTGGTAGTTTAAGTATTTGAGAGTGTGTACAAAAGTGTATTTAAAAAAAAAAGAAAATAACAGTTTTCAACAGTTACTTTTTTCTCTTTTTAGATTTTTTAAATAAAATTGTACAAGAAAAAAACATTAAAAATTAATAAAAATGTTGCATTTTATAAATTATGCAAATTGAATTTTTTATTATTGTGTTTTTTCAGTTCTTAAATCACATATGTTGAGTTTGTTGTTTGTTGTGTTTTTTTTTTATTCGTTAGTGTAAATGTGTGTTGTGTATTAAAAATGTGTGAGTGGATTTGTTAACATCATATTTAAAAACATATTGAATAAATGATATTTATAGTTATAAATTCATATGCAAGTATATGTATACAGTGCGACCTCGATTTTCGCAGCCTGAAAAATTATGGCTTTTCATTTTGGAATTGTTTAAGTTTTTGACATATCGTAATACTTAATATTATAGTATAAACGGGTCTTAGGAAATAATGCTGAAATGGGATACTTTGGCTCAAGAATGATAGAAATAAAGATTACGACATCAGGCAGATATAAAAAGTTTTTACTACGCATGTAGGAACTTTGACGTCACACAACCTTCGTTCTCATTGGCTAATAATTTGCAACTAAACATGACAGTGGAACGAACGATTTATTATTTTTCTATTTAAATTATTTGAAAACTGAAAATTTTTTATAAGAACTTCCTTTTTTCTTCATAATTTTATTTTAACTTACATAAATATATATTAGCTATAGTTAGAAATATATACATTTAATTAAAAGGACGCAACACGTAAGTGTTTCGCACAATTTCCCGATTTGTTTTTTGCGGCTAATTTGTTAGCATTTGCCCACTGCACACTTTATGTTTGTTCTCTTCTCTGCTCTCTTCTATTTTTATTTAGATTTTATTTTTCTTAATTATGCTTCTTTTAACACACGTTTGAACACTTTTTAAAATTTTATTTATTGTAATAATATTTTTAATATAAAATATTAAGCAAAATTCTTAGTTTTTTGACAATTAATATAATATTTTTTTGAACTTTCTGAGTAAATTAATTGCAGGGTTGCCAACTACCACGTAATACATAAATTTTTTGTAAGAAATTACGATTTTCACATATAAAAGAGACTTGGTAATCTTAACAAGGGAACTACTACGTCATCAAACGGTAAATCATGCGCAAGGCGTAATCTTTATTTCTATCATTCTTGCTTTGGCTAAATATGATCACTTTGATAAAACTACGTCTCTAAACAAGAAAAACAAAGAGAAAGAAACATTGTAAATGAACTAAAATAGTATGTTGCACTTGTGGATATTTTTTTTATAAAGACTGTAAGGTAAAAAATTAGTCTTGTGACAAATCGTTTATTTCAGTGTCCAGCCTTTTAGGTTATTCACTTAAAGTGAACCCTTTCTTTCAACTCCTGCAATTTTTTTTTTTTTTGGATTTAAAAAAAATGTTGATGCAATTTTAAAGCTAACGCTTAAATTACAAGTATCGATCACAATGTACAGCCTATTTTGACTGCAGGAGTGCCAAAAAGTTAGCATATTTCATTAATAGTTCTTAATATGTACAATTATTTAGCTTTTTGAGCAGCGATATCGAGGAAGACTAATTTTTGATATTTGACATATAAATTTAAGATTATTAAAGTTTTCACTGAATGTAAAGTTTGTCATTCAGTATATAATTTTTACAATATTTGTCTTAGACCACATAAAGTATATATATTATGGGTCCTTATGAGGAGCGAAGCTAAGTAAACAATGTTTGTCTGCCTGTTGAAATGCGCTTTCAGAAGACCAAAGATATCATCGGGCCTTGGAGGTCCTATATCTGTGTCACATGTAGTCCGGGAATGTTTGCTGTTAATATTCAGCCTGATCTGTCCACAAATGGCTGAGATTTGAAAAAAAAACCTACGACTGCCTCTAATTTTACCCAAAATCGCTTGTTGTTATTGTTTTTTTATTTAATTTTTTTTGTATGTCCCCTGCAGATAATATTGGACTACGTGATCCATTTTGATGAAATGGACTACTACCTGGACTGGTCCAATGTTATGCAAGCATGGACCATGCCATTGTTGAAAACAGTTTGTAGTGAAGCGACATGTCTTCGTTTTTAAACGAAATGTTTTCGTTTTTAAACGAAGTTAAAACTAATCCTCTGGAGTATACCATGGAGTAGTTTCAAAACTAGTCCACTAGAGCATGTATGAACATGGAGTAGTTTTAAGACTACTCCGTTGTAATGCAAATCTGGGTCATATGGTCCATCCCTAGGATATCGTAATGTTAAATGGACCACCTTTTAACCATATATTTGGAGTAGCTTTGGAGTACTCCTGCTCCTTTATGGACTACTCTTTACATGCATGTATGGACTAGTCTCGTTATCTGCAGGGTCTGGAGCAGAGAACGGCTTTGTGCAATTGCAAAAAAATCGCATTAAATGAACAGCAACAAATACACTCGCTTGCGGTCATACAATCAAACTTGCGCAACCGCAAACATTTGCTGCTGGTTTGCAGTCATTCAAATAATACACATCGTGCTTTGTTATTTATACCATCTGTTTCGTCATTTCCTTGCCTTTCTTATTTTTTTGTTCTTTCCTTTTTATTTGCTTTTTGAATTTTAAATTTTAACTACCATTTTTAATGAATTTCATTTTATAACGTAATTTCCTTTTTTTTTCCAACTATTCATGTAACGTAACTTTCTTTCTTTTTTTTAATTGTCAATTTGCTTGGGAAATTTGTAAATTCTGTTATACTGTAATTTGAGTTAAGGATCCATTTTCTGAAATAAATCATTCTTGTATATATACTGAATACCACCGAGCGTGTATTTTTTAAAAGCGGAATTATAATTTTTTTTAAATCCAGTGAAAACCCGTCCTCCATTTTTTATTAAAAAAAAATAATTAAATCTATTGGTTTTTTAAACTGATTTTAAAACCAGTCCTCAAAAAATATTGAGGATAAACATTTTGGCGCCCGAGCAGGGACAGTGTTTTTAAATAAATTAAAAAATTTGTGATAATTTCCGCACATACCGCGCTCGTATATTCAAAAAAAATTAACAAGACTCTACCGCGTGTGTTAATAAAACCATCGGTGAAACAAAAACGTTTAATAAAAACAAAAACTTTAAAGTAGTGCGTCTGTAATTGCTACAACCACAACAACTACAAAAATACTCATCATCAACATCTTACACCTATTGAAGGAAGGAAGCCATCGTCATCGGAATCCATACTACACAAATGCCGAAGTGTAATTGCATCTTGTGTCATAAGGAAAGTGCCGAACGACAACAAAACCCTAATCAGGTATTCAAGAACCAATAATTAGTGTGAGACTTTGCGTTTGTTTCTAATAAAACTTTAATTAAAATTTCAATTAAAAAATTTAATTTTGGCAAAGTTATAATTCCACACCTGAAATTATTCGTTCTTTTAATAAAATTTTCAAAGTTATAAATCACCCTAAAAGTGAAACACACAAAAAATATAAAAGTGCTTTATTGTTAAAACTTAATTATTATCAAAATAGATCAAACTTCATTATAGTGTTGAAACATAATTACGAAAAACCACAAAAAGTTGAGAAAGTTACGCCTCCTCGCTTCACCTACCGTTCGTTCTCTCTTTTTTTCGGTATCTCTCGTTAATTTTCCTTTAAAAAAAAAAAAAAAAGAATATTTAATTTTATTAAATTGTAAAATATTTACAATTTTCCAATTTTTACCTCTTTTCGTGTTTGTCTTATATATTCCACAATCGCGTTTGTTATTATTGTTTGACATTTGCTTTATTTATTTTCTTTATTTCCATTTTACTCGCTACTTTTGGTAATAATATCGTTTACCAACACTGTTTTTTTTAGAGTGTACTGATCGTGGCTGGCAACACCATCGATCATATGGTAAATGCAAAAGTAAACAAATAGAAAATAAATAATTTGATAATTTGTGGGAAAAGTGAAAACAATTTATGAAGGCGATTAGTAATAAAATTGAGAAATTAAAATAAATAAAGAAAAAGTGAATACCGGTTGATTTCATAAAATATAATTGTGTATAATTTACAGTGATACCGAATTTGTTTGCCAAGAAGATTGAGGTAAAATTATAATAATCGGACGGACAATTTTTAAGTGTTTGCGAGTAAAATTAATTAATAAAGAGGCTGTGGTAAATAAATTAACAATAAAACATATATTTTTTGGAAAATTATATATCAAAATAGTGAAAAAATTAAAAGAAATTCGAAAAAATTTTCTTGTTCTTCTTTGCCGTATTTTTGGTTGTTTTGCATCAATACAACCCAGCAAGCAATTTGAGTGAAATTTGAAAGCAATATATTGTGTGTAATTTTTTGTTGATTTTTTATAAAATTTATTTAAATTATTTAAATTTCATAAAATTACAATTGCTAACCCGGCAAACATTTTTTTACTTTTCGGAAAAAATAAGTTAATTTGATTTTTCGGTAAAATTTAGCAAAAAATTTGTAATTTTAGTGCAACAATTGGAATTGATACTTTAAATTTCACTTCAGGCAAAGAATTGTATTTTCATTTTGATAAAATTGTGTGAATTGTGATAAAAAATAGTTGAGACCAGCAAAAATTTCTGTACTTTTATAAAAGTGGTTTTTGAAATTGATTCGAAACCGAAAGTTGATCTCGGAAATTATTAAAAATTCGTGTTATTTGTCTAAACGACAAAATCATTTCAATCTCCTTGAGATCCTTCCAGAAATTTTCCTTAAGCGTTTTTTAAATTGATTTTAAAACGTAAGTTGATTTCGGAAATTATTTGAATTCGTTTTTATTGTCTTAACGACAAAATTAATACAATTTTCTTGAGATCCTTGCGAAAATAAATATTTCTAAGGGAAATTTATAATCGCTTATTGGTTTCCTATATACTTTTTGTGATACCTACATTTTTGTTAGAAACTTTATTGCAAAATGGCTCCAAGAAAACATAAAGGTGCGATCACAATCGAAGGCTTATATGCACAAAAGAACACAGTAATGACCAACATAATGAGGATGAAAACCTCGATTGAAGAGAAAACCATTTCATTCTCTCAGAACAACCTACAGTGTCGCCTTGAGATTTTAAACTGTTATATAGATGATGTAATGGACATTCAGTCCGAGATTGAGGTTCTGGATCCCACAAATGGTGATCGGGCCGAAGTGGAAGATTTGTGCATTGACACAAAGAGTCTTTTTATGAGTTACTTAACTCCGAGAAACCCAAGCGTGGGTGAAACGTCATTTGCCTTTCAGGGTCACAAAAGCAGACTCCCACTTATGAAATTGCCTAAATTCAGTGGCAAATACTCGGATTATAAAAACTTTATCAGTTTGTTCAATAGTTTGGTTCATACCGATACGTCTCTAACTGACATTGAAAAATTTAATCATCTCATATCATGTCTCTCAGACGAAGCGCTTGGTACGGTAAAGGCGTACCAAGTGACTGAGCAAAATTATTCCAAGGCTTTAGAAAGTTTGAGGAAAGTTTACGATAATCCGTGTTTGATCTTTTTTGACAACATAAGAAAGTTGTTTGATCTTTCGGAAATGTCTAGGGCCTCCTCTTCAGCCTTGAGGAGCATGATTGACACAGTGTCGGCGATTTACGGTTCACTTTTGTCGATTGGTAATGAGAAAGACATTGTTAACGCCATGATAATTCATCTAGTTATATCAAAGGTTGATCCAGTCACTCGTACAAAATGGGAGGAGCAACTTGACTATCAAAAGTTGCCCTTGTGGAGTGATTGTGAGGCCGCATTAAATAAACGTTTCCAGCATATCTCTGCTGAGGAAGCCTCGAATACCAAATCGAATCACCGTTCACAGGCTTCTACTCAAAATGCCCCTGTGTCAAAAAAGAGCGATACCTTTTCAAAGAAGAAAGCTAAATCCTTTTCGGTTCAAACGGAAACACAACAAACTTCCTCAAAATGTATATTTTGTAAATCGACACAACATTTTGTAAACACTTGTCCGTCTTTCTCTGCAATGCCTGTGCAGCAGAGATTTGATTTTGTAAAGGGCGTTCCTGCCTGTATTAATTGTTTGAAAAAAGGACATACAGTGACAAAATGCAAATCGTCAAAGTGTCGAGTTTGTAGTTGCGCACATAACACTTTGTTACACATTTATGCTGCAAATAATGCACAAGTACAAAGTAGTTCTAGTTCTGACCCCAATCAGCCATCAACTTCGGCGGCATTTACACATCTTTCGTCTGCTAAAGACAATGTGATATTGGCAACGGCTTTGGTTAAAATCAAAGATAACTCTGGTCAGTATATTCTGGCTAGAGCTTTATTGGACTCCGGTTCACAAATAAATTTTGTAACTGAGGAACTAGCTCAGCGACTTAAACTACGAAAGGAGGAACGAAATCTTAGTTTAGTTGGAATTGGGAAAACTAATGCTTCCGCCAAATTTAAATTACAAGCCACGGTAAAATCTCGAATGAACTCCCACGAATTTTCTTCGGATTATTGGGTTCTTCGATCGATTTCTTCTTACCAACCAGATCAGGTTATTTCAACTTCTGATTGGAATTTGCCTGGTAACATAGAATTAGCTGATCCATATTTTTTCAAACCTCAGAAAATTGATATGTTGATCGGCGCTGAAATCTTCTTTGAATTGCTTTGTGTTGGTCAAATTAAAAAGAGTCCAAACATTCCAACTCTTCAGAAAACGCTTCTGGGTTGGATTGTTTCGGGCAAATACAAAGAGTCGAAGAATTTAGTTAAAAATGCATGCCATTTAAGTACTCTAAATGAAAACGAATCGTCTTTGAATTCAATAGTTCAAAAATTTTGGGAATTAGAAGAAATTCCCCAGGAGGCAAATGTTCTATCTATAGAACATCAACAATGTGAGGAACATTTCACAAAATCTATTCGACAATTGCCGTCGGGTAAATTTGAAGTGGCGCTACCTTTCAAGGCGGATCCAAAAACGTTGGGTCTCTCTTTTGAAACAGCCAAGCGGCGATTCCTAGCGTTGGAACGTCGGCTGTCAAAAGAACCACAAACGAAAGAGATGTACAATTCTTTCATGAAAGAATACATTAATCTGGGGCATATGTCTATTGCAGACAATAAAGTGCCTGATTTTCCTCATTATTTCATACCACATCAGTGTGTATTACGCCCGCAAAGTTCTACGACAAAACTTCGGGTGGTTTTCGATGCCTCTTGTAAAACGTCCACTCAACGTTCTCTAAACGATCTACTAATGATCGGCCCTACTGTTCAGGAGGAGTTATATTCTACGTTGATTCGCTTTCGGCTGCATAAATACGCAATGACGGCTGACATTGAAAAAATGTACCGTCAAGTTTTAATTGATGAGGCCGATAGAAATTTTCAATTGATTTTATGGCGTGAAAAGCAGTCTGATAATATTGAAATCTTTAGACTGAATACAGTTACTTATGGCACATCTTCGGCTCCATTTTTGGCAATACGTTGTCTAACGTATTTGAGCGAATTGTTCGAAAAATCGTTACCGATCGGATCTCAGGTCGTGCGAAAGGACTTTTATGTCGACGATCTGCTAACTGGTGCAGATTCAATTGAGGAACTTAACGTGATAAGAACTCAAGTTACTGAGATATTGGAATCCGCAGGTTTTAATTTAACAAAATGGTTTTCAAACCACTACAATCGAGCTGACGAAGCTATATTAGAGAAACCTGTACAAATAGATCCGGATTTCACTAAAACTTTAGGCACATATTGGCGTCCGAAGAGTGATGTTTTTAAATATCATTTAGAAGATTCTTTCCAGAATCTGAAAGCCACAAAACGTAACATTTTATCTGTTTCGGCTCGGCTTTTTGATCCTCTCGGACTTTTGTGCCCCTTGGTTGTAAAAGCTAAAGTTTTACTTCAAGAACTTTGGCTGCTGAAGTTAGATTGGGATGAATCAATCCCCGCGCGCCTTGACAGTTCTTGGGAGAATTTCAAATCCAATTTATTGAAAATTGATGTGATTGAGATTCCAAGATATGTCTTAACGACTTCAAAAACCAAATGCCAAATTCACGGGTTTTCTGATGCCTCCATGCGAGCATATGGCTGCTGTATTTATATCCGGAGTCGAGTTGCAGGTGATACTTCGTGCCGACTTTTGACTGCAAAATCGAAAGTTGCTCCTCTGAAGACCAAGTCACTTCCTAGGCTTGAATTATGCGCAGCCCATTTATTGGCCAAATTGTGGTCTAAAATTAAATCCATGATTGCATGTGAAATCGAAACAGTAACGTTCTGGACTGATTCAGAAATCACCTTACACTGGATTCAGACGCATTCTTCTACGCTTGCTACTTTTGTTTCAAATCGAGTTTCTGAAATCCAAGAACTATCAGGCCAAGTCGAATGGCGACACGTTCCGACTAAGATGAACCCGGCTGATATAGTTTCGAGGGGTTGTAATGTAGATGAGCTAGTTGACTCAATTTGGTTCAATGGCCCAGCTTTTCTACTCAAAGGGAGTAACGCCTGGCCAGTTAATGAACATTTCAGGCTTACCGCCGAAGAAGAGTCACTGGAAAAAAGGAAAACTTGTGTGTTTTTCGCTGTAGAGGAAAAGGAAGTCAATTATATTGTAAGGTTGATGGAAAATTACTCGGTGTACACTAGGATGATACGAGTTTTTTCTTATGTCTTTCGTTTTCTTGACATTGCTCGGGGACACAAGTGTCGCCATTTGGGAGTTCCTACAGCGAAAGAGATGAATTGGACGTTTCTTAAATTCGTTGAATTTATCCAGAAGCAAGAATACGCGGATGAACTTAAAAAATTAAGTAAATCACAAGTTTTGCCCTCCAACCTACAACGGCTGAATCCATTTGTCCACCAATTTAAAGACGAACATCGCTCGTTTTCACTTATTAGGGTAGGCGGGCGGTTGCTTAACGCACCCATCTCATATGATGCTAAATTTCCCCTTTTGATGGCGAAAAATTCACATTTTGTGAATATTTATTTGCGGCACCTACACTTTAATAACTGTCATGCGGGAGCGAAGGCGTTAGTGGCTCTCTTGCGAGACAAAATTTGGCTTATAAATGCCAGAGAAGAGTGCACGAAAGTGGTTCGGAAGTGTTTGCATTGTTTTCGTTATAAACCTAAACTAATGGGTCAAATAATGGGAAATCTGCCCGCTGATAGGGTGAGAGCTCTACGCCCATTTAAAATATGTGGTGTAGACTTTTGCGGCCCAGTAAATATAACTTTAAAGTTACGTGGCCGTCCACCCGTAAAAATGTACATAGCTATATTTGTGTGTTTCACTTCTAAAGCCGTACATATTGAATTAGTTACTGATCTGTCTTCAAATTCTTTTATTCTCTGTCTTTCAAGGTTCGTCGGCAGGAGAGGTCTCCCAGAGAGAATTTATTGCGACAACGCAACGAATTTCGTAGGCGCCAGTCGAGAGCTGCGAGAGCTGCAGGAGGCGATGTCCATCCACGCCGAAGAAATGGTGTCGTTCGCTGCCAACAAGGGGGTCAACTTCACCTTCATTCCGCCTCGAGCTCCACACTTCGGCGGCCTGTGGGAAGCGGCAGTGAAGTCCGCCAAAGGGCTTCTCATCAGAACCGTGGGCAAAGTGCTGCTCACAACGGAGGAGCTTCAAACGGTTCTTGTAGAAGTAGAAGCCGTACTGAACTCCAGGCCCATTGCACCAATCAGCAGCGATCCCAACGACGGCGAAGCGCTCACTCCGGGCCATCTTCTGATAGGCGAGAGCCTACGTGCGCTGCCGCAAGGGTCGCATCGAGACGGTCAGGACAAGCTGACGTATTGCAAGAGATGGCGGCTTATCTCCACACTCAAGCGGATGTTCTGGCAGTCTTGGGAGAAAGATTACGTCCGCAGCCTCCAAGCCAGAACGAAGTGGGCAACAGAAGAGCCAGATCTCGACGTCGGCAAGCTCGTCGTGGTCCACGAAGACAATCTTCCGCCCCTGCAGTGGCTAACCGGTCGCATTCAGGCCGTTATTCGCGGCCAAGACGACAAAGTCAGGGTAGCGGAAGTGAAGACTAAAAACGGTGTGTTTAAAAGGCCGATACATAAATTGGCTTTGTTGCCGATTAATTGAAGACCGTCGGTCCTTCAATGGGGCCGGTGTTTCGTCATTTCCTTGCCTTTCTTATTTTTTTGTTCTTTCCTTTTTATTTGCTTTTTGAATTTTAAATTTTAACTACCATTTTTAATGAATTTCATTTTATAACGTAATTTCCTTTTTTTTTCCAACTATTCATGTAACGTAACTTTCTTTCTTTTTTTTAATTGTCAATTTGCTTGGGAAATTTGTAAATTCTGTTATACTGTAATTTGAGTTAAGGATCCATTTTCTGAAATAAATCATTCTTGTATATATACTGAATACCACCGAGCGTGTATTTTTTAAAAGCGGAATTATAATTTTTTTTAAATCCAGTGAAAACCCGTCCTCCATTTTTTATTAAAAAAAAATAATTAAATCTATTGGTTTTTTAAACTGATTTTAAAACCAGTCCTCAAAAAATATTGAGGATAAACACCATCGTTAGCTTCGTTTTTTAATAAAGATGTTTGTGCGTTCGGTGCGACAATGATTGCTTTGGTAAAGAACAAAAAATACAAACAAAAAAGCCAGAAATCAAGCAATCATTACTCATGGACATATTCATTCAGCAGTTGCTATGTAGTACAAGAAAAAAAATTGATATGAAACTAAACGCACACATGTAGGTACAAACAATTTCCATAGAAACAGAAGGCTTTTTTTATCATCTTAAAAAATACAGTAGTTCTGTATGTACAATGTATTCTTGTAATTGTTGTTTTTATTGTTGTTAATGTTAACAAAGCGTCTCATCGGCGGACAATGACTACTTGAATGCAAAAGTATTAGAATGTGTTCCTTTTGAATTTACACAGTTGTGTTATATTGCGTGCGCAAAAAAATGCAAATAAAGCACTTTCAATAAAAAACGAATACATGCAAAAATCAAATGTGTACGAAACGATGTAAAAATTACCAACGTTGAACTTTGTTTTGCAAACAAAGAGTGAATGTCAATTTGAGCGTATGAATAAATCAAGAAAAATAGTGATTTTGCAGTTCTCTGGTCTGGAGAACAGCAAGAGCTAAAATTTCCAAATTAGGTACAAGCATCTTGGTTATCAATACACAACATCTGAAATGTGGGCGGGATTGGACAAGTGGGCGTGGCACAAATTTGATTTATTTTATTCTAAAGAACCGTATTTGTATAACTTTCTGTTTTTTCGCACCATGATGAAAGGAAAGATTCGGCGTGAACGAGTAAAGCCCTCTTACTTGTTTTTGATAGTTTTGACCGCATCGTCTAACCTAAATGGACGCATTCGATTTCGGTTCAAATAATGCCTATCGCAGTTATTGTCCCGAGTGAACCTGGTCAATGTGATAGATCCCCTTCATGTAGAGTAAAAGAACCATATAAAATCAGCCACTACCCGCACAAAATCCTGTAACATCGCTAGTTTTGTGTCAGTTTCCTTTCCTCTAAGCAAATTATTACCAGTTAAGTGATTTATTATAATATTGTGTTCACTGATCACGGGATAAGTGCTTTAAGAACAATTTACAAAAATTTCCCACACGTGACCAAGTGAATCTGACGGCTAATCTTTATGTAAAATTCCACTGAATACGAATATGAAGTCAGAATTGTCAAAAGTAGAACAGTTTTTGAGATATTCCAGAATAACCGTAAAAAAGATGATGTGACTCAAATGTTTTAAACGGATTATGTATTTCTTTCTTTTTAGTGAAAGGTTATAAAATTTCTAAAAGAGGAATATCTCGAAAACTGTTCTAATTTTGACAATTGTGACTTGATATTCGGAATCAGCGGAAAATTTTACAAAAAGATTAGGTGTCGAATTCATTTGGTCAAAACACTGTCAGGTAGTGTTATTAAGAACAGAAAGCTCAAAAAATATGGAAAAAATGTTGAAATTAATATAAACGAAGCAAGAACTTATAATTTGGTTACCCATCAAAAATTGATTTCTTTAATATGAAAATAAAAAGTTACACTGCAACAGATTTTATATTCACTTATTTGTCTTAAGACCATTTGCAATGATATATATCTTTAATATTGGACAACAAATGGCAGTATAATGTACACTACATTGGAAGGGGCGTTCAATTGAACGGGGTCGTTTGTGAACGACACAACTTTAGTAAAAATATTACCTGTTAAGAAAATCGAGTCCGCACTGTAGATATATATTTGGTTTCACGGGGAAATAGCGTAATCAAAATCATACACACAGACGTATACACATTTACAATTCCATATAAAGTTAATGTACAAGAAGCAGATGTGCTAAAAATGATAGCAGTTCTGAATTATTATACAATAAGGAGAAAAAAAAAATTTTAATTGAACAATGACCCCAAAAGTACAAAAAAAATCTTTTCATAGTACATTACTATTGAAACAACTTCCGCCATTCAACTAGCTTTATTAGTAGGGTGCCCAGCTTGTTAAAATTTTTTTTTGATATGTGTTACGAATACAAAGTCTGCCCATTGTAAAGAAACATTTCAGAGTTTCTGACGAAATTCGAACCCGCAATACTCACACTGATATACTAACTCACTACCAACTAACCTACTGGGGCACTCAGATTTCTTTTTATTTTCCAGATCTCAACAAAGAATAATTGGGAAAGCTCAACTGTGTGTTGATCCTCACCACTCAGTACTCAGGGATCTATAAATTTAATGCGTATGCATTAAATGGGACCTTTTACACTATACAAAAAAATTAAATTTTTTCAAAATAATTATGTTCTGCCAACTGATTCTTGTAGAGGGGACTAAAAAAAGATATACATTTCCAAAGCAGTTTGACAGTATTCTAAATATTATATTTATTTTAACAAATAGAATCTGGGAATTTATTTCTCATGGTGGGTAACATTTCTTATATATATTTTCATATTATTCGAATGTGTATATAATAAATGTTACTCACCATGAGAAATAAATTCCCAGATTCTATTTGTTAAAATAATTAAGTTAACCGTACGATGCATACCCAACTTTTTCTACAAGAACACACAACCGGGATGCATTTGTACCTACTTATTATTATTATTTTGGCTTTTTCTTATGTTTAAATGGTCCAATTTAATTTCTGTTTTTTTTTTTAAAGCGTAAATAAATATTTTAAAAATGTTTTAGTTGTGTTTCATGCAAATATTTTACATGGTTCAAAAGATATAAGCAAAAGAGTGCATACAGGCAACTATTATTCAAGTGATAAACAAGTGGTTGTAGTATTTGGATATTCTAACGGTTGCTTTTTGATGTTGTTGTGCATTCGCCATTATTTAGCTGGTCAGCAATACCGAGTGCACAATATGTAACAATTATTCATAATTTTCATTTTTCAAATAAAATAATATAATTTAAACACACTATAAAATGGTTTGTTTTATTTTATTATGATATAAGCTGGTGTGGCACAAACGTATCCCGGGTGTGTGTTTACGTAGGTGTCGAATTTGGAAGCTCGTACCTCCTGAACTACTGATTCGAATTGCATCCAATAACCTTTAAGCAATTAGAAATTACTTATGTTTCCTAGATCCGAAATCTCTACTCCTCAAGTTAAGCCGTTCCTGAGTTACAGCACTGCAAAGTTGCAAGTGGATACATTTGTACCCGGGTGTGTGTTTTAGGGTTAAATACATAAAATTTACAATAGCCACTATCCAGTTATAAGATACAAAGAATACTGACAAAGGCCGCAGCGGTCCTGAAAGTACATTACATTCTGCTGGTATCTAAAAGTTGTATAAATTCTCTTTACAATTAACTTCATTGCTAGCCAGACGTCAGCTTAATATGTAATGTACAAGTACGCATATACTTTTACTGATATAGTAAAATATCAACAAATCTCATGCTCAACTACAATCGAAATTACAGAAGCATGGTCGGAAAAGACAGAAAGAGGTCGGTGGGAGCCTTACATCGCTAGCGATCAGTCGGAGGGGGGTTCGTGACCTTCTCTCTCTCTTAACTCTATTTTACTACAAATTAATTTATATAGACTCCCTTTTTATAATTACGAAAAAAAAAACTATTAACTGGGCCGGAATAGCATTGTATCAATAAAAACATGCCCCTTCAATGCTATTAGTTTTGATCATACAAGAAATAATGGTATTGATTATATTACAGCGTCCTTAGTTATTCCCGGGTGTTGCTGGGAATCCACTTCATAACCCGCCCGTCCATGATCTTAGTAGTGAATATAAATTGGTCTAAGATCCCACAAATAAACGCTATTTCCCCTAACAAATCAACCCATGACGAAAAAATTAATTAATTTAATGGTTCATCCTTAGGATTTCTACGTGTATTTATTCAAACAAAATTATTAATACAAAAAAACATTATGCTAGAAAAAAATGTAAATGATTTAATAAGAAGTATACCTTAAGGGTTCTAAATTCTATATGTAGCAACAAATCTGAACGATTGGGTAACTTTAATAACTTTATTTTTTCTGTTTTACATGATTTGATAAAACAGAATGAATATAAAAAGAAAAAAAAAACGAAATATCATGATAATTAGCAGAAACAAAAAAAAAAAAAATACGCAGTGTATAGAAATAGAAGAATAACAAGATGATTTTTATATTTACTTTTGTTTTGCTTTCTTAATTCTTAATATCATTTCATTCAAAAATTGAGTTTTTAAAAGTTCATAAACCACGAGAAAACAAAACATGTTAATATAAAAAGCACCTTTTTCACTAAAATATATAATATAACATGTGAATTAAATTTAATATAAAATAATTAATATAAAAAAGTTACCATTGTAAAAATAGTTTTTGTGATTCTTACTATGGAACTAAACAAATGTTTTTTCTGTTTAATTACGGAACAGCAACAAAAATGATCAATGAATGCAGTTACTAAAATTATTACAACAACAAAACAATGGAATTATATATGTATAATTTTTTTGTTTTTAAAGTAGTAAGACTCATTCATTGATAATTCTTGTGGAAGTCATGAATGGATTCTGGTTCTTTTTTTTCGGACGTTTTTTTGGTTAGTTGTAAATCACGTGTATATGCAAGAAATTTTTTTATTACACAGAAAAGAAAAGTATTGTTCTACTCACCACCTTAAGATGAAAGATGAGGCCTCGTCGATCACTGGGGTTGCTCTAATTAATTTGGCTGTGTTAAAGAATGAGGTTATTTCTTGCATATAATTAGTTTTATATTACTTAATTCATACGATTAAATTTTAAAAGCCAGGTGTATTGTCCAGGATAATAGTGGTATATTGTTTGGGGTTTGTTAAAGAAATATGGTTTTGGATTTAGTCCGTTTAACACCTATCCACAGGTTCTTGACGAAAACAGTAAGTTGCCACTTATGCCAAACAATATTCTAATTCTGAGGTTTCAATCGTACGGCAAATTTTATTAGGTTGGTCGTGTTCGGAATGGTTTTCACCCTCGTTATATAGATTCATCTGACAGTACCAATTACAAATTGTTAGGTTATGTTGAAGTTTTCAGTAGAATTTTTAGCAATTTTTTTTACTCTCAATTTGTAACTCTAATTTACGGTTTAGAATAAAGAGTTTTGAGGACGTATGTCCGACACAAAAAGGAGCTTCCACAATCTATTGAAGAAAAATTTGATTTCTAAAATAGCGAAATACCACGTTTTTTAAAGGTAACACTTACCAATAGTTCGATTTCGTGTGCAAAAGATGTGATACAATGTAAGGAGATGCTAATGCCTTCCCCACGAAGGTTAAAGTTTAAGTGGTGTACTCACTTAATTGGAACGTTTTCTTTTTTTGGGGTTACTTGGAACCATATATAAATAAAAATCAACTAACGCCAAGTATTAAATTATTTTATGTGGATATTCCAAAAACAAAATTTTAGCGTAATCGCTTTCTGGCGTTGTTTAAACAATTTTTAAACCTTGATATTTTTAACTTTTTCAAGTGATGACCAATGGTTTTACCGATTATGATCCAGAAAAATTCCGTCTGATCTCCAACACAATTAAATTAAAAAGGAAGTAATGGGCACATTTTCCAAATGATAAAACCCGATTACAAATTAATGTCGAAGCGGTGTTTTAGAGAGTATTACTTAATAGATTCAAATACAAAACGAATCAACTTTGGGGGTACCACCGAATAAAATCTCTTAATAAGTTTTAAAATCGTTTGACAAAAATTTGTTCCAACAAATACGAAACGAAGGCTTGCACTAATTTTCTTTATGTATGTCAACATCGGATTGTTTATCAACATTATGTGTATGTTAATGAAAATATGTACAACTAAATGTTAAGATACATACGTAGTAATGGATACAAAAAAAAATGATTATAAATACAAATGTTTATGAAATGTAAGCGCAAAAAAATTAAGCAACACTATTAAGTGATTTTAAAATATTTTAAAATTGCAT
This sequence comes from Pollenia angustigena, assembly GCA_930367215.1. Taxonomy (NCBI): domain Eukaryota; kingdom Metazoa; phylum Arthropoda; class Insecta; order Diptera; family Polleniidae; genus Pollenia; species Pollenia angustigena. Next base: position 288,591,700 of record OV884056.1, read on the forward strand.
GCTGTTAAATAAATTTATGTTAGTTGACAAAACGAAAAGAAATAAACCAAAGATATTTTAAGTATCACAATTTTAATAATTGGTTAGGATATGAAATGTTGCGATCGTTCACCACAAAACTACATAACATTGACTCTATGAGTAGCAATGTTAGGTTGAACAGAATGATTATAAGCTAGGTACGGAGGTCTTTTGCATGGTATGTACCTATTGGCCTGTTCTGTAAATCGACCAGTATATAGTAATGGTTACCCAGTTTCTCCTTAACTCTAGCCTTTACGAAAAGTGGGGCCAGCTTGGCATTAAAACGTTTTTCCAACTTGCTTTGGACAAAATTACGCCGTAGAACCTCTTGTCCTATACTGAAAGTTTGACATCTGGTTCGTAAGTTATACGTTTTCTGGTTCTTTTGATATGCGGCTTTTAGGTGTTTTTGTAGGTCTTGCCGTATTATTTGTAGAGAATCGTCTCTAGACAAATTTATATTAGGTTCATCAAGAAGTTTCAAGTTTTTAAGCAAAGGGTACATTGAGCCGTGGGTTATCATATCTAATCCGTAAACAGCATGATATGGGGAAGTGTTTATAGACTGATGATGCGTGTTTCTCAGAGCACAGCTGATGCTACTCAGGTTTTCATCCCATTTAGTGTGGTCATGTTTCAAATAGGACCGAATAGCTGCAATCAGTGAGCGATTAACGCGCTCTGAAGCGTTCGACTGAGGGGAGTAAACAGCAGTGTAAATGTGCTGAATACCTAAAGACGTAAAAAAAGCATTTAACTCGTTCGATTTGAATTGTGACCCATTATCACTTACGATATACTCGGGCACCCCATAGGAATGGAAAATCTGTTTTTCTAAAAAATCTTTAATTAAATGAGAATTAAATTTTTTCAGCGGCTGTAACCAATGGTATTTTGTAAGGTGGTCTAAGACAATAAGTATGCCTATATTTCCTGCCTTGCTGCGAGGGTATGGACCAAGCAAATCTATAAATAACCTCTGGAAGGGGCGAATTGTGATTATTTGTTTTCCCATTTCAGGTTTAAGGACAAAATTAGGGGCTTTAGTACATTTGCAAATTTCGCAGTTTCTAATATATTCTCTGATGTCACTAATCATTCCAGGCCAAAAAAATGTTCTTTTCATTAGCTCTACTGTCTTGTGCATACCACTATGAGAAAAAGTTAGAGAGTCATGAAAACGAGATATAAGGGAGTTCCTAAGACCAGAAGGAACCCAGAGTTTCCAGGCATTTGTTTCATTGCCTTCATTGCCGTCATAGTGCTGTGTACGAATGTACACATAACGATCAACAACTTTTATGTCGGGAAATTTATGCTGGTTTTCAGTAATTTTAGCTTTCAAACTTGTATAATCGTCTTCTTCAAAACAGGTTGAATTTAAATCAATTTCTGGTTCTATAGTTTCTACAGCACTTATCTCAGCGGATGGAATTCGAGATAGGGCATCTGGGACAATATGTTCTTTGCCTTTACGGTGACTGATGGTGAATTTATAGGCTTGTAATTTTAGGGCCCAGCGTGCAAGTCGTCCACTTAGATTTTGCTGGCGCATTAGCCACAAAAGGCTAGAGTGATCCGTAATGATCTCAAACTCTTGGAGCTCTAAGTAGCATCGAAACCTTTGAACTGCCTCGATCGCCGCAAACACTCACGCTCCGTTACACTGTAGTTTCTTTGAGCGGAATTCAATTTCCTGCTCATGAAGGCTACAGGCTTTTCTTCACCATTTTCGTCAAGCTGTACGAGGACAGCCCCAATGCCGTAATCACTCGCGTCGCATTGCAAATAAAATTTCTTTTCGAAATTTGGGTTGCTTAATATAGGTGCCGAGGTAAACAAATCTTTAATTTTATTGAAAGCAATCTCTGCCTCCAGCGTCCAAATAAATTTCTTTTTGGTGGATAGAGTTTCACTTATTGGAAATACAACGTTTGAAAAGTTTTCAATGAAACGCCTATACCAGCCTGCAAGGCCTAAGAATCCCCGAACTTGTTTTAGGTTTCTTGGAGTTGGCCAATCTCTGATTGCGCTTACTTTTTCGGGATCTGTGCTAATGCCACCATCGCCTATCACATAACCCAAGTATTTTACTCGAGTTACGCAAAATTTGCTTTTGCCTATGTTCAACGTAAGGTTTGCTGTACGAAATTGTTCAGCGATTCTTACTAAGATGGCTAAGTGCCGCTCAAAGTTTTCTGACACAATGACTAAGTCGTCCAAGTATCCAAAAACAGAAGTTTTCAAATCCGGAGGAATTAGGTCGTCCATCAACCGACACATAGTTTGAGGGGCATTGCACAGTCCGAAAGGCATTACTGTAAATTGGTACAGTGGCCTTCCCGGCACTGTAAACGCGGTGATGGGCTTGGCATCATCAGACAATCCTATCTGCCAGTAAGCGTCCTTAAGGTCTAATTTAGTAATTAGATTAGCCTTAGGCAGACGAGCAAAGATCCCCTCAATCGATGGCAATGGATAGGCATCTTTTTTTGTCACCGTATTGATTTTGCGCGCATCTAGACATAAGCGAACCTTGTTCGGTTTCACCACGAGTCTCATTGGAGAACTCCATGGCGAGCTTGATCTTTCGATAACTCCCAAGGCAAGCATACGGTCTACTTCACCAAACATAAGTTTTTCTACCGCTGGTGAAACAGGGTAGAATCTCTGCTTAATCGGTTTTGCCTCACCAACATCAATTGAATGCAATATTTAAGGTGTTCTACCCAGACCTTGGCGCTCAAAACTGGGAAAAAGTGCAATGACAGCTTCAAGTTGCTGTTTTTGAGTCGGACTAAGTATATAATATTCGTTTGTATTCTCAGAATCAGATATTTTCATTTTTTCAGACGGACAATTGGACTTTTCACATGGAACCGACTGACTTAAACTAAATATTGATTTATCAATAACATCCACGGATTGCACCACAGATGGTAGTAAATCGAACTTTTTTCAGAAATCTATACCCAATATAAGACGCTGAGAAATTGATGGTATAATAAACAAGTTAATATGACCAACTTTGTCTTTGAATTTTAAGTCCACTGAGAGCCAACCAGTTACTTTTTGTAACGTGCCGTCTGCAGTTTTAACTGCATATTTACACCTTGAAAATTGTGGAAATTTTTGAAAATTGACAGTAGCAAGATCAGACCCAATACAGCTTATGCTGGCACCTGTGTCTAACAAACCGAATTCATCAAAATTAAGAAAAGACACCTTTGCGTAATACCGGCTATCTTTTGGATTTGAAACTATGGCAGATACAAGCAACTTATTGCACAATTTACGATTTTTATAAAATCTTCGTAATCTTTGGGTAGACCGTTTAGGCGCAGGCTTATAGTCAATTTGGCAAATATCCAACTCATTAAAAATTTCGTTTCGTTTCGCAATGTAGTTTTCCCAACGTTTATGGTACGGGCATTTAGGCATTAATAATTTCTTTGAATCTTCCTCAAATGCATAAAAAGGAGTTTCTCGTTTCAAAATATTCATTTTTGAAAAACTCTTAGTTTGGTCATAAACATAATTAGGGGTTAAGTCAGGGTTATTTGTTGAATCAGGTATTTTGGAAAAATCTGGTAAATTTTTAATATTTAAGTTTTGTCCCTCGTTTGAGGCTGAAAATTTAAGTTTTTTGCTCTACGACTAATACACTTTTGACACTGTGGCTTGTAGGTGTTTTTGGCCCCACACCCATAACAAAAAATGGTGCGTTCGGACAAACAGTCCTCCCAAAAGTGTCCATAACTATCACAATTCCAACACCGATGTGGATTTTCTATTTTTTCAATCGCATCTACTTGTTCTTCTAAATTGACATTCTGCTCGATTTCGATCTCAGAAATTTGTCTTCTAGTCGCAAATCCTGGTGTGTTTTTCATATTCAAGTTTCGACGAATATAATCATCATTTAAAAAGCTCTCTCTTATCTGAACTAATCTTCTCAGGTGTGGAATCGATTCAACATTTACGTAGAGGAGTTCAAGCCTAATCTCCGGTCTTAGATTTCTAGTTAAAATTTCGATCAATTCAGAGTCGGATAAGGGAACTTGAAGTCTGTCCATTATGGATGTAACAGCTTCAAAAAACACATCAAATGTTTCCCCTGGTTTCTGTTTTCGATTCCTTATTTCTTCTTTTATATCGAAATTTGACTTGCAATCCCTGTATTGGCTTCTTAAAGACGTACAAAAATCACTCCAATTTATAAAACTGACTGTTTTATGGTATCGCCAATACCAATCGCGAGCCTTGCCAGATAAGAGGATATGTAAGTGTTTACAAAAAACACTAAAATCGCCACCGAAGTTTTCATGGGTTAGAGTTCTCAGTCTGTACAAAAATTCTTCCACATTTAGACCATTTGATGAGCCATCAAATTTAAGACCCCAATTTGTATAACAGACGTAATCTTATCACTATTTAGCGACGAAGTTTGAGAATTGGGGAAACTAGAATTAAGGCCAGAAAAATGGGCTTGAGGGATTCTGTTAGTCGGACAATTTATTGAAGGATTTGGAACTCTCTCGCGACTTTGTTGTGGGTTATTTATAGAATTTGGGCAACGACTATTATTAGCAAACGAATTAGGTACGATATTCATATTTTGTAAAATTCTGTTAAGATTGACCTCAATCATTCTATTGATTTGGTCGTAATTAACAACCGGTGGTTGTACTGCAGAGGTAAAAGTATCAACTCGATCCTGTTCCGGAGAATTTCCCAATGTCCGGCTTTCGCTATTCGAGGTATCAAAAATTAACGGTTCATTTAATAGGTTTCGATTTGTACTTCTAGTTTGATATTGTCTAATATGCCCTCCCCGAGGTTTAGGTTTTGACTTTTGAACTTGTTTTACATTTAAGTTAAATTTTTTAAGATCAACTAGCTCACATTTCGAATGACATACAGGACATTCACTTTGACTAGCTAGAAAATTCTCTATACATGCCCTATGAAAGGCATGAGCACATCTACTAATAATCATGCATGGAATTTTATCATCCATTTTCTCAGAACAGACAGAACAATACTGATCCTGACCTGTAGAAAGCGGTGGTAAAGGTGACAATGACGGTAGCGCAGATGCTTCAGCAACTTGTGCAAGAGGTGGGGATCTAGGTAGAGACATATTTCTCTAAAATTTTTACGTAGTAAACCACAAAAGAAACTCTGAAATTTCTCAACAAAATTGCTCCAATTAGAGAAACTCACAGCTGGTTAATATTTTCAACCCAATTCCGATATATAAAACTTTTCCTAGAGACTAATTATTTTACCTATTACGTATTCACATACAATTTTAAAAATCCTGTCCAGTTTAGAACAGTTAACAAAAAAAAAAATCTTTGTTTAAGAAATAGTATACTTTAAGAAAATCACTACCAAACATATAGTAAGATTGGAAAAAACTTAATTTTAATTTAAGATTTGTATTTTTGTTTGTTTAGTTTTTCGTCTGGTTTAGATGCTGTTAGAGGTCAAATTTTTTTTAAGGACGCTAAATTATAATCAACACTGAGAACCAATAACTTGCCTATTGAATATTTTGGATAAACAAAAGCTGTGCCAATTAGGAACAAACCAACTTTAAAGCAATACGTTTCATCTGCTAAACTAACAATTAAAAGATATTAAGTCGCTTTCCTCCAACATAATATAATCCGTTTAACCCGTTAGTTGCTGATAACTCAGTTACCTTTACTGCCACAACTAAATGTTTACCACAAAAATTGCAAAAGTATTTAGAAATTATATATTCGCTTTCAATCAAGTTTAAAGGAACCTACAGCGGTTAATCGGTTAGGTAATTCGAACTTACTACCACAAATTCCTTAATATCCAGAAAAACATGTACGTTTATTAAAAATAAAATATTTCAAATATACAAGTTCCAGCAACTTAGCTAATAAAATGAAATCTACACTTATCACAATTAATTTGGGAAACCGAAAAAGGTATGATGGGAACCATTTTCGGCCCCACGTTGGGCGCCATTCTTAATCTGTAATGTACAAGTACGCATATACTTTTACTGATATAGTAAAATATCAACAAATCTCATGCTCAACTACAATCGAAATTACAGAAGCATGGTCGGAAAAGACAGAAAGAGGTCGGTGGGAGCCTTACATCGCTAGCGATCAGTCGGAGGGGGGTTCGTGACCTTCTCTCTCTCTTAACTCTCTTTTACTACAAATTAATTTATATAGACTCCCTTTTTATAATTACGAAAAAAAAAACTATTAACTGGGCCGGAATAGCATTGTATCAATAAAAACATGCCCCTTCAATGCTATTAGTTTTGATCATACAAGAAATAATGGTATTGATTATATTACAGCGTCCTTAGTTATTCCCGGGTGTTGCTGGGAATCCACTTCATAACCCGCCCGTCCATGATCTTAGTAGTGAATATAAATTGGTCTAAGATCCCACAAATAAACGCTATTTCCCCTAACAAATCAACCCATGACGAAAAAATTAATTAATTTAATGGTTCATCCTTAGGATTTCTACGTGTATTTATTCAAACAAAATTATTAATACAAAAAAACATTATGCTAGAAAAAAATGTAAATGATTTAATAAGAAGTATACCTTAAGGGTTCTAAATTCTATATGTAGCAACAAATCTGAACGATTGGGTAACTTTAATAACTTTATTTTTTCTGTTTTACATGATTTGATAAAACAGAATGAATATAAAAAGAAAAAAAAAACGAAATATCATGATAATTAGCAGAAACAAAAAAAAAAAAATACGCAGTGTATAGAAATAGAAGAATAACAAGATGATTTTTATATTTACTTTTGTTTTGCTTTCTTAATTCTTAATATCATTTCATTCAAAAATTGAGTTTTTAAAAGTTCATAAACCACGAGAAAACAAAACATGTTAATATAAAAAGCACCTTTTTCACTAAAATATATAATATAACATGTGAATTAAATTTAATATAAAATAATTAATATAAAAAAGTTACCATTGTAAAAATAGTTTTTGTGATTCTTACTATGGAACTAAACAAATGTTTTTTCTGTTTAATTACGGAACAGCAACAAAAATGATCAATGAATGCAGTTACTAAAATTATTACAACAACAAAACAATGGAATTATATATGTATAATTTTTTTGTTTTTAAAGTAGTAAGACTCATTCATTGATAATTCTTGTGGAAGTCATGAATGGATTCTGGTTCTTTTTTTTCGGACGTTTTTTTGGTTAGTTGTAAATCACGTGTATATGCAAGAAATTTTTTTATTACACAGAAAAGAAAAGTATTGTTCTACTCACCACCTTAAGATGAAAGATGAGGCCTCGTCGATCACTGGGGTTGCTCTAATTAATTTGGCTGTGTTAAAGAATGAGGTTATTTCTTGCATATAATTAGTTTTATATTACTTAATTCATACGATTAAATTTTAAAAGCCAGGTGTATTGTCCAGGATAATAGTGGTATATTGTTTGGGGTTTGTTAAAGAAATATGGTTTTGGATTTAGTCCGTTTAACACCTATCCACAGGTTCTTGACGAAAACAGTAAGTTGCCACTTATGCCAAACAATATTCTAATTCTGAGGTTTCAATCGTACGGCAAATTTTATTAGGTTGGTCGTGTTCGGAATGGTTTTCACCCTCGTTATATAGATTCATCTGACAGTACCAATTACAAATTGTTAGGTTATGTTGAAGTTTTCAGTAGAATTTTAAGCAATTTTTTTTACTCTCAATTTGTAACTCTAATTTACGGTTTAGAATAAAGAGTTTTGAGGACGTATGTCCGACACAAAAAGGAGCTTCCACAATCTATTGAAGAAAAATTTGATTTCTAAAATAGCGAAATACCACGTTTTTTAAAGGTAACACTTACCAATAGTTCGATTTCGTGTGCAAAAGATGTGATACAATGTAAGGAGATGCTAATGCCTTCCCCACGAAGGTTAAAGTTTAAGTGGTGTACTCACTTAATTGGAACGTTTTCTTTTTTTGGGGTTACTTGGAACCATATATAAATAAAAATCAACTAACGCCAAGTATTAAATTATTTTATGTGGATATTCCAAAAACAAAATTTTAGCGTAATCGCTTTCTGGCGTTGTTTAAACAATTTTTAAACCTTGATATTTTTAACTTTTTCAAGTGATGACCAATGGTTTTACCGATTATGATCCAGAAAAATTCCGTCTGATCTCCAACACAATTAAATTAAAAAGGAAGTAATGGGCACATTTTCCAAATGATAAAACCCGATTACAAATTAATGTCGAAGCGGTGTTTTAGAGAGTATTACTTAATAGATTCAAATACAAAACGAATCAACTTTGGGGGTACCACCGAATAAAATCTCTTAATAAGTTTTAAAATCGTTTGACAAAAATTTGTTCCAACAAATACGAAACGAAGGCTTGCACTAATTTTCTTTATGTATGTCAACATCGGATTGTTTATCAACATTATGTGTATGTTAATGAAAATATGTACAACTAAATGTTAAGATACATACGTAGTAATGGATACAAAAAAAAATGATTATAAATACAAATGTTTATGAAATGTAAGCGCAAAAAAATTAAGCAACACTATTAAGTGATTTTAAAATATTTTAAAATTGCATGCTGTTAAATAAATTTATGTTAGTTGACAAAACGAAAAGAAATAAACCAAAGATATTTTAAGTATCACAATTTTAATAATTGGTTAGGATATGAAATGTTGCGATCGTTCACCACAAATATACAAACGAAAAATTCTGATAGTTTATAGAAAATATTTCTGGAAAATATTGAAGGAATAAGCCTAATAAAGTATAAAAGCTTTTGAGGATTGTAATTTGACTTAAGCTTCGTACAGACAATGGTCAGATCTTACAATGTTGTCATTAAAATTGCCTAAAAATGTTTTGCAACTGTCTGAACATTGTAAGCTCATTTTCATTTGGCAGATGTGTAAAATTAATGCATCTGACAATGGCACCATTGTCAGAAAAATTACAATATTGTAATATCTGACCATCGTCTGTACGAAGCTTTAGAACACACATTCGAATAATATGAAAATTTATTATATTTATTTTTATAAAGATGTCATCTCTGGTGATAATTCGAACTGATTTCAAAGGCAATGGTGCTTAAAGGGCCCTAAAATGGTAAGTTGCAAAGGTTATTCAACGTCACGACTTATTAATCACCTTTAATAAGGCCACAAGCTTGACTTAAATAAACGCAAAGTAAAACTTGACTCTATTCCAAGTAGTTCTTAAGAGACTGCAAATAATATTTTACTTTAATATGCTGCCAAAAATGAGCCATTGGGTAAAATATTAGCCAGTTGTGTTGCCGAGGACGATATGCCCATTAAGGCATAATCCCATGCTTACAACTTAATCATACCGGCGGAATCGACGATATGGGAAAATTCATCAGTTTTATTTATTTAAACACCAAGAAGTTAAAACAAAATTGAAGGAATCAAACAATGTCATGGAAGGTTTAAAATTGTGATCGACGAATTGATAATTATTTCATACAAAAAGCATGTTTATATTACTATTGGTTTCTATAATATATATATATATTTATATGTTCCTTTCACTCCTCTAGGGAGCATAGGGCCATAACAAGGTCGTTCCAATAATCTCGATCTTCGGCTCGATGCTTGACTTCGTTCCACTTCATGCGCAAACTCGAAAGTTCTGTTGTCAGTTGCCGCTTCCAGCTATGCGCTGGTCTCCCGGCCCGTCTGCTTCCCTGCGGGTTCCAATCTAGGCATTTCCTGGCACTATCATCGTCTGGTTTACGAAGGGTGTGACCTATCCAACTCCATTTCCGCTTACTTATTTCCGTTCTTATAGGCTGCTGGTTTGCCTTCATCCAGAGTTTGTTTTTGGATATTGTTACAGGCCAGAAAATCCGTAAGATTTTGCGGAGGCATTTGTTGAGAAATACCTGAAGGCTTTGTATGTCACGTGGTGCATGTTCCAGGTCTCGCATCCATATAATAGAGTGGATTTTATGTTGGAGTTAAATAATTTGATTTTGGTTTGTTTCGAAATATTAGAAGATTTTCAAACCGGGTTTAACTGGTTAAATGCACTCCGTGCCTTATTTATGCGACTGGATATATCTGCTGCTGAGCCACCTATTGTATCAATTGTGGTACCAAGGAAGCAGAAAGACTTAACATCTTCTATGTCTTGATCACATACGAAGAAATGGCTATCTGTGTTACTATTGATACGGAGCGATTTTGTCTTGGGTATATTTATCTTCAGCCCAACCAATTTTGCGATGTCACTGATGGTGGACATTTTTGACTGCATCTCATTGGTTTCCATAATGCTGAAACAAAACAATTTAAAGTATATAATCCTGGCTAAGAGGTTTTGATTGCAACTTTTCAAAAATATGGTTGAAGTCTACTGATTCATATAGACATGCTTAACAACTAACAATTTAAAATTCATTTAGAATAAATTTGGGAGAAAACCTCAAATAATATTTATAAAATTTTCGTAATTTTTAAAAACCAAAGTTTTTCGAAAATTCTTTTGAAACATTATCTAACTGTTTCTAAATTACATTATACAATTATCATCTTAGAAATAAAGTTTAGTATATACATAAATAGAAATTGTTAAAAATTAAGCTCAAGTTTGATCAATTTACTGGTCACGATTTTTTTGGATTTAATCGTCAAGTATATTTGCTAGGTCTGAACATATCATGCTTTAAGTCATATCTATGCATTTTATTGGTTCCGTACCTTCGTGAATTGTTTTGTTTTTATTCAAATTTACTTTTTATTTCAAAAACTAAATTGTTTTTTGTATTTTACGGTATTCGAAATGAAACCGGTTAAACGGCTATTTTTAAAATGCTTAACGGAAAATCGGTTTTTTTAAATGGCAACTATTTGGAAACCGGTTATTGAAAAAAAGTTGACAAATCGATCTCCCTAGTCTACATATATCCCTTAAAACAGGGATATATGTAGTTGTAATATTCTGCGAAGCAAACACGCTTAAGTCGAAAATTCAACTTTAATACCAGAAATAAGCAGATAATGCCTGTAATGTTCTGAATAAATTTTCTGAAGACACTTTATACCCAAAACCTAAAGGTAGAAGTACATAACATGCGTTAGTGCGCGCGCACTCTGTCGTCTTCTGTCAAAAATAGTTAAACTATTGTATTTTCATAGAACAAGCTACATTCAAAATACTTTGGAGCGTTTGCGCCAAAAAGTTGGTTAACTTTGAACTTTTTAACGCGTTGTGTATTTTTGATAAGTAATCAGCTGACACTAAGGGCCATTATTATAACTCGGCGTTAGCTGTTATCCGACAGTTAACAGACGCTTTTTGACAGATAACACATTATTATCTGTCAATTTAATCTTAACTTTAGCTAACTTCAAGTTGTAATAATGGCCCTAAAAGGAATAATTTAACAAATTTGTGAATCATGAAAGAAAAACTTATTGAAGGGCTTAAAAAACATACAATCTTTATATAAAAAGAATAAATTCAATAAAATAACAAAATCTTTATATACTTTCGAACCCGTTTTTAATGCACAAATAAGTAAACAAATAAAAAACAGCTGACAGGAATCGCTTTTGTAACGCGTGTTGTGTAACTTGCATTTTTTTACGCGCTAAAGATTTTAAACGCACGATACTCTTCGACGAACTAACGCGTGTTATGTACTTCCCCCTTAAGTATCACTCGATTTTCTACGTTAATTTTTTTAATACACAAGGGTTCAACCAACGTTTAAAAAACTGCAGTCAAAGAAGAAAAACTGCCATTTACTTTACTTCTTCATTTGTCATTGGCCAAAAATAAAATGTTCCTTTAAGTGCTGGTTCACACTCTTCAAGTTTTAGCCGTCAAGTGAAAGCCGTCAAAGAAATGGCATTCTCTTTTCCCTTCTCTTCTCAAAGAGCGAAAAGTTGTACACAAATTTTTGTTTTTTGTTCGACAGTTTTTAAACCCTGGGTTCAACATTAAATAGGGCGTAAATTGAGTTACGGATGTAAACTCTTAAAATGCCGATACTCGTATATTCCCTCTACAAGAAGCATGCTGCAGAAGATGAAATTATACGAGTAAAATTGGTTACAGAGGCTCCTATGTGGGTGCTATTGTTAGTAACGAACTAACCGACGCCCACTTCTGAAGTACAGTTTACAATAAGAGGGCTTTGTCCCCAAAATTGACCTTTATACTCCGGTAGCTAAGGTCCCCAAAAAATACATCCTATATCAAGGCATCAAAATGAAGGTCTGTTACAGATTTCAGGAAGTCCAAGGGTAAGAATTACATTGTAAAAATTTGTTGGTTTCTCAAGGGGTCCGCGAAGCAAAAAAAAAAAAAACAACGGTGAGAGCCGCAGCCCAATAGAAGTGCAAAGTTTTTATGTTCAATGGAAACCAGAAATACTATCGCCATCCAATTTTACAATTCAGTTGAAAGCTCTCTGAAATACTCTACACAACTTTCAATTCTACTTATCTCAACCCGCCTGTCATAATCTTACATTAATTATTTTCCAATAATGTGAGGAATAATGAAAATGGAAAAAAGTTAAACACAAACTATAGCACGGTTTTAAATAAATGTTGCATTTACCAGTGATGCATTTCTGTCAAATGGATATTAAATGTCAATTATCTTGTAATGAAAATATATTGCAATAATTTGTGTTAATTACAAAAAAATTAAAAAAAACACACATAAAATAAATTAAATTAAATATTGTAGATATGAGTGAAATAATAATAATGTATAAAAAATATGTTGATATTTAATTAATATGATGTGATTTTTTAAATATTAATAAAAATAAAACGAAAGAAAGGAATGAACGCTTAACATTGTGTACGTATTTTAATTCGCTTTGTAAATTATAATTATTTCATTATTAAACATTTATATTCATGATTTTTGATTAACTGGATATTTCAATAAAATTTTAAATGTTTTTTAATTTGTATGTATGTAAGTATTTGTTTATTGATAATTAAATAAACTGAACAACTAACTACCCAGGTTAAATAGCAAAAACAGTTAAAAGTTATTGTGCGAGGGTCGACAAAAAAGTCTCTAGAAAAAGATTATATCATGAGATTTAGATTCATGTAAACGTACTTTATGCTTAAATAACAATCAAACAATTCAAATCCAGGCACCTTTCAGTTAAATGTGTTTCTTTGATAATAAAGACCATTTATCTTAATTACGCAATCTACTAAAAGTTCCTTTCAGTTCCAGTTCAAGATCAAGTCTAGACAGAAAATAATAAAAATTTATTTTAATTAAAAAATTTGTAATATTAATTAAAAAATTAAATAAATTTGCACCAGTAAACAAATTAATAGTATCCATTAAACTTTTAATTCACTTGATTAAACGTTTAATTCACTTGATTGAGCGTTTAATTCACTTGATTAAATTTTTAATTATAACAGATTTTTTTTTTTTTTTTGATTAATGCTTTAATTGGTGAAAAATTTTGGAGAATTTTTTCTGTGTATGTAGTTCAGTTCCAGTGCAGTTCTAGTTACTTGCATCAAATATACACACATTTTTATGTATAAAATATTTTTAATGAACGTATTTTAAATACTTTTTTTTTAATTAACTAGATAGGCTGAATAATAAGATAGGTTGAAAATATTTGAATTTTTAAATAATAATAAAAACGTCTGTTGCACTTTCACAGCTTTAGTTCCTTTACAGGTTTAACGCGAGAAAATTTGGCTTAAGTCCAGTTTACCAACGCAGCTCAAAATAAAAAAAGAAGTACTTAGGTTTATAGAAAATTGAAAAATAAGAAGAAAAAATAAAAATGACAAAATTATCGGAAACGCATAGTTTCCGAGTTATGGACCTCTGAAATTTTCATATAAATTTGCGATTTCCCACTACATTTTTGAATGTATATGGCCAATATTGGTATCGTTTAAAAGGTTTTGATTAAATTTTTCTAGATAAAAACATTTTATTTAAAAATTGTTATTCCATTAAGGATTAAGGAGCCGGCTATGCGAAGAAGCTTTATTTAGCGAAGCCGGTGTTTGTTATACCATAGAGGATAAAATCCTTGCGCTATAAATTTTGTAAAAGTTTTAAATTAATTTTGCATTTCCAGAAAGATCTGTTCAAATGCCATAAAAACTTAATTTGCCGCAATTGTAGCTTTGAATGTCATCAATAAAATTCTTAAATTTTCCATCTCTAAGGCATTTTAGCGATCGAAATTTACCTTTGCCTAAGCGAATTACAGAATAGGACTGCTGGAAGCCTTTAATATAACCGTGAATACTAAAACCAACATACATATCGTTACCTAAAACGCAAAAGGCCTTAACTAACAAAAAATTAAAAATCTAGCACCATGAAAGCTGAAGTCACCTTGAGCATCATTTGCAGTTCTTCCATTAAGAACAATACCACCCACGCTATCCATCAATTTTAACAATTTTCTTCCTTCACTATTTATATTTTTGTCCTGTGAACTACGAGTTGCACTTATGTGCGGTACGTGTATGACAGAGTCTGAGTCAAGAGGTTGCTCATCAGAAATTCTCGCATTTAAATCGCCTATTATGCAAAAGTTTTCAGGGTTAAAATTTTCAAGAAATTGTTCAAGTTTATCAAAATCTGTATTCCAGTTATTGCAGTTTAAGTACCTTGGTATGAAATAGCATAGGGTTTTATGGATATTGAGGGTTAATACTATATTATCACATATGTTCATGAATTTTAAGGCATATGTTTTTTGAATGTTTTTCTTGAAACCATACAGACAGCCACCACTTGCCCGGCCAGCTCTGTGTGATTTCACCGCTGGGATCCAGTGAAGTGTATAATTTTTTAAATAAATTTGTATTGTGTTTTGTTTATCTTCTACCAAATGTGTCTCAAAAAGAAAAAATATTTCAAATCTGTTTATGTATGTAATAAAATTGCCAAAATTCAGTGAGTTAATAAGGTTCGCTACATTATACGATAATAAATTAAGTAAAATTTTCTGCTATTGTGACTGGTGCGAATTTATGTTTTTGCCATCGCCATTTGGGCCTACATTAGTACTGATTTCATATGAACATCCACATTCTGTAAGTAGGTTGTTGAGAAAAATGCCGTCCTCATTAGACTGGGCTACAATTTTTTCTTTGGACCACGTAAATCTCTTATCATTAATAAAAATGCAAAATTCGCCAAGGCGCACAATTGCATCAATACTAATGTCCACAATAAATGTTGGAGTCTTTCAACCAAAATCAGAGATGTTATTAACAAAAAACAAACGGCCCTATCTACAAAAGATTATATAGTGTTTTTAGCCTGTGACCACCGGTGGTTCACATGGCACTTTACTCATAAGTGTTTTAAAGTAATGCCATGTGTACCACCGGTGGTCACAAATTTATTGAGGCTTTTAGTTTTATTATTGTTGGAAGAAGCGCCGCAGTAAAAAAGGCTAAAAAAGTAACAACATATTGTGGTCAAGGCAATGGTGACCCTGCCTTATGCCTGGAGTTCTTCAATAAAAATCATATATATTGTGACTTTTCTACATTTTTTTAATATTTTTTCTTTCTTATGCATAAAAATTAATTAAAATGTCCAAAAATGAATTAAAAATAATAAATAGTTAAATAAAAGGAAAAAAAAAAAAAAAAAAAATCGGTGTTAAAAATTCGACTTGTGTGAGCAGAGCCCTAAAAAAAATGTATACAGTGAAAAGGATATAGTTTTACCAGGGTGCCACTGCATAAAACTTTTATCTATTATCACCAGACCGAAAATTATTTGATGAACAAGTAAAGTATACGTGTGCACCACCGGTGGTACACATGGCCTCATAGTAAAAAAAAATGTGACCCACCGGTGGGTCACATGGCAGTCAACGTGTTAAGGCAATTTATCGATTACCATTTTTAATAGTAATTTGCTTCTCCTGTAAAATTTTCAAAATATTAGATAGGGCGTTTTGCGTTTTAGGTAACGATATTTAACTAATGTGTAAAGTCGGTATTGTAATATGCAACGAGAATGCCAACTTTTATTAAAAGGTATCTGCGTTGCATACTTGGTATATGAAGGGCCAAACTTTTTCCGATTACTCTTTATTCATCATGGAAAAATACGCTAATAGTGTTTTCACACCTAAAGTTAAAGCCCGGTTTAAGCATGAAAACTATTATCAGCTAATTTTGCTTTAATACTACAAAATTTATTAGATTAGGTTTTAACACACAGTTGTTAAAAAAAATAAATAATTTTCTCGTTCAAATAAGTGTTAGCAGTAATGTTTTCCTTTGAATTTTTATACCCACACCACAATAGTGGAGAGGGTATTATGCATTTGTGCTGATGTATGTAACGCCTTAAAATATTAAAGTATACCGATCGTCTTAGAATCACTTTCTGAGTCGAACTAACGATGTCCGTCCGGCTGGCTGGCTGTCCATGTAACCTTGTGCGCAAAGTACAGGTCGCAATTTTGGAGATAATTTGATGAAATTTGGGTCATAGGTTCTTATTGGCACAAGGACCAAGCCCATTGAAAAGGACCACAAGGGAAGATAGGGGGAAATTTCTTCCTCTCAGAAACTATCAAACCCATTTCAACGAAATTTAAAACATAGATAGAACCATATCTATATGGACACAGAATGTATGCATTTTTTTAAAAATAGGACCACGAAGGGAGATAGGGGCAATTTCTGCCTCTCAAACCGATTTTAATGAAATTTAAAACATAGATAGATCCATATCTATAAGGACACATTAGCTATACAGTTTTTCAAAAATAGGACCACAAGGGGAGGTAGGGGGCAATTTCTGCCTCTCACAAACTTTCAAACCAATTTTCATGAAGTTTATAAACATAGATAAATCCATATTTATATGGACACATAACCATGATGTGCTTTTAAATACTGTGGTGTAGGGTATCATATGGTCGGGCTTGACCGACTGTACTTTCTTACTTGATTTTATTATTGTTGCTGCTGCTTTCATTATTATTTTTTTTAATTAAGTTTTGTTATTTTTCGATATTTCACTCTTTTTTTCAATATTTATTTATTGTATCTTTATATATTATTGGGGTATTCACAAGGTCTGCTATCATGTTATATTATCATAATGTTCTAACATTTTACAATGGTTAAAAAATATTGTTGTTGCTTTGTAAACAAAAAGTGTCTTAAATGAATAGAACTTTGCTTGCTAAGTTTATTGTGCTGTCGTAATTTATCAGAAGAGACCTGCGCTGAGCGGCTGAGCCGATCCGCGTTAGTTTTTGTAGCCGTCACCGTTGATGGTATAGATTTATCCGGCTTATATCCGAATATAACCTGCGTCTAGCAAATTTTGAAACAAAGCACTTGCGGCATCAAATTATATCGGCTCAGGAGTCGGGAACGTTTTTCTAAGTTTGATTAAATTAACAAAAACAAAACAAAGTACATAACTTAAGCATCGTTTATTAACACGGGTTTATTATGAATCTATATTATATAAACATTATTAAAAACAATACATACAAAATCCTTTTCAAGCAAAATACGCCAAAAATTAAAGAAATTGATATTATCGTGCATAACATTTTAGAAAAATCAAAATATTTAAAACTCTTATGATCGAATTAACGTTACATGAACAGAATAAAAGTTGTGTTATAAAATAAACTATGTCTTTTCTAAAAAAAGCTCAATTTATGCGTTTTTTATTAAAAAATATAACTGTTCCCGGACATGACCAATCGTTCCCGGAATGACAAAACTGTTACCGAAATGATTTTATTGATATCATAAGGTATTAGTAAAGGCTAGTTTACACTGTTATACTTTGTATTAATACATGTCAAAGACTCAATTAATATGAGCAAGTGTGATATTGTGAATACAATGTGTAATGAAAATGACAAGTATTACATTAAATACAATTTGAAATCCCATACGACTTCATAATTTTTTCAAAATTTTTCAAAACAATAATACTTTTCATTTGATCAGGGTTGCATTTTAACAAAAGCATCTTTACGTGTGATAGTGTGACTAGAAACTGTAATGTAACATTCGATTTATTGACAATCGCAACAAAACTCATTAGATTTCTATCTAACAAAGTATAATAAAATACGTAGGACTTGTGTGATAGTGTAAACTAGCCTTAAACAAACAAAAAAAATTTATTTGTGATTTGCGTCTAAAAAATGGAAAATAGTCAGGCAAGATCTAATTTAAATTATTAATTCATGGATAAGAATTAAAAAAATATTTGTATTTTTTTGTAAATATTCATTTTTTTTATTTGTTTTAAATCAGCAGATTTAAATTCTAAATAGCACACTGCATCATAAGGGGTTGTTCACAACAGTCGTATTTTTCATGTTATTATTTTAAGACTTATAACTTTATGACATCTTGTGAATCCCCCATATACATATAAATTTCACTCGTATGTTTTTTTTTTATTGAGAGTCATTTAACTTTATTAGTTTTTTTCAATCATTTTAACTTGGTTGCACGGATTTTAGTACAACGAAAAAATTGTTGTATATCATAAAATGTACTTTGAACCAAATCAAAAAATTTTTTAAATTTTTTTAACCAAATCATTTTGTACGATAATACCAGGTTTTAATGATAGACTTTAATGTTTAAACCAAAAGTGTGAAACCATTATGAGAAAACCAACAACTGAAATCGCCCATGTAGCTTTAGAATAGAACCCGCAAGACTCACGCAAAGGAGGCACTCTAAAACTACCGGTGCCGAGTGAGACGACCATATCGTTTAGCGAAAATGACATATCATGCCAAAAATTAGAGATTCGTAGGAACATTTTGTTAAAACTATTTGTGAGTTTATTCCCTGCAAATAATAGGACCAGTCCAAACACGCGTGTAAAGAGTAGTCCACAAGGGACCAGGACTAGTCCAAAAGTAACCCAAACGTATGGAAAAAACCTGGTCTATTTAACTTTACGATGTCCTAGGAGAGGACCATATAACCAACCTTTGGACCACTATGGAGTAGTTTTTAAACTACTCCATGGTATACTCAAGAGGACTACTTTTGAAGTCGTTTAAAAACGAAAGCATGTCGTTAAAAAACGAAGACATGTCGTCTCACTACAAACACTTTTTATCAATGACATGGTCCATGCTTGCATTACATCGGACCGGTCCATGGAATAGTCCATTTTATCAAAATGGATCAGATGGTCCAATTTTATTTGCAGGGTTAAGTTCTTAAATATGTTTACGTAAACTAACATTTCAATAAATAAATAAAATATTTACAATGTACTATTTAAAAACAATTTATCTAAATATAATTTTTCACGTTTTATATGTATTTTTACCGCCTACTACAAGATATCGAGTAGTAAAAAAATAGTTATGTTTTGCAATTTTGCATATACATACACACACATACATAGTTCTTCCGGGATTTGCATGCTGTATAAAACATCGTGTATTTTCAGCGTTGCAGGCAGTCACTGAATACCAAATGATGATGTGAAATAAAAATTTGTTGAAAAAGAGAAATATAATAAAAGAAAATTAATTTAAAAATCTGCCAACGACAGGTTATTTTATATATAAAAAAACAACATCCCGGAAAAAATTCCTTAATTAAATATTGAAATGAGAAAATAAACAATTTTTATTAAATTTATATTTTGAAATTACTTAAATATTTAATGCAATCAGGGTTGCCTTTCAAAATTTCGAAAAAGTGACATAAAATTGGTATTTAAGAAAAAAAAGGGTAAAAAGGGGTATTTTAAATTAAAATGTGGTCAAGTTTATAAGTATGTATTAATTAAAAACATTAGACTAAAATAAAAGTAATTATACATACTTGAATTATAAATCACTGTTAAAATTAAGAAACAATTCACAGGTACATTCCAATATTAGTCATATTAACAAAAAAAGAAGTTACTTTTACAAAAACCTTTGATAATGTGTATCACTTTTTAGAAATTCTTATTCTATATTTTGTAATTAATTCTTCCCTTGGAGTCCATTCTTCCAGCTCAGATTCGAGCAAATTTTTTTAAGTTTGTTTGGAAATAGTGTCAGTGGACCCTATGACACTGGACGTTATGACATGCGTCCAATTTACATATGTGTTATGTTCACAAAACTCATGAGAACTTTCGTAAGGAATATGGAAACTTGTAGTTATTTTCAAAAATGTTCAAGAGGTGTCATAAATATAGTTAAAATGACACAAAGGGATAAATTAAAAAAGGGTCACAAAAAGTGTCATTGGCATTAAAAGGGGTCAAAAGTGATACTTTAGTGTCACAACGGCAACGCTGAATGCAATACATTCATTAATCATTAAATTTGCTCCCTAAAGTATGCTTTTATTAAAAAAAGTTAAACTAAATTTAATTTTGAGTTGTTCACAAGTGATTCTCAGCTAATAAACTAATGAGAGGGCTATTTTTGACTGTGCCGAATCTTTGATACCCTCTATCGAGTGTTTGAATAAATCAGAAATAAGCTTAAGACAGGATCTATATATTATAAGCCAATTTCTGACCTAACAGTATTAGGGCACTGCTACACGTTCAATAAATATCGTGATATATGGATCGCGATCCATTTTAAAATATTGATGGATCACGAGCGTATGCTGCATGTTCAATATTTATCGCGTCAGTATTTATGTTTTTTTTTTGTGCTGTGTGGGTCGTTTATCAATGTCGCGAGAAACCCAAAATAAAGCCTATTTAGTGGAAAGTGGAAAGAAAAATTTGGAGCAAAAAGTGGTTGCAGGATCGGAAAAATACACAAATTTTGTCAATTGTGTTTTTCATTTCATATTTTAGGCCATTCTGCGATATAGAATGCGATCCATCAATATTGCATGCTACACGTTCAATAAATATCGTGATACTAAAAATATCACGATATTTATTAAACGTGTAGCAGTGCCCTTATAATTCGTTGACAAGTTCAAATAAAATATTATGATTTGTTTTAGAAATATTATTGGGCGTATTAAAGCAATTTTCAGGAGATTTTATATTGGACATGTCGTAAATTATGCAGCGTTCATCCTATAACTCGGCAGAGTGATTTCCTGCATTAAAAAAAACCTTAATTAGGACAAACTTCAATACAGCAAAACAATTTTAAGAATTTAATGCTTCTAAATTACTTTTCAGAAGCCATTTTAAATGGAAAAAGTGGTATATTATGGACCGATATTCACGAAATTTAGCAAAAGGAGTTCTAATCTTAAAAAAATATGTTCTAAAATTAACTAAAATAGAGAGTGAGCTTTATATGGGACCTATGGTAAATTATAGACCGAACTTCATGAAATTTAGCAGAGTGCTTTCTAATCGTATATGTTATAAAATTACAGGCAACATTTTGTAACTATAGTTTTATTTGCTAAGGTTTTAGGCATACTAAAGTTCTATCTGTGAGTAGGCTTCATATGGGGCCTATGGTACATGTTGGTGGTGCATTCTGTTTTTTTAACAAAAATACTAATTTTTTGGGAAAGTTGTTCCATATTTAAGGTTCATATGGAGGGCTCAGAGCTGAAGCGAACCAAGTCAAAAATGAAAATTCGATAATATTTTGGAAATTCACTTATTATTTCCATTAATTTCTGGAGCCATTGACATGGGTAAATTACCGTTACCTTTGGAACAAAAAACTTTTTGATTTAGTCCGTCACAGAATTCGATAGAGTTAAACTATGCGAAGAATTTCACAGCGGTTTTGAAATACATATATGCATTTTATTTTATGACTTGGTTCGGTTCAGTTTTGAACCCTCCATATGTAACTAGATAGTAAGTATTATCAAGATTTTCGTATGACGTGCTAAATTCCCAATTTTTCATATTTGATAAATACACTGAATTTTTACAAAAATATTTCCCTGATCTTATAATTGTTTGAAATTTTTCAAAAAACCATAACAACTTATCATGACAGGGTTGTACTTTTCTTAAAATATGTAAGACTTGTGTTAAGCGGCCCATACACTTGCAATATTATTGTATATGATATTCGCCATATTATTTAGATTTTTTCCTATATTATGCAATAAGTCGCACAATGGTTTCATTCATTAAATAAAAAGGTGAACATAACATATAGGAATACCATAAACAGCATTGTACAATGTTGCCAACACATATCACTAACTTTTTGTTGTGCAATAAAAATCAAAAGTCTTTTGATTGTTGCGGATATATTGTGTATATTCGAATATCACAGAAACATTGGCGATATAATTGTACAATACGTCAAACTGAACAATTTTATTGCAAGTGAATGAGCCGCTTTATAGTGTAAATTACTTTTTAGTAGAACTAGAAGTAATATGACACCAAAGCTGTTCTCTTCTGTTTAGTGTTTTTGTAGTAAGCGTCTTTTTAACAGATGGACTGACGTACTTGGCGAAATTGACTTATTGTCTGTTCTTGAAATACAAATTTGCGTTTGGTAATTTACATTGAAAGAAAAATAAAAAACTCAAATTTGTCTTTAATATAAATTCCCAATCAAAAATTTTCATTTTACTTCCACAATAGGCAGTAAGAATTTTTTTTAAATAAATTTTAGAAATGTTTCACAAGGAATGGCAAACTAATTATACCCTCTTTCATAGTGGAGGGTATAATAAATTGAGTTGTAAAAATGAACAAAACACATAAATAGAGTCATTTTCGATGTTTTATTGAATCAGTGCAAATTGAGTAAAATTTTTAATCATTCACATGGCATAGTCCACTCCAGAGTAAAAAAGAAACATTAAATAAAAACAAAAAAAACAAAAAATGCCAAAGAACAAAAAATAATAAAATTAAAAGAAGGAAAGAAAGAACAAAGTCGTTTATTTTTTTTCTAAATTAGAAAATTGTAGCGAAAAAATTTGCGTAAAGAGTACAAATAGTTTTGTTTTCTGTCCCTGAGCAATTAGTTTTAATTAAAATGCGAGCGCGTTTATATTAGAATAAAAGAAAATAATCAGCAGCAACAGACTACGGGCTGTGGAGATTTTACGCGCAAAGTAATTAAAATAAATGAAAACAAATTGTAACCTTTTTCTTTTGTGTGAAGTGCAGATTCAAGAGAAGTAAATACAACAAATTTAATGTTAACTAAAACGTGATATTTTAATGAAAGTTTAATAAAAATGTTCAAGTGATTTTTAAATATAATTTAATGCAGCAACAGTGTCTGCTTTGTGTTTATAAAAAAACAGCTGTTTAAGTGTGAAAATAACAAACACTAGAAAGACGTACTCTTTATTAAAGAGAAAAGAACAAAAATACTTTTGAAGTGTTGTTCTTTGCTGATATTTTTTTTTGTTTCGGCGTTTTTCTGCAGATGTTTATTCTTTTTCTTATGCTATGGAAAACCCAAGCATAATGAGTAATTGTAAGTAGTATCAACTAACATCAAGCATTTTATCACAAATAAATTATAAAGGTTTTTTCAAATACTTTTAAGCACAACATGAGTTGTAGATTTATAGACTTTTTACACTCATTATCATATCTACCATCGTTGCTGTACCGTATCAGTACTGTGTCCATCAGCTGTTTGCTTTTTGTTATATGAAAACCAATACAAAAGCTTACCGAAATGTAATGTACCGTAGTTGCAACGTACCAATCTGTATAAAATAGAATTTCATGCCGTTGTTACCATGGCAACAAATACAACATTACAACAAAAATGGAAGTTATATCACCGTTTAAGTCAAAAATTACTTTTAACAAAAATCAAATTTTTGGCACTTCTGTGTAAAAATGAAAAAAATGTGCTTTGTCACTAGGCAGGTATGGGACTATGTACATAATATTTATGATATTTAAAATAAATTTGTCCGTAACATCAGCAGTACCTATGTAAAACTACACATAAGCTATACATTTTTATAAAAAAAATAGGACCACGAGGGGTGGGAAGGAGCAATTTCTGCTCTCCGAAGCTATCTGACAGATATTAATGAAATTTAAAACATATATAGATTCATATTTATATAGACACTTGAGCTATGTATTTATTTAAAAAATAGGATAACGAGGGGAGATAGGGAGCAATTTATTCCTCTCAAAAACTATCCAACAGATCTAAATGAAATTTAAAACATAGATAGATCCATATTTACATAGACACATAAGCTATGTATTTTTCAAAAAATATGACTAAAATAGTTATAGGGGGCCATTTCTGCCTCTCCGAAACTATTTAATAGATTTCAATAAAATTTAAAAAATATAAAGGTTTTTATTTATTTGGACACATATTAGCTATATAATTTTTTCAAACTATGACCACGAGGGGCAAATTACATGTACGTTTTTATCGAATATTCACCTTTATTGTGTTTGGCGTATTTAAAATACGCCTACGACTATTTGGTTATAGATTAAAGAGAACGTGAATTTGTTTTCTTTAATCTATTACCAAACAGTCGTAGGCGTATTTTATATACGCCAAACACAATAACAATAATTAAAAAAAACTTTGTTAAACAGCAATTGTAACACACATGCACAGCAACATGTGACATGAAAAGTTGACAAGTCAGATGTAAAAAACATGTCGTGTACATGTATCTTAAGCAGACGCTATAAATAAATATGTAGTGAGTGGTTGTTTCACTATTTCTACTTACATGCATACATAAACAACAATATCTTCCATCTCGTGTCGTCTACCTATGCTATGTGCGTGTGACAGCAACAAGTGGTTCTACGATATTTTTATTTTTGCATGTAAAAACCCTTTACGCATCCGTACAATTTTTTTGCACTTATCGCTGTCACACACACAAAGCATAGGTCGACGCCACGAGATGGAAGATATTGTTTTTTATGTATGCATGAAAGTATTGATTTGAATGTTGTGTTAATAAGAGAGAGTGTGACCGCCACTTAAAACATTTAGCGCTTGCTTAGACGCCTTTCTGTAACGTTTTAAAATTCAAACATTTCTTTTTAATAAGTTGTAAAGAAGAGTTTTTCTTTAAAAATTTCATCCAGTGTACAAATTATGGAAAATAATCAAGAAATTTTAGAGAAAATAAATGATTTTGGAGAGGCATAAGTCGCCCCCTATCTCCCCTCGACTTATTTCCAAATATACATATGTTTAGATGTTTAAAGTTAACAACTTCGTGTATATGCAATGGAAATGTAAAAAACATAAAAGACTTTAAATGGTATCAAAACCTTGTTTGGTGTATGCACATCTACAATACAAGTATGCTAAAAATTTATATATGCTAAAATACAAATTTATTTATTGTAAATCTATAATAAAAATATTAAATTATTAACATTTTTTACATACACAAAATACTGTTTTAATACCATTTAAATCACGTAGTACCTTTTTTGCACAACGGTCACCATTGGCACATTTTTGATTCCCATCACTGTGTGTTTTGTTTTTTGTATACTATTGCTTTTTGTTTATGTATTGGAAAACATATGACACGTTTTCAAACGTTCTATAAGTGCACCTACGTGCTTACAGTACGGTGCGGCACATTACAGGTACAGCAACGTTCGCCGAACTGAGCCTTAATGCCGGTTCACACATGTCAAGTTTGACTCGTGAAGTGTTCAGTTTTTAGGAGAGAGGGGAAAAGATATGGCATTCTCTTTTCACTTCTCTGCTGAAAGCTCAAGACTTGACGTGTGTGAACCGGCACTTACATAGAGCTAAAAATCAACATTATCAATAGATGTCCCTATTTCAATGTATTCCATTCTACATCTTACGATTATTTAAGTGTCACTACTAGAAAAGTTGCAATAAATTATATTATTATTTTGGCATCACTGCAAAATGGCATTTCATTTGAAAGCAGCGTTGCCAATTGTCAAGTTTTTCTTTTTTGCAAGTCTTTTTTTTAAATTATAAAAACACTCGTAAAACTGCTCTAAGTGGAGAAGCAGCTCGCGCTTTTTGTCATTATTTCTTAAGGGCAAACAGGTCGTTTTTGTTTGTCTGCTTTTGTTGCGTTTTGCGGTGTCACCCCGCATTGGTTAGTGTTTCGGCGTCGTATAACTGTACCGAGTTACAGTTTTTGCGGTATCTGCATTAACTATATGCAATCGTTTTTAACCTCAATTTGAGGTTTTGTTTGGTGAAGAACCATTTATAACTCATGTGACTGGTGGAGAACCAATATAACTCAGACGTTTTACTGGTGGAGTACCAAGAAAAAAACTCAGAAGATTACTGGTGGAGACCAATATACTCTGGAGCGGATTCTGGAAGCTCTCGCCTTCCTATGCGAAGGTTTAGGTCGAACGAGGACTTTGCGGTTGAGGCTCCTAAAATTTGTGTGATACCCTGGCAATATAACTATGATTAGTTCGCCAAAAAAATTTTAGTTTTAAGAAAGCAAAAAAAAAAAAAAAAATTATAAAAAAAAAAAATGATTTCCAAATACATTTGGTGTTTTCTTTTAAAATTTTTAAACTTTTGTAAAAAAAAGTATTAAAAAAAATAAAAGTTGTTGTTTTCAATAATGGTGACATTTTTTAATGGTATACCATCGCTTTGAATTGCAATGAAAAAGTATATAAATATTTCAAACTATCGTTATGGAAAATTTCGAACCACCAACACAATTGGTTAAAGATTGATGTTTGACTGTTGGCTGGCACGCAGCGCAGTGGTGTAGAGGGTAGAACACAAAGAATTCTGATGATGAGAATGTGGTTATTCTGGAAACATAACTTCAACCCGAGTTCGAGGCTCAGCTCAGCCAATAATAAAAATTATCAATAAACATTTTTTCATTTTTCGAATTTATTCTATGAGTTAAATTTCAGGTCTGTAGTCTGATAGTGTATAAAGTCATTTCTGGAAAATTAAAGGAATAGAACTATTACAAAAAAGCTTTATAAAATACAGACCTGAAATTTAACTCATAGAATAAATTCGAAAAATGAAAAAATGTTTAATATAATATAAAGTAACCTTCACAAGAAAATAAATCCCAGTTTCTAATTATTAATAAATTTAAATTAACTTCTTGTTGTAAAATTCCTTCCTGCAGTAAAAATAATTTAATTTCTGATGGGGTAAAAGAGGGTAACATCTTTTACACTTGGTACCATTTTAAAAATTTAATAAATTAATAGATAAATAAAGGCTACAATAATAAATGAGGTACATTTGGACAAAAAAAGTCAATTATGGCACAAAATTCATTATTTTTTTTGTATTGAATAAATAAAAAAGTGTTTATAAATAAGGCTATCGGCGCAGAAGTTGTGTACCACACAATTAATTTTGGTAACGGTTCTGGTGTAAGATATGTTCTTTGCACTGTTCTTTACAGTGCAATAGTCGAGTAAGCCAACTTTTTGTATCCAAAACAGGTGGTGCTAGAAACATAGTTTTTGCACGGGCCGTTACAACCAAGTACTATAGTGCAAGAGTAGTGTTAACATTATCTCATCTAGTCTGGGACTACACCACTTCTGATAGCTGATAGCCTCAAATGTAACTCACAATTACAACGTCGTTTGTTCTTTTTTAATCAACTTCCAAATATCCTTTGCACCCACACGGTGATTTTTAATTGCACGTCTTTTTATACCCTTCACCGAAGGTAGAAAGGGTACACTGAGAAAATTAAAAGCTTTAAAGTCAAAGAAAAAACGTCTTTGTAAAATTGTAACGAAAATATCTTTGTTAGAAGGAAAAAATCCTTGCATCAATGATTTATTCTTTAAACAAGCAAATGGTGCGTCTTCAACACAAACGACTAAAATTCTTTGAAGCTTAATCAAAGAAATTATCTTTTCCGTAAAGATAAAATATTTGCTACAACGATTAATGTCTTTACTAATAAGGGATTGAAAAACGTATTTAAAATTAAAGACTCTTCTTTGTTTTTTTAAAGCTAAGCATCCTTGCTACAAAGACAAAGTCTGTAACTTTAAAGAATTTTGTCTTCAATGCTTAATTGTGCATGTGCGCCTTGTCTTTGTCTTTTTTTTTTCTTTTTCGTTGAATTTAATTGCGTTTATTTCTAGCCCGGTAGGCTAGCTAGTAGTGAGCTAGTCGATCAACCCCGGGGTTGCAGGTTCGATTCCCGTCAGAGACTCTGGTTTCTTTCCTGCAGACAAGCGTAAAGCATAGATTAGATTAGCACAGGGAATTAAAAAAAAATAAAAAAAAATATATAAAAAATACGTCTTTGTAACAATGAAAATTGTACTTAAAATTAAAAATTCAAGTCTTAAGACTAACGAATGAAAGTCTTTGTGCCAAAATACTTTTTCCTTAATTTAAGGACTTTTTTCATGTGTTTCCAAAGACGTACATCCTTGCCACAAGATTTTAAATCTTTGATTTTAAGTATATATTTCATGGGAATCTAAAGATCTTTGCGCCTTTCCGGTAAAGATGTTTTGTCTTTGGGCACAATCTGACCAATAAAAGTCTTTGCAACAAAGTGTATTTTCTTTGATTTTACGATTTAATTTTCTCAGTGTAGTACTGATAAAAGGGTATTCATTTAATCGGTTAATCGCTTGATTAATTAACCGAGGTTTTATCTTAATCGGTTAATTTTGTTATTGATCGTTTAACCGATTAATACATTTTTGTTATACATATCAATAAATACAAATGCAACAAATATTTATTATTTGGAGTTTTTTTTAGTAAAAAAACAATATCATAACAAATAAAACATTTCTTAAACAAAAACGAGCAAACAAAACCTAATTCGTAAGTCTTCATCCATATTATTAAAAATTAGCTGCATAAACTTTCTGCATTCGTGTCCATAGAATTAAAATTTTGTTTTACAGCATTTAGTAATTTTCTATGCCTTCTCTCTTTCTTTCAATAACAACTTTACAAAAACTACAAAATAATTTGGTAAAATGTAAAGAAAATGTAAGAATTATCGTAGATGTTGTAGAGCTCGAAATTTCTCGGTCCTTTTCATGGATTTCCCTTAACATATAAAATCTTTCATTATGCCATGAGAGTCCTGTTTTGTTTGTGTTACTATCGATTTTTTTCAAGTTTTTAGTGCATATTTTTGATTTTTTTAGTGCATATTTTAAGCGCATATTTTCGAGTTTTTTGTACATGAAAATCCCTACACATTAAGAAAAGTTCAACGTCACAACATAACTAATGCAACATTTATAGAAGTTTTGCATTTAAAAATGTTAAAAACATGATGAAAGTTTCGCTAAATTAGCAACGCTGCACAGAGGGGTGAAATCGCAAAAAATGGAGATTAATTAAACTACTTATCCAATTTTAAAAAATCTTTCACTATTAGAATGCTACGTTATCACTGAGTGACATAGGCTACACATCTCTTGGAAAAGTGGGCTGTGCCACTCCCCCTTATTAAAAATCGCTCTAGCGGCCATAGTAATAGACCGATTGTCATGAAACTTTCCCAATGTTGTACTGTTGACCTGCTTATAATCCTTGGATATACTTGGTTATGATTGGATAAAGGGGCGTGGCACCGCCCATATAACCTGAAACTTAGAATGGATATATATCATGGACTATCAGAGGTATGAAGATAAGATTTGGTATATATGTTGATCTTAGAGTATGAATTACATTCAAGTTGGAATAGGGCGGTGCCACGCCCCTTTTAAAAAATAGCTCTGGCTCAGTCGAATTTTTTTTTTTTTTTTAAAAAGTAATAGTAATCCATTTATTTTTATATAATTACGAAGACGAAAGGGGGATTATTGTATCATATATGTAACAAAATTCGGGACTCAAAGCAGATATTAAAATTATTCGATCGTGTACGGATGTGTCTGGTGAGCGATTTGTTTAAAAATATAAATAGCTTGTATATATATATTATAAGACATGTGTTTCTGACCTGCTATTTTAAAAAATATGCCCTAAGTCTAACACAATTTTTGTAATACACAGTTGCCAACTATATACAAAAACAACAATTATAACAACGAAAGCGAAGACAAAGCAAACCAAAGACAAGAACTGGTGTTCTTTGCTTGAGTGACTATTTTCACAATTTATTTAATAAAAACATTTCGCGCAAAAACGCGCAACATTTAATTACTTGAATATGAAAGCCTAGGAACTGTAGTTTCTTGACAAATTAATATTCTAACGCCAACTAACACCATTCATAATTAAATATCCACGAATATTTTTAAAATAGCCAAAATTGAGACATATTTAAAAAAAATTTTTTAAATATACTTCTACACACCTTTTGTTAACACAATAATTTTTAGAACAACGCTAAAATACCTGAGGTTGAATATTTCATAGTAAAAGTATTACTTTTGACTTGCGAAAAACTATATATTAAGCGTCGAAATATACCGTATTTCAATTAACACTATTGTGCGCGAATAGCTCAAAAATTACTTAACTTTAATACAATGCAGCTTGACAAGTAAACAACATATGACATTGAAATTTTCAGTTGTGATGCAGAATTTTATATACTGTAATCGGCTACTAAATATTTTCAAAAAAAACAAATTTTAATATTTCAATTAATATCCAATTTTTGCTATTTCACCCCTCTGTGCGCTGATTTGAAGTTAGTCGTTTGTCTGATCTGGAGTAAAGGCCATGTCAGATAAAAATTTTACTTCGCGTTGCGTTAGAGATTCTCTTTGACATCTAAAGTTTAATACATACGGTGGTCAGATCTTACAATGTTGTCATTAAAATTGCCTAAAACGTCTTGCAACTGTGTGAACATTGTAAGCACATTGTCAGAAAAATGACAACATTGCAAGATCTGACCACCGTCTGGCGCAGCTTAAGATAAAATATACATACTTATTAGTGCTGGAAAACTATCGATAGACTATCGATATTATCGATAGTCTTAAAATATCGAAAATATCGATAGGAAAAATATAAATATCGATATTTTTATTATTTAAAATACAGCTATACACACACAGTTTTTTGCCGCAAATTTTTTACTTGCTATTATTAATTCGCGCTGAATTACAGCAATGAATACAAACAACAAGAATGGCAAGTGGTATGGATTGCTTAGCAGTGCTTTCTACTGCTAATTAAAGGACTTTAAGTCGAAATTTTTACATGTTTATTTAGGGACTGAAATGTCAAATATTTTTGTAATGTTGTAAGAAAAATGCAAATCCAAATGCAATTGCAAGTATAAGACAAAACAATGAACGACCATTAGAGGATAAGTCCGCTAGATTGATTACCTTTTTGGGTTCAGAATTTAGAACATTTTTTAAAGTTGCAATCGAATATCTTATAGTCCCTGTAACTTCGGTTCCTTCAGAAAGGTACTTATCAATTTTTAAAAAACTGCCATACATACGTCTCATACATTCGATAAAGTGATAAAAACAACGAACTGTAGCCTTATAAAAAAAAGATTAAAGTTTTCCTGCACAAGTACAAACATTCAGTCGATAGTAATATCGATATATCGATAGTGAAATCTGAACTATCGATAAATATCGATAGTAGAAAATATCGATAGTATCCCAGCACTAATACTTATACGAATCAGGTCACATAAAGTACTTTTAACGCAGAGCGAAGCGAAAAGATATGCAACTCTCGTCGTTTTGCGTGCTTTGACAATCTACTTGTTTCATTTTTTATTAATATTTTTTAACACACAATGTCAAAGTGTTTATTGTGACATTCTCTTTTTGTGTTACGCTTTTCTGTCAAAGTTTTATCAAAGCAAAGCGATGAAGTTTTATCTGACATGGCCTTTAGTATTTTTTATTTTGGTTTGAAATTTCGAAAACAAATGATTTTTTCGGTCTCTGTAGTTCTTTTTTTTTTCTATTACAGCTGTAAATTTAGAAGTACATGTTTTAAAGCAACGGTCGGATAATAAGGACTTAAGGCTCAGTTAGCCGGAAGTAACAGTAACCTTACCGTAAAAAAGTAAGATCAATCTTTTTCTTGAAGATTGAGACGTAACATTTTACTGCTAAGTCTTATTGACAAGATTCTTCCTTTTTCTTCTTTGAACATGAATTGACCTTCAAATGATTCATATCATGTTGACGACATGTTTTTCATTTTTTTTTTTATTTGATATTGAAAACAAAAACCAAATTAAACAACGGATAAGAAAGCAAAACGACAAAAAGACAGTACATGCATCTGTGTACTCGTTTCTTTTCCCCTCGCCCCTCTCGACTATAAAGTAGCAATCTTGTCAATAAGACATGAGCCGTATGAACACAGACTAACTATAATCATTCTAATTGCTTTACATACAACAAAAAGAAACAGCTGATTTGCAACGTTACTGTTACTCCCGGCTAACTGAGCCTTCAATGTTTTTTTTTTTTTGCATTATTTCATTTCAATCGTTCTCTATGGTGATGTAGTTCAGCGATGCCAGATAATGGATTTGTAGCGAAATACGCGAAATCTCTTAAAATTGTGATTAAATCTTTTACAAAACTAAAAGAAAATGTTGAATTTTCGGCCTTCTGGCTAAATGCTTTAAATATTTTTTTTTTTTTTCAAAAAGTAATTTAAATTTTTGGGAATACAAAATTTTAATTTCAAAAGATTTTGTTATTCGTGCTTAATTCCCAGTTTTTATTCTTGACAAAAACACTTGAAATTTATTGTTGATGGGATAAGCTATTCCTATGCATTTCACTGGTTGCTTAGGCCAGATCATCAGGAAACTTCATCCATAAAGATTTTAGAAAAACTAAAGATATTAAACCAAATAAAACTGTTAAACGTATACGAATTATAGCAACAGTTCTACTTGTAATAATATCAAAGCTTTTTTTTTTAATTAAATGTTTTAAACGTTTTTTACTTTAACAATCTTCTTGTTACATCATTTTCTTACTGACTTAAAGTCGTCATTTTCAGTCAATTAGCCAGTCAGTTTATTACTCATACGAAATGTTTTACTTTCCATTCCCAGCTTTTGACATACAACCAACATCAGTCATAACAGCATTAGATGCGGCAAATGATAAAGAGTTAAATTGGCAAAGGGCCTACAACTCCCAAAGAGCAACAACAGAGTGGAATATAAACAACGACAAGAATGATGATGATGATGATGATGACGATGGGTACTCCAAAGCTCAACAAGCAAATCAAATTACACTTCAGCAAATTAAGAATGAAAACCAACACAGGCAACAGCAACAACAAGGAACAACAAAAACACTAGAAACAGCAGGAGTAAATAAGAAAATCCACCAAGATGTTGTCGACGAGGATGATGAAAAAGTTGAAGAAGATGCTTTGGAATTAAATGAAAATGAACACCTGCTTGGCGGTCAAGAGCAACAGCAAGTAACAGAAATTGGTGCAACAGCAGCACGTGTTAATTTAAGAGAAACATCTACAGCAGCTTCACTTGCCCCGCAAAGTCAAGATGACGGTAAGTGAGGGGAACTGGTTGCCAGACCATTAAAGTTTGTGGTTTTCTGGTTTTGAGGGAAATTAAAATGAGTAAAAAAACTCAAAAATCAACTCACTTGCAACAATTCTTGAGCAATTCAAGGACTTTGGTGTTTTTAAGCCGCAATACAAAAGAGGTAAAGAAGAGTTCAAGGCACTATTGGCAAAGTGTGTGTGTTGCATAAAAACACGAAAATTCAGCGGGTGGTATTTTTCGGTAGTTAAACAATCGTAAACTTTTTTATTTATTTCTAGTTTAAAAATTTTAAGTTTTTGACTTGAAGCAGTTTTACGTGGTCTACAATTGAAAATTTACACACAGACATCCGCCCATATGCACACATTACATGCAGAGGCAAGTGCATGTGGCATAAGTTTATGTGAAATTAAAAAAAAAATACTTTTTTTTATTAAGTCACTCACACTCATACTTATGCAATTTCAATTTAAAGAAGCCGACAAACAGACTGACATACTTAGTCTATTTTACTTTAATTCTGACGTGCTTATGTTGCATGCAACACTTGTTCAATTCTGCTAAATTTATTTTTATAGCCTCTTGAAAAGGATTAAATTAATAAAAGAAAGAATAAGAACAAGCAAATAAATATGTTTGTAACAAAAACAATTTAATATGTAAATTTAAGAAAATTTGCGCTTTTATTTATGCAACAATGAAACAACTACCAACTTCAACATCAAGAGCAGCAGCAGTAACAGACAAAAATAACATTGTCCAAAATAATAAAACGAAATAAAGTTTCCCAAAAAAATGTTCTTTCTGCTTTTGTACGCATTTTTCCACCAAAAAATAACGATAAAGTTAATGTTGCGTTTCTTTTTTTTATTATATTTTTGGATGCTTTGAAACAACTAACAGAATGCTAAATGTTGCACAAGTCGAGACAGTTGCGACACAGTGTCTTAGATATTTATTTTAGAAAATGAATGCATTAAATTTTAAAAATTTTATAATTTGTGGGCAAATTTGCTAAGGACTTTTGTAAATTTACGCTATTATTCGATTAAATCGTTTTTAAGGATTTTGCCATCCTCTTCTAAACATTTTTGTTGATCTATATCTTTACTAATTTGATTAAGCTAAGAGGTAATCTCCGGAACTGCCGGTCCGATTGTAAAAATTTCTTTAACAAAATGAAGAACGGAACCTTCAAATGGACATAGGCTTTATAATGTGCCACTAAAGTGCTTAAGGTAGGGTCCAAACTAAAGAGATAAAAAATGTAATACTTGTCATTGTTCTTTAGAAAAATAAGGGGACAGGTATCTGGTAAATCTTTGAAATTCGTCCCTTTTGGGGAGTAAACGGGTAAAATCTGAATTTTTGTACTTTTTAGACACCCAACTTACTTTTTAACCAATTAAAGTTTAAATTAACATTATATTACGTTTGAAACTCATCTTAAAGAAACAAATATGAATTCGGTACTTTTTAGAAATTCGAACGAAAAAATTTTTTTGTACTTTTTTTACAAAGTATTATCTCCATTCTTTGGCATATATTCGTATTAAATGGGCTCCCACTACATTATTGAAATTTTTGATGCTTCAATAGAATGAAAAAAAGTACCAAAACTGGGAAATACGGAAAATTAAATTTCTTTCCTTAGCTTTTTGGTTCTTCAGCTGGTACTTTCTTTAATTGCCGATAATATTGTACTTAGAAACATACAATTCATCATGCGTTTTCCTGAGTGATAAGAGTCTATCGAGGATAGGGTTGCCAGACAGGCTTGATTGTGAAGCTTTTTCAGTATGTGTCAAGAATTAAGAACAAATGTAATTTGCCAAGCAAAATCGGAATTTTAAAAAAGTTTCCATTAAGAGTGTATAGCAGAAAGATTGTCAGAGTCTTATTTGTTTTTCATTTCTTACATAATCCATTAGTTTCATGTTTCAATTTTAGCTTTAGAAATCAATTTCGGACTTAGATATATTATACGAAATATCTGAGCAAAATTAAGTTCATCTATCTCACATGGAATGGGCGTTACTATACCCATACCATGCCTTTTGGAACAAGAAGGTAGTTATTTGTCTATAACAAGTTCATTTATAGAACGATTTAGTTATTTTCACAACAAGTTTTCTTGTGCTGATGTGTGTAACGCCTTAAAATAGTGGTCCTAGACCAGTGATAACCACTCCATAGACTCGCGAGCCAGTCAATCATCGTATTTTTCACACAGACACGGTCGGCAATTCACATGTATATTACAACTTTGTTGATTTCAAAACATCAGACAATCATCAGTCTCTGCGACCGCACACAAGCACATAATATCTTTGTGTGCGTGTGTTCGGGGCTTTTTTAGTTCGGGGCTTGGTTGTCACTGTCCTAGACCCACCTTAAAGCATACCGATCTACTCAGAATCAATTTCTGAGTCGAACTAACGATGTCTGTCCGTCTGGCTGGCTGGCTGGCAGGCTGGCTGTCTGGCTGGCTGGCTGCCTGTCTATGTAACCTTGTGCGCAAAGTACAGGTCGCAATTTTGGAGATAGTTTGATAAAATTTGGGTCATAGGTTTTCATTGGCACAAGGACCAAGCCTATTGAAAATGGTTCGCATCGTAGGACCAAGAGGGAAGATAGGGGGAAATTTCTTCCTCTCAGAAACTATCAAACCGATTTTAATGAAATTTAAAACATATCGTCATCTAAAAGACCTAGTAACCTTTCTGCAAAAATTTCAAAATTGAGTTTTTTATGGATTTTTATTCCCTATATCATAACGCATATGTGTGCAAAATTTTGAACATATAATATTACAAATGACAAAGCTTTTCTACCTAGAGGACCGTTACGCACAAAAAAAGAGAAAAATAAATCATCAAAAATCACGATAAAAGTTTTATTTTGTTGCATAGTGTAATTTAAACAAACATTAAGTACTTGTTTTTGCTTAAACCAGTAAAAGAAACTACTACTTTATTTATTTAATGTATATAATATTCATGTATAAAGCAATTTTTATTTATTCATACTAATTAGTACTGCAGATAGGTTATTTGGTTTCAGATTTTTACAATTCCAAAAAACCTAAGTGTCATAACATAAGCTGTGATTAGAAAAACAAAATTTTCTCAACCGATATATATTACTGGTTTCATTTTAATAAAAATGTGTAATTTTCTTTTCAATATCGTTAATAGTTCCAATTTTATAACGTTTTTTCCCTCTCCTGTAAACTTTTGAAAACTGCAGATAGGTTATTTCGTCTTTAAGGTGACGATATGTAGATAGATCCATATCTATAGGGACACATTAGCTATACAGTTTTTTAAAAAATATGACCACAAGGGGAGGCAGGGGGCAATTTCTGCCTCTCACAAACTTTCAAACCGATTTTCATGAAGTTTATAAACATAGATAAATTCATATTTACATGGACACATAAGCATGATGTGTTTTTAAATACTGTGGTGTAGGGTATCATATGGTCGGGCTAGACCGACTATACTTTCTTACTTGTTTTATGTTAAAGTTGAAAAATAAAATTCTTAAATTATAACCAGACTTTATGTGTAGAAATAAGATGCATTCATAATTTATTGCTGATATCTCAGCTTTTTGTGTACCGATCAATTCCGTACTATGTGCGATATAAATATCTAATATAAATAACCTACACACTAGTGCTGGGATACTATCGATATTTTCTACTATCGATATTTATCGATAGTTCAGATTTCACTATCGATATATCGATATTACTATCGACTGAATGTTTGTACTTGTGCAGGAAAACATTTATCATTTTTTTATCACTTTATCGAATGTATGAGACGTATGTATATACGCACGTTATTTTAGATGGCAGTTTTTTAAAAATTGATAAGTAACTTTCTGAAGGAACCGAAGTTACAGGGACTATAAGATATTCGATTGCAACTTTAAAAAATGTTCTAAATTCTAAACCCAAAAAGGTAATCAATCTAGCGGACTTATCCTCTAATGGTCGTTCATTGTTTTGTCTTATACTTGCAATTGCATTTGGATTTGCATTTTTCTTACAACATTACAAAAATATTTGACATTTCAGTCCCTAAATAAACATGTAAACATTTCGACTTAAAGTCCTTAAATAAGCAGTAAAAAGCTCTGCTAAGCAATCCATACCACTTGCCATTCTTGTTGTTTGTATTCATTGCTGTAATTCAGCGCGAATTAATAATAGCAAGTAAAAATTTGCGGCAAAAAACTGTGTGTGTATAGCTGTATTTTAAATAATAAAAATATCGATATTTATATTTTTCCTATCGATATTTTCGATATTTTAAGACTATCGATAATATCGATAGTCTATCGATAGTTTCCCAGCACTAATACACACAGCCAGACAAACCAACGGACGGATAGACAGATATCGTGAAATCAGTCCCGCTACGTCTAATATCAGTAGTGTAAAAATAACAAACTGGACAACAATATAAATTTGTTTGTTCATTTAACCGAATTTTTCATTGTCAAGAAAAATCAAGCTTTTTCATTCTAACTGGCACTTACTTAGGATATGTTTCAAGGCCGCTACACCTCCAATATTCAGAAAATATAAGTTATCGGTTTAGAAAAGATATATTAAAGCAAAAGTTTCCGTACTCTAGAGCAGAGATCTGCAAAACACCGCACATGTGCGAATGCTCTCACACAAATAATGAGAGCATGAGAAAATAATTTGTATTTTTACTCGAAAACACTGAACAAACAAAAACAATTACGCTCAAAAATAAACAACCAAGAGAAACAAGAAATGTAAATGTATGTGTTTGGCGGACTCTGCTCTAGAGAAGCCTCATCACTGAAGATGAATTTCTTCGAAAATTGATCATCCACTGTTGCCATTTGTTGCCACCGTTCTGACCATTTACGACGTTTGGAATGGTCAAGAGGCTTTAACTCTTGAGTCAATTGCACCTTGTAAGCATGTAAATGCAAGTCTTTATGCATAATGTTCATCAGCGACGAGCGTGAGAGGTGCAATTTTTGGGCACGACGACGAGTTGAGGTGGACGGCTCTTCAGCCACACTATCGCCAACAGCAACAATATTTTCTGCAGTACGAGCTGCACGAGCATGCCCTGATGTTTTAACATCTCCTACAGACCCGGTTTTCTCAAATTTTTCCACGATTTTTCCGATTGTATGCCCATTTGAACGATTAAATTGACCGAAAAAATCACGAAGTGCACGATATGCATTTTGATTTGAACGCCCATTTTCATAATAAGCCTGAATAACGCATTGCTGGATTGTGTATCTTTCCATGGTTCAAATTAAGTTAGTCTGAAATTGAGAAATGTCAAATGAAATGCATAAAAAAACTGGACGTTTAGGTGTGGTTCACATTCAGCATCGGCTCTTAAAATTTAGTTTTTACTGTTATTCGTACTTAAAGTACTTAGAAAAAACTTAAATTTAATTACAGTTTTTGCTTTCTGTGTAGCTTTTGTTAATTCGAACATTTATAAGGAATTTATGGCAAAAAAAGCTATTTTCGGAAGTTGGGTCTAGGTAGGACCAATATTTTTATGTTATATTACACACATCAGCACAAACGTTTATGGTGGCTGTCGCACAAGAACATTTCTTTCGAATATTTATATGGGTAATTCCATGTCAAAACGACCAAGAGTGGGAGCATCCTACGCGCTCTACCATACAAATATTGCGGCTTAATAAAATTCTTTAATTTGGCTCCTGCAGCGCAGCGCGTAGGATGCTCCTAGATGGGTCAAATGTATGACCAGCCCCACTTTATTTTTTATTGCGGAATTTCGGTTTTTTTAGTTATTTCAATGAACTAAACAGTTTTTGAGTTACACGAATATATGCTGTGCAACCTCTTACATTTTCGAAATAACGATATATCCTGAAAACAAGAGCTAACCTAAAAAAAACGGTTAGCACCACTGGATTCAGCGTCCCCAATTAGGGTAAAATGCCAGGTGCGCGGCTGGTCTGTTGTTTGCAACTAGCACAGTGTACTTATTGCTCAAAATTACAATATTAAAATTCTATTTTAATATAATTTCTTAAGGGTTGCGAAAGGAAAAAAATCATATCTTAAAAAAAAACACCTCCTTCAAAGTTTCAGGATTTTTAAAGAGCAGTTTGAGGTATTATACAAAAAAAAAAAAAAATCAGCCAAATAAAAAAATAGGTTTTTGACTTAGTGTGTTTTTTAATATTTAACATTTTGCAGATATTACATTTTTCAAAAAACAATTTTTTTTTCAATTTATGGTTTGTAGCCCCAAGTATTCTCTTTAAAATGACATCAAAATCATCTTCGTATGTCAAGTAGCTTTCGAGATATTGAAGAAATAAGCTCAACA
The DNA here is from genome assembly GCA_930367215.1 of Pollenia angustigena. Lineage (NCBI taxonomy): Eukaryota > Metazoa > Arthropoda > Insecta > Diptera > Polleniidae > Pollenia > Pollenia angustigena. The sequence continues at coordinate 288,631,565 of OV884056.1, forward strand.
CATTCGACTTATTCGGCGAAATTATGACATTTTGAATATGACATAACTTTCGAAAAACAAATTTTAAAAATTTTTTTCGTTCATATATGTTCCTAATAAGATAAAAGGAACCTTCTCACCAAATTTTATTAAAATCGGAGGGGGTCGTGTCCCACTCTTGGTCGTTTTGACATGGAATTACCCATATTGAAAAAAAAAAAAAATTAGTTCTTATTATAATTTGGAATATAAAAATACGAAAGAAATGTTCTGGTCGATATTGTGGGCCAGGTAATAAATATTTTTGAAAGACAATTAACAAAAATTTATTAAATTTTTCACTATTCCGACCACTGTTTTCCGATTGCTATTATTGAATCTTTTTCGCTCTGTGACTTAAAACGAATGCATACATATGCAGATTTCACGTTTTATCCTTTAAATTGTAAACTTTCTATATAGTCCATACGTATAATATGTTTGCGTACGTGTGGGTGTGAGTTTGCACAATGTTAAACTGCATAGTTAAAGTTGTAAAAGTATTTCAGCCCGAAAATATGCAACACAACAATACCAATCTATGTGGTAATATGTACAACTCCTACAGTGGCAGGAGTTGCAGCACACGCTCTTCTTGTAATAAGGAAAACAAAAATATATATTAAGCTCAATTTTATTTTATTTTTGTTTTTGTTTTTTTTTTGCCAAAGTCGACATGCTACATTGAACTTCCGTTTATTGTTGTTGCTTTTATTTCTAAAGTTTTTTTGGAAAAAAATTCTTGCAAGGAATTGTGCAATTATTATTTTTATTTTATGCTTTTCTTTGGGAATGTCTAGTAAAAAAAAAAGAGTTGTATGTATTAAATAAAATTTCAAACTGTCTGTTATAATGTTAACAAGTTGTTGTTACTGATGTTTTTACTGCTTTTCTGTTGTTGTTGTAGTTGTTCATGTTGAATGAAATGAAGAATGTATGCAGTGTGGTTGAAGAAATTACTTCTTCTGTAATGAGGTCTATTTTTCTGCATGTAGTAAATATTTTTCGTCCTTTTTTCTGCGATTACTTTTATATGTTTCATGCCAGCATTTAGAGCGAGATATTCTTGTTTTTGAAATATTAAATTTAAGGCAAATCTTAAAAACTGTAATTAAGTTTTTAATCTTAAATAATATTTTTGGTACAAATCAAAATATTTGCTAGAAATTTATCGCAAAATGTTTGTGCATGTCTGTGTATGTATGATATTTATATGTATCCTTTATAAGAATTACAAACATGTCTTTTTGTCATCAGTAAGCCATCATTGGGGAATTCTTTCCATTCTAATTCCTACAATTTACATTTAAATTGTGTGTGCATGTGAATATGTGTACATATTGCAATTGTTGGTTAACGCCTGGCATCGCGGTATTGAGAGCAGAAACAAGAAAAAGAACGAAAATAATATTGTATTTGTAGAATATTGAGTTTAAGCGGAAATTTTAAATAAAAAGAACATTTTGCAAATAACAATGCAACTGTTAAGAGTCTGTTGGGCAAATCAGGCGCCAACGAAAATAAGCCAGACACATTTCAACACACTATACACTATACAAAACGAGGGTTGTTAGCGACTTAATGGGTGATATAAATGGAGAAATAAGAAATATGTTTAACTGAGAAAGAAAAACTAGATACTCTGCTCATTAGTGAGGATTAACTTTACAGTGCACATCCGTTCTGTATTAGTCCCAGTTCATACGTCGCAAGTTTTATTAATAATCTTATCACATTTTCTTCATTGAATCAGCTGCGGCGTTCACACACAATTTGTGTTATTGTTGATATATTACTTTGTTATGTAAGAAGTACACACGAATGAGAAATTAAAACGTATATGAGAGTTCATCAAGCTTTTAAAATGTAATAAAACCAACACAAATTTAATTATTCTTAATGATTAATATACAATAAGTAATTCATTTCAAATTATTTTTAAATTTATTAAATTAAAATTGCTTATCAATTAATATTTATAACTAGTTCAACTCCATAAAACTCCCATACGTGGTTGAATCAAATGATATCGAATCTTCCTCAATTGTATCCGACTTTGTCGCTTTATAAAAACGTCGCTAAAAAAGTGTTGCCAATTTATGGTATTTACAAACTGCAGTTGTTAATATATGTTTTTAAAGTAATTCGTGGAATTGGGCATCATACGATAAGTTTTTCTATAAATCAATTAATATTTAACACAAGAAATAATTCGAATTTAAGGCTCGCTAGATGCCGGTTGGAAACCACCAAACAGAGAATTGAGTATAACGGTAGTTTGGAATACAATAGTTTACCTCAAATTTTAAAGGATTGTTTGTCAATATCTTCATTTAAAAATCAACTAAAAGATTACCTTTTACAAAATATTGAAATGATTTTAATATAATACTTGCAAAATATAATAATAATTTCTCACTTTTTTTTTTCCTATTTTTTGTATACATATGTATTTATTTTTCATGTGTTTTGTAGTAATTACATAACTATGCCTTGTTATACATAATTGCCAACGTTGTCTCAACAAAGCCTTAATGGCGCTGAGACCATTATATAAATTGTAAAACATAATTTTTAATTAATAAAGAAAAAAAAAAAAAAATGACGACATGTGTATTTTTATATTATTGTTTTCCATTCATATACATATACATATGGGGTGTGCTATTAAGTCATATCGTCATAATGTCCTATATTTTACAATTGTTTAAAAAAAAATGCTGTTGTGTTTCAAACAAAATAAAATTTAAATGCTGTGTTCATTGATTTGTCATAACTGTACAGTAGAAATCTTAATTTTAAGCTGTTGCCCTCAGCAGTCATATATATTTATTTCATTATTTTAAGACATATGACTTTACAACTTTATGACTACCTTGTGAATCCCCCAATAACATCACTACTTTTTATGGTAAAAAATAGATTAAAATGCTGCATCTCATAAGGAAAAATTAAAATTTTTTTATATTTACTTAATATCATTTGCATAATAATGCAGAATGTATTTTATTGAAATATATTTATTTATTCTAACTATAATGATAACAAATATACCATTAACCCTCGTTAAAGGAAGTTAAGAAACATCCATGGATACAAGTTTCTTTTATAAACAAAAATATGCACATACTTGAGTATAGAAAAGGAATTAAAAAAAAGGAATTTTTGAACACCACTAACAGCTAACAGTTGCTACAACAACAACAACGACATCTCAAATACATAATAAAATCCCAGTGCAACATGATTATTAATGCTTCAATAGAAGCAGACACATTTTATTTTTTTTCTCTATTCAGAAAAAAAACTCAAATTTTTGGAAAAATTCCGAAAAAAATATAAAAATAGTTAGAAAGGAATGCAAGAAATGTTGCACATTCACATAAAGAAAATTATACACAAATACACACATACAAACATATATGTTAGACGTTATAACATACAAGTGCATATCCTTGTAATATTTGTTTCCTATATATAAGATTTTTTTCTTCAAAGTACAGTATAAAAAAGAAGCTCGTAAGTGTATGTGTTGAAGTATTTGAAATGAAAACATATACATTTACTCTTACAAAAACACTTTATACAGTTATTTAAGCGTAAAGTAAAGAATATAATAATCATATAAAAATAGAGATGTGATTTTTCGCTTATTTTTTTTTTTTTTTTGTATAAGTATTAAAAAAGAAATAATAACAAAAGAAATATGCGTAAAAAAGGAAACGGAACTCTGTACAGCATAGTTTAAATTATTTTTAAATTCAAATTGTTCATGAGTATAATAACGGGCATGTGCTAGAAATCGAAATGAAGTGGATTTAAGATCGAGCCATTTTTAAAATAAATTTTCTACTGAAAGTTAATTTTTTGAGTACCAATTAGTTCTACAACAACAACTCTTAAGACCAGGAAAAACTACCTACATGGAAATAATTGTATAAAATTTTTTCACCAATTAAAGTATTAGTCAAAATAAAATCCGTTTTAATTAAAAATTTAATCAAGTGAATTAAACGTTTAATTGATACTATTAATTTGTTTACTGGTGCAAATTTAATTCATTTTGTAATTAAAATCCAAATTTTTTAATTGAAATAAATTTTTCTTTCTTTCTATGTGCGGTCATTTTGTAAATAATCGAACACAAAATCTCGTTGATTTCAGTTTCACTTCATTTCGACCTTTTAATTTAAAAGTTTTATAAAAATTATTATTCTAAACTTGACAAAGTCTGAACTAATACTGACTTTTGATGCTAGCCGCCGCAAGTACTTATACTGTAATTCAGCCATCTAAACATTCGAAATGTTTGTAATGAAGTTGTTGAAATTTTTTATTTTGAAATTGTATCATATTTCGTCTTATTACACCAAAAGCTGCAACTTGTTGTGGCCAAGCTTAGTTTAATTATTTAAAGCATTTTGTAGCAAATATGCGAAGAAAATATGGGTGAGACCGTTTTTGGCCATTTTTAAATATGGGCAAATCCCAGAAACAGTCCACCAGCCAAAAATTTTTAAATTTATATAACTAATATAAAACTAGATGTATAATTTCATTTTTATATTAAAAAATATGTATTTCAATGATCATTAATGCAATAATTTTTACCAAATCCTACCCCACTGCTGATTTCTTAATGTTATTCGTGAATTTAGCATTATTTTAGGTGATTTTTGTCCTTAAAACAGCACTTACAGCAGACTTATTAAAATATAAATTTCGTTAAAAAAAAGTTGATATTCATTAGTTAAGAAATTTAGAAATCTCTTAAAGTCATCTATCTTTTAGGAATTAGATTTTGTATATCTTATCATGCCAAGTTCGCTAAAACTTAGGAAAACGCACTTCAACCTTTGAAGTTACTTTCACTTTTTGTAGCGTGCGTCAGAAAACTTTGTGATCAATTATTTCGCAACAAATACTTGCTAAGAAATTATGATATATGTCATATTAATGCCACTAAATACTATCTATAAGTTGAAGCTATCTCTTTTGAAAGGTCAAAAAATTTCTATATTTCAATCAAGAAACGCGTGCGAATGTAGCGTTCGTCATGCAGGATTTGCCCATATGCTCTATTTTATTTGTAAAAATACCTTAATATAGGGTTATATGAAAAAAGGTTACTACCGAAAGCGGAGGGAATCTCATGAACATTTTGTTACTTATTTTTCATAAAAAATAAATTCACCTTTTAAAGCATACCAAAAAAGTAGTGATCAAGCGGTTATACTTCTGACACTTCAACTCTAAAGTGCTCTTTTTTTTTAAAAATCAGCTTTTTGATTGGTTTTCTAAAAAAAATTGTCGACTTTGAGCAGCTCCACCACCTATAATTTTTATCGAATTAAGGAAAATGTTTTTGAATTTCATTTTTATTATACCCACACTACAATAGTGGAGAGGGTATTATGCATTTGTGCTGATGTGTGTAACGCCTTAAAATATTGGTCCTAGACCCACCTTAAAGTATACTGATCGACTCGGAATCACTTTCTGAGTCGAACTAACGATGTCCGTCCGGCTGGCTGGCTGGCTGGATGTCCATGTAACCTTGTGCGCAAAGTACAGGTCGCAATTTTGGAGATAATTTGATAAATATTGGGTCATAGGTTCTTATTAGCACAAGGACCAAGCCTATTGAAATAAGGCCAAATCGTAGGACCACGAGGGAAGATAAGGGGAAATTTCTTCCTCTCAGAAACTATCAAACCGATTTTAATGAAATTTAAAACATATCGTCATCTAAAAGACCTAGTAACCTTTCTGCAAAAATTTCAAAATTGAGTTTTGTATGGATTTTTATACCCTATATCATAACGCATATGTGTGCAAAATTTTGAACATATAATATTACAAATGACAAAGCTTTTCTACCTAGAGGACCGTTACGCACAAAAAAAGAGAAAAATAAATCATCAAAAATCACGATAAAAGTTTTATTTTGTTGCATAGTGTAATTTAAACAATCATTAAGTACTTGTTTATGCTTAAACCAGTAAAAGAAACTACTACTTTATTTATTTAATGTATATAATATTCATGTATAAAGCAATTTTTATTTATTCATACTAATTAGTACTGCAGATAGGTTATTTGGTTTCAGATTTTTACAATTCCAAAAAACCTAAGTGTCATAACATAAGCTGTGATTAGAAAAACAAAATTTTCTCAACCGATATATATTACTGGTTTCATTTTAATAAAAATGTGTAATTTTCTTTTCAATATCGTTAAGAGTTCCAATTTTATAACGTTTTTTCCCTCTCCTGTAAACTTTTGAAAACCGCAGATAGGTTATTTCGTCTTTTAGGTGACGATATGAAGATAGATCCATATCTATAGGGACACATTAGCTATACAGTTTTTAAAAAATTGGACCACAAGGGGTGGCAGGGGGCAATTTCTGCCTCTCACAAACTTTCTAACCGATTTTCATGAAGTTTATAAACATAGATAAATCCATATTTACATGGACACATAAGCATGATGTGTTTTTTAATACTGTGGTGTAGGGTATCATATGGTCGGGAATGTTTTAATAATCCCTGCAAACAAATGGAAGATATCCCCTAAGGCAATAGTTTAGCAATATCCCCAAATTGTCATCTAAAAGAAAATAATCAAAGTAATTTTTTATTTTCTTCCTTTTATTGTTTTTGAGAAAATTACGCAACATAGACAGAAAAAATTTTGGTTTTAATTTTGGTTTAATTTGATAAAAATTAATCCAATTATAACAACTTAAAAATTATTTCCCAAAATATTCAGCAAAAGGTAAATATTTAAATTAAATAAATCGGTTAAATATTGATCTGTTTCCTTTTTAATTTAGTCAAGAATTTCACAACCCTGGATGCAATTTTAAAGAAGTGGTAAATTTTTTTTTCAAGAATTTGGTGGAAACTAAATATTTATGTATATTTTTTCTTTATTTTAATTATAAATTTTTCACTATAAATACAAAAACAAATTTTAGTAATTGTTTTTGTTTTAAATGTAATTTTCTATGCGAACGTTAACGTGTGACATCGTGGGCCTGCCTGTATGTTTAAGTAAAATTAATACGTATACAATTACCAATTTAATTTTAAATAAAAAGCTGTGCTTCTTTGTACATAAATGACAATTTTTTAAAATGCGAAATCTTCTTTATATCATCCCTATGATATTTTGGCGATATCTTCCTATTTTCTTAAAAGTGGTTATCTGGCGATATTGCTAGTTAATCGTCTAGAAGTATCGCTTTCGTATTGCTAGGAAGTATTGCCATCGAGACACGTTTCTTCCCAAAGGAAGTATCTTCCGCAATACGAAATCGGTTATTGCCGCAATAATATTTTTCATCCGGGCAATACGTTTGGCAATACATAAGGTGTATTTCTGTGTTTGCTGGGATGTTTTAATTTTCAAAAACAAACACAAAATTCAATTACATTTACATATACATATATATCAATTATTTAAAAAAAAAGATTGCTTGATAATATTATAAAATTTTGATAAACAAAAAAATAACAAGTTTCATAAACAAACTATGTCACTACAGTATTTTCCGGAAACTCGACACAAATTTTATTAATCCTTTACAAAATATACTATAATTTACCATACCAAAACTTGCTATAATTTACTTCAATATCCCAAAAACGTGAATCATTAAAAGGCACGATTTTGAATATTTGCAGATGGAGGTTGAAGGAAGGCATCCGAAGTAGTTAAGCTTTTCTATACCCTACACTTACGAAATTAAAAGTCATCCATACCCCTTTGCCAAAACCGATCTTTTTTATTCAAGCGATTTTATCACTGTTTTATCAAATATATTAGTTCATTTTTTTAAAGTTTTACTTAACGATATCTATTAAGATATGAAAGACCTCTTTTCAGGTCAATATTAAACCGAATGGTTTTTTTTAATTTAAAATTTCTCGAATAACCAGGAATTTGAGGAGCTTGTCTTATTAAAATAAATGAAGGGACAGCTAACAATCAGAGCGCTTGTAATGAGTTAAAAAATTATATAAAACTACCTCAAATATATGCAATAATCATAAATTTAACTGCCTTTGTTTAGTTAAGAAAATTTACATTTATATTTAGGGGTTTTCATTGCAATCCTGTTTCACTACACGGGAAAATGGGAATTTCCAGTTTAAACAAATTATTAAAAAAAAAATGTTATAATTATAATTAGTATTGTGGTCAGGACCGTAATAGTTATGCCTTTTTTCATAAAAGTCAGATGAAAACAGTTATTTTTTGATTTTTATTTTTTCGAGCAAAAATAAAAGTTATTCTCTAAATAAATTTACGTGTTTTAATAATTTAGATAATTTAAACAAGAAATACTAAATTAGTTTGCTTTTATTAAAAATAAGAAAAATGTTTCTGAAATTAAGGTGCATTTATTTAATATTATTTAAAAATAATCGAATTTCTTGCATCAAGAAGAAATTTTTCAGAAAATCCTCAGGAAATTTTGTTTAAATTCAATTAATTTTTATTTTAAAAGACATGTTTAGTTAATCAATAAAAAGTTTCTTATTTTTATGTTAGGTTTTCTTAAGTTAACTAATGCTACAGATTTTATTGCAAAAATTCCGGCTTTTTTCATATTTTGTAAAATATTTATGGCCGATTTCACGAATTTATTTAAATATCAATTTATGTTTAAAATCGGTTTTCATGTCAAATAAAAATAAAACTAATGAAAAACTATATTTAAATATAATATACAGGGAAACCAGAAATATGCAATTGCATGTTTTTCCTGTTAATGAAGTCAGTGCATATTTTTGCATATTTTACCGTTTGCAGCATTTTTTGGCATATTGTAGTTAAAATGACATTTTTGCAGCATTTTTTAGGTTTATAGCGCATATTTTGCCTTTTTAATGCATATTTTGATACAAATTCAATTTTTTTAGACGCCTGCAATCACTTTTGCAGCAAATAAAATTTTTTTTTCGAAAATCTGTTACTTCAATTTCGTCATCTACATTTAATTTTTACTCTTAAATTGTAAGACAAAGCAGGTTGTCATTAAGGACAAATGTAATGCGGTATGTATCTAACCAATCTTTTAGTATTTCGATCGACTCAGAATCACTTTTAAAGTGATCTAACGATGTCCATCCATCCGTCTGGCTTATTGTATGTCTATGCAAATGGTGAGAATCGGTCTATAATTCCACATCCAGATTAGACTCTTTTTGTCCGCAAGCTATCTAATTACGATGGTATTTAAATTAAATTCGTGCCAAAAATATTTTACTTCAAATTAAATTATTTTCGAAGCGGTTCACATTTTCTCAAAGCTCCCAACCTTAACTAGCCTTAAATTCCTTTTAAATGTAAACATTTGTTAACAATTTAGCGACCGTACCTTAAATCCCTTTAAGACAAAAACCCATATGGATGTTAATATCTAGAATAATAATCGGCGCAAACGTCTCTTATATGAATTTTATATTTTTTAGGTTTTTTTTTAGATTTTGTTATTAAATTGTTAAAAATTGTGTCTTCAAATGAGCAATTTTTAATTATTAGGGCATATTTTTAACATTTTCAGGGCATATTTTCCAGTTTTTACTGCATATTTAATGCGCATAAAACGTGTTTTTTAGAGCATATTTCTGGTTTCCCTGATAATATATAATAGATTCGAAGAAATTGGCCATAAGCAAAAAAAAAATTGATTTAAGTAAGTCCCAATTCACACGCTGCAAGTCTTATTGATCAGCTTGCTACTTTATTTATTTATTTATTTATTTACAAATTTGCCTATGGATATCACATACTTACAGATAGTTAAACAATATAATAACATATACTAGTTAATACAAATAAAATACAAAATTAGTGATTGTTTAATAAGACGATAATTTTACTTTTTATAATATTTGTATTTGAAGAAAAATCTACAATTTTATAAAATTTATTAAATTGACTGCACATTCTTCTAAATGGATCAGCATTTGCGTAATTTGTCCTGAAGTATTTAATTGATAGCAACTCGAAGTGTCGAGATGGACGATGAGGAACATTAAATGAAATGTTATCGAGCAGGAAATCAGAAACAATATAACCATTAATTAAATTTAATATAAACGACACATTCAACATAGTCCTTCGGCTTTTAAGAGTTGGAAGTTTGATAAGAGCAAGACGGCTAGTGTATGACGGAAGTTCTAATGGGCTCCACTGTAGACCACGAAGGCAGAATAACAAAAATTGTTTTTGTACGGATTCAATATAATTGCTGTGAATCAAATATAAAGGATCCCAAACTTTAGATGCATATTCAAGGACGGGTCTCACGAGAGAAACATAAAGTTGCTTTGTGACATATGGGTCTTTAAATTCTTTAGCCCATCGTTTGATAAAACCAAGAATACACCGTGCTTTATTAACAGTTATGGAAATATGCTTAATAAAGTTCAACTTAGCGTCCAACAAAACTCCTAGATCCAAAATTGTACCAACATTTTCTAGCTGATAGTTCCGCAAAGAATAACTTACATTTAAATGATTTCCTCTAAAGAGAGAGACGAGAAAAGAAACGTTTCGCTGTCTCTCTCTCTCTCTTTTATGCCTATAAATTAGCAAGCTGATCAATACGACTTGCATCGTGTGAATTAGGACCCACTATAGAATAAAATAATATTTTTTTTAGCTGTCTTTAAGTCAATTTTGTTTCGCTTTGAGTCATAATTTTTTGCTTGAACCACTCATATGTTTACAAAAAAATGTTTTTGCTTGGTTCAAGCCATATTTTCTGGTGATTCAGTAAATAAAGCTTTCCATTTGAAGCTAAATTTAATACATTTATATAGAAGTTATGGCAATAAAAGCAATTTCAGGAGTGGTATATTTTATGGTAGTTATTGTGATTTGATTCCAATAAAATATGGCAAAAAAATATTTAAATTTCAACATAACACAAAGAATCTATTCCGGAAACTTGTTTGTATGGAGGCTATTGGAAATTATTCTTATCATTTTCGATAAGATTCGTACGTATGTATATTAAAACAGAAAATTATTTTCTAAATTGTGGAAAGTTATGTATGAGTTTAACATGGGAAGACATCTAGCCAGATATCCGGACAGATGATTGAACAAATAAAATATTTTTAATTATTTTCGTGATATAAATACTTTAAAGTCACCGGCATTCAAGCGAAGAGTCTGTGTGTAGTAAAATTAGCACAATTTAGTTAAATTCCATTCTAAGTTAAATTGCAGTCGGCAAAAGTTGTTTTGGCCCAGTGATGCCAGGAAAAATTTTTAGAAAATCCATACGTGTGTCCAAAAAAAATCCATTTTTTCCTTACAACCAAAAAAAAATTTCCCTACACTTTTCCCTACGTTAAAAATGTATTGTTTTTAGCGACAAGCAAACAAATACATATTTATTTTGTTAACATTTTGTACATACATATTTATTATAATAAAATTTATTTATTAAAAAAAAAAACAATTAATTTTTAAAATAAGACTCCACTAAGGGTAAAACGTTGCTATTTTTGGCATAAATTAAATTTTTTTTTTCTTAAAATTTAAAATCTGCTTTCGTTTTTTGAATTCTTGTACTCCAACGGTTATATAAACGTTTTTTTTATAATATTTATGTTGCACCCTGTTATTTTATGAAAGGAAAAAGTCAGCTGTTTCATGGTTGGTACCGGTTCACACACGTCAAGTTTGACTCGTCAAGTCTTGAGCTTTTAGAAGAGAAGGGGAAAGAGGATGCCATATCTTTTCCTCTCTCTCCTAAAAACTCAAGACTTGACGATTTAAACTTGACGTGTGTGAACCGGCACTTACATTATGAAGAGAAAATGCGCGCGAAATTTTTACTAACTGTGATCGTGAGTAAAACATTAATTTTAAACACTGTGAAAAAGTTTAAATATGGAAGAAGTTAGAAAAGGTATGTAAAACAATTTGTGATATAGTTTAAAACATAGTTGTGTGTTATTGTCTAGTAATTCAGTGTGTTGTTGGTGTGTTATTATAGGTCAAAACTAACAAACATACGTGTGTTGTGTGAAATATAACTTCTGTGTATAGAAAGGTATTTGTAATATTTTTGAAAAAAGTTATTAATCAAACTGTATATAATCAAACATCAATGACACTTTTTGCTCCTTTTTGTTCCTTTTCGGAAAAAACTTCATTTTGTAGTTTCATACGAGTTTTGCCATTCAACACTGCTTGAAGTTTGGAGCAGCAAAAATCGACAAGCAGATAGTGTAAAAGAATTTATTTTGGAAAATATTACACAACAAAATTTATCAGATGAGCAACATCAGTTAATTAAACGAAAAGTCAAGCAATTTATTGCTTTTATAAATTTAAATTTGCCAAAATGCAATCGAATACTTGAACGATTTAAAAAAAAACATTCGCGTTGGCTTGCATCCAATATAACTATTGAAATAAGTGATTGCGGCTTGCCCGGCAATAAACGAGGTCGGAGGCATTTAGACTATACTGATGCAAGGCCTCGTTTGAAGAGAAAGTTAGCATCTGAGCTTGCCGCAGAACAAAAACATTCAACACCTCTTTTATTGCACTCTGCTTCCGTTTCAGCTAAAAAATCAAACGAAAAACAAACTGCATTTGTTTTGAAAAAAGCTGTTAGCAACGAGAACTTAACAGGAATTATAAAGAAACTGGAAAGGAGTGATCCGTTGCCAATAAGTGCTGATGAGGCATTAGCTTTTTTAATTGAAAATGGCTTTACAAAGCAGCTATACATTAACATCAAAGCATTAAATAAGCAGCACGGATGTGACATGTATCCCCCTTACTCCGAGATTGTAAAATCAAAATTAAAATGCAGACCTAAGGAAATCAACTATTGTGATACTAAAACTGAAGCAACAATGCAAAATTTATACAGCTGATCGCATACTTGAAATGCAAAAGGACGTCCTTGATGTTGCTGCACCAACACATTGCAAATTAATTGTAAGTTATGGGTTCGATGGTTCTACAGGACAGAGTTCATATAAACAACGTTTTGAATTGGATGAACATATTGGACTAGACCATTCACTCTTTGTGACGACCATAGTTCCATTGAAATTAATAGATGAGCTAAATAGAGTTATTTGGCTAAATAACTCTCCACAGTCTGTCAGATTCTGTCGGCCTCTAAAAATAGAATATATAAAAGAAACAACTGAACTTATTTTAAGTGAAAATAGTAAGTTAGATATTTAAATTAAAAACATTCAAGAACACATCCATGTAGCGCATATGACTCTTATAGATGGTAAAGTTCTGAATATTTTAATTGGTACCAACTTATGTCAATCCTGCCCACTATGTGGTGCTAAGCCAAATCAACTGTTAAAAACCCATGACTACAACTCTAAAATCTTTGGCGTTAAACCAAATAATCTTAAATATGGCGTAAGCCCTTTGCATGCATGGATAAGATTTTTTGAATTTGTGTTAAAAATCTCGTATAGAATGGAATTAAAGATATGGCGTGTTAAAAATGATGACAAAGTCAAAGTCTCTTTGCGAAAACAGTTCCTTCAGGAAAGATTGTGGACGGAAATGGGTCTCAATGTAGACAAACCCAAACAATATGGCAGTGGAAGTACCAACGATGGAAATACTGCAAGAAGAGCATTTATAAAGGTTGAGCTCTTATCTTCCATTTTAAATTTCGATTTAAGTATTCTCAAACACTTTAACATTATATTGATTGCCATTTCTTGTGAATATAAGATTGATACAGAAAAATTCAAAAACTTTTGTGGCCAAACACTCAATATGTATTTTGAAAAGTATTCTTGGTATCCAATGTCTCCAACTGTGCACAAAGTTTTGGTACATGGGCACCAAATAATGGATACTTGCATACTTCCTGTTGGAGTTCGAGGAGAAAATGCATCAGAAGCAAGAAACAAGCTGTATAAAAGCGACAGGAGATCGCATGCAAGGAAATATAGCCGATTGGATTGGAAGTCTATATACATAAATGGTTTGTAAAATGTAATATGATTTTTTTTTTCAGGGATCATGAACAGTTTTATATCTTAACAAAAAGGCTGAATGAAGCCTTGTCTATCATCTGAGTCTACCAAAAAAATATAAGCACATTGAACTTAAGTGGTTTTATCCAAAAAGTGAGGTTTAGAAATTGTTTTTTTTTAGTGCTGGCCCTAATGGGTTAATAAAATAAAATATTTTTAGATGCAAACTTACAGATTCTTGAAACAGCTTTCTAGTGACGTATATTTCAAAGAACGAAAATAAAATAACGAATTTATGTCAAATCCTGACCATCTGTTTTAATTGGGAGGCGAAAGTGGGCGTGGTCCAAATAAAAAAAAACCAAAATTCCATCTTAGTGTAAGTTAAATTCGTGCAAAATTTTAAGTGTCTAGCTTCAAAACTACAAATTATGCCACAAATATCGCTTGTTTGCCCATAGTGCACTGTGTGACAAATTTAATTTTTTTTCTTTTTGACAAAAACGCCTTTATAAATCCTTTAATCTAGAACAAAACAGAGTTAAACTTTGTATTTGATTTATCATTTCCTCATCTTTTGTTAATTTTTTAAGAGCTTAAAGGCTCAGTTAAGGCAGAATTAGTTACTTTTTCTGTAGCAACTTATCAGCCATTTATGACAAATTTATTAGTTTTGCACCGTCCATTGTTTTATTTCAATCAATTTTATGCAAATAAATTTGAAGAAATTAAATTTTATGAATTCTTTAAATCAAAAAATTGTTTATTTCAATATAAATATGTATTTTTTATTATTTATTTTGCTGTCACTTACAACAACTTAACAATTTTTTGATTTTAACAAACTGAACCGCAACAGAACAGAAAAACTAATCAATTTCACAGGTTTTTTAATAATAAAAACAAGTCAGCTGATTCGTAACAGAACAGAAAGTAAAGACTAACTGAGCCTTTAGTCTTTACTTTCTGTTCTATTACGAATCAGCTGATTAGCTTTTGTTATTATAAAACCTGTGAAATTGATTAGTTTTTCTGTTCTGTTGCGGTTCAGTTTGTAAAAATCAAAAACTTGTTAAGTTATTGTAAGTGCCGGCAAAATAAATAATAAAATATACATATTTATGTTGAAATAAACTATTTTTTTTTTAAGAATTCATAAAATTTAATTTCTTCAAATTTATTTGCATTAAAGTGATTGAAATAAAACATTGGACGGTGCAAAACTAATAAATTTGTCATAAATGGCTGATAAGTTGCTACAGAAAAAGTAACTATTACAATTTCGTAACAGAACGGCACGGAACAGAACAGCAACAGAAAGTAAAGACTAATTCTGCCTTAATAGTTATCAAGAATACTTATTTTTAATAATTTTTATAACATAAGTATCTAAACATTTTTAGTTAACTTGGTACCAAATAAGAGGGGGCACTGTAGAATTAAAAAAAAAATGTTTCCTCAGTTCCCCTGAACTAAAAAGTCAATCATTTCATATCCTTAAAAGTTTTCATTTAAAATTTTTTAAAAATTTGAAATTGTATATTTTGATATTTCTTAGCTTGGAAGGTGTGATTGTTTTTTCACAAATAAATTTCTATGCAGAAATTTCATTTATTATATATTCGCTTTTAATATTCTCATACATTTTAGAGAATGTGAGTGCGAGTGCAAATAGTAAAAATAAGAGAATAGTTCGCCATGCGAACGCGAAAATACGTTCGAAGAATGTTCGGGTACATGGTTTTAATATATGAATTGCCAGGCTGTTAGGACTCATAGTATATGGTTTCTTTTAAAAAATACTACATTTCGATGCCTTACTTTCTCAACCTCGTATCTTAAAAAAATACAACTTTTTAGGAGAGAAAAAAAAAACGTTTTATCTTTGTATACTTCCGTGTTTGGGTTAAAGTTAAAATGGAATTATTAAAAAATTGTTTACATCTATGTTAATTGTATTGAAATAATAAGTTGTTGCAGTGTTAGAACACAAAAATAGCAGTCGTTTGATATGAAAAAGTCAAAACGGTATTTTTAAGATACGAGGTTGAGGAAGTATGGCATCGATTTGTAATAAAATGCTATTGTATATGAAAAATTTTTATTTTTAAATGAAAATTAGATGAATATATACTTATTTTTAGAAAATATATTGAAAATGGGATATAATATTGAAAATTCTCTACATTTGCCTTTAAATAAAAAATCTGTCCTTTTTTCCCCACGCTTGAAATTTTTCGAATAAATCCCTACAAAAAGGGAAAATTCCCTACATTTGGCATCACTGTTTTGGCCTGTGATTCAAAAAGCTGGAAACCTAAATATATTTTCCCCTAACGGCTAACCAGAAAAAAACCCTGCAAAAATCTATCACAAACATATGCAGGCAAGAGTTTTGTGCATAATTTTCTTTGTGTGTGTAAATGATTTCCGCTTCTATATAATATTTTATATTATTGTTTTTAAAAAATTTTTTGTTTTGGTATTTAGGAAGCGGTTACAGTATCACTAAATATATTTCTACAAAGATATATTCGAAATTCAAAAGACCGGCTTCCCAGTCCGTTGCTTAATTAATAAGTCAAAATTACATCACATCTGAAAAAATTTAATTCGGGAATTATATCAATTTAAAAGTTAACAATGTAACTTATTAAAGTTAAAACATTTATGAAATGATAAAGGCCCAACTATAGTATGCTTAAGTTGGCTTAAGCAATTGTGCGAATACATGTAAATCATATGTGTCGAACCATATTAAACTAAAGAAAACTTTTTGCGTAATTTTATGAAACTGGCATTTGCTTAAGCAAGGTACGAAACATATTGCACTTTCCGCATGGAAAAAAATATTTTTTGATTTTATTTTTGCTTTTTTAAAATGCTTTTTTGTTCGTTTTTGACAGTAGTTTAAGCCAGCTTATGCATATTATGGTTGGGCCTTAACTAATCAGAAAAATTAATTTTAAGTATTTAAAAAAAAAAAAAAATAATAATTCGTAAAAATATTTTCAACAAATTTTTTATTAAAAAAAAATTTTTTTTCTATTAAATTTAATAAGGCTAAGGTTAGAAAGTACGAGAAAGCAGAAGTAAGGAAAAAACACGTAAAATCGGTTAAAAATGGATAATTATTCAGAAAAGCAAATTTCGATCTACCAAAGGTTAAAATACAATTTGGTTTAAGGATTGATGTTTGACTATTGACGTCAGCAGTCGTCGATGGCTGCGAGTGTAAGACGGCAAATCCATCTGAGGAGATCGAGTGGTTGCGATCGAAACATGTCATGGTAACCTGCCGGCCGGGGTTCGAGCCCTAGCCACGTCAAGAATGAAAAATTATCAATAACAATTTTAACTAATTTTCGTGTTGTAAAATTCCTTTCTTCATAAAAATAGTTTACTGAAAATTAAATTTGATGAACTTAAGCCTGATTATAAAAATACTTAAAATTTGGTTTAAAAACCATAAATAGTTCAACAAAATAACCACAATACTGATTATTAGAAAATAATCATAATATTTTTACTTAAACTGAACAAAGCTTGGTTTACAATCAGAGCAAGAATTTCGTTTTTTCTGCTTTCTTATTGCTTCTCAAAGTATTTTACATATTTTTCTTTCATTTTTTGAACAAACATGTAACTAAAGTTTTTGGGTCTACTTTTACTTCAGCAACAATTTATATGAAATTGAAAATGACGTTTATAATTATTTTCTTAAGGTTTGAATGACAATTGTGCCAAATGTTTTAAAAAATAATAATAAATAACTAATAGTGTTGTGGGCAATATTTGCAAGCGATTCCTTAATGCAAAATGTATGAATTTGTTAGAAATACTTTGAACACCTGGGAAAATGTTGCTGCCTATTGTGAACGAAGCTTAAACGGGGAGATGTGCACTTGTCGTACATTTTTTGTGTCACGCGTGATTGTGATAGCTTTGTATGTTAATTACATGTAAGAGAGTGAGAGTGATAGAAGTATTAAATTTGCGTGTGTAATTAAAAGTTTTAGCTTCGTATTTCCATAGTTTTTGTTTAATTAAATTTTTCGTGAGGAACGATTAGTAAGAATTTAAAATATTCTGGTTCGTTAGTAAAATTCTTTGCCTTATGAGCGTGCTAGATCGTGATTCAAAAACAATTCTCGTGCTTATTTACTGCACTGAAAGAAAAATGCATCATATATTTAATGAATCATTTTCATAAAAAAATTTCCTTGGGTAAATGAAAATTTTCATTGTCTAAATGGAATTTCATAGTTATAATGAAGTATTTTCGTTAAAATCGCTTCATTGGATTTCGTAATTACGTTGAAAATTTTCATTGGATATATGAAAACTTAAGTTTGTCCAAGTTAAACAAAAAATTTTAATTGGGAACATAAAAAAACAATATACAAACATAACTTTATTCATAAATTAATACAAAATTATAGTTTCCTTAAAAAAATGTTTAATTGTTAATTAAAAAATGTAAGATTTAATAATTTCATACATCTAATGTTACATGTATGCCATTAAATTTATGAAATCAAAAAATTTTCTTATAAAAGCAACATGTTTCAATAATTGCCTTCATAAATTTAAATTTTCATTATGACAATAAAAATGTCATTATAGTAATGAAACAAAAACTTTCAATCCACTTTCAATCAACGTTGTTATTGTTATTATGGACAATTTAATCTCACATTTACGCTCTTAATTGAGTAAAAAACATAGTTTTTTATCCAAAAATTATACTGCCCCGGTAGACTAGCTGATAGTGAGCAAGTCTATCAGCACCGAGGTTGCGTGATCGAATCCCGTCAGAGACAGAAAAAAAATAAAATAAAGTAAAATAAAATAAGAAAAAATAAAAAAAAAAATAAAAAAAATAATTAAAAAAAATAAAAAACATTACTTTTTTGAAAGTATTCATCAAATGAATAATATTCATAGATCTAATGTAACGTTTCATTAAATCCTTTTAATGAAACAGGTTTCATTGATCCAACGAAGCGCTGCATAGGTTCCTTTTTAATGCAATTTTTCATGGGATTAATGTCAAAATTCATTGGTATTGCGAAGAAAATTCTTTGAGTGTGCAAGAATTATACTAAAATGCGTATTTTTTAAGACTACCAAAATTAACAGCAGATTTGCGGCCCACTAACAATTTTCCACACGACAAGTCGATCGGCAATGCAAGCGATCAATAACGTAACAGTCATATGTCAAAATCAGTCACTTGTGTTGGCAGAGGCATTTTGTTTAAATAGTAAACGGAATCTTTACACACAAGAATATTTTTTTTTTTATTATTAAATATTTTTAAATTATATAGGTTTTTAAAATATTTTTCATAAAATTCTATTCTATCTCTTTTGTTTTCTGCTTTGTTTGTTTTTTTTTTTTTTGTTTACTCCTTTCTTTTGTATTATACTTTGTTTGTAGCAGAGATTTGTATTTTATGGCTTAATTAACATGTTTTGCCGATTTTTTTTTGCAATCTAACGTTTTATTTGTGGAATTATTGATGTGGCAATATAGTCATTTGAAAAATTTATATTTTGGTCATAACTTCTTTGGAACTGAACCGATTTTCCGAGTTTTTCAGAAAATATCTTATACTAAAATTTCCGATCTTTTGATATATACCCAGCAAAAACTTACATTGCAAAGTAATGAGTTAAAAAGCTAATATAACGACTCTTCACTACTTATACATTGGCATTTTAACTCATTATTTTAACACGGTGATGTCATTGGAGGCAAGTACTTACCACCCTCGCTTACAAATAGGGAGTTAAATAAGTCATTACCACATTCGCTTACAAATAGGGACTTAAATAAGTTATTACTCCGATGTCACCAAAATTACAACTAACATGTCATGACTATAAAATTTCAGTACAGCATAATTTTTCATATTCAAATTTATTACAAATTGTTTTTTATTTATAATAAAAAAAAAAAAAAACAAATTGTAAGAACAAATATTTTAAATCAATTTGTATTAAATTTGAAAAAACTTCAACCGTAGATGCATTTTATTACGAATGAATTATAAATTTCGTTAATCAACTCATACACAAGTACTTAGGTATCAGATTATATGTCAGCCATTACCAAACTTCTTCTATGTAATGCAGATGGTATGAAGTAGTCATTGAAAAGTAAGTTGTTCAGTAATGGCAAGTCATTACCAAGTTTTTGCTGGGTAAGTTCGGTGACCATATTTTTCAAACGAAAAAAAAGCATATTTCGAAATGTAG
This sequence comes from Pollenia angustigena, assembly GCA_930367215.1. Taxonomy (NCBI): domain Eukaryota; kingdom Metazoa; phylum Arthropoda; class Insecta; order Diptera; family Polleniidae; genus Pollenia; species Pollenia angustigena. The sequence goes on from OV884056.1 coordinate 288,651,849, forward strand.
TAAAAATGATAAATAGTATCAAGGTTATTGGATATGTAATAAGATAATTCAAAGAATATGAAATTAGCAAAAAGAGCTACTATTAATTCATATACCTCTTTTATTGTCTATGAAAATATCAATAAAATTTTTCTAGAAATTCCAAAACAACAACAAAAAAATTTAATAATTAAAAATAATTGATATATTTCTTTAGAAGTATTTTTTTTTTAAATATGACTGTTTTAACATAAAACTAATTTAAGTTTTGCACAGTCCATTTGAAATTTGCACTTTATTTTTCAAAGTGATTCTTAAATAAATATTTTTACTTGAGACTTTTTGATTATCCAAAAATTATTAGCAATTAAAAGTAATCTTTTTGTTGGCCCACTAAAGGACGGCAGATACAAACAAAATTGTACAGTCTTCATTATATTTTTACCCCCAATATTTATAATTGAAGTAGCCACTTCTCACCTATTCAAAATCTTAAGTTTTAATCCGATTTAAATCGTCAATTCAGCATAGTGCTGGTTCACACACGTCAAGTTTAACTCGTCAAGTCTTGAGTTTTAAGGAGAGAGGGGAAAAGATATGGCATCCTCTTTTCCCTTCTCTCCCAAAAGCTTAAGACTTGACGGGTCAAACTTGACGTGTGTGAACCGGCACATACTACCTTTCAACTAAGCATGCCAAAATAGTTTTAACAACCAATGGTAAAAACAAATATTCTTCGCGTGAAATTGATTTTAATTTAAAGTCTTGTAAAGTAAAAGAAGCCAAAGGCAATAAAATATATTGTGACTCTAGACGACAAATATTTTTATGGAATATAAAGGCTTGGCTATGTGCCGAAAGTAACCACAATCCAGCACAAGGATCATCAAAATAATTTTTGCAATATCATCGGGCTCCTTTGTTGAGAGAGAAAATATTCCAATGCATAGAAAAAATTATTGCCGAATTATTTTCAAACAAACGCTTGTTTGAAAATTTTTTTAATTTCTATAAATTTTTTTACTGATTCAAACAATATTTTTGTTTGATTTTTATTTAACCAACAAAAATTGTGGACAACACTTCACACAGTCTATTTTTGGACGCTTTAAAAAAGTGCAACTATAAGAACAACAAAAGCAGAAACAATATTACAAGAAACAAAATCCCGTATTCAATTTTTTAAAACTGTGTGGTTAAATACATCAAATACAAAAATAGAATGATGACGAAAATAATATCGAGTCGGTCTGCTGCCGTTTTTGGTTACATTTCTTCTTCTTTAGCAAAGGAAAGGATACAGCAACAGAGAGTGATAAAGAAAAACATTGTGTTGTGTGTATAAATAAGACTTCCTTCAAAAAGTATTCCAACAAAAAAAATGTGTCTCAAAGCCAGCCGGCCTCTGCTCTGCCGTCATCTTCTCATACAGTGCTTACTTGTGTGCGCTTCATTGCTTGTGCAAAAACTTTTTTTTTTTTTTTTTATTTTGAAATTTAGTATGTGAATTTCAGTAAACTTTTTGTTTGATTCAGTTAAATTATTTGTTTGAAAAAATCAGTGGTTTTTTTTCAATAAACAAAATGCAAATAAATTGTTTGAATATGCAAATTTGTTTATAGGACCGATTTCAGACAAAAAATTGTTTGATTCTACAAATTTTTTGTTTGAATTGGAAAAATAATTTTTTCTGTGTGTGTTTTGGTGTATTAATGTTGAAATTTTGGAGTTTTGGGAAAATAAAACTTACAGTTTTTGAGTTAAAAAAAAAAGTCATAATCTAACAAAAGGACAATCTACTGTCCTTTTTTTTGAAAAAAATCTCAAAGGACTGTCCCCCTAAAAAAAGGGCGAATGGTCACCGTATATTAAAGGCGTTTCCATATGTCATACGACAACCCTAAAGTTCAATAAAATAAGAAAATTTTTGATGTTTTCTGTAAGGGAGGTACCACGCCCACTTCTCCAATCCCGCCCACATTTTGTGGGATGCTGTGTATTGATAACCTAAATGTTTGTACCTAATTTGAAAACTTTGGCTCGTGCCGCTCTCCAGATATACAGAAAAAAGAAATAATAAAACAACAACAAGGAATTTATGGAAAAAATTAGAGGTAGTCGTGGTTTTTTGCTTATATCTCAGCCATTTTTGGACCCATCTGGCTGAATTTCAATAGCAAATTATAATAAGCATACCTGACATAAACATATATATCAACCGAGCCCCCATCGTATCTGGGGTCTTCGGAAAACCCATTTCAACAGACAGACGGACAACCGGATTTGAACTTCCTTTCTCATAAGGATTCAGAATATAAAGGGCGGTTAGGGCCGATGTCGAATGTGAACCACACCTAAACGTAAAGTTTTTTTCTGCTTTTCATTTGACTTTTCTCACTTTCAGACTAAGGCCCTAAATTTGTAAAACGCATAGGAAAGGCCAAAAATAACATTGAAAGCAAGAACAATGTTAAAAATTTGTCAATATTTTGTTGTTGCTTTCTACAGAAATACATATTGCGTTTTAAAATTATCAACGCCACAAGATATGCAGCGTTTAAAATTTAAAAATTCAATATACATTTCTATAGAAATCAACAACAAAATTATGAAATATTTTCGATTTTGTTTTTGCTTTCAATATAATATTTGGCGTTGCGTTTTACAAATTTAGGGCCTAAATCTTTTTGAACCATGGAAAGATACACAATCGAGCAACGCGTTAAAATTATTAATTATGAAAATGGGCGTTCAAATCAAAATTCATATCGTGCACTTCGTAATTCAGTGATGAGGCACATTTTTACCTCAGTGGATTCGTCAGTAAGCAGAATTGCCGCATTTGGCCAATGCGCCCACAAAGAGTCACTGTTTGGTGCGGCTTATGGGCTGGCGGCATCATCGGGCCGTATTTTTTTTAATGAAGCCGGTTAGGCAGTTACTGTGAATGGTGTTCGCTATCGTGAGATGATAACGAACTTTTTATGGCCCGTATTGAAAGATATGAATGTGAACGATATGTTGTTTTAACAGGACGGTGCCAATTGTCACACAGCTAACGAGACAATGGCTCTAAAGGATGAGATAATTCGTCATCGAAAATTTGGACCATCGGATTTATCCCGAGTAAGCCCAGTGTTAAGCGACCATAAGGACATTTGAACGGTTTTTATAAATATCATCCTACTTTGATTAAAGTGGAGCATGGATGAATTGGTCAACTTGTGTTAATGAAAAGAAGCTTTGTGTCCTTGCACCTTAAAAAAAATATCTTGAAATATTATTTATAAAATTACTTAACCCACATTTAGAAACTTTGAATGCATTTGGTGCATAACTTTAGCTACAATTCTATTTTTTAGCTAAATAATATAGAGGAAGTAGGAGGGTCCTTCGACTGATTTGTAAAAAAATATCAAATCATAACAAATATCGGCAAAGTTTATTTAATTTACAATAACTCACTGTCGGTAACGTCTTTTCGATACCGTTAATTCTTATTGACTGAATCGTGAAATTATAAATACCACTGACTCTACCCAAAGCACTTTGTAGTATTTAAGTAGAGACTAAATTTGCTAATACAGATTTTTTTTGCTAAGCTTGCAAACAAGTAAACTCGCATAGCTGGATCGATTGAAACCCGTTGTCAGACCTGAAGCAAATTTGACTGTCTATTTTTTTATCGTTTCTACTGTAGAATTTGGTTTCCTATGAACATTAAAACTACATTCATTGTTTCCATTATTTTTTTCTTTATTTACAAAGAGATATTTTTTGTGGTTATTACTGTTGTTCAGGAATATAAAAAGGACAAAGTTTTTTTCAGAAATATTTTAGTTTTTTTCTTTTTAAATTTAAAAAATACACATATTTAACTATTTTAACAAAAAATGCATTTTTAGAGTTACCAGCAACATCCACATCATACGATTATAATAATAACGATAATGATGATGATGACGAATGAAATTAGTTGTAGTTATTGTTGATGACTTGAGGGCATGTAGATTTATTTCAGTGCATAATTTTAAACAAATATTACAGCTTTGCATTCATATGAATATCTGGATGTACTTTATGTTCAAAAAAATTATAAGTTTTTGTTAACAAAAAGTTGCAAAAATAATATTTACATTTGATTTGCAATTATTTTGATATTAAAACGAATGAACGCCACAAAAACCAAAAAGAGAGAACAAATATTGGAGAGAAACAAATCTGAAATAAAATATTATTTTTACGAGCAATAATTGTGCTATAATATAATTTTTTCCAACTCATGCCAAAAATATGAGCATATATTTGAAGTTTTTTTTTTAGAAAAGCTTAACAAAATATTGGGTATACGAAATAGAATTTTATTTAAGGAAGAATATACATATTTTAGAGAAGTTGAGTTCTGTTTTTAACGCTAAACCAGATAAATTAAGCCACCAAAGGGCAGTTTACAAGATCACACAAGTCGTACAGAATTGGAGAAAAAACAACCCTGTCATCATAAATTGTAAATTGAAAATTTCTCAAACATTAATTAGATCATAGTTGCATTTTCTTTACAATACGTACGACTTGTATAACCGTCTAAGCCGCCCTTTATTGGCTTTAACATACATTCAATAGCGTTCTAACTTTTGAAATAAAAACGTTAATTAAGAAAATTGATAAATTTGCTGACAGAAAATGTTGCAAAATGAAAAGAATGTTAAACATCTGGTGTTAGTTTCCATCAAGGGGCAAGTGTACTTTACCATCTGTATGCTCAAAATAGATGAAATGAAAAGAGAATGATTTTAGACTAGCATTTTGTTTTCTCCCAATAAAAAATGGAGCTTCCAACGAAGCAGGTTTGTAAGGGAGAAACATAAAAGTTTCGCTTACCATTGCGCTTACGGAAGACATGAATTTTATATGGCGAGTTCCCACTTTGAAGCAATACATTTTTGACACATAAAGCGCATTATTCAGCGCACATAAAAATTGTTGGATGTAACGATCAGCTTTACACACTGAATGTTCTGATACAGTTATTTTTTAGTATTCTCCCTTACAAACCTGCTTCGTGGTAAGGGAATGCCGTAGCACTTGAAATGTTATTTTTTTTAATAAGAATTGTTGAGAGATCTTTCACTTACTTACTTTCACTGTATTTCTGTATGTCTTATTGCGTAGCGCATAATTGTGCGCTTATTTTTTTAAATGTACCTTTAGTGCTTCGCAAAATGATAAAATTTTTTATTGGGCTGTTCTTTTAACTGTTATTTTAAATATCCTTCACACAGAAAAAAATTAATGTTTAATCGTTGAAAACAAATTTGACTTGACATTTTCCGGTAGTGATTTTGCTTCATAGTGACTTCATGTTAATTTAACATGATATTGCAGTAATTTGCGAACAACATTTTTTCTTTGAACATAACAATTATTCATGTTAATTTTACATTCCAGTGAAGTTAGAGCATAACATTTTAATATTGAAATAACATTTTATATAACATTAACACGTTTATTTAAAGTTAAAACAACGATAATTTCATGTAGAATCAAATTGATTTTAGTGTGAAATAACATTGAGAAGAAGCTTCAGAGACAACATGTGGAGGACTCAGAGTTGAACCGAACCAAGTATATTAATATAACACATATACCTATTTATCTTCAAAACTGGTGCGAAATTCTCCGCAAAGCTTAACTCTATCTAGTTCTGTCACAGTGCACACAGAGGCGTCACAAGACAGAAAAGATTGTGTTTTTTTGCTTCGTCCTTAACTTGGTGGCCACACGATCATGTTTTGCCTTTCAATTCCTTCCAATTTGCAATACACTCTCAGTTTTTACTAACACACTCACACTTTTTATATTGACCACGAGATGGCTTTAAATTTCACCTTTCCATTTGTTTGGCAATTTACTTTCAATTTAATAGCTGAGTACAAGTTTGTCTCTGTTGTTGTTGACATCTTGGACGTAAATTGCAAATTGAGTGCAGCCTACGTCACAGCTTTCAATTTATGTAAATTTTGACAAGCAGTATATGTAAAAAAGACTGTCAAGAACAACTTGAACGTGTGGCCGCAGGGTAAGCCAAGTCAATGGCTCTAGAAATGAATGGGAGTCATTTACTGAAACTAAAAAATTTTCAGGTTTTCTTTTTTTAATTGGTTCGCCTCAACTATGAGCCGCCCATATGTATTTATTTTAGACTAAATGTAAACACTAACCCCCTGAACCAGAGAAAGAGAGATAGGGTTTGTAATTATTTACTCCTTTTACTGTTTCACTTTTGTTTACAGAAACATCCCCAATTTAAAGACATCAGCAGAATGGCCCGAAATGACGTATTAAACTCAGATCTATTTAATATCGATTACGATAAGTAATCAATTAGATAACTTATTAAAAAGAATCGCAATGATTATGTTATTCTATAAGCAAACATTTTTGATTATTAATTGATTACGATTACAAGTAATCGAACAATAATTTTGGTTACTTTAAAAAAATTTTATTTACTATGATTTTAACACAACATTGCGATATATTAATTTAACAATGGTAATTTTTCTGTGTGTAACAGATTATTTCGTAACTATTCGTTACCGCTCCACACCATCTAAAAAACAAGTCATTTCAGTATTTATAGAAACACATTTGCTGGCTGCTGTTAAAGAGCCAAATAACCACACGAATGCTTAAGTTATGGTCACACTTAACAAATGTTCGACTTCCTAAACGTAGCCACTATTATGATAAAACATTTGATTGGTTTTACACTACAAATACATATACTGTAGAAACCGCACATAAAGTTATTTTTTTTTTCAGATATAAAGTTTTCTATAAATAATAAAAAAATTGTTAAAAAGAAAGAAAATGATTGACAAAGTAAGTGGTCATGCTTTTTCAGGTTGATTCGTCAAACATCTGTTAAGTCTGAACATACCTTTAGACCAACATATGAAGTTATTGTCAAGCTGCTTGTGTAGTTTATTTAACATTTTAATTAAAAAGAATTTAAAATAACCTTTGGTACCTTTTAATATATTTCCCCCTTCACTTGTATGTTGTTGTTGCTGTTTATTCCAAAATACATATTTGTTTACCCCTTTGCAAAATTTCCTTCGCCATTAAATACTATTAGTTTTTCATTTAAGTGCTCATTTCAAATGCAGGTATGGGTTTGAGTGCGCGTAATGCATTTTTGTGTGAAAAATGAGAAGGGGAATTACAAATACAGTATTAGCACAAAATTATATAAAAGTGCACTTTTTGGTTTAATAAATTTTTGATTTGCTAAAAATCATTTCAAGCAGGTGACCTCATGTTTAAAGGTTCTTCAATGTTTTTGGCTTTTACTTGTGAATCAATTAAAATGTAGTTTAAGTTTAAACAAAAATGTTAAATGTTAAGTTTTAATGAAATTCAATGGTAAAACTATTAAGAAATGTTGTTATGTTGATTATACAGCGTGGTTTTAAAAGCGCTTCAGAGAAAAAAAGTAGAATTGTTCGTTTTGATAAAAGATTTTTTAAGGTGTAATAAAAGCTTGTAACAAAATTAAACAAAAAAGCTGCTTATAACAATGAACCCAGCGGGAAAAAGAAGGAGTACGGAGGCCTTCCAGAAGGCCTCTGTACCCCTTCTTTTGGATAAACAAGCCCTTCTCGCTCCATTCCATACTCATATCTTTTTTACACGCGTTGTCATTGCGGAGAAGGCCTTCCGCTTTCCTTTCTTCCCCAGAGCTTCTTAAAGGCCTTCAAATAAATGGCTTTTAGAAGGCTTTCCAGAGAATGGCTGTCAAAAGGCCTTAGCAAAAAGGTTATCTTGAAGGGTTTTTAAGAAAGGTATGGTAAAAGGCCTTTGAATTAATGGCTCTTAAAAGGCCTTTCAGACCATTCTTCTACAAATGCATTAAAGGTCATATTGAAGGGCTATCAATCTAAAACATTAAGGAATATTTCCTTACAAATGAAATTAGAAGACTGAATAGGTTTTATGTACATATCAGATCTCCAATATAGAAAATGAACACTTAACTTTTTATATATGTATACCTATTTTACAAACGTATGTTTATATATTTTATTAAACTTATTGTAGTTTAATAACAGATGTGATACCTATTTTTTTATTGAAATAATCAAATTTTCTAAATATTGTAAAATAGATTGTAAATAAAAGTATGTACCTATATAATAAAAAAAAGCTTTTAAGCACAAGTACCTATCTTCCTTGATGAACAAAACTCAACTAAAATAATTTACATTATTGTTTTTATTTTGTATTTTAATATGTACCTACTTTGTTACTTTGTTTTTATAACGGGATCTAAATTGTTTCGCTTTGGCGAAAAAAACAAAACAAAAAATTTTACTATTTCTCTTCAACTTCAACGAAAATGATTTACAACATATGTTTCTTTGTTTTTGCTTGTGCAAAAAAACAAAACAAAAAATGTTACTCCTTTTTTTCTCGCTTCTTTTATACCAAAGAGCCGAGGCCTTCTATAAGGCATTCTTTAGCAGTTACGTAAGAATAGTAATTAAATCAAAACATTTTTTAAGCAGGCCTTTAAAAAGGCCTGAAGTAAGAAGGTCTTCTGAGTTTTCCCGCTGGGAAGTTTTTTGAGCAAAAAAATTTAGAAATACACACATACAAACGAATAACAACAAAAGTCAATTACAAGACAAATATTAACAAGTCCTAATTTACATTAGAACTAAAACACGTCAAACCATCACAAAAAATGGCATTTTCGGCATCATTAAATTAAAAAAAAAAATTTTGACCCCAGATTCTTTCGGTTTCCAAAATATGACGTCATAAAAGTTGTAAAAATTTTTAAAAAATAACACAAGTCTCCTGACGAAAGGGGATACAACTTTTGAACTATTCAAGATAATTTAGTTTTATTTTTGGTATCGTTTTAAAGGCGAAAGTTCACCCTTTAAAATTATATGCATATTGTGTTTTACTAATTATATGCATATTGTGTGTTACTAAGAATTTACTAAGAAAAGGTCAAAGGTCATTTTTTGGGGTCTCGACTTCAAAGGTCCATATCTGGAAAAGTATATTTTTTAAAATTCCCAAATTTAAAGGGGGAGACTCTTTTGGTGTAAGCGTTATAGACCAGAAAGTCATCCTAATGGGGTTTTCTTTTCCGAGTAAAATTATGCATTTATTCTGCCTTTTCCATTTTTTATGTTCTTTTCTGAAAAATATGTGTTATTTTAAAAGTGTAAAGCGTTCTTTTCTGATGGTGTTCCCTTTTAAATTAAAAAAATGATACATGTTCAACGCTCATTTTAAATATAGGGGCTTGAGTGCAGGACCAGATCAAGGCGAATTCAGTACAAGATGGTGGCTAGTTTTGGCCGTAAACACTAACAATGCAATACAAAAAACATCTGTTGTTTCTGTTGGCTTTGGATTGTTGTAGTCTTGCCACCGCCTGTAATTGAATTTACCTTGCGCTAATTGTTCTTTTTTGTTTAATGCCGAAATTTGTGTTCTTTTGTAAACGTAAAATATGAAGCAGTTCTTTAAAATTAGGGGTGCATTTTAATATGGTGCCAAGTCACATGTTTCACACATGCAACACTTTTTTTTTAGAAAAGAAAAACCCCTTGTTGTTGTATTTTTATTACTTTTTCAGTATATCTGGAGAGCGGCAAGAGTCAGACTCTCCAAATTAGGTATACACATTAAGGTTATCACTACACAGTATCCCACAAAATGTGGGCGGGATTGGAGAAGTGGGCAAAAAATATCAAAAATTGTATAAAAACGTGAATTTTTGGACTGTCATATGACCTATGGTTATACCGTATATATCAAAAGATCGGAAATCTTTAGTAGAAAATATTCTCTGAAAAACTCTAAAAATCGGTTCAGATTCGGGTATTTTTCAAAAAAAAATTTTATTTTAGTCATAACTTTTTTGTATCTGAAATCGGAGATGATGATGCCATGCCGAACGGCATGATTTGACATGTTTTTACTCATTATACGATTTTTATGGTTGCGATTATTGTCGTTTCTTCTTTAAAGTCGGTCTGAAATTTACATTGTTCGATTTATGTCGTTATAACTTTATCTATGCCACTTTTCGTCAAATGAGGAACAATGAAAAAACGATTGAGCGAACAAAACGAATCGAAGAGTACACTCGCTTGTGTACCCTTTCTAATTCCTCTCTCCCTTCTCTCCATGAAAGAATCGCAACGACAAAAATCGTATAATGTAAATAGGGCCTAAGCCCTTCTTGGTATTTATGATATTTGCTCAAGCACACAAATAATTTAATAAATAAATAAATAAAAGTCAATTGCGTGTTTCATTAGGTTAAAAAGCTAATTATCAGCAGAAACTGGTCCTCCAAACCGGTAATACCCCATATAAAAATCATGCCTCCCATCAGCAGGTTTTTAAGAGATTATTTGAAATTTGAATAGCAAAGACGTGCTCCTTTTATACCGATTTTTTTACTGGTATTTGTCTACTATTTACTACCTTACATAAATTATTCGTTGCATATTGATAAATTTCAACGGAACTCCAAAAATGATTTTAATATAAAGTTCTGAAGTTATTCCCGTGTAATAAAAATATAATAGAGCCCAACTCCCCTGCAGTTTAGTTGCCCCCGAATTGGTGGTTGTTATTGTTGTCATATTAGTGCTCATATCAGAACTGTTTTAAAAACCCAAATGATGACGAGGAGGATTTCTTTAAAACATCAGGGAAGGGTTTAAGTTCCTGGAAATTTTTGATTTCCACTAGACATGCTTAAGTGGTTAGGGGTAAGTCTTCGGCTTTAAAAAAGGGTGTATCATTGAAAACGCCCAGCATAATTTGTACACTTTATCGTTTTCGAAGTATTCAGCCAAATACGGTTTCAAAAGTCCCAAGCAATTTTATAACAGCAGTCTAAAATGTAAACTAAGGTCAAGGAAACGACCTCAAGATGATGATGGAATTTCCAGTTAATCCTTTGACTTTTCCTTCCATACTGTATAAGAAACTTGAAAAAAAAACACAAAACAATTTAAATAAGGCAATAAACGAATCATTATAAAACCATAATAAAAGCAGGGAAGTTTGTTCGTCAAAATACGTACGACTTGTGTGATCATCTAAGCCCCCTTAAATAATATAAAAAGCTCTGTTATACACGCAGACAAAAAACATGATTACTGAGTGATCACTACAACCATTTTTATTCATATTTGCCTTATATGTTTACCCTAATAATTTTATTATAGTCCTAATATAACTTGAAAAATATTTTTTGTCCTTAACATTTTTAAAATCACTACAATAACATCATATGGTGTTTTACGCCTAAAAAGTTACTCTGATCGAGCTAAACATATTAAATTATGTGAAATGTTTGCTACTATAATAAATATATTTTCAAATATACATTTAAAATAATAATACAAGTTGCACACAAAAGGTATGTTTAATACCATAATTTTTGTTTGCTTTAAAATACATTTTCTAAATTAGCAAACATTTATTGTTAAAACCAACAGTTTATGTTTGTAAAGAAAAAAAATTTTTTCCGTCCGCGAGCATAAGTTAATCGGCAAACATGAATGATTACAAAATAATTAAGAAGTTTTTCGAGGAGAAAAAGGCCTTGCTGCGATGCAAAAATTACAAAATAAATTAATTTATTGAAACAGGTATGTTATTTATATAAAATTATAATCAAGTATAAATATGCAATAACGTTGCCTTTCTTACAGCCAAGAAAACCTACAACATTGAAGCCATCTTGGAAATTATTTCAATTGCTGTTCCAGAATGTATTAATATAGTGGATTTTATAATAGAAAAAAGTAAGTTTGTCTTTACTTTATTTTTAAAAGTGTTAAATTTTTGTATTTAACGTTATTTTTTAATATATGTATAAACTTTAGATGTATTTGAATTATATTTGTGTTTTTAATAAAAAATATATTCTTGATATTAAATATTTTATTGGTTTTATTGTGACAACCATATAACATGTTAAAATAGACATGTTGCATGGTATAAGGAAATATAGAAACATGGTTTGAATAATCGTTTGTGTTTAAACATAATAATATGTTTGAGACAATAATTAACTATAACATTATGTCTGAACATATATTGTTACTTAAGACGTGTTTGTCACAATCTTAACCACAAACATTAATGATAGTTTGCGATTCTGATTGTATCAACCATGTTTTTTCTTTGCGTGTACTTAGAAAAATTCAAGTAAAGGAGTCCTTCAGCAGAAGCACTAGACAATATCCTTTATACACATTTTCCAGGTTATATGAATGTGATAGGGCTAGAAACATAGGTTTATTTTTCTAAGTACTTCTAAAAAGTTTGATGACTTTTTAATCCGACCCCAAGATTTTCAAGCCTAATGATATCATCTGCTACTTTTGAAGATTATTTTGCAACATTGCTTAATCCAACTCAAATTTCACAAAACATTCAATATGCACCAATTTTAATACGTAATGAAATATTCGATAGAGATATAGAGGTTAAATAAAACGAAGCACCAGGGAAAGACAGGGTAGTTTACGAATTCTTTGTAAATACAACTGATGAATTTCTTAAAGAATTTGCCCGTATATACAATAAAGTGTTTGAGGATAGAATAATAGATGAATTGTTTAGAAAAAGCATAATTTTCCCTATTTACAAAAAGGGATGTGTAAATGAACCAGCAAATTATAGGGGTATATCGTTTATGAACACTATCGCAAAAATATTTATGGGAATCCTTAACGATGGACTTGTAGCATGGATTGACGATAAGAAGATTATGAATGAATACCAAGCAGGATTTCGAAAGAAATACTCTACAACAGACAACATATACAATTTAGCTTCAATTGTTAATATTAAATTGGATGAAGGAAATAAAGTATATACTTTCTTCGTGGATTTCAAGGCAGCTTTCGACAAAGTTACCAGAAAATCTATGATCTACAAATTGTTCACAATTGGAGTATCCTATAAATTCGTTAAAATTATAGAAGAAATATATGAGCACACACAATCGGCGGTCTGGACAGGAATTGCGTTGTCTGAATACAGGGCTGTTTGTTATTACCGATTTTATTTGCTCTCTATATAAATGATTTACATGAATATTTAGAAGGTGGACTTGAGATTAAAGGAATCAACATTCGAATATTATTATACGCAGACAATATTGTTATATTGGCCGATGATAAGAAAACGATGGAAAAGATGATACGGAAGCTCGAAATATATTGTGATCTATGGAATTTAGAAGTGAACATACAAAAATCAAAGAATATGGTATTAAGGAATGGGGGAAGACAAAGTATGCAGGAAAAGTGGCTATTCAGAGGAGAAGAAATAGATATAGTAGCAGAATACAACTATCTTGGAGTCATCCTAACTCCTAAAATGTCATAATAGAAACGCAATAAATGTAACATGGCAAAACATTTTAAAAAAGAATGATATAACGTTAGAAATAAAATGGAAACTCTTTATAGCAGTATGCAGATCCGTTAAGCATATTCAGCACAGGTTTGGGCCTATTTAGAATTTTGCAGTAGAGCTTAATACAGGCATAGAAGAAGAGCATATATAATATACCTTGCAACTCCATCTCCCGTATATAACCAAAACGATGTTTGGCTATACAGATGATTGGTTACCACACCTCTTAACAAAAATAATTCTTAGAAAAAAAATATTTTGGGCAGAAAGCCTTAACGATTTGGCAAATAAGTTTAACACACAATGGGCAGATATAAATGCTGCGGAATCAGAAGTTAGTACAGAATCTTAAATATGAAAATTTTTTGAATAAAACACAAAGAGCTATGACAAGCGACACACGTATATATAAACACTTACCCCCGAATTCATAAACGATTATTAAATTTAACAAACGTTTATTAGGGCTAATTTTCATAGTAAATTAGTTCTTAAACCTTTATTAAATTTAAAAAATTTGTATGAATACAGGCATTAGATTATAGTGTTGGGGCCATATATTTTCCAAGGTTCAACCAAAATGATATTACCTGGATCATCAAAGCGCGTTGTAATCTTATATATCTCAATGGTAATAAGTATACAGCAAATGAACGGGATCACCATTGTACTTTATGTAATCGGAGGGAAGCGGAAACATTGCAACACTTCCTAGGAATGAGATATTTTTCAACATCAAAATAATTCAAAATGGGCGATTGCATTCAGATTGGGCAAACTAAGTTAGTTATTTAAAATCATCTCTTAATTATCGAATACTAATGAAAAATGAATTTGAATAATTTTTTATTAAGTAAATAACTGTATAAAAATAAAAGCTATTTCACAATGTATCCAGCTGACGACTTTTTGTTATTATATATGAAATTAGACAAATTAATAATGTAAATGAAATAATTATCCAAAAATAAAGATTACTTTTATTATTATATTATTAATCCGACCTTAAATTCTGGGTGCCACTTATGCCGTCTCGAATTCTTCCCCCAAATGTCCAATTTTTTTTCACGTGCCAAGAAAGTATTTCTAAAACTTAGTAGGTATGTGTAGCTTTTAATATGCTCACTTTTATGACACGCCTCCAAATTAAGCACCTTCTTTTCTTTTTCACATACATCTAACATTAAACGAGGTAGAAGCCAATACGAGCTAAAAAAAAAAAAAAAGTTATCAATCACGCCTTTAAATTAACGGTATATTTGTTAAGTTTAAATTGTTTTAGCCTAAAATACATCACTTTTTGTTTGATATCATTGTTAATGGCTAGAATATGACTTCAGATTCTAGATGGCATTTACGATATCTCGAAACCTTCCCCTCTAATGTCTAATTTTTGCACGTTGCCAATAAAGTCCTTTTAAAACTTAATACATTTATATTATATCTAATATATCTATCGGTTTTGGCAACACTGGTTTAAACAGCTGACGCACGTTTCATGTTTTGTTTCAATGTCAAACATCTTCATTTCTATAATTTAACCATGAATCGTCTTACAAACGAACAACGCTTGCAAATTATTAATTTTTAAAACAAAATGTGTGCTCTGTTAAGAAAGTTCATCGTGCGCTTTTCCATTTTATGGTCAGTTTAATCGACCCACTGATTGTGACTAAATTTCGCACCAAATTTACACTGTTCGATATTTAACTACCAACACGCTTACGTAGAGTGCGAAGTGAAGAAAATATTGCAGCTGTATCGGCCAGTGTTAATGATAACCATCAATTATCGATTCGTCGCCGTTCGCAGCAATTGGGCCTCTGCTATTCAACAACGTGAACAATTTTGCGGAAGGATTTAGGTGTGAAGCCTTTCAAAATACAGCTGGTGCAAGAATTGAAGCCGAACGACCTACCGCAACGTAGAATTTTTGGTGAACATTTTATTTTACGTTCGCGACCGGTAAATTGGCCGCCTAGATCTTGCGATTTAACGCCTTTAGACTATTTTTGTGGGGCTATGTTAAAGCTCATGTCTATACACACATGCCCGCTTCAATTGACGCACTGGAAGACAACATTGAAGCATTTATTCATGAGATACCGGCCGAAATGTTGGAAAGAGTATGCCAAAATTGGACTAAGCGGATTGACCATTTGAGGCGCTGCCACGGTCAACATTTGCATGAAATAATCTTCAAACATTAAATTATATGGACCGTACTTTCGATTCAAATAAAGATTTCATGAATTTTTCTGAATTTAATGTGTTTTTTTTTAAAAAAGCTTTCCTATAGCTCTTAAAAAATCGCCCATTATATTAATTTATAGACTTTTCGTGTCATTACAGTAGGCCGACATGTCAGCCACATATAAAATGGTTTTTTAACATCTAATATCTGCTTTACACTATCACACAAGTCGTGCGTATAATTAAAAAAAAAAAAAATCATGTCTTGATAAGTTGTTATAGTTTTTTGAAAATTTTCACACGATAATTATATCAAGGTAGCATTTTTGTAAAATACTTAAGACTTTGTGGGATAAGCCTTATTGATTATAGCAAAAACAGTATCGCCGTACCGCTTTTTGATGTTACAATCCCCATATTACAATATCGTACACAGAAAAATTATAAGTAGTTTTTTATGATCTAAAAAAAATATTTAAAATGTATTTAGATTTAATTAATGTGATAATTGAATCAATTATTTTTCATAACAGTTCTCTGTGTTTTTCTTAATGTCAGATGATTTCTAAACTGGACTTGCACTCTAGATTTGATATTTGGTCTACTGTACGTCATCTGCTATTAGAAGAACATTTTTCTTTTAAATATTAAGTTTCTAATATTTTTAACATCCACATTGCCCCAACAATTTTTTTTTTTTTTTAGTTTTGATGTTTTTGTATTCGAAATGCATTTAAACTGAACTAAATTCTTTAGAATATGAAGACCTTGTTTTTTTCTATGGAGAAAGAAATTTAACAAATAGTAAATTCTTTTGAATATGAAATATTTTTTTTTTTTTTTGTAACAGCAAAAAAATAAATAAATATACAAATGTATTTAAAAAGGTTTGGTTGTATTTAATGATGGTGTTGTTGTTATAGCTGATGTTACAACAACTGCGCTGCTGTTGCAGGAGTTGATGACGAAACTACAATTTTGATGAGTGCAGAATTGTGTTTTTTATAATATTTTTTTAAATGTTGACAAGAAATTTCTTTTATTTTTTTAAATAATATTGTCGTGGCTTGTAGAAGCTTCTTTTATAAATTTATTTATTCAAAGGGATTTTTTATAACAAATATTACTATTTTTCTACAAAAACCCTGCACTATAAATAAAGGAGGTGCAATTTTGTGGTGGTAACGTATGAAATATTAACTACATTTGGCATTTTGGGCTTTTACAATGGTGATTTTTTGTGTTAAAATAAGATTATTATAGAAAAATGTTCTTGATTATTAAGAAATAGCGGTCCTTTAAACCTTGTTTTTGCGTTATCTGCTTTAGCAAAGTATTTTAGGGCATTCAAATTGTCATTTGCAGCGCAGTGATGCATTTACGAATCCCAAGAAAAACTTTGATGAATTTGTTTAATTTTATATTTTGTCCGAACAAACTAAAGCTTAGTTTGCTCATTAAGTTAAAATTTTTTCTTACGAAATTTGTGTTTGTGAAATAAAATTGTAATTTATAGGCTTCTTTGATCCTTTATTGACACACAAAATCTTTAAAAATAATTTAATTTCGATGAATCCGCACCTTTAGTGTTACATATGGAATAATAAACTTAATATACTTTCGTTAAGCATTCAAGCATTCGTTCTGCTGGAGGGTATAAAAATAGAAAATATAAATCGTTCATGTAATAAATACAAATCACTGGCACAACTGTTATGTCTCGTTTATGTAAAATAACAAACATCCTGATTTACGCGAATTAAAGCCAAGAATGTAAATAATGTGAGTGAGTAAAGAAAATACACGGTAGAAAATAGTCAGTATAAAACAGTGCTAAATGCCTTTCTTTCCTTATATTAAGAGGTGCTTTATTTGAGGCATTCAACTTTTTTAAAAATCAAACACAACAAATTCAATGGAATGGCTTTATTAGCGCACAAATTTAAGGGCATTTACGGCCATTTTCACCAAGTTCGGTTAAAACTAACTTTCAATTAAAGTTCCGTTTACCACTATGTTTTGACAGCTATAACCGATAGTTGATTATAACCGAACTTGGTAAAAAAGGCCGTTAATGTTTAAAAATAAATTCTGGCATATGGACTCCGCTTCTACGTCTTTTTGAGCACTTTTTCCAGAAAACCCAGTCTTATTTCGGAAACTTTGCGTCGGATGTGGGCTTCTTAATTAACATTCGTTGCTGGTTTATCAGCATAGACCAGAGCTTTGACGTACCGCAACAAAAAGTGGTCCAAATGAGTCAAATCACTCGAACGAGGTGGCCAATTTATCGCTCCATTCCTTAAGATAATTCGGCCACCAACTGTTTTGCTTAACAAAGTGATGATTTGACATGTCGCGCCATCTTGTTTCTCCTACAAGTGATTTGCAATACTATGAGGAAAAAATATCTGGAATTAAATGCCTTGACTGATACCACGATTTGCAAAAGTTGTTCTGGTGTAAGTCAAGCTTTTTTCAAAAGTCCCTCGGAATGCCAATTTGCAGGAAAAGCGTTCCAGTACTTTAACTTTGTGTAAATGAGAGCGGGTTCGAGAGAATACAATTCTTCTTCTACTTGCACGAAACAGCCCAAACTGTTTCTTCGTGCAAATTGTGTAAATTGTTAAACAGCTGTAAAACATAAACAAAACAAAAAAGCCAACGAAAAAAAGTTCATGAGCCGAATTGGAAAAAGGGTGGTGGTATAATATAATGTACTTAAATTTTAAGTTTTATGTTGTAATGTTAGGAAAAAATAATGTTTGTTATTTTAAGGCCCGTTTTCACAACTTACCGATAGCTAAAAGTAGACTTTAACCGGCCTTATAAAAAGTGTTCCATTATTAAAACATTACTTTTACCTTAAGTGAGCGATAAAGTAAATTAAGGTTTATCTTATCTGGTAAGTTAAAGTAAAGTTGTAATAATTGAACACTATTTATGCAGCCAATAAAATCCTACCTTTAAGGTAGAAGTACATAGCACGCGTTAGTGCGCGCGCTCTCTGTCGTCTTCTGTCAAAAAAAGTTAAACTAGTGTATTTTCATAGAACAAGCTACATGCAAAATATTTTGACGCGTTTGCGCCAGAAAGTTGGTTAACTTTGAACTTTTTAACGCGTTGTGTATTTTTGACTAGTAATCAGCTGACAATAAAAAGAATAATTTAACAAATTCGTGAATCATGAAAGAAAAACTTATTGAAGAGCTTAAAAAACATACAATATTTATATAAAAAGAATAAATTCAATAAAACAACAAAATCTTGATATACTTTCGAACCCGTTTTTAATGCACAAATAAGTAAACAAATAAAAAACAGCTGACAGGAATGGCTTTTGTAACGCGTGTTGTGTAACTTGCAATTTTTTACGCGCTAAAGTTTTTAAGCGCACGATACTCGTCGGCGAACTAACGAGTGTTATGTACTTCCACCTTTAGATATCGGTAAGTTGTGAAAACGGGCCTAAAAGTGTTTGTTTTGTTTTATTTTTGTTAAAAATTGTTTATTTCAGCAGAAAATATAAAATTTTTGAAAACTTTTTTTTTGAAACCAGTGCTCGAAAACAAACTATCGCTCCTTAGTGTTCCGATCGGTATATTTGTGAAAAACCAAAACACTTTTAGTGTTTCATTAAAAAAATAACGTTTCCCTGTTTGTCATCATTCGAACACAAGAATAATACTGTTCTTATCCAACTAAACAAAAATATGATAATATTAAATTCCATTCGGTTTTTTGTTTAAAGCCACAACGTTTATTGTGTTCGGTTCAGCTCATTAATGTTCGTTCGTTTTTGTTGTGCGTAGCGCCCTTTTGGTAAAAAATCCCAACATTTTGTACAAAATCAAAATACACACTTGAAAAAAACAAAAAGCCAGCAAAATAATTTTACACAAACAAAACATGTACACAAAACACACACAAGCTGCTCGCGTTGCGGTCGTTGCTAAAATTTTTTGGTTGTTCGTTTCTTTATCAATGTAAAAAAAGAAACATTATAGAACATTAAAATATTATGTTTGTCTAAAGTATCACTACAATTGTTGTGTTTTTTAACTAAGAACAAAACACTTTATAATGTTCGTTACTTTCTTGAAAATAGCTACAAACGCTATAAAGGGTTGTGTTCGTCTACACAATCACTAAAAAATAGACATCGTTTCTGGGTATGTGAGCCGACCGCTAAATAATGTTCTGTTTATTTTCGAACACTGGTCAAAACACTGACTTTTTATTTTGTGTTTATTCTGTTCCCGTACTTTTGTCTTATTTTGTCTCTTTGTAAGAGAAATTTATGCTTGCTCTCATTTTCACGAACCATAAAGTAAAGAAACAGTGCTAGTATGACAGCTTGCTTAACAGTTATCCCTTTCTAAAAAAACACTTTTGAAATATCTGCCTAAAATTAATTTTTAGGTGTGCTCGTTGAGGTTTTTTTTAATACGTAAAAAGTTTGAAAAAATTAAAAGGTTACACGTATCGTAAAAAGTAGACTGAGTAACAAATTTCAGGTTTTATAAAAATAAAAATTTAACAGAATTATTCAGCTGATTTTAAATTTTTCTTAGTGTATTTGAAATGCATGTTACATGAAAAAATATTTGCATAAATAGAACGTGAATTGTGGTATTTTTCTAATAATTTGAGATACGCTCCCAGCAAACATTTGGTAGGGGATTCTTTTTTTGAAGCATAAAACTAATGGTGTTTTCTTTTCTACAAAAAAATGTGACATTTTATTTAAAAAAAATGCAATTTGGTGTCTGTTTCTTAAAAATTTTGCTCCCGAAAAGGGTGAGTTTTTTAGAATAAAACAAGCCACCCTTTTCGGTATCAAAATTTTTAAGAAACAGACACCAAATTGCCTTTTGCTTTTTAAATAAAATGTCACATTTCTTGTAGAAAAGAAAGCACCATAACTCTTTAATAAATGCTTTTGATGACTGAAAACTGGCATTTTACTTGCATGTACGAAAACAATCCGCTCTTCCGCATCACAATTTATAACAGTAGGGCCTCGATTATTCGTTATTCGTCAACATCAATAAAATAAAAAAAATGGATTTTTGCGTTAAAATATCTTTATCTTTTTATATTTAGCTTTTCTTAAATCTTTAGATGCAGTTTGCTTACGATATTGCCTAAGCGACCAGTGAAATGAGCATAGAAATAGCGTATCCCACCAACAATAAATTTCAGTGAAATGCGCATAGAAATAGCGTATCTCAATACGAAATTTGGTTCAGTTTATCAATAGTTTATCACATTAAAAGTAAGTCTTATTAAAGGATTTTTTTTTTCAACGACCACCTACCTCTATTATCCGAAATTATAAAAAATTGTTTTCGCTTACTTTTTAACAATCAAAAAAAAAAAAAATTTAAGTAAAATGAAGGAAGGGGCAATGAGCTGGAAGCATATATTGTTATAGTTTGTCACAACTATCATTTTTCCGTAATTTGAAAATACGATTTAGACTGCGCGTTTAATAGTGAATTTGGCTGCTATTTCTAATAACAGCGGTGTTGTCTCTATTTTTATTTCTATTATGTGAGTTTCGGTATACAAGAAAGTTAACACTACTGTTTGTGGAAAAACGTTAACGTTCCTGTTTCGGTATGGCATATCAGCGTAAAAGCTTAGCAAAGGAACACGTTCCGCGTATCACTCTTACTTAGGTATAGTTGTTGCTAGTCCAGAAGAACCAAAGAAGGCTTATTGTATATGCTCTAAATATTCGTAGAATGCTGGCTGGGTTTAAGTACAAAAAATGCAGACTACCACCATTTGTACAAATAAATTCGAACATACATAGATTTTACCGCACACACGCTCGTACAAAATATTTACATTTCATTTATGAATATAGAAAAAAAAAACATAGAAAAACAAAATATGAAGTGAATCAGCTTCAATAAACACAATATTTTAAGGATTTACTCGTCCTATTTTCAATTATTTTAAAGTTTTTTTAAACGTATTTTTATGTTAATTCAAGCAAAGCTTAAGCTTTTTCTGTATTTAAAATGAGAGATCTAGCACAGGTACCTGCCGATTTTTTAGTTTTAGAGTGCGCTCAACTCTTTATAAATGCCATGAGTCTACGAACGCCCTTTTTGCATAGCAGTTGGATCTAGCTAATTTTAACTACAACTGAAACTAAGGTTGAAGAACCATTCCACCCCTATCAGTACAGGACTTATACAATTCTTAGATGTTATTATTAGGCATCTCAAAAAAACCTACACAATTTACTCTACTGAGGCCCTACGTTCTTTTCAGGAATGAAGAGGGAATATATACTAAGGTAGGGACTACAAGGCAGTCTTGGAGGTACAGCATGTGCCGATGACATCTACCAGCGCATAAGCACAGAGGTAAAGCCGGTATGTTGACCGATATCCAGCCCGCAGAGTTGGCAATAAACATACCCAAAACCAAAGCAATGCACAAAATACAAATAAAGCCCAAAATAAAGAATATGGACTGATTTTGTTATTAAGACAGACGTGTTGCCAAAACATGGTGACCAAAAATGGCTAAATTTACGTAAAAAATTGCTAAAAAATATGGCTATAAACTTTTTTGAATAAAAACACATTAAAATTTAATAACAAAACAAAATTTATTCGTTAAAAATTTTTTACAATGAAATTGTAAATTGAAATCTATTTGTTATATCGGGTGATTTTTTAGCTATTATCTTTTTGGTAACACTGGTTAAAACAGCTGACGCACGTTTCGTGTTTTGTTTCACTGTCAAACATCTTTAGTTTGGTCTATAATTTAACCATGAATCGTCTTACAAACGAACTACGCTTGCAAATTATTGAATATTTTTTATCAAAATGCGTGCTCTATTAAGAAAGTTCATCGCGCGCATCTTGTGTTCGGCGACGAAGATCATTTTTGGCTCAATGGGTACGTTAATAAGCAGAATTGTCGATTTTGGAGTGAAGATCAGCCAGAAGCATTGCAAGAGCTACCAATGCATCCAGAAAAAGTCACAGTTTGGTGTGGTTTATGGGCTGGCGACATCATTGGACCGTGCTTCTTTAAAGATGATGCGAATCGTAAAGGTACCATGAGCGCTACCATGAGATGATATCCAACTTTTTTTTTGCCCAAAATGCAAGAGCTTGACTTGCATGCCATGTGGTTTCAACAAGACGGCGGCACATGCCACACATCACGCTTAACAATGGACTTATTGAGAAGCGAGTTCGGTGAACATTTTATTTCACGCTCGGGACCGGTCAATTGGCCGCCTAGATCGTGCGATTAAACGCCTTTAGACTATTTTTTGTGGGGCTATGTTAAAGCTCATGTGTATACACACATGCCCGCTTCAATTGACGCATTGAAAGACAACATTGAAGCATTTATTCATGACATACCGACCGAAATGTTGGAAAGAGTATGCCAAAATTAGATTAAGCGGATGGACCATTCACGGTCAACATTTGCATGAAATAATCTTCAAACATTAAATTATATGGACCGTACTATCGATTCAAATAAAGATTTCATGCATTTTTCTGAATTTTATGTGTTTTTTTTTAACTTTCCTATAGCTCTTAAAAAATTACCCATTATAAAAATAAACGTTAATTAAATATTTTAGATTAAATCGTTGATAAATTCGATGTCTTTATTGTACATATTAAAGGTATCACTTGTGCCTATTAGTTTTAGTTTTAAATATTTCAAAGGTAGATAATAATCATGAGAACATTTCTCCAACATTTTGAGCCCAAATCTACACTAAAAAATAAAAAAGACAAAAAATATTGAATTGTTATGGTAAAACTATTAACTTAATTGAAAAAATCGAATTCACGCTTGCTTAATGTAGCGTATTCCTCAAATTAATTTTAACGATATTTACTTGGTTAAATACACTCTCTATAGAGTTAACTTTAGCATTAGACCGTGGAAGTGAGAGCAATTTTATTGTAAAATCTGAAATTAATCAAAGTTGTTCTTATTTGACCTTTCGAAATTTAAATAAATAAAAACAAGTAAGAAAGTATAGTCGGTCAAGCCCGTCCATATGATACCCTACACCGCAGTATTAAAAAACACAATATGTTTATATGTCCATATAAATATGGATTTATCTATGTTTATAAAATTCATTAAAATCGGTTTAAAAGTTTGTGAGATGCAGAAATTGCCACCTGCCTCCCCTTGTGGTCCTATTTTTGAAAAACTGTATAGCTTATGTGTCCATATAGATATGGATCTATCTATGTTTTGAACTTCATTAAAATCTGTTTGAGAGGCAGAAATTGGCCCTATCTCCCCTCGTGGTCCTATTTTTTAAAAACTGCATCCCTTTTGTGTCCATAAAGATATGGTTCTATGTATGTTTTAAATTTCATTAAAATCGGTTTGGTAGTTACTGAGAGAAAGAAATTTCCCCCTATCTTGCCTCGTGGTCCTACGACTTGGCCCATTTTCAATAGGCTTGGTCCTTGTGCCAATAAGAACCTATGTCCAAAAGTTTATCAAATTATCTCCAAAATTGTACTTTGCTGTACTTTGCGCACAAGGTTACATGGACAGCCAGCCAGCCTGCCAGCCAGCCGGACGGACATCGTTAGTTCGACTCAGAAAGTGATTCTGAGTCGATCGGTATACTTTAAGGTGGGACCAATATTTTAAGGCGTTACACACATCAGCACAAATGCATAATACCCTCTCCACTATTGTGGTGTGGGTATAATTAATCAAGCTCGAGGCCAGTGTTTTTTTGAAAATCAAAATTCCTTTTTATTTGCTTCCAATATTTCGATCTTCTTTGAAGATCATCATCAGAGATTTCTTTTCCTTAAATTCAAGAACAAAAAAATACAATTATTACAAACTTGACGTGGCTCGGGCTTGAACCCTGGCCGGCAGGTTACCATGACATGTTTCGATCGCAACCACTCGATCTCCTCAGATGGATTTGCCGTCTTACACTCGCAGCCATCGACGACTGCTGACGTCACTAGTCAAACATCAATCCTTAAACCAAATTGTATTTTAACATTTGGTAGATCGAAATTTGCTTTCCTGAATGATTATCCACTTTAATTGATTTTACATGTTTTTTCCTTTACTTCTGTTTTTTCGTACTTTCGTCAAGAATTTTTCTTGACGTCCAAGTACATTTTTTGTTTTTTCACTTTGTCTTTCTCTTTTCTGTTGACCTTTTTCAGCACAACTTGAAGGACAAATGTACACATAGAGCTCGTGCCTTAGCTTTAACAATAATTAGTATTGTGGTTATTTTGTTGAACTATTTATGGTTTTTAATCCAAATTTTTAATATTTTTAATTAGGCCTAAGTTCATGAAATTTAATTTTTATTAAATTATTTTTGTGAAGAAAGGATTTTTTTTTTTTTTTTTTATTTTTTACAACATGAAAATTAATTAAAATTGTTATTGATAATCTTTCATTCTTGACGTGGCTCGGGCTCGAACCCTGGCCGGCAGGTTACCATGACATGTTTCGATCGCAACCACTCGATCTCCTCAGATGGATTTGCCGTCTTACACTCGCAGCCATCGACGACTGCTGACGTCACTAGTCAAACATCAATCCTTAAACCAAATTGTATTTTAACATTTGGTAGATCGAAATTTGCTTTCCTGAATGATTATCCACTTTAATTGATTTTACATGTTTTTTCCTTTACTTCTGTTTTTTCGTACTTTCGTCAAGAATTTTTCTTGAAGTCCAAGTACATTTTTTGTTTTTTCACTTTGTCTTTCTCTTTTCTGTTGACCTTTTTCAGCACAACTTGAAGGACAAATGTACACATAGAGCTCGTGCCTTAGCTTTAACAATAATTAGTATTGTGGTTATTTTGTTGAACTATTTATGGTTTTTAATCCAAATTTTTAATATTTTTAATTAGGCCTAAGTTCATGAAATTTAATTTTTATTAAATTATTTTTGTGAAGAAAGGATTTTTTTTTTTTTTTTTTATTTTTTACAACATGAAAATTAATTAAAATTGTTATTGATAATCTTTCATTCTTGACGTGGCTCGGGCTCGAACCCTGGCCGGCAGGTTACCATGACATGTTTCGATCGCAACCACTCGATCTCCTCAGATGGATTTGCCGTCTTACACTCGCAGCCATCGACGACTGCTGACGTCACTAGTCAAACATCAATCCTTAAACCAAATTGTATTTTAACATTTGGTAGATCGAAATTTGCTTTCCTGAATGATTATCCACTTTAATTGATTTTACATGTTTTTTCCTTTACTTCTGTTTTTTCGTACTTTCGTCAAGAATTTTTCTTGAAGTCCAAGTACATTTTTTGTTTTTTCACTTTGTCTTTCTCTTTTCTGTTGACCTTTTTCAGCACAACTTGAAGGACAAATGTACACATAGAGCTCGTGCCTTAGCTTTAACAATAATTAGTATTGTGGTTATTTTGTTGAACTATTTATGGTTTTTAATCCAAATTTTTAATATTTTTAATTAGGCCTAAGTTCATGAAATTTAATTTTTATTAAATTATTTTTGTGAAGAAAGATCTCCTCAGATGGATTTGCCGTCTTACACTCGCAGCCATCGACGACTGCTGACGTCACTAGTCAAACATCAATCCTTAAACCAAATTGTATTTTAACATTTGGTAGAAAAAAAAAAACAGAAGTAAAGGAAAAAACATGTAAAATCAATTAAAGTGGATAATCATTCAGGAAAGCAAATTTCGATCTACCAAATGTTAAAATACAATTTGGTTTAAGGATTGATGTTTGACTAGTGACGTCAGCAGTCGTCGATGGCTGCGAGTGTAAGACGGCAAATCCATCTGAGGAGATCGAGTGGTTGCGATCGAAACATGTCATGGTAACCTGCCGGCCAGGGTTCGAGCCCGAGCCACGTCAAGAATGAAAGATTATCAATAACAATTTTAATTAATTTTCATGTTGTAAAAAATAAAAAAAAAAAAAAAAATCCTTTCTTCACAAAAATAATTTAATAAAAATTAAATTTCATGAACTTAGGCCTAATTAAAAATATTAAAAATTTGGATTAAAAACCATAAATAGTTCAACAAAATAACCACAATACTAATTATTATTACAAACATATAAATAACAACCACATGTATGGACAACAACCACATTGATTTTGTTTTTTTAAATTGTATGTTTACAAAATATATACGCACTCACAGTGAATTTTTATAAACACAAAAACTTTAAACTATGTTGTTCACACATCGACATCTAGACTTGCACTAAACTTAAGATCCTTATTGCAGATTGATCTTTTTTACTTAACCTCTGTTGTTATTGGCACACGAACACTCTACGTCGCTCTTAAAGTTAACACTCTTTGTTGTTGCTATGATGTGCAGCATTTCCAGCATATATCGACGTTTGTAATTCGGCTCTGTTTGTAACACACTAACATTATTAAAATCAGGCGAGTGTTTGTTTTTGACACAGTAGTTCACAAGTGCTGTTTTTGGTGTTTCCCTACTGAGTTTTTATTTTTGTTCCGATTTATGGCCTGCGATTCTAGTTTTGAGTTTGTTTTTAGTGGTTCCAATGTACCCCTTATCACAACTTTCATTTAAATTTCCAATACAGGGTATATTATATATAACATTTGATTTATTCATGTTCAGAATTTTATCTTTTGTTTTGCTAAATATTTTTGAGATATTGTTGTCCGTTTTGTGTGCTATTCTTAAGTTTTCACCATTACACAATCTGAAATTTCTAAAAAAAATTTTGTTAACGCCTGTATCTCTATATTGAAATACTTTCGACCAGAATGGAACATTGTTGATTGTGTGAATCCATTTTATAAATTTACTGTTCCTTTATTTCGAATAATGTTTCATTATCATCCTTTATAGCGATTTTTAACATTTGTGATTTAAATAAAATGGGTTTTATTTGTTAAAAATGTTCATTTTACTTTAAACTATTTTATAAATTTTTACAAGAACATAAAAGTTATTAATTTACAAGAAAAACGGCAAAAAAATGGCTAAAAAAGGGCTAATGGCCAAACTCATTTTTAGTGGCAAAATTGGCAGCATTGGTGAAGAAATAAGATGTTTAATTAATAAAGGGCAAGAAGATATAGAGGTCAACATACATCACAAGAAACTCCAAGATTAAAATATTCAATGCCAGCAAAAATCCTTTGCTCTTTATGGCTACGATACATGGCACGCAGCCAAATAAGAATTGCAAGCTTTTATCAACTAATGTTAACGACAAATCATGCGCATCTTCAGGTGAAACACCATCACTGACGCAGCTGTATGGTTAGCCACGCGCCAGAAAACTCAGAAATCTGACGTCGCAAGTGGATATGGAAGCTGCAAGGAATTCACAGAAAGAGAAAGAAAAGCAAATACATGGAGAGGATTGGTAGAAGCAGGATAAAGTAC
This sequence comes from Pollenia angustigena, assembly GCA_930367215.1. NCBI lineage: Eukaryota > Metazoa > Arthropoda > Insecta > Diptera > Polleniidae > Pollenia > Pollenia angustigena. The sequence continues at coordinate 288,679,929 of OV884056.1, forward strand.
ATACATGGCGGAAAATTAAATACTTATTGTGCTTTCTTTTCTACAAAAATGTGACATTTTATTTAAAAAATTTAAATTTGTTGTTCTTTTCTTTTTCCTTTTTTCCCCCGCCCTCATTTAAAAAACTAACACTTTTTCAATTAGATTCATCTGCTAAAAACCACATTCTTAGTTTGAGAAATATTTCTTCCTCAGTTCGCTCGCTGTTTTTTATTATTCTAACAACATTATTATCAGTTATAATACCTAATAAATTATTTGTATCACTTAAGCAAAAATAACAACAAAAAAAAGTGCAAAAATAAAGAAGAGAAGGAAAGAAAATTGTTGAAAAACTTTAGTAATATACTTAAAGATTTGTTACATATTTCATTTAACCTTAATGTTGCCACCAACTTGTGCATAAAAAGGAAATAAAATCAAAGTAAGCGAAAACACAAAAAAAAAAAATTTAAAAACAAAAAACGGAAAAGGTAAGAAATTAATTCCTAAGGAGTAAAAAGGAAAGGTACCCAGAAGTTTTACAGAAGGTGATGGTTTCATGATGCTCTATTGATGCTTAATTTTAACAAGGTCTATGGATTACCTTGTAATGTAGTAAATGGTGTAGAATGTATTAATAAGGCCAAGTAGTTTAATTAGCTTTCATCAGAACTGTTGGGTCGTAATATCAGATTTTGTACATGTTTGTGTGTATGTATGTGTGTATGTATTTTTGACTCTGAGTATGATGAAGTGAAGTTGAGGTAAAAATAATATTTCTATGATACTCATACGCATAGTTGCACTTACAAGCAAAATAAAGTCAACATTTATGACTGCAGTCAAACTGGCATGAAATATATTGCGTTTTTTTTCTACAGAAAGATACTTTATACACTTTCATAAATATGGGAAAGACAAAAAAAGGTAGGAAGGAGAAAAATAATATAAAATAATAAAACTTAAAATGAAATAAAACACACAAAGTCGGGACAGTAAAACTTGTGTACTTTATTCAAGTTGTACAACTTGTAAATGGATGAGAGAAGTTGCAACTATGGTGGCAACATGCATGTGAAGTCTCTATTTGAAGTTGGGGGAGTTTTTTAAGAACTACTTGCTTTTTTATCATCTTCACAGCCAGTAATTTCTTTACCAATCGAACAGGTTGGTTGACTGCATTCGTAGTTTTAGAGTAACTATATAAGCTGAAGAATATTTTTGAAAAGTTAAAAGTTACATTTTTATGCAAAAGAAACACTAAAAAAAACAAACACTTCTTAGTCGTTGACATGACCGAACGAATCACAAAAAAGGGCTGCTTTCAAGACAATTGCAACTTTATTTGTATACATGCATTCGGAAATAATATAAAAAAGTACAGTGTGCAATAAAAACGATATTTGCATGTTTGTTTAAAACTGGCCTTATTAATATTTTATCAGCAATTGAACCTTTTGTGCCAATGTTAAACATAAGTCTTACCTAGAATTGAATTATCGCTCAATACCTTGTAACGCAAAATATAATAAGTTTAAGATTATGTACTCACTGTAAAACTTACTAGCCCACCTGCTCTAAAAATAATTTAAAACGATACAGAAAAAAGTTTTAGCATACACTGCACGAAATATCCTATATAACATCAATAATCATTAAAACACAGAAAGAAAAACTCTCAGGATAAATTAAGTTTTTTATACTTACTTTAAGTACGAGTCGTACTCAAAAATTCAAGTACGAATAGCACTACTTTCGAAAATCAATCCCGAAATTTCTCAAAAAATAAGTACAAAATTCTTAAGCCAAGTAAAAAAAAAGATAAAACTTTTCGTTGGTAGTGCCACTCTAAGAGTAAAATTACAAAGTGAGCGTTTTAATCTCTTTTAACTTATCAAAGTTGGTTGTAGACTCTTATACAAACCCCACACAAGTTGTTTAAATCGATTTGTTGGTTGTGTATAGAAACAACAAAAACAACAGAACAAGACGAAAAAACATTATTTTTATGTTTGAAAACTAAAATTGAGAACTCTTGCTTCCCATTGAGTTTATATTTTCAATTGTATATGTACATTAAGTTTTTTTAGTAAAAGCCATATCGGGAATGATGCTGTAAGGTTTAAAACGGATAAGTTTATCAAGCATAATAAAATTCTCCTTCTATTTTAACTTTTCGTTTATATCAAGTATGAATTCGGGATTTAATTAAGTTTATTATACTTGAATCAGGCGCATTTTGAGATTGGTTCAATCTTAGTTTTACTTAAATCAATCTCATTTTCGGATTATTTCAAGTACGAATTCCGGATTGAATATTGATAAGTTAGATATTTCGCGATTGAAAATCCGTACTTGACTCAATATTTCTGTAGTTAATTCAATAAAATCCGTACTCAACGTACTATTAATACCGCTTTGAATTGATTTGAGTACTGATGAATTGATTTTTCTTTTGAGTGACAAAATAAGCCCAACTTTATACAGTTTAAGCTCCCACACACGAACACTGACAGTCGGCGCAATTTTGTTTGCGGCCTGGAGATGTTCGCCTTGTTATTTGTTCACATTTTTTTTACCGGTTTTTTGCATTTCATTTGACATTTCTCAATATCTAACTTACTTAAATTTAACCATGGAAAGATACACAATCGAGCAACGCGTTCAAGTTATGCAGGCTTATTATGAAAATGGGCGTTCAAATCAAAATGCATATCATGCACTTCGTGATTTTTTCGGTCAATTTAATCGTCCAAATGTGTGTACAATCGAAAAAATCTTGCAAACATTTGAGCAAACTGGGTTTGTAGGAGAAGTGAAATCACCAGTGCGTCTTCGTACAGCTCATACTGCAAAACATATTGCTGCTGTTCGCGATAGTGTGTCTGAAGAGCCGTTCACCACAACTCGTCGTCATGCCCAACAATTGCACCTCTCTCGCTCGTCGTTGATGAACAGTATGCATAAAGACTTGCATTTACACGCTAACAAGGTGCAATTGACTCAAGAACGTCGTCAGTGATCAGAACGGTGGCAAGAAATGGCAACAGTGGATGATCAATTTTCGAAGAAAATCATCTACAGTGATGAGGCACATTTTCACCTCAGTAGAATCGTCATTCACATTTGGGCGAATGATAATCCAAGAATAATTGTCGAAAAACCAATGCACCGACAAAGAGTGACTGTTTGGGGCGGTTTATGGGCTGGCGGCATTATCGGGCCGTATTTTTGCCAAAATGAGGCTGGTGAGGCAGTTACTGTGAATGGTGTTCGCTATCGTGAGATGACACCAATATTATCATAATAAAACGACATGACAATAATTTCTTAAATAATTTGTGTTTTATTCAAAATCAACATCGGCCCTTAAAATGTCACCACCCTTTAAAATTTCGCCTTGATCATAATACTTTACAAAGAAACTTTAGTGTACAGTTTGCTTATTATGTACGCATCGCTAACTTTTTGGATACACGGTTACATTGTAAACTACATTAAAACCGACGTTTTGTTACTCATCCTATAAGTGACAACAGAAATCAATGTAAAACGTGTTGTCGTATTGTGCGAAAGCTTAAACGTGACTGATTGGTTTTATTCAAGATAAACAGCGTTACCGCTGTGATACTAAGGTATCAGTTTGACCCTTTTTCGATACTTTTGAGAGCTAATGATCGATCAGTCGCTCGCATTTTAATCGACCAGATCGACTTTAAGTGACAATTTCCGTCTTGCTAGAACGGCCAGTTCAAACGTTCCGGGGAAAAAGAACCAAATTAAACCAATGAAAAGACAAACGGCCTTCGTAACTTAATGAAAGTAACGTCAACAGAGTTTTCGTTTATAATAAAAAGATTTTATTGTTAACATACGTATTTTTTACGTTCAACCATATGGTCCAACCATAATGCACGATGTTTATTGTGAGTCACACCTTAACGTCAAACTTTTTGTCCAACTTTATTCCAGTGTTTGAAAAACTCAACTATAGAGACGTACACAATTGGGCAGCGCCTTAAGATTATTCAAGCCTTTTACGGAAATGGCCGTTCAAATTAAAATGAAATTCATCTTTAGCGACGAGGCACACTTTCACCACAGAAGATTCGTTAACAAAAAGAATTGCGGCATTTGGACCAATTAGAACACACGAGTGATTGTTGATACGCCATCCACAAAGAGTGACTGTTTGATGCGGTTTATGGGCTGGCGGCGTCATCGGGTCGTTCTTATCCGAAAATTAGGTCGGTCAAACAGTTACCGTGAATGGATTTCGTTATCGTGAGATGTTAATGGACTTATTGTGGCCAGCAATTGAGGATATGGACCTAGACGGTATGTGGTTCCAACAGGATGTTGCCACTTGCTACACAAGCAACGAAATAATGGCACTTTTGAGCGAGATATTCAATGGCCGTCCTACCTCACGTTGTGGCGATTTTAATTGGCCGCCACGATCGTTTGATTTGACACCGTTGGACTTCTTTCTTTGGGGACATTTAAAAGAAAAAGATAAAGTGAATAAGCCAAGAACAATTCAAGAGCTAGAGGCTGAGGTAATTCGGCACATTAACGATAATAAACCTTAACTAAATCTCAGAGTCATTTTATTTCACACATAATTGTCAAAGATACTTCTACAATAATAAAAAATATTAAGATAATTCTCTGAAATTTTGTTTGGAAGGACCACCCTTTAGAGTAAGAATTGTTCTTTTTTTAAAACTTATTCTGAAATAGCAATTGGTGTATTTTTAAAAACCTTTATGTACTTTGACAAAGGAAGATGCCAGATCTAGGACTAAAATCGAAAAAATGGCATCATTGAAGTGCACTCCACCCTAATAGCCTTTTTACACTGATCAACATCTAACATCTACCATCAATTTGCCACCATTTGCGAAGATGTTAACATCTTTCCATAAGAAATACATAGGGCTAAACACCAACATCTTTCAACATCTTTAAAAGATGTTCCTATCTCATTTTATTACATTCTACATCTTTCGATTATTTTAGTGTCATCACTAGAAAAGTGGCAATAAGTTATATTATTATTGTGGCATCACTGACAAAAAGCAGTTTGTCTTGAAAGCAGCGTTACCATTTGTCAAGTTTTATCTATTATTGCAATGTTTTTTTGTTAAGTACCTATTTGTTATATTTTTAAACAAATTGAACTTCAAATACATTTTTGAGTTTTCTTTTTAAATTTTGGCATGTTTGTGAGAAAAACACATTTTTAATTGCTTCTTTTATTTTTAATTAAAAAAAATTTTTTTTTCAAAAATGGTGACATGTTTGTTTGATGGTAGATGTTAGATGTGAGCAATGTAAACGAGTGTTTCACATTTTCTTTATCTATGATGGAAGATGTTAGATGTTGATCAGTGTAAAAAGCCTATAAGTGTGAAGATCCAAAGAAAAAAAAAAAAATAACAGGGCGAAGTAGCTTTTCAGGGCCTTGGCTTAAGCATACAATTGTAAATGTTATAGTACGTTGCAAACACAAAAAAGTTTTATTTGTTGGTAGTTATTGCTTTAAGAGCCAATTTATTTTGTTCAGTGTATATTCAGAAAAATGTATTGCATATTCATATTCTAAATTACATAGTTTTTGCTGTCTTTTTTCCTCAATTCCTAACTAGAGATAAAAAAATTTATTTTATCATGTCATATTAACATTTTCTATTATTCTTTAGTTTCAGTGGTTTTTTTATTATTATTTCTATTTTCTAAGTTTTTTTGTGGGTTTGATGAAAAAATACCCACACACAACACACGCACACTCATACATACAGTTGTATACTGTGTAAATTGCAAAAGTTTTTCCTAAAAGATTGTTTCAGAAAAAAGAAGTACAACATAAAAATAAATAAATGACCAGAGATTTTTTTTTTTTCTTATAAACAAAGTCATACATATTTCTCCTAGTTAGTTTGTTACATTGTTGCTGCTTCAGCTTTCATTTCTTCATCTACAATTCAATCGAGCGCATTGGCCTCAAACTTCTTTCCTTTTTTTTCTGTGGATTTCAGTTGCTTCTGTTACTTTTTCTTTAATAATTTTTGGTTGCAAACAAAACTTTATGTGTAGTAAATTGAACTTATGCAACTGCCATAAAAGAGAAAAAACACTTATAAGAAAGAAAAAAAATCGTACAATTTCGGCAAAATAGTTTTAGCCAATATCGTTAGAGTTACTTGTACCTTTGAATTGAAAAAAAAAAAAAAAAAAAAAAATCCATTTATAAGGAAAAACTTATTTGATATGGTTGGTTGCAGGTGTTAATTTAATAAATTATGTGTGTGCAATTTTGCACTTATCATACTAAAATTTTCGAGAACTAAAGAAAATCAACAAAGTTTTTGTTTTACTTCATAATTTTTAAGTTAAATTTCCAGAAAAAAAACTTGACAAAACTTTGTTAATAAATTACACTTACATTTTTTTTTATTTTATTGAAAAATAAATTATTATTATTTGAAAAAAGCGCGTAATTTCCAAGAAATATTTTATAAATTTTTCAAAAAATATATTATTTAAAATAGCAAAAAGAAATCTGTAAGCCAGTGTTCGAAAATAAACCGAACATTAGTGTTAACAAAGTATTCAGTATTTGAGTACTGAGTACTTAATACCGAGTGTTTTTCCCGGTAATCAATACGGAATAATTTTCCCTTTCGAACGAAAATGAAAGGCCTAATAAGCAGTAATTCATTTCCCCTAATTTTAACAATAGCCCAATTCACAATCTTGTGCAAACGGTCTTGCATCGTAGCATTTGCAAAATGGAATAGTAAATACCATAGCATACTTTTGGGATTATGGTTAAAACCATAACTACATATATATCGTAGCATTTGCAAAATGGTATAGTATATTTTTACTCTACACCAGTGATAGCCACTCCATAGGCTCGCGAGTCAGTCAATAATCGTATTTTTCACACAGACAAGGTCGGCGATTCACATGTATACAACATCTTTGTTCGTTTCAAAACATCAGACTATCATCAGTCTCTCCGACCGCACACAAGTGCATAATATCATTGTGTGCGTGCGTTCGGGGCTTGGTTAGTTCGGGGCTTGGTTATCACTGCTCTACACCAACAAAATATACAGCAATGCACTTGCTACTCTTTTGCAAATATGCAACGCCTAAGACCAATAGTTTATATTTACTCGAGTTGATTGCAAAACGACAGCTAACACTCAGTGAACCAAGCCGATCTGAAAAATGTTATAGTATTTACTATAATCCCAAAAGTATACTACAGTATTCACTATACCATTTTGCAAATGCTACGATGCAAGACCATTTGCACAAGATTGTGAATTGGGCTACTATAAAAAAAAAAACAAGCAAGAGTGCTGCATTCGGTTATGGCCAGCGTTACCGTTGTAATACTAAAGTATCAATTTGACACTTTTTCGACGGTCTTGATACCATTTATGACCCTTTTTTTAAATTATACTTTTGTATCATTTTCACCTATATTGTGACACTTTTTGACCCTTTTTTGGAAATAGCACTCACATTTTTTTTTTTGCCAACAATGCTGGACGTTAGTGCTAAAAAAGTGTTTTCGAAATAAGCGGAGATGGAGGAATGGAATTCAAGTGAAGATTAAATGCCAAAATATAGAACGCAAATTCCTAAAAACCAGTTAGTGTTTGTAAAAAGATTTGTGTTAAAAGATTTTGTACGACTTCTAAATGAGATTTTAGATAGTAAAGAACAAATTTAAGTACGATTTCCCTAATAGCAAAAATAACTCGTATACATATTTGTTATGTTTTATTTATTGAATAACTAATGACGATTTCTTTTCAAAAAAAATGTGACATTTTATTTAAAAAATGCAATTAGGTGTTCGTTTCTTATAAATGTTTTGCTCTCTTATAGAGTAGCAAGTTTTATGCTAAAAAATTCACCTTTAATAATGTCATAAGGCATTGAACTTTTTGCCCCCTTTAAAATCGATAGTATTAAGAGTTCCCTGTAAAAAAGGTGACATCGGTTTATATATGGGACCATTTTTAAATCGGCGAGGATTGCCTCAAAGAGCAAGAAAGCTTCGCAAAAATTTAAAAACTCGAAAAATTTTCCAAAAATAGCGCCATCAAACTGATTAAAAGTCCCTAAAACTAACAGGAATGAAAAAAATTCAGTAAAAATTGTTGAAATTCCCAAATATTTGGTAACAGCGGTAAGCTTTAAAGAATCACAAAACTTGCAGAAAAAAATTCGCCAACGATTGCAAAACTGGAAAAAAACCTAAAATTTATTTGAAATCGCTAAATAGGTATTAAAAAAAATAAACTATAATGATATAGAACAAACTTTTTAACAAGTGTTAAAAACAGGAAAGGGCATTCCATAAACAAATTAAGTTTTTTAAGCACTGCCTACCTGAAATAAATATTTTTCGTTTGTTTATAAAAAAAACTTCGTCTTTTTATATATATTTAAATGGGAAATACTGCTTTTAAAAATGTTGACCCTTTTTTTATTGAAATACCCTTTTCTTGACCCCTTTTTCTGGAAAATCCCCTTTTTGTGACCCTTTTCGAAAATTTCCAACGGTAACCCTGGTTATGGCGAATCTTATATACCCTTATTCATGGTACGATATAAGCAAATATACGGTGACCGTCCGTTCCGTGGACTGACACATTAGCAGTAATAAAAAATTTATATCAGATATTAAAAAATCTAAGTTAATATGCAATTGTTAAAATACACAACTTAAACTTATTTTACAAAAAGATATCTAGCCACTTCGATATTTTGAGGCACCTTACAAATAGCCTCTTGAATCACCTTTGTGTGCATTTTCTACACCCAGAAAAAAAACATGTTTAAATATGTTCACCTCCAATCAAACTATTTTTAAAAAGCAATTTTAAACATATTATGTATTTTTTAATCATATTATGGTCAGCGATAATCATATTGTGGTTAAATTAGGCCTCCATCAAGAAGCCCTAATCATATTATTGTTGCCTTCAAACATGTTATGATCAATAATAACTAAAATTTGTTAAACATGGTTGGCTTTCAACCATAGTATGCTGCTCTTGGAAAAGAGGAAAATACTATTGTAAATTTAAAAACAAATTATTGTCATATTTAACTATAACATTTTTAGAGGCAACCATAATATGGTTGTGGGTTTTCAATGGATTACTAATTTAACCATAATATGGTTGTCGCTGACAATTATATGGTTTTATTAACCAAAATATGTTTAAAATTTTCTTTAAAAATAGTTTGGTTGGAGGTGACCATATTTAAACATGTTTTTTCTCTACGTGTATAACATCCATTTAATTGTAGTGATAAAACTGTCTAGGTTTCTTGATTCATATCCCCATTTATAGAAATTTCTTTCAAGTTCGCCTAAAAAGTTGGAATTGGTGTCCATTCATGAGCGTCCATTCTAAAGAAGTTCTCATTATCCATGATACAATATGAATTAAAGTAAAAAAAAAAATAAAGTATGTTAATATATAACTTAATAAAATTGATTTGGCTCCCCAGTCTATATATATGTATTGTCGAAAATTATGAGCATATAAAATCTATATATCGCTCATTTGCTGCAAGACCGGCATAACTCAAAAAATGCAATTTTGGAGTTAGAGATGCAGAATTGTTCGCTTTGTTTTTCTTTATATTGTGTATTAAATTCATCTTTATATCTTTTATACTTTCCCAGTTTGAAGAGAATGTGTCTTCTTTTTTTTAAGTAGTTAGAGCAAATAAAAAACTTTAAGTGCGTTTATCTCCAAATGGATTTATTTGAGTTATGCCGGTCTTGCAGCAAATGAGCGATATATAAAAATGAAAAATGTTTGTATGTTTGTTTGTTTGTTTGTTGGCTTATAGACTCCTAAACTACTGAGCCGATTTTCCTGAAATTTTTACAGTAACATCACGTGAGCCCTAAAAATAAAATAGGCTACTTATTTTGTCGATAGGGCAGGGGAATCGGTTCCCCCCATTGGATGCCAATATTTAATATCGCATATCTTAAGAGCCGCTTCACGAATTTTATTGAAATTTTGGTAGTAGGATCTTCTGAGCCCCAAAATTAAAATAAAATAGCAGAGGGGGAGGTAATACCCTCCATAGGACGCCAATGTTTAATATCGCATGTCTTAAGAACTGTTATAGCAAGAATATTTAAACTTTGTAGAAGTCAGTCTTATGGTATACCACACATTTGAAAATAAAAATAAAGCGGGTAGGCGCAGGGGGGAAATACCTCCTATAGGATGCATATATTAAATATCTCTCAACTGAAGAAGTGGTTAAAGCAGTGTAGCGAAGCGCACCGGGTTAAGCTAGTGATAAATAAAGAAGTTATTTCCATTGCTACAGGTTAACAAAAGTTATTAAAGGTCATAATTATTGTAGTTAAGAAGCTTTTTCTTAAAAGTAAAATACCAATAAGAAAAAGCTTAAGATCATTTGGAAGTAGACTCCAGGCATTATGAATCCGTTTCACAAAAGATCGATCAAATACTGTATGATGTCCTAAGGGAACATAAATTTGTATATTATGCATCGAGTTGGTGAATGAAAATTCGTTCACAAGTAATGCTGGTCTACCATTTTTTATGATCTTGGAGAAATGAAGTAAAACACGTAGATCTAGATAGTTTCGGAAGCTACATTTCAAAAAAACCGAAGTAAGTATAGAAGTACGCTCATGTTCCCAGATTTTTACATCAAATACATAACGAACCACTTTTCTAATAGTCGATTCAATAACCCTCAAACCATAAGACCACGTAGCAGAATAAACTTCACGACAATAGTTAATTTGAGACATGATAAGTGAAAACGCAAGTCGATTTCTCACATGCCTTCTCAAATAAGACAAGTTTTATTTACAATAAAGTTTATGTTCATTACAATTTAGTTTGGAATCAAAAATAACACCAAGACATTTGAGAGATTCAACAAAAACTATTGCCTGTCCATTAAAAAATATCCTAGATGAGGAGACACTCATGGCCTTCGTCTTATTCGGATTTATCTCAAGATTATTTACGTACATCCAATTAGACACAAAAGAAAGGTGATCATTCAAATTCATATCCAATTTAGATATGTCCCTAGTATCATCAGAGAACAACAAGAACATATCATCAGCAAAGACAAAAGCCTCACACATATCATTCCCGAGTAATGACAAACAGTCATTCACGTAGGTAAAAAAATTATTGGACCGAGTACAGAGCCCTGCGGTACACCAGAGGTGGCATGACTAGTACTGTCATATGTATAACCATTCAAAGATACATACTGATAGCGTTCAGATAAATAAGAGTATACTAGTTTACATGCATTCATAACATTCATAACATTTTTAAATTGTCCTTAATAAACGTAAAGTCTATTTTCTAAAGTAATCAATTTCGTTTCTTAAAACAAGAAAATCCATAATCCAAAAACAATTGCTTGCTTGACACTTATTTTGTTCGTATTTGGTAAAACTTTCTTAAATAAAGAAACATTTTCTCATGATGAAAAAAATTCAAGTTTTTGGTGTGTGATCAAAATTTCTTAAAACAAGAAAAACAAAATTACAGTTTTATTTATATGACACTTAAAGCTTTTCTAAATTCTTTGGAAAAAAGCTTCCTAGCTTTCTAGCTTCCCCTCAACAATAAATTTGGGTGTATTTATCAAAAATAGAAATTTGGAATTTAGCACGTCATAGAGAAATCGCATAAATAATAAATGTTGTATTCCCGAGAAAAACTTTGATAACAAAAGTAGCTAGTTTTTATTAAAAAAAGAAGAGATATTTCTGAAATTATGCTGGATTTATTTAATATAAGTCTGGTTTTCTTGATTTTTAAATAGAATCGAGTTTCTTGCATCAAGAAACAAATGTCAAGTTGCTAAAGCTAAGTTATATATTCGGCTGTGCTGAATCTTTAATACTGTCCACGGACAGTTATAATATTTCAGGCGTGGGCCCTATAAGGGATCTAAAAATTATTAATAAATCTTTACAAAAACTGACGTTAGTATTAAAATTCGTCGTACATATCGTCAGCTCATTATTGGTTTGGCGCATATGCCAAAAAGTCGGAGAGGAAAAAACTACAAAGAAGGTTTACATGAAGATTTCTCGAATTTCCGCTGCTTCCGTCATATGTTTTTAAGTAAAATGTAAATTTTTGTTAACTTTCATGTGAAACATATTATTTCGTACCGCATTCGCCACTTTTCTAAAAATAATTTTTAAAAGTAGCTTTTTGTGCTGCATACGTATACTTATTGCTGTGCATTGAGTAACTAAAAGTTTCTATATTAAAAATCTACATTGACGATTTTTTATTCTTTAATTTGGTTTTCTTTCCGCAAAAACCGCTCCATTTTTTAAACCTTTTCTTTAGCTTCACTTCGGAAAATCAAATCTTGTAACGTTAATTTAACCGCCTTTCACTCAATGCAAATGGATAAAACTTTGCAGGCATGCATATTCCCGATGACAATACACGAATACATGGGCGTATCCAGGATAAAATCTAGGGGGGGACAACATTTTTAAAACTTTTTCTTTAGCTTCACTTCGGAAAATCAAATCTTGTAACGTTAATTTAATCGCCTTATACTCAATGCAAATGGATGAAACTTTGCAGGCATGCATATTCCCGATGACAATACACGAATACATGGGCGTAGCCAGTATAAAATCTAGGGGGGGGGCAATTTTTTTAAATGTTCTTTTTTAAGAAAAGCGTTTCTTAAAAATTTTTTTTTTTAAATGTTCTTAATTTATTATATTTTAAATAATATTTAGAATATTTACTATATATTAACACGTGCTTATTATAATTTTTTTTTCTTGTTGTCATTTCATTTTGCTTTTGCTCATGGTCGAATTATTATTTCTATGCAGAAATACAGCAATTAAAAAAAACACGCACTTTGCTTGTGTATAACATGATGAAGATATCAAAAACTATTGCATGAAAAAATACAACTCAACAAAAAACCAGCAGTCGTTTTGCGTAGACCTACGGATTCGGCGATGCTTTAGCTTAAACAGCTTTCTTTTCTTATGGCAATGAAGCAAAGCAAAAGTGCAATGTATTTTGTACGTTTTTATATAAAGAATTTGGTGCAATAACCAAATAGTGGCGTGTAGAGCAAAACAATACTTAAAAAACTTTAAAACAGCCCAATAAAAAATTTTATCGTTTTGCGAAGCAGTAATTGTACATTTAAAAAAATAAGCGCACAATAGTGCGCTACGCAATAAGACATACAGAAATGCAGTAAAGTAAGTGAAATAACTCTCAACAACTTTTATAAAAAAAAAATAACATTTAAAGTGCTACGGCATTCCCTTACTACGAAGCAGGTTTGTAAGGGAGAGCATCACAAATAACTGTAAAAAAAACATTCAGTGTGTAAAGCTGAACGTTACATTCAACAATTTTTATATGCGCTGAATAACGTGCCTATTGTGTCAAAAATGTATTGCTTCAAATTGGGAACTCGCCCTATAAAATTCATGTCTTCCGTTAGCGTAATGGTTAGCGAAACTTTTATGTTTATCCCTTACAAACCGGCTTCGTTGGAAGCTCCATTTTTTTTTTGGAGTTGACATGGAGCAAAATGAATGCTTAATATCTCAGAAACCACAAAAAATTTCGCGAAACAGGTTTTGGATTTAGAAAGAGGGTATTAAAAAATATAAACCTAATGCCTAACTCATCTGTTTTATAAATGGTCGGTAGGTCAAAACAATAATGAGTTGACTTCTCAAAATTAATTTGAGCAGATATTTGCGAGAGGGTTATTTATATAAGATCCATAAAAATTAAGGACCAATCATCACAAAATTCTGTAGAGCGGTTTCTGATATTGAAAAACCAAAATTAAAACAACTTATGATATAGTGGTCTGTCGAAGGCTGCTTGATATGAGATCTAAAGTAAATAAAGGAACGAATACACAGTGTAACAAAATTCGGGTATCGCCGCCAGCTTCAATAATTGCAACGCGAAATGAAACAAGACTATTGGTAGAGCAAATCTGCCAAAGTTAGCTTGGGTTCCTGAAATATCAAGCCCTAAAGTTTTTGAATTTTTGAAAAAGGAGCAGTCAAAAAAAAAAATATACTAAATGCACTTCTGAGCTAAAATACTATTTCAGATGTCTTCAGTAGAATTGTATGGCGATTCTTTGCTTAGAATATATTAAGCCTCTAACACTTACTTTAAGGGGTAATTTTTGTCCGTTTTTTAACTTCCACACAAAATTATACTAAAACGGCACTTTAGAGGGCTAGAATGTTCCACGAATAACTTCTGCATCAAATTTTACTAGAGGTATTTAAAGACCAAAAGTTCGTGCAATGTATGTAAAACGGATTTTCGAAATTAGGGCGTTGAAATTTTTGAATAGGTGTTTGGTACAAGTCAAAAAAATATACTTAATGTTCTTCTGAGCTAAAAGACTATTTCAGATATCTTCAGCAGAATTGTATGGTACCCTTTAACACCAATTTTAAGGGGTCAGTTTTGATCTTTTTTTTAACTTCCACGCAAAAGTATACTTTAGAGGGTTAAAATGTTCGATTTTATGCATCAAATTTCACTAGGGGTCTTGTAAACGGATTTTCGAAATTGCGGGCCTTGAAATTTTTGAATTTTTCGAAAATCCATTTTTTTCATTTTACCAGCGTCGATGGCCGTAGTTGTGTACAATTCCTTACAAAAATATACAATTTTCGTTTTACTAAAAGAAAAGATTCATAATAAAATCGCAATCCAATAGCAATTTTAAAATGTATCTTGTTTGTTTGATAAACACAATTTGTTTTAATAATTTCCGCTTGAAAATATTTCAAGTCAAATATTTATCTTTAATGCAAACTAAAACTTTAACTACATAAATGAATAGTATAGGAAATATGTATAATTAAAGATTACTGGTTAATGTTGACATTAAGTTGCTTTAACAAATATTTGTGTTTATAAAATCTAATTTAATTGAGTTGAAATATATTTACCGCTTACATGTTTAATAATAAAAACAAATATTTAATAACAAATATTTGGTTTAATATCGCTGCATACCAGTTCATTAAATTCGCTTTTAGCGAATTAAATAAAACAAATATAACATTTAAGACGTCATTTACCGGTTAAGGGAACTTCTTTTATTGTGGGTTATAAAAGTATTTGTTAAAAAATAAAAACTGTTATATGAGAGCTGAAATCTTATTGTTTGTAGACGTATGCACAAGTGATAAGAAAATATAGAAGACACTTGGGCCTCAGCTTACGGAACAATCAATACATTTTAAAAAACAAAAGTGAAGTCTATACTCCATCGCATGTTTAGACGATAAAATCTCACCAATTTATTTTGGTTTTGCTTTTTTTATTTTTTTTTTTATTTTAGCAATGTAGAGCAATCAAGTTGTTGGCTGCTTAGCACATACAAGCATTTATATCATAGTAGTGTTCTCAGGTGCGGATCCTGGGGGGGGGGTTGAAGGAATTTTCAAAGATATGTTTTCCTTAATTCGCTCATAAACGAGTTGTCAATATTATTTAATAAATTTTTTGATTCATATACATTTTTTGCGAATCCAAATATGTGCCCTCTTTATGAGAAGGAAAACGTTTGACCTGACAGTCAGTGTTACCACCAGAAAAATTCAAAATTACACTAGAGATGAAGCAAAATCACCCGATTAAAATGATATTACACCTGATATAAAATTGAAGTTTTATTTAATAAAAGTACATTTACAAACAATCAAAAACACAACAAACTCATTGAAAGAACATCAATATTAGATAAACTTTAAAGATTATTATTGTAATTTTTAATAAATTAACAAAAATAACGTAAAAGACTTAAAAACAATTAATTAAACATAAAATAAAAACTCCAAAAATAATTAGTTTAACTTCCACATTCGGTTGCATGTATCTAGGGAAGGCTCATTACCATTCCTTTATAATGGGTGTTTTTTAGCCCCATAGAGCTTACGAAAGGTTAGCTGTCAAACGAACTGTCATACTGATTTCACTTTTTGCTCAGGCACATCATCATGAATAGATGCATGCTTGAACAACGCCACCAAATCATTCAAATTTACTTTGAAAATCAGCCATCGATTTTCGCAACTTATAGGCGACTTCATGATTCAACTGACGCAACTTATTTCTTAACAAATGAAGGCGATGTGTTGACTTAGAGAAAATATACTGTCAATTAGACTTCAAGGCCGTGCGATGTGACACCTCTTAATTGTTTTCCGTAGGTCTGTAAAGTTACTGGTTTATGCTGATAAGCCAGCAACAATTGACGTCTTAGAGGTCAACATTGTTCATTTTATTCGTGACATGCAAACAGCAATGCTCGATTATTAAACGTCTGCAATGCGTTTCGTAAGGACAGGCTTACTAATTCTTTTTTCAACAAAATATAATGAAATGGTTTCCTTTGACAACTGTTTAAAAATTCCTTGGATGACCCATTCACGCATGTTTTCTGACATGTTTTTAGTTTTCATTTAATAAAGTTTTTTGCTTCTCCTGTATAATTATATTTTTGTTAGTTACGTCCTTTTGCATTTTAGCTAACGATATGTATCTTCCCGCAGGCTTGTTTTTAGTTTGAATAACTTTTTTCAATCAATTTCTGGTTCTCAATCACTATGATAGGCATCTTTATCCAGTCTTAAGACCCTAAACACCGAGACTTTGGTTCAGAAGTCTGTGCATTTTTTTGCAACAATATTTGAAAAAAATGTCATTGCTAAAATCGAATCTTGATTTTATTTGGTTATATGGAGTAAGAATTTCAAATAACACCTGAACTACACCTAAGAGAAATTACCCACGCTCTACCCACGACAGTAAAAATTATACCAAATTCTGGGAATTACCCACAAAGTGGCAACACTGCTGAAAGTGCGTGCCGCTTAAGTTATTGATGACCAAGAGAGAAGCAAACTGACACTTAAGTAGTCTCGTCATATGTTCGTTGGTGTTAGAGGCCGGTTTTAGTTAATAATAATGGGACTTATTACTTTTACATGGAGCTGTCATTGAGGCGGTTAATTGACACCTTACAGCTGCCATTTGACAGGTCTCACATATAATCTCCAGGAACGTGTTTAGTATTACTTACGTCAATGTTAGTCCATGGTATTAATCCAATAAAAAAGTCATAGAAATAAATTTAGGAGCCAATTATTAAAAAGTTCTTAGAAAAATTATTACACGTCATCATAGTACTGTACCGGTTACAAAAACAGTTTTTTAAACTAAATAAAAAATTACTTTATTAAAACAAAATTTATACAAAATATCTACATAGTTGTGAGTTTTTAATTGAACTGTAGATTTTTAATTTTAAATTTTGATATTTAGTTAAGCTCGAGTTCTTCAAATATAATTTTGATTAAATTATTTAACTGTAGAAAGGAATTTTACAACATGAAATTAACTGCCAGGCCCACAATGTCGACAAGAACATTTCTTGCGCATATTTATATTGAAAACAATAATAAAAAACTAAAATTTGTTTTTGTTTTCAATATAAATATACGAAAGAAATGTTCTTGTCGACATCGTGGGCCAGGCTGTAATTAAAATTTATTGTTAATTTTTATTCTTGGCTGAACTGGGGATCAAACTTGGGTTAAATTTACATTTCGAGAATAACCACATTCTCATCATCAGAATTCTTTACAGTTCTACCCTCTGCGAATACATACTTAAGTATACACGCCAAGATTTTAAAAAGTTTAAGAAAATGAAGTTACAAATTTTTTCCACAACTTGCTAATAAAATTTATAATTATTTCCCAAAACTTTTGAGTCAAAAGTTTTAAAACATTTTGTAATTATCTCCAATAAGTCTGCCATTTGTTTACAAAAATATTTTTTTTTAATCCAACTAAGTGATACAATTTTGTTTAGAATAATCAATAGTAGGTAGACTGGCCCACGCTTGTATGGAAAAGTAAAAGTATGGTCCAATACTTTCTCCACAAGCCTGATTTTGTTTCTTTTACTAAAATATATGTATATACCAAAAATTGGATCAATAGGACAACATTAAGAGGTCGCGATGAATGGCGACATTTATGTTTCACATCTTATACCTATTACATGCATTTACTTTTGGCTTGTCATTATTGTACTTGTTCATGTATTTGAGTTACTTTTTTACACTTTTCTTTGATCTTTACCAGGTTAACATTTTTTAGAATTCAAATATATTCATCCCTTCACATAATTTGAATGCAAAATTACAAGAAACGAGTTTAGAAGGATTATGGAAATTTCTGACAGTGAGTCAGATTCTTCGCACGAAGAAGTTTAGTTTTGCAAAAAATAAAATACAACTAAACCAAAAAAAATAAATCTGTTTTTTAAAGCGAATTTATTGGATCTATTGACCGTGTAAGTCTATCTGATCCCGAAAAATCACTTAACTATCGCAACCTCTAAATATTGACCGATTGTGCTCAAATTTGGACTGAACATTCTTAAGCACTATTCGAATAGGGTCAACGTTGTGGAGCGCGAATAATTGATACTTTTGTATTTTGGGCCACCCTAATAGTAGGGTATTCATTCGGTTAACCGTCAATCGATTAATTAATACCCGATTAACTGATCGGTTAATTTCAAATCAGCTTTTTTCTATTAACGATTAAACCGGTTAATTTCAGTCGATTAACCGATTAACCGATGGAACAAAATTTTCAAAATTTTGTAGTATTTTTTTGTGTTTTTAATAATTTGTTTCGTCTCATATACAAAATATATGCATGTGTTAAGAAAACATTTTTACACACAAACAAAGAAGGTGTTCCGTGATCTTCATTTTAAACCATTTTCCGCCGACTGGTGACTCAAATTACAATGTTTTTTATCTTCATCATCGATCAATAGGAATGTTGCGAAAAATGGGTTAAATGTTTGATTGCCAAACCTTGTTTTCACGTACTTTTATTATGTATGTATTTAATTATTTGTTTGTTCTCATGTCTTCTCAATTAGAAGTGTTAAAAATTTTGAAAAACTCTAATGGCGTAATCGAGTATTTTATATGTTTAGAGAAATTCTAGAAAATGAGTCAAGTTTTGTCAAAACTAAAGAAAATAATCGCTTCGATACTTAATATTTAAACCAAATTACTTTTCTCAAAGATTATTTTATAAGATCTCCTTTAACTATTGAAATAACTAATTAAATTATCTCAGTTTATTTTTTTATAAATACATATTTGGGGGATTCACCAAGGTAGTCATAAAGTCTTATGTCATAAAATAATTACAAGAAATATATATCGTCAGCTTAATATGCATACCGGCTAAATTCACTTTTTATGTAAATTGAGATTTTGATGCCGTGTGGTAGAGAAAGAACCGCCTCGTCGACCGGCAGGTAGTTTTTCTTCTATTTTAGTCTTGAAGTGTGTAAAACTAACTATATTTAATTTTCTATCAAGCTGCAAAAAGGAAAAATAAAAAGCTTTTTATCTCTCCTGTAAAATATGCTGAAAGTGAGCTAGCAGGTTTTCATATTAAGCCAACGATATGACTGTTGCGGGCTACCGCTTCTAATTTAGATTTCTACTGTTCAGTTAAGACGAATGAATGAACACAGCATTTAAATTTTTTTTTTTTTGTTTGAAACACAACAATATTTATTTTAAGCAATTTCATTTGGGATATTATGAGGATATTACTTGATAGAACACCTTGTGTATTAATTGAAAAATGTATATTACATATTTATGTTTTTTGTTTGTTTGCCCGTTTTAGTTTATTGTTGTTTTTTTTTACTAATAAATTCCAAATAATAAACAATTAATGCATTTTTATATATTGAAATGACTTAATTTATAAAAAAAACGTTTTTAATCGGTTAACCGGTCAAAAGCAAAATTAACCGATTATTAACCGATTAAACCAAAACCTCGCTTAATTAATCGAGCGATTAACCGATTAATGCAAAAGGTCGATTAAATAAATACCCTAATCAATAGTGACGCGACTGATTGCTGTCCAGTTGCTCATTTTTGTGTCACACCGATAAAATTGTCAAATGTTGTCGAGAAAAGCTATTTGAAAGTCTAAAAAAGCTTATAAAATTATAGTACTTAAAATTTGCGTCACTTGTTTATAATTTTCAAAAAAACTTTTTAAATACCTGCTCTAATTTGTTTTCTAAATACGTTCTGAATGGATCTATTTAAACATATTTTTAGAATATTTTGATAATTTTTAAAAAGCTTTTAATTTTATAAAAATTTTCTCTTTCAAATAAAAAATCTCTCTTAAGTAAATTCAATGAAAGTTCTCTGTTTATATTTTAAATTAATTTTCTTCTTCGAAAGCGTAAAAAACGACTGCAAATTTTCATTTTATTTTCTTTGTTCTTGTTATCATGATGTTTTCATTAACAGCAGCATACTCTCAATTAACCCATGGAGAAAGTAAAGAGGGAATAATTAAAAATATTGAAATAGAAAAAATTCAAAATTTCAATTGTTATTAAACTTTTAGAAATTAAAGTTCATAAAGAATAAACTGTTTTACCCAATTCTGATTAGATAATGTCGAAAAGAACTTAAAAAAATTTTTTAAAATTAGAATATGGGAATTATTTTTTTTTTCAAAAATTTTTTTATATTATATTAAACATTTTTTTTAATGTGCTTTAATATAAAAATATTATAAAAAAAATATTTTTAAGGTCCTTAACTGATCGTTAATGCTGTATTGTTTAAAGCGAGTGAAAAGTTGATAATTACACTGTGCAACAAAAAAAAAAAAAAAAAAAACCCAGCCTCCATACTTGCAACGTAAAATGAAACAAGAATGTTGGTAGAGCAAATCTGCCAAAGGATTTTAAAAAGTTAGCTGGGGTTCGTGAAATATGGGCCCCTAAAGTTTTTGAATTTTTTGAAAAGGCGTTCGGTATAAGTCAAAAAAAAATATACTCAATGTACTTCTGAGCTAAAAAATAATTTCACTGCCTGTTTTTAGAAAACGTAAACAAGTGAGTGAGTGAGAAATTATATGGAAAACAACAATAAAAAAAGAAAATTTGTTTTTGTCTTCAATATAATTTCTCACTCACTCACTTGTCTACGTTTTCTAAAAACAGGCAGTAAGTATACTTTTTTTTACTTGTACCAAACGACTTTTCAAGAAATTTAAAAATTTCAATGCCAAAAATTTTGAAAATCCTTTTAACGTACATTGCAAAAACTTTGGTCTTAGAAGACCCCTCGTTAAATTTGATGCAGAAAATATTCATGAAACATTTCACCCCGGTAAAGTGCCGTTTTAGTATACTTTTGTGGGGAAGTTAAAAAAAGGACAAAAATTACCCCTTAAATTGAGTCTTCGAGGGTCAATATATTCTAAGAAAAGAATCGCCATACGATTCTACTAAGACATCTGAAATAATTTTTTAGCTCAGAAGTACATTTACCACATTTTTTTTTTACTTATGCCGAACGCCTTTTCAAAAAAATCAAAAAGTTTAGGGGCCTATATTTTGGGAACCCGAGCTAACTTTTCAAAACTCATTGGCAGATTTGCTCTACTAGTCGTCTAGTTTCATTTCGCTTTGCAAGTGTTGAGGCTGGCGGCGATGACTCGAATTTTGTTGCACAGTGTTATAAATTACAGATTTAAACACCTTTAATAAACGCTTTATATTCAAAAACAGCATGAAAATAAGACCATTTTTTAATTGATCTCAAAAATGGGTTAAGACGTATGGTATTTATTTAATAAAAATATTAACAGAAACGATTTGTTTAGCACATTGTTTTGATATCTTTTTTTGGGTTGTGTGAATTTTTTTTTTACCAAACTAAAATTAAGTTATTATCCAGAGAGAAGAGACAAGATCAGTTCTGTTTAAGCGATAAAAGATTTAACATCAAAACAAGATCACATATTTCTTACGCGAAGTTATTTATTTAGTTCGGGCAACAAGTGGTTGACTTTTAAAAATAAACTAAGGTGAATGTTTTATTTTAAGTAGTTTTCAAAAAAAAAAAAAAAAAAAAACAATTTGAAATAAAAGAAATATTTGGTAATTAAAGAAAATAATAAATAACGTGCTAAGCAAACAGGAATTGTTAAATAGCTACAAAGAAATTATTTATACAGTTTAACACAATTACAAAAATATATAAAATTCGTTCAACAAAAATCCTAAATTTGTATTTTTTTTTAATATCAAATCAATTTCACCAATTCTTTTTAAATATCAATTCATATTTAAATATAGTTTTTCATATAATTTAATTTTTATTTGACAGGAAAAACGAATTTTAAACACAAATTGATATCTAAATAAATTGGTGAGATCGGCCATTAATACAAAAGAAAGTTTAAGCTAAAAAAGTTTTGGAGACATAAAAATATTTTAAATTTAATAAAGGTTTACAACACAGATTTTCTGTTAAAATTTTTCTTAATAAACGTTTGTTAAATTTAATAATCATTTATGAATCCGGGGGTTATTATATTAAGGGAAATCGTGAACATTTTCTCATAAGCTTCAAATTAAATGGGGTCCATTGACAAAGTCATTTAAATTTTCATTAAAACTTTGTTCCACTTCTGCACATGCAAAGTTTTCTTTCACAAATTTAATATTCCGGGATCTCGTTGCGCTAAAGAACTGCTGAAATAGAACAAGCTAAAACAAAAGTCAAATAATACTCTTGAATCCCATAAACTTACCAAAAAATTATTTAAAAAAAACATACGCATCAATAAAAAAATTAAATTTTGCCTGACACGCCTAAATTTTTTGTACTCTACATAAACCCTAAAATTTTTTTTCTACAAAATTTATTTAAAAACATTTGTAAAACTTGAAATACTTATGGCTAATAAATCAATGAATGTTTATACGTTGGTTTAGTTAAACTAAACTTAAATTTATATGTAGTTTAAACTTAACAGTCGTAAATCGGTGCCCCATACATAGTAAGTAGTGCAAAAAATAATAATGTGGCTGCACTACGATAAATGTTGTTAAATTCATATGGTTTGTATTGGTTGTTTAAACGCCCGATTTTATGCGTTCAGAGATGGTTTAAATAGATAATAGATTTGCGGGTTCAAATAAGTTTAACTTGCACTGATTTATTAGCCCTTATTATGAAACTCTATTTTTCTTTCTATTTTATTCTATTCTATTCTATTCTATTCTATTCTATTCTATTCTATTCTATTCTATTCTATTCTATTCTATTCTATTCTATTCTATTCTATTCTATTCTATTCTATTCTATTCTATTCTATTCTATTCTATTCTATTCTATTCTATTCTATTCTATTCTATTCTATTCTATTCTATTCTATTCTATTCTATTCTATTCTATTCTATTCTATTCTATTCTATTCTATTCTATTCTATTCTATTCTATTCTATTCTATTCTATTCTATTCTATTCTATTCTATTCTATTCTATTCTATTCTATTCTATTCTATTCTATTCTATTCTATTCTATTCTATTCTATTCTATTCTATTCTATTCTATTCTATTCTATTCTATTCTATTCTATTCTATGTTAGAGGCCGGTTTTAGTTAATAATAATGGGACTTATTACTTTTACATGGAGCTGTCATTGAGGCGGTTAATTGACACCTTACAGCTGCCATTTGACAGGTCTCACATATAATCTCCAGGAACGTGTTTAGTATTACTTACGTCAATGTTAGTCCATGGTATTAATCCAATAAAAAAGTCATAGAAATAAATTTAGGAGCCAATTATTAAAAAGTTCTTAGAAAAATTATTACACGTCATCATAGTACTGTACCGGTTACAAAAACAGTTTTTTAAACTAAATAAAAAATTACTTTATTAAAACAAAATTTATACAAAATATCTACATAGTTGTGAGTTTTTAATTGAACTGTAGATTTTTAATTTTAAATTTTGATATTTAGTTAAGCTCGAGTTCTTCAAATATAATTTTGATTAAATTATTTAACTGTAGAAAGGAATTTTACAACATGAAATTAACTGCCAGGCCCACAATGTCGACAAGAACATTTCTTGCGCATATTTATATTGAAAACAATAATAAAAAACTAAAATTTGTTTTTGTTTTCAATATAAATATACGAAAGAAATGTTCTTGTCGACATCGTGGGCCAGGCTGTAATTAAAATTTATTGTTAATTTTTATTCTTGGCTGAACTGGGGATCAAACTTGGGTTAAATTTACATTTCGAGAATAACCACATTCTCATCATCAGAATTCTTTACAGTTCTACCCTCTGCGAATACATACTTAAGTATACACGCCAAGATTTTAAAAAGTTTAAGAAAATGAAGTTACAAATTTTTTCCACAACTTGCTAATAAAATTTATAATTATTTCCCAAAACTTTTGAGTCAAAAGTTTTAAAACATTTTGTAATTATCTCCAATAAGTCTGCCATTTGTTTACAAAAATATTTTTTTTTAATCCAACTAAGTGATACAATTTTGTTTAGAATAATCAATAGTAGGTAGACTGGCCCACGCTTGTATGGAAAAGTAAAAGTATGGTCCAATACTTTCTCCACAAGCCTGATTTTGTTTCTTTTACTAAAATATATGTATATACCAAAAATTGGATCAATAGGACAACATTAAGAGGTCGCGATGAATGGCGACATTTATGTTTCACATCTTATACCTATTACATGCATTTACTTTTGGCTTGTCATTATTGTACTTGTTCATGTATTTGAGTTACTTTTTTACACTTTTCTTTGATCTTTACCAGGTTAACATTTTTTAGAATTCAAATATATTCATCCCTTCACATAATTTGAATGCAAAATTACAAGAAACGAGTTTAGAAGGATTATGGAAATTTCTGACAGTGAGTCAGATTCTTCGCACGAAGAAGTTTAGTTTCGCAAAAAATAAAATACAACTAAACCAAAAAAAATAAATCTGTTTTTTAAAGCGAATTTATTGGATCTATTGACCGTGTAAGTCTATCTGATCCCGAAAAATCACTTAACTATCGCAACCTCTAAATATTGACCGATTGTGCTCAAATTTGGACTGAACATTCTTAAGCACTATTCGAATAGGGTCAACGTTGTGGAGCGCGAATAATTGATACTTTTGTATTTTGGGCCACCCTAATAGTAGGGTATTCATTCGGTTAACCGTCAATCGATTAATTAATACCCGATTAACTGATCGGTTAATTTCAAATCAGCTTTTTTCTATTAACGATTAAACCGGTTAATTTCAGTCGATTAACCGATTAACCGATGGAACAAAATTTTCAAAATTTTGTAGTATTTTTTTGTGTTTTTAATAATTTGTTTCGTCTCATATACAAAATATATGCATGTGTTAAGAAAACATTTTTACACACAAACAAAGAAGGTGTTCCGTGATCTTCATTTTAAACCATTTTCCGCCGACTGGTGACTCAAATTACAATGTTTTTTATCTTCATCATCGATCAATAGGAATGTTGCGAAAAATGGGTTAAATGTTTGATTGCCAAACCTTGTTTTCACGTACTTTTATTATGTATGTATTTAATTATTTGTTTGTTCTCATGTCTTCTCAATTAGAAGTGTTAAAAATTTTGAAAAACTCTAATGGCGTAATCGAGTATTTTATATGTTTAGAGAAATTCTAGAAAATGAGTCAAGTTTTGTCAAAACTAAAGAAAATAATCGCTTCGATACTTAATATTTAAACCAAATTACTTTTCTCAAAGATTATTTTATAAGATCTCCTTTAACTATTGAAATAACTAATTAAATTATCTCAGTTTATTTTTTTATAAATACATATTTGGGGGATTCACCAAGGTAGTCATAAAGTCTTATGTCATAAAATAATTACAAGAAATATATATCGTCAGCTTAATATGCATACCGGCTAAATTCACTTTTTATGTAAATTGAGATTTTGATGCCGTGTGGTAGAGAAAGAACCGCCTCGTCGACCGGCAGGTAGTTTTTCTTCTATTTTAGTCTTGAAGTGTGTAAAACTAACTATATTTAATTTTCTATCAAGCTGCAAAAAGGAAAAATAAAAAGCTTTTTATCTCTCCTGTAAAATATGCTGAAAGTGAGCTAGCAGGTTTTCATATTAAGCCAACGATATGACTGTTGCGGGCTACCGCTTCTAATTTAGATTTCTACTGTTCAGTTAAGACGAATGAATGAACACAGCATTTAAATTTTTTTTTTTTTGTTTGAAACACAACAATATTTATTTTAAGCAATTTCATTTGGGATATTATGAGGATATTACTTGATAGAACACCTTGTGTATTAATTGAAAAATGTATATTACATATTTATGTTTTTTGTTTGTTTGCCCGTTTTAGTTTATTGTTGTTTTTTTTTACTAATAAATTCCAAATAATAAACAATTAATGCATTTTTATATATTGAAATGACTTAATTTATAAAAAAAAACGTTTTTAATCGGTTAACCGGTCAAAAGCAAAATTAACCGATTATTAACCGATTAAACCAAAACCTCGCTTAATTAATCGAGCGATTAACCGATTAATGCAAAAGGTCGATTAAATAAATACCCTAATCAATAGTGACGCGACTGATTGCTGTCCAGTTGCTCATTTTTGTGTCACACCGATAAAATTGTCAAATGTTGTCGAGAAAAGCTATTTGAAAGTCTAAAAAAGCTTATAAAATTATAGTACTTAAAATTTGCGTCACTTGTTTATAATTTTCAAAAAAACTTTTTAAATACCTGCTCTAATTTGTTTTCTAAATACGTTCTGAATGGATCTATTTAAACATATTTTTAGAATATTTTGATAATTTTTAAAAAGCTTTTAATTTTATAAAAATTTTCTCTTTCAAATAAAAAATCTCTCTTAAGTAAATTCAATGAAAGTTCTCTGTTTATATTTTAAATTAATTTTCTTCTTCGAAAGCGTAAAAAACGACTGCAAATTTTCATTTTATTTTCTTTGTTCTTGTTATCATGATGTTTTCATTAACAGCAGCATACTCTCAATTAACCCATGGAGAAAGTAAAGAGGGAATAATTAAAAATATTGAAATAGAAAAAATTCAAAATTTCAATTGTTATTAAACTTTTAGAAATTAAAGTTCATAAAGAATAAACTGTTTTACCCAATTCTGATTAGATAATGTCGAAAAGAACTTAAAAAAATTTTTTAAAATTAGAATATGGGAATTATTTTTTTTTTCAAAAATTTTTTTATATTATATTAAACATTTTTTTTAATGTGCTTTAATATAAAAATATTATAAAAAAAATATTTTTAAGGTCCTTAACTGATCGTTAATGCTGTATTGTTTAAAGCGAGTGAAAAGTTGATAATTACACTGTGCAACAAAAAAAAAAAAAAAAAAAACCCAGCCTCCATACTTGCAACGTAAAATGAAACAAGAATGTTGGTAGAGCAAATCTGCCAAAGGATTTTAAAAAGTTAGCTGGGGTTCGTGAAATATGGGCCCCTAAAGTTTTTGAATTTTTTGAAAAGGCGTTCGGTATAAGTCAAAAAAAAATATACTCAATGTACTTCTGAGCTAAAAAATAATTTCACTGCCTGTTTTTAGAAAACGTAAACAAGTGAGTGAGTGAGAAATTATATGGAAAACAACAATAAAAAAAGAAAATTTGTTTTTGTCTTCAATATAATTTCTCACTCACTCACTTGTCTACGTTTTCTAAAAACAGGCAGTAAGTATATTTTTTTTTACTTGTACCAAACGACTTTTCAAGAAATTTAAAAATTTCAATGCCAAAAATTTTGAAAATCCTTTTAACGTACATTGCAAAAACTTTGGTCTTAGAAGACCCCTCGTTAAATTTGATGCAGAAAATATTCATGAAACATTTCACCCCCGTTTTAGTATACTTTTGTGGGGAAGTTAAAAAAAGGACAAAAATTACCCCTTAAATTGAGTCTTCGAGGGTCAATATATTCTAAGAAAAGAATCGCCATACGATTCTACTAAGACATCTGAAATAATTTTTTAGCTCAGAAGTACATTTACCACATTTTTTTTTACTTATGCCGAACGCCTTTTCAAAAAAATCAAAAAGTTTAGGGGCCTATATTTTGGGAACCCGAGCTAACTTTTCAAAACTCATTGGCAGATTTGCTCTACTAGTCGTCTAGTTTCATTTCGCTTTGCAAGTGTTGAGGCTGGCGGCGATGACTCGAATTTTGTTGCACAGTGTTATAAATTACAGATTTAAACACCTTTAATAAACGCTTTATATTCAAAAACAGCATGAAAATAAGACCATTTTTTAATTGATCTCAAAAATGGGTTAAGACGTATGGTATTTATTTAATAAAAATATTAACAGAAACGATTTGTTTAGCACATTGTTTTGATATCTTTTTTTGGGTTGTGTGAATTTTTTTTTTACCAAACTAAAATTAAGTTATTATCCAGAGAGAAGAGACAAGATCAGTTCTGTTTAAGCGATAAAAGATTTAACATCAAAACAAGATCACATATTTCTTACGCGAAGTTATTTATTTAGTTCGGGCAACAAGTGGTTGACTTTTAAAAATAAACTAAGGTGAATGTTTTATTTTAAGTAGTTTTCAAAAAAAAAAAAAAAAAAAAACAATTTGAAATAAAAGAAATATTTGGTAATTAAAGAAAATAATAAATAACGTGCTAAGCAAACAGGAATTGTTAAATAGCTACAAAGAAATTATTTATACAGTTTAACACAATTACAAAAATATATAAAATTCGTTCAACAAAAATCCTAAATTTGTATTTTTTTTTAATATCAAATCAATTTCACCAATTCTTTTTAAATATCAATTCATATTTAAATATAGTTTTTCATATAATTTAATTTTTATTTGACAGGAAAAACGAATTTTAAACACAAATTGATATCTAAATAAATTGGTGAGATCGGCCATTAATACAAAAGAAAGTTTAAGCTAAAAAAGTTTTGGAGACATAAAAATATTTTAAATTTAATAAAGGTTTACAACACAGATTTTCTGTTAAAATTTTTCTTAATAAACGTTTGTTAAATTTAATAATCATTTATGAATCCGGGGGTTATTATATTAAGGGAAATCGTGAACATTTTCTCATAAGCTTCAAATTAAATGGGGTCCATTGACAAAGTCATTTAAATTTTCATTAAAACTTTGTTCCACTTCTGCACATGCAAAGTTTTCTTTCACAAATTTAATATTCCGGGATCTCGTTGCGCTAAAGAACTGCTGAAATAGAACAAGCTAAAACAAAAGTCAAATAATACTCTTGAATCCCATAAACTTACCAAAAAATTATTTAAAAAAAACATACGCATCAATAAAAAAATTAAATTTTGCCTGACACGCCTAAATTTTTTGTACTCTACATAAACCCTAAAATTTTTTTTCTACAAAATTTATTTAAAAACATTTGTAAAACTTGAAATACTTATGGCTAATAAATCAATGAATGTTTATACGTTGGTTTAGTTAAACTAAACTTAAATTTATATGTAGTTTAAACTTAACAGTCGTAAATCGGTGCCCCATACATAGTAAGTAGTGCAAAAAATAATAATGTGGCTGCACTACGATAAATGTTGTTAAATTCATATGGTTTGTATTGGTTGTTTAAACGCCCGATTTTATGCGTTCAGAGATGGTTTAAATAGATAATAGATTTGCGGGTTCAAATAAGTTTAACTTGCACTGATTTATTAGCCCTTATTATGAAACTCTATTTTTCTTTCTATTTTATTCTATTCTATTCTATTCTATTCTATTCTATTCTATTCTATTCTATTCTATTCTATTCTATTCTATTCTATTCTATTCTATTCTATTCTTTTCTATTCTATTCTATTCTATTCTATTCTATTCTATTCTATTCTATTCTATTCTATTCTATTCTATTCTATTCTATTCTATTCTATTCTATTCTATTCTATTCTATTCTATTCTATTCTATTCTATTCTATTCTATTCTATTCTATTCTATTCTATTCTATTCTATTCTATTCTATTCTATTCTATTCTATTCTATTCTATTCTATTCTATTCTATTCTATTCTATTCTATTCTATTCTATTCTATTCTATTCTATTCTATTCTATTCTATTATCGATAGTTCAGATTTCACTATCGATTGTGCAGGAAAACTTTAATTATTTTTTTATAAGACTACAGTCCGTTGTTTTTATCGCTTTATTAAATGTATGAGACAATTGTATATACGGACGTTATTTAAGATGGCAGGTTTTTAAAAATGCATAAGTACCTTTCTGAAAGAACCGAATTAACTGGGACTATAAGATATTCCATTGCAACTTTAAAAAGTTTTCTAAATTCTAAAACCAAAAAGGTAATCAATCTAGCGGACTTATCCTCTAATGGTCGTTCATTGTTTTTTTTCCATGCTCGCAATTGCAAATGCAATTGCAATTGCATTGGGATTAGCATTTTTTTTACAACATTACAAAAATATTTGACATTTCAGTCCCTAATAAACATGTTCAAATTTCGATTTAAAGGCCTTTAATTAGCAGTAAAAAGCACTACTAAGTAATCCATACCACTTGCCATTCTTGTTGTTTGTATTCATTTCTGTAATTCAGCGCGAATTAATAAAAACAAGTAAAAATTTGCGTCAAAAATATATGTGTGTATAGCTGCTGTTAGATGTCTTCATAGCTGTATTTTAAATAATAATAATATCGATATTGATATTTTGTCTATCGATATTTTCGATATTTGAAGACTATCGATAGTCTATCGATAGTTTCCCAGCACTAATATATATATGTATAAAAATTAAAAATGTTTGAATGTTTGTTGGCTTATAGACTCCTAAACTACTGAACCGATTTTTTTTAAGTAACATCACGTGAGTCCTAAAAATAAAATAGGCTATTTATTTTTTCGTTAGGGGGAGGGGAATTGGTACCCCCAATTGGATGCCAATATTAAATATCGCATATCTTAAGAGGCGCTGCACTCATTTTGTTGAACTATTGGTAGTAGGATCTTCTGAGGGTGTAAATACCGCCCATACAATGCACATATTAAATATAGCTCAAATGAAGAACTATTAAAGGGAGAGTCTTCAAATGTGGTAAAAGCTACTATTATAGCAAACTTTAAATTTCAATTAAAAATGGGCGGGGTTGACAGCGGAGGAACTGTACCCCTCATAGACAGAAATATTAATAAGAGTCGCTGCACGCATTCTGTTGAAGTTTTCGTAGTAGGATCTTCTGAGCACCAAAATTTAAATAAAATAGCAGCGGTACCCCCATAGGACGCCAATGTTTAATATCGCATATCTTAAGAACTGTTAATGTAAGAATGTTCAAACTTTGTAGAAGTCACTCTTATGGTATACTACACTTTTAAAATAAAAATAAAGCGGGCAGGCGCAGCGGGGTATACCTCCCATAGGATGCATATATTAAATATTGCTCAACTGAAGAACTATTAAAGGGAGAGTCTTCAAACGTGGTTAACGCTACTATTATGATTAACTATAAATTTCAATATGGAAATGTTCGGGGAAGACAGAGGAGGAGCAGTACCCCTCATAGATAGAAATATGAATAAGAGTCGCTGCACGCATTTTGTTGAACTTTTGGTAGTAGGATCTTCTGAACCCCAAAATTGCAATAAAATAGCAGCGGGGAAAGTGCTACCCCCCATAGGACGCCAATGTTTAATATCGCATATCTTAAGAACTGTTGCAGTAAGAATGTTCAAACTTTGTAGAAGTCACTCTTATGGTATACTACACTTTTGAAAATAAAAATAAAGAGGGTAGGCGCAGGGGGAAAATACCTCCCATGGGATGCATATATCAAATATCTCTTAACTGAAGAAGTGGTTAAAGCAGTGTAGCGAAGCGCACCGGCTTAAGCTAGTTATGATATAAATACTAATTATTAAATCAAATTCTGGCAACATTGGTCTGAGAGATACACTACAAATGATATGATACTACTTTTCTTTAATTTAATATTCCCCTGATTACCTATTAAAAGGTTGCGTATATGTCATAAATATTTTAAATGTGCCCACTGTGCAATTAACACATGTTTGCAAGTTTTGTATTTGCTGTTAAATACATCAAAAATGTAAACAAATATTCAATTTACTAATTAATTCGTTAGGTTTAATTATAAAGTATATATCAGTGTTTTTTAGTTTACTTTTTTGTATATGTATAAAAAAATTTGACAATTACAAACAATTTACTATTTAACTAAAACAAATTTAATTTCTTTTTAACACCAACTTAATTTTAATTAGATTTAATTCAATTCCACCCCTATCTTGAATAAAATTTCTCTCAAACTTTGTTCCCTTTCCCGCAAAATTGTATGCGAAAAAGCAAAATTTCCAGAGCAAAGACTGTTGTGCTCTTATTATTCACGATAAATTATCGAAACAAATCAATAAATGAATATTGTTATGATTCATTATAACTTTTCGAACATTTTTGTCAATTCGCTGTTAATTGATGGTTGTGTGCATTTGAAATTAAAAGTGTTAATTATTGACAAATAAAATTTAATTGATTCAGTGCATTATGATCAAAGTTTGTGCATGTGTTTATTCTTAATAAAAAAAAGAATTTAAAAAAAATAGTTTAATTATTTTAATATCTTCTCTGCCTACAAAAATTCAAGGTCATGCCTGTTCGCCCAGAGTTGAGTTCATTTGCCCAATATATATTGAAGGGAATTTTCCTGTATTAAATAAATTTTGCCCAGTTTAGAAATTTCCCTATACATTTGTTAATTCTGTTTATTTTTATACCCTTCACCGAAGGTAAGAGTGTATATATAACTTTGTCATTCCGTTTGTATGTTCCACAATATTGATCCTACACCCTATAAAGTATATATATTCTGGGTCCTTATGAAAAGCGAGGTTCAAATCCGGTTGTCCGTCTGTCCGTCTGTCCGTGTGTATGTTGAAATGGGTTTTCCGAAAACCCCATAAATGATGTGGCGTGATTTTAGAAGTGGGCGTGATACCTCCCTTACAAAAAAAAAATAAAAATTGTATAAAAACCTAAATTTTAGGGCTGCTATATGTCCTATGGATATGACTTATAAACCAAAATATCGGAAATTTTTAGTAGAACATATTTTATAAAAAACTCGGGAAAATCGGTTCAGATACAAAAAAGTTATGACCAAAATTAAATTTTTTTTTTTAAATACCCACTTTCGGGAACCATAGATCTCCCCGAGTCCAAGCTTTATAACTCAAGTAAATGGCAAATTTCTTCTTAAACACGTCGGTATAAAAACCTGTCAAATCGGTTAAAAAATGGCTGAGTTATACCCGAAATACTGAATCCCCAAAAATTACTCTTTTTTTATACCCTTCACCGAAGGTAAAAAGGGAATAAATAATTTTGTCATTCCGTTTGTAATTTCTACAATATTGATCCTACACCCTATAAAGTATATATATTCTGGGTCCTTGTGAAAAGCGAAGTTCAAAACCGGTTGTCTCTTATTCTGGCCATATTTCATTTTAATGATATTCAAACAACGTTCGTTTATGGTTCAGTCGTCTAGGGGGTTGAGTTTAGAAACTGTTAGTCCTCTGGTTCAATTTTTCAAAGAGAATTTTTCTCTTAATTTGTATGTTCTAAAAACGATTAAAAAAAAAAATTTACCAGTTTTATTTAGTTTTTGTCTAGTTGCTCTGTATTCTGCTCGCACAATGGTGAAGGGTATATAAGATTCGGCACAGCCGAATATAGCACTCTTACTTGTTTTTTTACATTCAATGCATGAAAAGCAAGTTACAGAATGATTTTTAAATAAATTTATTACAAGCTGTACATTTACTTGAATATTTTATATTGTGTTGGGAAATTTTGACCCATGTTTACAAAACGCGTAAAAACTTCACTTCCTTTTTCAAAATGAATAGCTTCCTTCCTTCACTTATAAGTTCGTAGCTTTCTTCTATCACTACTTATATAGCTACTGCTATAACTTCTTCTTTCTGAATGTATGTATGTAGGTAAAAAGATAATGACTTATATTTTAATGCGTTCATTTTGGGACATCCCTTTTAAAATTAATCGGTGCTTTCAGTAGAATTGTAAGTACCCTGCGGGAAATTTATGTCAATTGGTCCCACAGACTGGTCCTGGGAGTTGTGAAAATAGAACAGGTACAAAAAGAAAGAACTCATGACCAGTGAAAGGGGAACCAATCATGTAACTGGTTTATGGAGAACAAAAAGGTAGAAAAAGTAATGAATTACAGTACAGTCTTTACCGGTGGTGTGATACATATTTTTGGGACTTTCTAAAATTGGGCTCTTGAATTTAATTCTAGGACTTGTTTTATTGAAATAATACTACATCGTATTTAAATAATACTACATTAAAGTAACTGTCACTAAACACGTCCATTGAGAATAGATTTGTGACTGGTCAAATGGTGTCAATTGACCCCCTCCAATGACAACCCCATGTAAAAGTGATAGGTCTTATTCATAGAAAGTGTTAAAACTAGAACCGGTCTCTTCCACCAAAGACCTATCACAGGACTACTTTGGTGTCAGTTCGTTTCCCTCTAGGGTAGTGCTATTTATTATTTCTGATTACTGAACACATTATTTTGTAGCCGAAGTTTTTACTGGGTACATACGAAATATTTAAAAAAATCTGGTGGCCTGGAGTTAGTACAAATGAGCAACTTCTTCAACTCGCCGGGTGAAGGAAATAAAAATTCGCAAATAAAGAAAGCCACGACTGTCACGAGTCCCTTAAACAGAACCCCCAAGGCTCAGGGAAACGAAGACGACCAAAGCCTACATGGAGACGCACAATCCTAAATGAGACCAGAAAATCATTTAATAACCTTTGCTTTATTGCAACAGTCTGACAAGCAAGGAAATTCCTTGTAGACAGTCTATGTTACTGATGTAATTTGCTACACAGTAAAATTTAAATTTTAATACTAATAAATGCATTATTTCCCAAATTTTCTGATCCTTCCCCATTGTGTTACTTCCTCATTTTCTTTTACCATTAAATCGTTTTAGTTTCCCGCGAGAACTTCTTAAACACTTTTCATGTTTCACGAAAAAGTGTAGAAGTGACAGATGCAGGGATGGTTAATTGAAATTTTGAAATCGTTGTTATACCCTACAAAAAGACTAACAAAATTTAAGAGTTATTTCTTTTAAAAAAAGACTTATACCAGAAAAATTACACCCCAGTAAAAACTTCGCCTACTTTTTCAAAATGACTAGCTGCCATCACTCATTATTTAGCAGCTTTCTTTTCTAACAACTTCTGTTATGCTTTTTGCCGATGTCATTTTGGAAAAAATACGGCCCGATGATGCCGCCAGCCCATCAACCGGACCAAACAGTCACTCTTTGTGGGTGCATTGGAATCCACTGAGTTGAAAATGTGCCTCATCACTGAATCACGAAGTGCACGATATGCATTTTGATTTGATCGCCCATTTTCATAATAAGCCTGAATAACTTTAACGCGTTGCTCGATTGTGTATCTCTCCATGGTTCAAATTGAGTTAGTCTGAAATTGAGAAATGTCAAATGAAATGCAGAAAAACACTTGACGTTATGGTGTGGTTCACATTCAACATCGGCCCTTTAAATTTAACCATTCATTCAAAATGTTGCTTTAAACTTGATGAGAAACCTGAATCCAAAAAGTTTTACTGCCTCGATTTCGAACAAAATTTTCCTTCGCTTAACTTACATTTAAAATAAAAGGTCTCTCCTTTTGAAAATTTTGTCAGGCAATTTACAAAGTGTTCTATTGTGTCATATTGGCCGTACTTGCTATCAGGGGTGTTCTGGAAATCGAAAACGCAAAACGCAAGAATTTTAAACATCGTTTTTTAATAAAATTTCTGTAATAAAAGAATTTTATGACAAATATTATTAAAATATTTTTCAAATAAACAGAATTTTATAACAAAAATTATAAAAATACGATTAAAAGTGTAATTAAGACAACTTCCAAATTCTTGCGTTTGGGTTTTCGATTTCCAGAACACCCCTGTATATTATTATGTATGTATATATCGGGGTTTTCAACAAGAACTTTGTTTTCTTAAACAAAATAAAACAAAAAAATTTAATGAAGACTATTCGAATTTTTATTGTATTACGAAGAGAAAAGTTTGGCTGTTATGCCAGCACGCTGAAAGATGTCGATTCTTTCATCAAAGTTTTTAATCACTTTTTGACAAAATTCCGGGTCTATTTCGCTGATCACATCACGAATTTTTAGTTTTAAGGCTGCTATCGATTCGATTGGCTTCGTATAGACTCTGCCCTTAACAAAGCCTCACAGCTGATGTTCGTAAAATTATGTGATCGGTAAATTTGGTTTCCAATAAATTTATCGTTTCTTTGGCTGTGTGAATGTAACAGAACCACCATTTTCATAGTGGATTTTAATTATTTTAATGCGATTTTCGAGCGAAATTGAATTCATTGTAACTGTAAATGTCAAAACTATCATGTCGTTGGTGTTGCTACAATTAAAAAACAAAGTTCTTGTTGAAAACTTAACAACAATATAACACTTTTCGAATTGCCGAAATAAGATAGAACCTTTTTTTTAAAAAAAAAACTCTGATAAAATTTTCATACTTTTGCAAAATTGGTATTAAAGTTTATATAAAGAAAATTTACAAATTGGACTTAAGCTTTATTAGGTTTATATTGTTAAGGCCCGTTTTCACGACTTAACGATAGCTAAATGTAGGAAGTTATCGAACAGATAATGAGGTTTTAATTATCACAAGTTCCCTTTAATATAAAAGTGAAGGATAAGGTAAAGAGAGGAACGTTCTTCCTTTAACTTTTGTCGTAAGGTTTAGATTTGAGATTGCCATACTATATTCACATATTTTTATATATGGCAACTCCAAGTATATAATATTTTGTAAATTAATAACAAATTCGTATTTTGACAAATAAAATTTACAAAATGTTAAATTCATGTGTACGCAGTATTTCATTAATATTTGCCATTATTAAAAAATATTTGTGCACACAAAAATTTAAAATGAGAAAAGTAAAA
Organism: Pollenia angustigena; assembly: GCA_930367215.1. Lineage (NCBI taxonomy): Eukaryota > Metazoa > Arthropoda > Insecta > Diptera > Polleniidae > Pollenia > Pollenia angustigena. Next base: position 288,717,046 of record OV884056.1, read on the forward strand.
AAAAGTACGTAGTTGCCAGTTCGTATTTTTATTTTGGCAAAAATAATCGGTATTTACTTAAGTGTTGCCACATTTTTAAAAATGTTAAGTTTATTGTATACAGAAGTTGTGAAAACGAAAAATAGTTGAAGGTAACTTTATTCCTCACTAGTGCTAAAGGTACCAATAACTATTTCGATCTTTAAAGGTAAGTCGTGAAAACGGGCCTAAAAAGGACACAGCATTGTTTACTATCACAAAAAGTAGTAAAAATATGAAATAGTACTGCATTTTCCATTCCTGGACAATAACCAAATAATGTCAGCTTAAACAATACAAACTAATGTCAGGGCAATTGCTTAATATTGCTGCAATTTAAATATACTATTTAGCTGTCATTTTGAAAATATTTTTAATAAATTAACATTTTGCCTTAGATAAAGCAAAAGAGATTGAAAAATCAGGATTTTATTCATTAAAAAATCTCTGCTGCATTTAGAGTAAAGCACCACCCGTCCGTCCAAATACTCTCCTTCGCAGTTGTTTGCATTGAGAAGGAAAAGGCAAAAGTAAAATGCCATGAGTTCTTTTCTTTAACATTAAAAGATTCGTTATCTTGCTTTTGTAATAATAGTAATCCTGGCAGCTGATATAAAAGGAGCAGCTAAAACAACACTAACCCCACCACTTTAACTGGAACGAACAGTTTTTATGAGTATTCACTGGACTGAGTGCTTTTACTTGTTTCAGCTCTCTGACATTGATGGCGTTGTTGATGTTGATGATAACGCTCTGCTTGCCTGCCGCCTTCTCGATGTAGAAGGCTGACAATGATTATGTTGGTGCAGTTTTGTATTGCTGGAGTTGTTGCTGGCTGCAATTTCTAATGAAACTAGTTTAGAATGTTAGTGCAGTAGCCTTTGGCTATGAGAATGAATAGAATAGATTGGCTTGACTTGGTTTTGTCTGTGTAAACGATTATGAGCTTATGAAAAGTAGAAAACGAGTTACTAATTAAATCTATTGTTTCACAACTTTTCAGCAGCGGCGAGGCAAAATTAAATTTTTATTATGATAATAATGGGAAATTATTGCAAGGACGGGTTGGATGTCATAAAATTAAGGAAAGGGGAGGAAAATTATAGAGAAATCTTCTGCTAGTAATAAATAAAGCATTTTATTATTTTAAATACGCTTTAAATTTATTTATTCGGAATATTAGAATTCTTGACAAATTTTAGCAGCAGGTTCAACTTTTTTTGCGCCACTTCTTTTTCCCGAAAAACTATTTACAAATACTTAATTAAAAATGTTTTATTTCCAAGAAAGAAATTTTACCAATATTCTTAATTCGACAAAAATTTTGTGAAAATTATTTCTTTTATAAAAATTTTGTTAATTTGCAAATAAAAATTTTACCAAAATTTCTACACTGATAAAAATTTTACCAAAAAATTCTGCCTCAATATTTCTTATCAGAGGAAAATTAAAAAAAAGAAGGAAGTTTTAAACCACAACAAAAAATATTCTTCCTTTTTTCAGCTGGTAATCCCAACAAACATCCTGCAAATCCTTTAGGCAGCAGCCAAAGCTCGATTGGTGGCACTACGACGAATGCTGCTGATTTTGCCAACACTAGCTGCAGCAGTGCCATAGTAAAAGAGATAGATTTGAAAACACATTGTAAATTAGAATTGCACAAATTCCCCCAGGAGATGACACAATCTCAAAACAACACTAATGAACAAAATGGTTCAACTATAATTCTAACTTCAGCACTATTTACTCCATCCACAGACCGTCAAACTGCTTTAAATGGAGGTGGTGGTAGTATTGGTGTTGCCGCTGCTGCTGGTGGAGGAGATAATGGTGCTGCTAGAGTTGGATATGTTGCCGCACGCCGTGATAATGCTTATAGGGGTCCAAAAATGTGAGTAATTAAAATTTAAAAACAAAACGTGTAAGAGCGTGTATTTGCTAAAACTAAAAGTAAGGTTAAGTGATTTGTGAAAGGTGGAATGTAGGGGTTTCCATAAAAGTAGATATAAATTAAAGTATAATTCTCTTTGCAACAGTTTCAAGCAGTGTTCGAAAATAAACCGTACCTTATTTAGTGTTCGGCTCACACACCCAAGAACGATATCTATTTGTTAGTGATTGTGTAGACGAACAGAACCCTTAATTCGTAACTATTTTTAAGAACGTAACGAACATTATGTAGTGTTCTGTTCTTCGTTAAAAAACAGAACAATTGTAGTGATACTTTAGAGAAACATTATATTTCAATGTTTATTTTTTTACATTGATAGAGAAATGAACAAACACAAAATTTTAGCCACGACCGCACCACGAACAGCTCGTGTGTGTATATGTTTTGTTTGTGTAAAATTATTTTGCTGGCTTTTTGTTTTTTTTTTCGTATGTTTTTTTTGTTTTTGTAAAACATTTTTGGTTTTTTTTTACCAGCCAAAAGGGATTAACATTATTCAGCCGAACCGAACACAATGAAGTTTGTGGATTTAAAAAGAAAAAACCAAACGTAATAAAATGTTCTCATCTTTTGTTGAGTTTGATAAAAACAGTATTATTTTTGTGTCCGAAAGATGACAAACAGGGAAACGTTATTTTTTTAATGATTTTCTACACAAACGCTATTATTTAGCTTTAGAATTTTGAGTTTAAGTTAACCATTTAAGTATTTTATAAGGAACAACCCATATTGGATGATCACTGTGTCAAATACATGTGCAATTATTTCAGTTCGTTTTAGTATGTTTGTATTGTAATTATATTACTCCTTCAGAAACACTCACATTTATACAAACACATTGTTTGTGGTTAAAAAATAGCTTCTAACAAGTGACGGGGTTTATATGTATATACAAACGTCTATACCATAATGAGTTTACAGTCTCTGGTCAATAAATTAAGACTGGAAGTAAAAAAAATATTTTGTTGATGGCTTTTCGCAGGAGACGCTTTTCTACCTAAAAGTCACCAAAACTATTTATCATAAGTCACGGTCCAAGTTCTTTAAAAAAAATTCCAAAAAAAAACATCATTTAAATGGCTATGGCTGTAAGTGCATGCAAGTGCATGCTTTGAATAGGAAATACAAATTACAACACATTATTATGTTTAGAACGGATGAACCAAGGAACGAATGGACAAAATAACCCACCTTTGGCTTAGTCGTGTTTTCAAAAGGAAAAAAGAAACAAACTTCAAATAGAAAAATGGATCAACAAATTAAATAAAGTCTAAATATTTACAGGCATACTAACATAAGCAAATAAAAACCCTGAAGATTTGAAAAGAAAGAGAAAAGTACTTTTTACTTACAAAAAACAAGCCCTTTTTCACTTTAGTACAAGTCTTAAGTCTTTGATTAAAATACTTCCCTGATCTAATTATGGTTTGAAAATGTTTAAAAAACAATAACAACTTAGCATGGCAGGGTTGTATTTTCCCCGAAATACGTAAGACTGGTGTGATAGTGTAGAGTACCCTTAAGTAACAAACATGACTTCAATATATATATATTATACTCCTTAACACCACAAGTGGTGATTTTATGGTGGTACATAAATATATTTTGGTTAGTTTGCCCCAAAACAGTTCGTTGTTATAAGCACTCTTTACTCCAAAATCTTTGCCTTTTTTTATATTTCTAATCCGTTTTAAACAAATAGCAAGCAAAAGTGCCGCAGCACTATCGCAAAACAAAAGCGAAAAATTAAGTTTGTACGAAAAAGGTTTGCGTTGTTTATTTTCAAACAGAAACAGGAAAGTGTGTGCTTTGCCAAGCCATTTGTGGCGTTTTTTGCCCTAAAGACATACAGATGTGGTAATGATTTACATGAGCACCATATGGGCTTAGTTCATAGTGGATCTTAACAACTGGGTGACAAAAAGGCTCTTATTTACCGCCCATGAGCGTGATAACAATAAGCACACTAAGGTAGCAAATTTAGTTCATATTCCGGCAATATTATAATTTAGCCCTTTGTTAAGGAGCCATCAAACTTCCGCTGCGCTCATGAAATCTGTCAATTATAGATTTTTGCCGAATTCTAGGTAATGATTGCAACTGATTCCCCTGATGATTTAACACAAGATGGTCAACTATTCTCAAGCTGATCCCTACAATCCCCCTGGGGGAAGAAAAATACATACGCTACCATAGATGAGCTAGGAATTTATGATCAATTATTTCGCTCTCATCATTCTCTCATAGTATGTGCAAAACAATTGAACGACTTAATAAGTCAAAATGTATTTGTAATTTGTGAATTTTGGTTGGTTCTGTCACCAGCACTGCAGGGTATACACGAATGCATTTATGTACATCCACAAAATTAAAACGTGCACTTCATTTAGAATAGACTTCCAGCACAGAAAACAATTAACAGTGACATAATGAACAATCTTGTTCACTTTAGACTTTTTTTTTGCAATTTTGCTATTGTTGTTGTCATTCTATGCGCTTGTTTGTCATTTAAACGCAAAAATTCTAGATAAAATAAGCAACAGTAACGGCACAGAATGTTTTCTGGCTAAATGTGTGAAATGTTTATTATTGCGGTGGTTTTAAGTACCCTACTTCTAGGTGCAAGTGTTAAAATATGTAGAAATTTAATTCCATTAATAAAAATTGAAACATGAAGTTAAATTTTACAAATCTTTTGCTTAATAAAAGGTATACATATTTTTTCAGAACGCGTGTATTTAGAAATATAGGAGCTTATTGTTTTTAAACAATTTTTATAACATGGTGATGTTGGAACTAAAACAATCCAAAAACAACATAGAAGTTTTTGCATTGCATTGTTGTTGTTTACGGCTCGAAATATCAACCATTCTTAGCAAAACACTAACAAATCAAAACAAATTAGCTCGATCTGTCATAATCAGATGGCGTTTCGACACCACCTGTAGTTGAATTCGCCTTGGTTGTAACCATAAGTGTTTTTGAAAAATCTGTTGTAACCACAAGTATTTTAAAATATTGTTGGTGAGTTAATGTAAAAAACAGAGCTTGGAAAAGTTCATATGCGGTCGCAACACCTCTCTCTAGTATTGTTGTTGTCACTCGTCAATTTGCACAGCAACAGCACGAAAAGCCTGTCTGTGTGTATTGTATACATGTTTTGTTTTTGTTAACATTTTCCTCTGTATTCAGAAACGATTTTTAAATTAAAAAAACGTTTATTAAGTCAAATTAACATAGAAAAATTGGTTTTTATGAATACAGTTTTTGTTTATCTTAATTTTTTTTTTTTTTTTTTTGTTTGAAACCCACTTAGGCAAAAAATATTGAAAAACACAACCAAAAAACTGAACATAGAACTATTGTGATTTTAATGATAATTAAATTTAATGAACTAAAGCCTAAAGGGCCAAATACGCTTGTCAAATGCTTGTCCAGCAGGCGAAATCACTCGTGTACGTGTGCTGGACGTAATATTCGCCGTCATATCTAAAGTTTTTTGATTTTCCAGCCACCATCAAACACACTTTTACTTATATACTACCACAATTCTTAATGAGTACTTTAATCAGTATATTTGGGCCTTAAATAATACCAAAATATCAAATTAAAAAGCGACTTCAACTAAAAAATCACAATTGTTCTAAAAATAGATATGGCCCAAGCTCTATATGTTCGCATTTGTACTTCAAGTTTTTACAAATATTATGTCGACGAAAGTGGACAAATTAACATAATTAAAAAATGTACTCAGGTGAGTAACAAAGTCTTGACAGAAAGAGTACGAAAAACCGAGGAAAAGGAAGAATAATGTAAATAAAAAAAAAAAAAAAATTTTAATTTACTAGATGACCCGTGCGACTATTTCGCACCGTAATTTTTATCAATGAAAATATTAATTTTTCAATTTCTAATTATTTTTCGTCAATAGTGTTAGAAATAAGCTTTAAAATGAGATATCATTCATTAAATTTGATGCGGTGGTATGGGAGATATTTGCAACCGACAAAAAAAGTGCTTTAGAAATAATATATATGATTACAGCAAATTTCGAACGATCAATACCATTGGTTAAATATTGATGTTTGACTGTTGGCTGTCTGGCAGGCCTCGCAGTGGTTCAGGAACAGAACTACAAAGACAACTGCTGATGAGAATGTGGTTATTCTCGAAACGTAAATTTAACCTGAGTTCGAACCCCAGCTCAACCAAGAATAAAAATAATTAACAAATTTACATTTTGTAAAATTCCTTCCTACAGTAAAATAATTAAATTTAATAAACTCAAGCTTTACTCAATATCAAAATTTCAAACTGAATATATATATTTTGTTTTTAGAAAAAGTTTTTTGTTCGTATAATAAGTTTTATCAATATCTACTGGTATCTGCTTGGAAACTAATGGGAAAGCGAAACGAATGCAAATGCTTTCAATTGTCAACCTCACTCTCTGTCCACCACGTAGTATGGACTTGGTGTTTCTCGTTAAAAAAACAAAAAAGGCTCTGACGACTGATCACAAGCGGATTAATCCTATTTATTGTATGTACTAAATCCATGAATTGTCACAGCAAAACTGGAGGCGATGTTGGCAGCCGCAACACCTGCATATGACGCAATGGCTTTACAGAGAAGCTTTAGTTAGCGAAGCCGGTCTTTGTTATACCATAGAGGAGAAAATCCTTGCGCCCTGCCGAAGGCCGGCTATGCTTTGAAGTAAACAAGTTGTGACGGGCCCGCCGCACGCCCCACGATCGCTAAGTAAAGCTTCTTAAATCTGCCTTTTTTCCAAACGAAGTCCGGATACGCAGAGAAGCTTTAGTTAGCGAAGCCGGTGTGTGTTATACCATAGAGGAGAAAATCCTTGCACCCGGCCGAAGGCCGTCTATGCATAGAAGCTTTAGTTAGCGAAGCCGGTTTTTTTTATACCATGAGGAGAAAATCTTTGCGCCCGGCCGAAGGCCGTCTATGCAGAGAAGCTTTAGTTAGCGAAGCCGGTTTTTTTATACCATGAGGAGAAAATCCTTGCGCCCAAAAGCGTTTTCGTTATGTTTTTAATATATACACCCAGAGAAAAAACAACAAAACAATTTCTATATTTTTTTAATTTGGGGACTTAGTTCCCTTTCATTAGAGGCCTTTTTTCACTCTTGGTGAAATTGGGGTCTTAGTTCATTCCTGATTAGGGACTTGGTTCACCTGTTTGGGGGCTTAGTTCATATTGGCTTTTTCAGGTTTTTTCCATAAATGAACGACGTCCCAAAATTTAGGGGCTTAGTTCATTTTGGGTTTGGGGAGTTAGTTCGTTGAGGAGTTAGTTCATACCTCCTGCTTAGTTATCTAAAGAAAGCGTCACGCCATGGAAATTTATTATAAGGAGATCATATTACACTCAAATTTATATAAAAAAGCAGTGTTTTTGAAGGCGGCATGAAATAACCCCCCACGATATAAGTCCCCAAAAAAATTATGAAATAATTCCCCAATTTTTGGGGTCCTATTTCATATGAAACAAACCCACAATTTTAAAATGAAATGAAGCCCCAACGAAATGAAATAACTCCCCAAATCAAAATGACATAAATCCCCAAAACTGGGGGAGTTATTTCATTTGAAATAAATCACCAATTCCTGAAAGTAAATAAATCCCCAAAAAGTATTCAAAACATCCAATCAATTTAAAATATAAATATCTACTTGGATGCAGTGTAATAAAAACAAAGGCAATAAAGACATTTGGCCTTATTTCTCTATGGAATGTAAAATGAAATCATATGGCTTTATTTACTATAGAGAAGTTCGACTGCATTAAAATTATTAACCCTTATCGTGTTTGGCGTATTTAAAATGCGTCTATGACTGTTTGGTAATAGATTAAAAGAAATAAGTTCATCTCTTTAATCTATTACCAAACAGTCGTAGGCGTATTTTAAATACGCCAAACACGATAAGGGTGATTATTTTCTATACTTGTAGACTCATAAAATTATAACAGTAACTGATTGTGGGTTATTAAATTCATTTTCCGTACTGTTACAAATTTAATAAAAATATAGTTAATTTCCGAATAATTTTATTTTTAAACATTTATGTTTGCTATTTAAAAAACAAACTAGCAAAAAATAAAGTTTTTTCGTATTTATTTTGTTATGTAGTTTGATTTTTGTCGGTTAAAATATATGTTTTAAAAGTAAAAACTAATAAATTTTAAGGAATATGATGTTTAATAAATAAAAAATTTTAAAATTAATGTAAAAATCATTTGTTTTAAATGAATTGTAGATGATCCGTTTTTTAAACGAATTTTAAGTGGTTTAAAATGAATTTTCGTTTGAATTTAAGTACATATTTTTTTGAGTGTACATTTCTTTTATAGTGTGCTCTAAAAGTTTATATAACGTTCAGGTTTTTAGTGGTTGTTCTACTCTTAAACAGTTTTCATTGTGTAATTATTCTAACATTTTCACACACACACACACCTTTGAAATTAATTATTTTTTAAGAAGTCTCATTTCACTATTACAGCGTAAGTTACGCCCAGGGTTAAATGAGATTTTAGCTCTACAAACCTGTTATTTAATTGAAGCTTTTAGCCATATTTACAAGATTTTCTTTTCGTGATAAGAAGTAGTTTCTAAAGATAATTTGAGGCAAAGTTTAAAGGAGTTTTTTATGTACTTTAAGTTTGTTGTACATATATAAGCTTGCCATTACGTTTGTAATTTCTACAATGTTGATGTTGGATCCCTTAATGGGTGAATATTCGGGGTCATTATGACAAGCTTAGTTGATTGATCGATGTCCGTGTATATGTTGAAATAGATTTTTAATTTACTTCAGATATGCTTGGGACTAGGTTGTAATAGAGCAATTCCATATGAAAGCGATCACCTTTTGGACGACCCCTCTCCGATTTTAAAATAAATAGTCTCAATCGATTGCCCAGCAAAAAATAATGTACCTACATATTTTTTTTTTTTTTTTTATAGTGACTGGTTTAGTGGTGGTCATAAATTTAAGAATTCTTCATAAGGGACCTCATTGAAAGTTGTTTAAAAATCAGGCTTTAATTGAAAAATAAAATTTTCCTAATTTTTCTTAGAAATTTACCTTTAAATTTTCCCATGAAAATTAAATTTTCCGATTTTCCACAGAAGCTCCTAAATTTTCCGGCTAATTTTTTTTTTTGGTTTCCTCATAATTTTTGCTTTAAGAATCAGCAATAAAAAAATGGGCCCCGACTCCTTGTTTGGACAGGAGAAGAGCATTTAAGAGACCACCTTGTTCAAAATACATTTTAAAAATTATTTTACAGTTAAAAATACATTTATGAAGAAAAAATCTTTATATTGACATTGCGTTTTTTTTTTTTATTTTTAACTGTCAAACCATGGCCCCTAGACTATGGGTAATTTTTAAAGAGTTCTACAAGATTAAAAAACTATTAAAAAATGCATTTATTGCATGCATTGGTGTAAGTGTTGAGTGCTTATTTCACTATGTACGTAGAATCTGTCCCAGCGGGTAAAAGAAGAAGTACAGATGCCTTCTAGAAGGTCTTTGTACTATTTCTTTTGCACGTACAGGGTGGCGCAGAATGAGCTATATGATTTAAATGGTTTATAATTATATTTATTTTTTATTTTTTTTTAAACACAGTATATTGATAAGGACTTTTTGCAATTATCTTTGAAAAATGATATCCTGTAAGTAAAGTCCATTTTCTGCTTCGCAAATACATGCTCCGCCGTGATAGTCCAAGTTGTGCCGAACGCCTCCTTGTTGATGTTGATGGACTATGCTGCATGCTCTCCCGTTCACGTTCAATATTTTGCCCAGTGTGCACGGTAGCTGTTAATCCAGCACAAGAAAGAGTTCTTACAGACCCATGTTGACTAAATTTCCAATCAAATGGTTTATTGCTGACGTTGTGGGTGCAATGCTCACATTAAAATATCGACGATATGCACGCTGTATCAACACAATAGAAATGAAAAATTTGAAAAATAAAATTCAATTATTTTTGTACGTTGTTCGATCGTTTAACGATTCATAATTAATTCCCCGATTCTCCTTCACAAAATGCTAAAGAAAACAAAGAAAGAATAATAATTAAAAAAGTTATAAAGAATTTAAACCATATATCTCATTCTGGGCTCCCTGTATAAGGCCTGCTCGCTCCATTCCATACTCATATCTATTTACACACATTGTCATTGCTCTCGCTTCTTTCACAGTTACATAAAAATGTCATCGGCATCAAAAAAAATTATTCTTTTGCTTTTGCTTGCGCAAAAAAAAACAAAACAAGAAGTGTTACTACTTATCTTCTCCCTTCTCATAGAAGGAATGTGTATCTTTTCTTTTATACGAAAGAGCCGAGGCCTTCACCACAGTTGTGATATTTCTTTCTTTATTTTTTTACTAATAAATAGTTCATTTTACATAAAACAACGCATTTTTACTTGCAAAAACTTAAAAAATAATATGTGTTTTGAACACTCTCACAGCGAAGTGGGTATTTAAATATCAATGTCATTGAATCAAACCTGCAGTCAACGTTATTTTTTTCTAAAGCAGAGCACACCTAAGGCTATAAGTCACCAAGAGGGTTTTTCAATTTTCCACTCTCCCAGTTTTCCAGTGCAGTTGTCGTTCACTTTTTCCAAATATTAAAAATTGCTAACTTTTAAGCCGCTAACTTATCCAATATAAGGGGGAAATATTTAACTTGAAAATTTTTTTTAAGTAGTCCTTTCCTTTCTTAATCTTTCTGTAAATACCAATTTCCTCTTACCTGAAGTTAGCCAGAATTTTTTTACTAAGGCTCTGTTTTTGGGTATTTAAATACCCATCAGTCCTTAATGGGTTAAGAAACAATGACATTTTTCAAAATGTAATTTTTTCCAATAAAATAAAAAAGAAATAGGTTAGAACAATTTATACCCCAGTAAAAACTTCGCCTACTTTTTTAAAATGAATAGCTTCTTACACTCATTATTTAATAGCTTTCTTCTATATAACTACTATAACTACTTCTATAACTTCTTATTTTTCAGATGTTAGTAGGTAAAAATTAATGACTTACATCTAAATGCGTTCATTTTGGGACATCCCTTGCAAAATTCATTGATACCTTCAGTAGAATTGGAAGAAGTATTTTTACTTTTTCCTGATTACTTAACACATTATTTTGTAGGCGAAGTTTTAACTGGGACATAACGCACCGGTTCCTCTAACGGGTTAAATCAAAATTTATAAATTTTCAGTAGAGACAAAAAACTGTTATCTAAAATTTTTTTTTTTTTTGGCTAAATATTAGAGAAATTGATCTCAAAACAAGTTAGAGTGCTATATTCGGCTGTGCCGAATCTTTGATACCCTCCACCGACAGTTCGAATGTTTAAGGACTAATATCTGTATGATGTTATTATTATCTTAAACTGTGACGATTTGTTATTAATTATGGTTTTAGGCGACTAAACTGTTTTCCGGTAGTAGGGTTTATATGGGGCCTAGGGTAAATTATGGACCGATCATCACGAAATTTCACAGCGTCATTTCTAGTCCTTTAAAAGTGTGACGTACCAATTTCTGTTATGATAGCATTATTAATTATGGTGTTAAGTGTACTAAAATGTTTTCCGGGAGTAGGGTTTCTATGGGCCCTAGGGTAAATGATGTACCAATCTTCACGAAATTTCCCAGTATCATTTGCAGTCGTACAAAACTGTGACGAGCCAAAATTTGTTATGATTGCATTATTTTTTACGGTTTTAGGCGTACTAAACTGTTTTCCGGGAGTAGGGTTTCTATGGGGCCTAGGGTAAATTATGTACCGATCTTCACGAAATTTCACAGTGTCATTTGTAGTCCTATAAAACTGTGACGTACCAAATTTTGTTACGCTAGCGTTATTTTTTACGATTTTAGACGTACTAAACTGTTTTCCGGGAGTATTGTTTATATGGGGCTTAGGGTAAATTATGGTGAGATCATCACGAAATTTAACAGCGTGATTTCCAGTCAACTAAAACAAATTTTTGCTAAATTTTATCTCATTCCGTGCCTTGTTCCAGCATTTATGTTATTTTTTGTAACAAAATTATTAATTTTTTTAGGTGGTGGTTCCACATTTTGATTCATAGCTCTGGTCCTACTGAACCGATTTTGCTGAATTTCAATCCCAAACTGCTTAGGATAACTACAAGCAATTTGACACCAAGTTTGTTGATTTCTTTTGAGTTTTTCGAAAGTGAGCTTGTGTTCAACAGACGGATAGACGGACAGACGGACAGACGGACAGACAGACGGACATGGCTAAATCGACTTAAAATTACTCAGGGACCCAGAATATATATACTTTATAGGGTCTGAGATGAATAGTAAAAAAGTTTCACACGGAATGACAAACTGAATATACCCTCTTCACAACTAATTGTGGTGGAGGGTATAAAAATAATAAAATTTTGATTTGGCTCTCTTTAGAGGAATCACTGCGATATGTGCAAATTATTTTATCAATTTTATTAAAATTTTTGGCTTCTTTTGGTAAGCAAGAACTCTCTTCTTTCTGTCGACATTTACTCACGTTCTAACATTTTCATTAAATTAAAATATTTTCCTTACCTCCTTCAATATAATCTGTTCCCTCACTGCTTTCACACGAAACAAACGCAAACCCAATATCTGATACAACAAAGATGTATGAAACAAAAAATTGCTTCCAATCATGTTCACAGACACATTAGTTAAGGCCGTCACACCAACACCAAACACACTATAAGCGTATGCAATCCAATTATTTCTTTAATTCGCGTGCCATCCAAACACGACCCAATAGGCAAAAGGCAATTGATATCCATCGCTTAGCAAAACACCCACTGAAGCGAACAACATTCCAAAGATAGCCTGATTGATAGAAAATCCAAAATTGCATAGCGAAATTGTTCCTGTTTGCGTTGCCACAATTCAACCTCTTCGGGGCTGATGAGGTCAAACATTTTTGCATACGCCAATTCATTGATAAGATTCTTTGCCTTATTCGAATGATGCGAAATGTTGAGAATTTTCACAACAACAGTGGCCTCGCAAAATAACATGTAAAGAATGTTGCCGGCTTGATCCAAATCTGATGATAAAAACACCTCCAGCCACATAAGGAACATGCAGGTTAATGTCATGGGCACGTGTATGCAAAATCTTTGTATGTATTGCAATCTCTGATAATGCTGAAACTCCCTTTCATTAGCGTATTCCTTTTTCCATTGCCAAAGGCCCATGATTTTCCTTATTTTAAGTAAAACGCGGACAGCTGAGATTCTATCGCATTGCTTCAATTCTTTGGAGTTTTTGTTAGAATTTTGCGTTTTCTTCATGCCTATGTAACTTTTTTGTAGTACATCTGAAAGCAAGTAGTGGTTTGGATGGATTACAATTTAACGTTGTTTGTGGTGTTTGTGTCGAATTTTATCGAATGGGTATTGCTTCCGTTTATTTTCGATTTGTTTACTTTGAGCGGGTTAGTGGTGATTTTAAGTAGGCTATATTTAAAGTTTAAGTTTCAATTTGTTATGTAATTAATTTCGTAATTAAATGATTAATTATCCAAAAATTATGAATAGTCTATGATGACCAACCGAAATTTAATAAAAACAAAAGAACAGAAAAGGGACTAAAGGAAAAAAGGGTTGCACGCAATATGTGATAAGCAAAATAATTAAAAACAAGGAATGAATATTAAGGAAAACTTAACCCTTTTATACCATTGGAAAGTAATAGATACTCCCTTTTTTATATTTTAAATAAATTATGCAGCTTACAACACAAAGTTAATTTCAAGGGTTAATAGGAGTAACAAGTAAGTTACCAACTTATATATACGATTTATTAGTTTTACCCCCGTTTTCACAATTTAGCGATAGCTTAAGGTAGAATAATTAGTATTGTGGTAATTTTTTTGAACTATTAAGGGTTTTTAATACAAATTTTCAATATTTTTAATCAGGCTTAAGTTCATCAAATTTAATTTTCATTAAATTTTTTTTATGAAGAAAGGAATTTCACGTCATGAAAATTAATTAAAATTGTTATTGATAATCATTCATTCTTGACTGACCTTAGATTCGAACCCAGGCGGCTGGTTACCGTGATATGTTTCGATCGCTACCACTCGATCTCCTCAGAGGGATTTGCCGTCTTACACTCACAGCCATCGACGACTGCTGACGTCAATAGCCAAACATCAATCCTTAAACCAAATTGTATTTTAACCTTTGGTAGATCGAAATTTGCTTTTTTGAATGATAATCCATTTTTAATTGATTTTACATGTTTTTCCTTTACCTCTGTTTTTTCGTACTTTTTGTCAAGAATTCTTCTAGAAGTCCAAAGTACATTTTTGTTTTTTTCATGTTTGTCTTTCTTTTTCTTGTTGACCTTTTTCAGCACAACTTGAAGGACAAAAGTACACACAAACGCCCACTTTGTAATTTCACTCTCAGAATGGCACTACACGCAGAGAAAAAATATGGTTGGGCAATAGACTGGTCGCATCTTGTATGGGATTTTTTTTTTTTTTAAATTTAAATGTTTGCGCTGCTTTAAATATGAGGTTTGGTGTAAGAAATCAAGTCCTAATTTTTCAGCTCAATCCGACGGTGCCTAGTCGTGCCAAGTGGGGCCCAAAGTTCCCCATATGATAAAAAAAACATCTATTCAATCAGATACTAGATGAAAATCCGGTCTTAAAGACCGAAAATTTCGAAACATAATTTTTTTTTTCTGGAAAAAAAAATAATTTTTTTATTAAAATTTCGGAATTTTTGTTTTTAAAAATTCATAAAAAATTGAAAAATAGAGCTATGCTTCCAATTTTATAGAGTCATATAAAAAACAATATTGCAAACAAAACAAGCTATAAATGATTAAAATCTGTTCACAACTTTTGATTTTATGTATTCACAAAAGACGAAAAATTTTAATTAATTTAAGAATTTTATTAAACCGCCATATGTGTATAATTGAAATTCTTATATTTGGCCCGTGTAGTGCCTAGGATGCCTCAAGAAGGGTCAAATGTATGACTGGAGTTGGTCTTGAGGCATCCTAGGCACTACACGGGCCAAATATAAGAATTTCAATTATACACATATGGCGGTTTAATAAAATTCTTAAATTAATTAAAAATTTTCGTCTTTTGTGAATACATAAAATCAAAAGTTGTGAACAGATTTTAATCATTTATAGCCTGTTTTGTTTGCAATATTGTTTTTTATATGACTCTATAAAATTGGAAGCATAGCTCCATTTTTCAATTTTTTATGAATTTTTAAAAACAAAAATTCCGAAATTTTAATAAAAGAATTATTTTTTTTTCCAGAAAAAAAAAATTATGTTTCTAAAACGACTGCGCTTATAAGAAAAACGTTTTACCTTTCTTAAAGTAAATTTTATTGCGGAATTTCGTTTTTTTTTAGTTTTTCAATAAGCTAAAGCGTTTTTGAGTTACGCGAACATATGTTGTGCAACCTCCTTAATTTTCGAAATAACGGTATATCTCGAAAACCAAAGCCAATATGAAGAAAAAAGTTTTAACTTTCTTAAAGTAAATTTTATTGCCGAATTTCGGTTTTTTTTAGTTTTTCAATAAGCTAAAGCGTTTTTGAGTTGCGCGAACATATGTTGTGCAACATCCTTAATTTTCGAAATAACGGTATATCTCGAAAACTAAAGCTAACCTAAAAAAAACGGCTAGCACCACTGGATTCAGCGACCCCGAATTAGTTAAAATTAGTTAAAAATCTTTCGTTCGTATCATACTAAAATATTAAACTGCAAATACTTTTATCTATCTTTACAATATATAATTTCTTAGTATGTAAGGATGTTTGCATGTATGTCCTATTCTTTCCGCAACTTTCTGAAGCCATCTGATGACATAGGAAGCTGAAATTTGGCATACTTAAAGTATTTTCTCTGCGGAAGATCGTAACGAAGCCAGATTTTCGATTTTCGGTCTTTAAGACCGGCTTTTCATCTAGTATCTGATTGAATAGATGTTTTTTTTATCATATGGGGAACTTTGGGCCCCACTTGGCACGACTAGGCACCGTCGGATTGAGCTGAAAAATTAGGACTTGATTTCTTACACCAAACCTCATATTTTAAGTAGCGCAAACATGTAAATATAAAAAAAAAAAAAAATTGCGACCAGTCTATTGGGCATGGTTACGGCAACAACACTATGTTTAATGCAATATATTGTTGTCGTACACAAATAATTGTTATTTTTATTTAATATCAACAATATTATACTTACTGTAAACATATCAATGTTTATCGCAATTATGAATTTGAGTATTGTTGACCGAAAAATAATTATTTTTCTTACAACTTAATTATGATAACTTTCTAAACATATTATATTTCTCACAACCATATCATGATATTTAATAGCCATAACATGGTAACTTTCTATACTGTTAAAGATGCAATATGTTAAAGATGCAATCAAACTATTTTTACTCTTATCATATTATGTTAGCGCCATTTGTAAAATAATTTTGAAGAAGTTGTGTCGTTTTTTTTATTTGTGAGCGGTTAAACAATTAAAAGATAAAATTCCATAAAAAAATAAGTTTAAAGAAATTAAAAAATTAAAATATTAGCGGAGTTCATTCAAGTATTAGTGATGTAATAGTGCAAATGCAAAATATCATAGTTTTTTTGTAAAATCCAACAACAAAACACACAGAGATTTCGTTATATTTTATAAAAGTGCTACGATATTTCTGTGGTTTTCCTGGGCAATCGCGTATGTCTTAAAACAAATTGTTCAGGAAAGCCGAAAAACCATTCGAGATCAAACTATGGGCTAGGTACTGCACATTTTAAACTTTGTCATTACGTTAAAAAATTGGAATTGATCCATCTTTTTTCAAAAAAATGTGAAGAGTGTTCAAAATTAGGCAATATGGCATCAACATCTTAAAATCGAAAAAATGGACACACGCGGTTGCCCATGAAAACTACAGATTTTTCATTTGCTCTTTTGCAAGCCTTATATTGAACTCCGCTATTTGATTAACATTAAGAAAAATTGTAAAAAGCCACAAAATAAAAAATCGATTCAAAAATATTTAAATTTATTTTGTATTTTTATGACAGTTATGAAAGGTGCTGTATCATAATATGATTGCTTCTAAATATATTATGATTAACATGATGATAATATGATTACTTCTAAGCTTATTATGATTAACATGACAATAATATGATTAATTTCTTATCTTATTATGATTAACATGACAGTAATTTGATTACTTCTTAACTTAGTATGATTAACAGAATAATAATATGATTAAGGGAAAAATATTATGATGTAATAGTACGAGCATATTAAGTCATAATATGATTAAATAAAAATCTTAACATGGTGGCTACAATCATAATTCTTATCATAATATGTTGCTCTTAGAATATGTTTACCACAACCATGTTTTTTATTTGCGTGTACCAACGAAAAGTTTAATCTTTTCTTTTACTTGGTTTAATAAGTTTATACTTATTTTAAGAAGTTCCGGGATTGATTTTTGAAAGTAATCCCATTTAGGATTGTTTTAAGTACGTTTACGTGTTATTTGTACCTAATTTGTACTTAAGATGTCTTTTAATTTATCCCGAGTGTTTTTGCCTTCTGTGAATTTATGTCAGTTTTTGTAAATTTTTTTTTGGGATATTGATCCACATTTGCATGCATAATTCTTTTCCTACTGAAATCATTCTGCTGAAATTCAATCCCAAACTTCCTAGGAATACTAGAAACTATTTGACACCCAAATGACTAAATCAACTTAGAAATTTTGAAGGCCCCAGAATATATCCTTGCCGTTGGGCAAAAAGGTCCTTAGTAAGAAAAGCATTTTGAGTTTTTAATTGTTTTTAATTCCATTGTTTTTCTTTCGTTTCGTATCAATTACTTAGGTCTAGCACAAGTGCTTCTAATCATAATCGTCTGCTTTTTATCATTATAAATGAGCTTTGTTTTCAACTTTGTAAAAAATCATATTTTATCTTAATTAATAGAGAACTTTTATCCTTTGCTAAAATGGAATTTTGAATAACAAAATTAACAAAAATTTTGTATCTATACCTACTTTTTATTATATCTTTATTATGTATGTATATGTATCTTAAAATCATTAAACAAATCCTTTTTCTGAAATATTTTCTTATTTTTCGACATTCATAATGAGAGCAAAGAACGAGTAGGCATTATTCATCACCTAAAACGAAATAGGAAGAGGCAAAAAGAAGAAGAAAAATAATAAAATCAATAATATCTCAGAAAAACAAATTGAAAAGTAAACGCTTTAAAATATGTCGTCAATTAAGAAAAAAGTTATTATGTTCACACTTAACAAATATTTAACAAAAAAAAATAAATATAATAATAACAGCCTGTTCGTCGATTTCGACCGTTAATGTTCGCATAGAAAATTATATTTGAAACAAAAACAAAATTCGAAAATTTGTTTTAAATGTAATTTTCTATGCGAAGGTTAACGTTCGAAATCGACGAACAGGCTGTAAATAAATAAATTCGAAAAATGGCTACGCTATTGTTCAATTATTTCCTTCATTTCATAATTTTCATTGATTTACTAGACTGCTTAATGCTCTTTGAAATAGCGGTTACGTGTTCGCCACCAAATATTTGTTAAGTGTGACCAAAGATTTATAGTATATTCTCGTGTAACAAACCTTTGTAAATATTGGTAGACCAACTTCAAAGTAATTTCCAGCTTTTACTTTTACAGGATGCTTCGCAAACTCCATGTACAAATTCATGAATTTACGATTGGGTACAGAAAATTGTAACCACTTCGAACTGTAGATTTGTGTACACAGTTGTGAGGAGTTCCAAGTTATTTCATTGCCATAGTAGCAGGGTAAAAAAATTTCTAAAATCATAGCAAACAAAAATTGTAACGTCGAATAAAATTGACCAAGATTTTCCAAAATATCCATCTAAGAGAAATGTAATAAAATAGTCTTAAAAAAGTGATAATGGTTGAGAGACAGAGCGATTTAAAACCTTTTGCATCCGATAGCCAGAGAAACACAAAATGAAGGCACTCAAAATAATTTGGGATAGTGCATAAGAAGATATCAAGGCCTCACATTCCCTGGTCATTCTAGAATAAATAAATAAAACGTAGATTAGTTTTAAAATTAATATTTGGCAATAATAAATATTGTGGTTATTTTATTGAACCTTTTTATGGTTTTTTTTTTATCAAATTTTAATATATTAATTAGTTCATTGAATTTAATTTTCATTAAATTAATTTTATGAAGAAAGGAATTTAACAACATGAAATAAATGAAAATGTATTGATAATTAATAATTAGTATTGTGGTTATTTTGTTGAACTATTTATGGGTTTTAATCCAAATTTTTAATATTTTTAATTAGGCTTAAGTTCATGAAATTTAATTTTTATTAAATTATTTTTGTGAAGAAAGGAATTTTACAACATGAAAATTAATTAAAATTGTTATTGATAATCTTTCATTCTTGACGTGGCTCGGGCTCGAACACTGGCCGGCAGGTTACCATGACATGTTTCGATCGCAACCACTCGATCTCCTCAGATGGATTTGCCGTCTTACACTCGCAGCCATCGACGACTGCTGACGTCACTAGTCAAACATCAATCCTTAAACCAAATTGTATTTTAACATTTGGTAGATCGAAATTTGCTTTCCTGAATGATTATCCATTTTTAATCGATTTTACATGTTTTTTTTCCTCTACTTCTGTTTTTTCGTACTTTCGTCAAGAATTTTTCTTGTACATTTGTCCTTCAAGTTGTGCTGAAAAAGGTCAACAGAAAAGAGAAAGACAAAGTGAAAAAAAAAAAAAAAAAAAAAAAACAAAAAATGTACTTGGACTTCAAGAAAAATTCTTGACGAAAGTACGAAAAAACAGAAGTAAAGGAAAAAAACATGTAAAATCGATTAAAAATGGATAATCATTCAGGAAAGCAAATTTCGATCTACCAAATGTTAAAATACAATTTGGTTTAAGGATTGATGTTTGACTAGTGACGTCAGCAGTCGTCGATGGCTGCGACTGTAAGACGGCAAATCCATCTGAGGAGATCGAGTGGTTGCGATCGAAACATGTCATGGTAACCTGCCGGCCAGGGTTCGAGCTCGAGCCACGTCAAGAATGAAAGATTATCAATAACAATTTTAATTAATTTTCATGTTGTAAAATTCCTTTCTTCACAAAAATAATTTAATAAAAATTAAATTTCATGAACTTAAGCCTAATTAAAAAAAAAGTGTATTGATAATTTTTCACTCTTGACTGAGCTGGGAATCGAACCCATCTTTTCACGAGACAGGTTGCTCTGACATGTTTTAATTGTAACCACACAAGCTTTTCATTTTACCTTAAAAACAAAATATGTAAATGTATATTAGGGTCTTCAAAAGAAAACAATTTTTTTTTTTTGAAGTGCGATATCATCTTAAAAGTTTCTAGCAAGTATTAGTATTGTGGTTATTTTATTGAACTATTTATGGTTTTTAATCCAAATTTTTAATATTTTTAATTAGGCTTAAGTTCATTTAATGAAAGTTTCTAGCAAGTATAAAAATAGCTCGACCACAAGATCTGTTCCTTATTTTGACTCTTAGCAACTCCCAACGACTTTCAGTTTTGCCATACAGTTTTAAAATTAAGACACTTTTCAGTATTTTTGAAAATGGACTTTTAATATAAACATTTTGTTAATTTAAACAAGTAAAAGTGCTTTATTCGACTATGCCAAATCTAACATACTCCACACCATGCTCTGGTAGAAACTGAAATTTATGTAACTACCGTTCATAGAATATAAATGAATCTAATTAATGACTCTCCCACTTCACAAATGCCGCCCACATTTTGTCGGATGTTGCTTCTTGATAACCAAGATCCTTGTACGAAATTCGGATATTTGGCTCTTGCCGTTCTCTAGATGTAACAAAATCTATAAGGCATTTGTAAGAGAAGTGCCACGCCCACTTCTCCAATTCCGCCTACATTGTGTCGGATGTTGTGCATTGATAACCTTAATGTTTGTACCTTATTTGGAAACTTTGTCGCTTTCCATTCTCCAGATCCATAGAAATGTTTAATGTCTTTGTATGGGAGGTGCAAAGCCTACTTCTCCTTTTAGATGGCAATTTCTTTGGTTATTTCCCCATTGATGTCAATTCGCGGCTGTAGGAAAAATCGCCCAAAGAAAAATGGCCCAAAAAAATAAATGAAAAATCGCCCCAAAAAATTCCATGTAAAATTGGGCCTGAATTCATATGAAAAGTGACTCAAAATTGTTGGGCTATTTTTCGTTACTATTGGGTGATTTTTCGTTTTTTAAATTAGGTGATTTTTCATTATGAAAAATCACCCAAAAATATTATATGAAAAATAGCCCATTTTTTCGGGCATACTATTTGTCTAAATCATTCATTATTACTATACGACGAATTCCTAAATGTTATTTATAAAAATAACGGGACATATTGCAAAAAGGTGGCATGTCATAACGTCCAGCGTCATAGTGTCCGTGGACAAACTCGAAAGCATAGCTTACAAACTCTTTGATAAAAACAAGTAACGGCTTCGCTAACTAAAGCTTCTCTGCACAGCCGGTCTTCTGCCGGGGCAAGGATTTTCTCCTCTATGGTATAACAAAAACCGGCTTCGCTAACTAAAGCTTCTCTGCCCAGCGGGCCTTCGGCCAGGCGCAAGGATTTTCTCCTCTATGGTATAACAAATACTGGCTTCGATAACTAAAGCTTATCTGCCAAGTCGGCCTTCGTTCGGAAACAAGGCAGATTTTAGAAGCTTAACTTAGCGAAACCGGTACTTGTTATACCATAAAGGAAAAAATTCTTGCGCCAGCCCAAAGGCCGTCTGCGCAGAGAAGCTTTAGTTAGCGAAGCCGGTGTTTGTTATATCATAGAGGAGAAAATCCTTGCGCCCGGCCGAAGGCTGGCTATGCAGAGAAGCTTTAGTTAGCGAAGCCGGTTTAATTATACCATAGAGTAGAAAATCCTTGTGCCTGGCCGAAGGCCGGCTATGCCGAGACGCTTTAGTAACCGCTGCCGGTACTAGTTACAACATAGGGGAGAAAATCCTTGCGCCCAAAAGTGTTTTCGTTATATGTTTAATATATGCATCCAGAGAAAAAACAACAAAACCATTTTTAAAAAAATGTTGACCATATTATGTTTAATTAAACCAAATCATTGTCACCGACAACCACATTATGGTAAAATAAGTTTCTTTAAAAATAGTTTTGTTGGTTGTGACCATAATAAAACATGTTTTTCTCTTACATTTGTAAGTTACTAAATTTATATGAATAATAAACACTGTTTTGAAAATTGGATAATTTATAATTTTTTTTTTTTTTGGGAAAAAATTCGTTTTTTCTTTTTGGGTCATTTTCCATTTTTATTTTGGGCTCTTTTCCGTTTCTTTTGGGCAAAATTTCATATTTAACTTTTTGGGTTATTTTTCATGTTCTTTTGGGCGATTCTTCATTTGGGCGATTTTTCATTTTTTTTTTGGGCCATTTTTCTTTGGGCGATATTTCCTACAGCCTCAATTCGCTTCGACTGATTCCAGTAAAGCATTTTTTATACACTGTCTTTCCTTCTCGCCTATTCCAACGGTTGTTAAAGTCTCCAAAAGCTTATCATGTTAAACAGTATCGAAGCCTTATTTATAATCAACAATCTAAGAAATACATTTTTATGGATAACCCGGGAATTTTGAATAAGTATCTTAGTACCAAGTAGTGTTTCGCGAGTACCCATTCCTTCCTTGAATCAAAATTTCACTTCGTTCATAATAATTCGCTTTTAGCATATATTCTCTAGTGTATTAGTCAAAGAAAAATTTAAGTGCATGAGACACTAAAGTATTCCGCTAAAATTTATTGTACTTTCCTGCATTGGACTCCTTCGGTATGTAGCGTTAAAGGGCGGGTTCGTGGTACTGCTGTAGGCGTGTTTTTATGTCATGGTACTTACAATTCCCAGTAGATTTCATAATTTACCATTTTTGTGTTCTATTCGCAATTTAGGAACTTTATCGCTTATCCAATCTTTTATTATGCTTGTAAACCTAGTGTGTTCTTCGTGGTCGCGTTTATAAAATTTTTGACACTACTCCATAATTTTTTTTATATCCTCTTCATCTATATTTTCTAGTTTATTACCTATTTATACATTATTTGATTTCTTCTTTAACTGATTGTTTGTTAAGTTTTGAAACGTTAGTTCTGGGTTCACGTTTCTGCTGCCAAGTAATAGTTAACAAGTTTGACGGGGACAGAAGGCTACTAGAAGGTTGTGGTCGGCTGGTACGTCTGCTTCCGGGTGCGTTGTACATCTTCTACACAGGTGCAATATCGCCTAGTTAAAAGTATATAGTCCACTAAATTACTCACGACGTTTCTCTTATTTTCCTGTGGAGATTTCCATGCACTAACCTTGTTTCCTCTCTGATTTCGTTCATCCTGTCCGAATATTCTGGTGACTTTAACAACTGTCTGACTTTCGTGAAAAAGTCATCCTCAATAGTTTTCTATTATCGTTGTTAAGATCTTCAATTTCGTCCGCATATCATACTTAGGAGCATACACTTGAATTATGTTTATATTAGACGGTCATCCAATTATTTTAAACATTATTATTCTAGAACAAATTAAAACGAATTCAGCTACGCAATCAGCTATATGGCGCTTGACAATAATTGTGGCACCCTTTCTGTGGATATCATCTCAATATCCCAAGTGATATACTCTGGTGTATACAGTTGTGATTGCAGACGCATGTGTCTCAGTTAATGAATGAAATAAAAAATGGAGTTATTAAAATAATAAAAAGAGTGTGTGAAAACTCTGGTGTTTCGGACTTAATTCTCCACTTCCTTCCCACAACGTCAAGTTTCATTCTGTTCATGTTATGGAAAGCGTTATGTAGCTTTTCAGAGAACTCAACTGTTCCATGATCCGATGTTAAATTTTTGATTTGTTTTACCTCCAGGGATTCTTAGCACCTTCCTTTAGCCGGAGACTGATGGCCGTATGACGTTTTTTTTGTTGTATGTATATGTTATATGGTTTACAAGTAATATTACTTTAATAGTTTTCCATTGTTTTCTGAAGGGTTTGTTGTTTTCCTTCTTATTTGAAGCCGCTGCTTTGGAGTACAGACGTTACTTGGGAACAGATGCTACGAAATTGGTTTTCCGTTACCAATTGGCCATAATATTGATCATTTCAAAGATTGAAACTTCCATTCCAATTAGCCCTGACATCAAATCACATATGGTGTTTTTCCTTAGGCTGCTTAAATTTCTAGGATGCACCACGAAAGAGGTAAAAAAGGAATTGAATGAGTTTGGCCTTCATTATCAGCATACAGCGGAGTGTCAACCTCACCACATTAGGTTCCCATTTAATTTTTTATCTTTTGATTTTCAATATCTTTTAAACTAAAATTATTATTTTAACTTAGAGGGATACTTTCCTGCATCGTTATTGATAGGGAGAATCCACAAAATTTGTATTTTTAAATTTTCACATATTTTTTTTTTTGGTAAAATGCTTTTTTGACCGCCTTTTAGTCAGTGCAAATGGATGAAACTTTGCAGGCATGCATATTCCCGATGACAATACACAAATACATGGGCGTAGCCAGGATAAAATCTAGGGGGGGGGCAAAATTTTTAAAACTTTTTCTTTAGCTTCACTTCGGAAAATCAAATCTTGTAACGTTAATTTAACCGCCTTATACTCAATCCAAATGGATGAAACTTTGCAGGCATACATATTCCCGATGACAGTAAACGAAAACATGGGCGTAGCCAGGATAAAATCTAGGGAGGGGGGGGGGCAACATTTTTTTAAATGTTCTTTTTTAAGAAAAGCGTTTCTTAAAAATTTTTTTTTTTTTTTAAATTCTTATTATTTAAAATTTCCTTTTCTTTTTGAAAGATATTTGTTATCAAACAAATATAATTCTTTTTTAAAAAGCTAAATTTTTTACCAAAAGTCTTTTGTTGTGATTATTTATTTTAAGAACAAGTTTTTTTTTTGTGCTCGAAAACTGCCAAGGTGTTATTTTAAAGTTTTGAATGGTACTCCATCATTCATTTATCTAAGTTATATATGGTACTCCACTTGCAATCTGTCTGTGTTTTAAACGGTCCTGCATCAGGTCTAAACGATTTTTTTAAAGGTCTACACCATACAAACACGATGAAACTATAAGTTTAAAGGCGAGTTCATATGGTTATGTTGAGCACCGAGAAACTGTCCTTTAGAAATAAAGGCAATGGTGCTCGAGCTGCTTCCTCGCCCGAAACAGTTTTACGAAAAAAGCTGCATTTTTTGAATCAGCATCTTTTTTCAAAAACATAAATAAATTAAAAAAAAAAAATTATGCTTAAGAAATGTATGTGTATAAACTATTTTAATAAATGTACTATGATTTTAGGCTTTTCGTTTGCCGTCACTTACTCACTCACTTTCTAACATTTTTATGAAATTTAATTATTTTCTTAAACTCCTTCAACACATCATCTGCGTTAACAGCCTTCAGATGCAACAAACGCAAACCCAATATCTGATACAACAAAGATGTGTGGAACAAAAAATAGCTTCCAATCATGTCCATACACACATTCGTTATGGCCGTCACACCAATACCAAACACATTATAAACGTATGCAATCCAATAATTTCTTTTACTCGTATGCCATTCAAACGGGACCCAATAGGCAAATGGCAATTGATAGTCATCGCTTAAGAGTACACCCACTGAAGCCGATAGCACCGTAAAGAAACTGCCAGTTAGAAAAATTAAAATTACATAGCGAAATTGTTTTTGTCTGCGTTGCCACAATTCAACCTCTTCGGGGCTGATGAGGTCAAACGTTTTTGCATATGCCAATTCATTCATAAAATTCCATGCCTTAAGCGAATAATGCCAAATGTTGAGAACTTTTACCACTACAGATGCCTCGGCGAATGACATGTAAAGAACGTCGCCGGCTTGATCCAAATCTGGTGATAAAATCACCTCCAGCCACATGAGGACGATGTAGGTGAATGTAATGGGCACGTGTATGCAAAATCTTTGTATCAATTGCAGTCTCTGATAATACAGAAATTCCTTTTCATTAGCGTATTCTTTTTTCCATTGCCAAAGGCCCATGATTTTCATTATTGTAAGTAAACCGCGGGCAGCTGAGATTCTATCGCATTGCTTCAATTCTTTGGAGTTTTTGTAAGAATTTTGCGTTTTAATCATGACTATTAAACTTTTATGTAATTTGTTTTTGTTATTTTTGTCGTATAAATAAACGCAAATTATGGTTTTGATGGATTAGAATTTAATGTTGGTTGAGTGTTTGTGTCGATTTTTGTCGAGTGGTTGTTGTGTCCGTTTAGTTTCGATTTGTTTATTTTGAGCGGGTTGGATTGTTTGATTTGTGTTGATTTTAAGTAGGCGGTATTTATAGTTTAAATTTCATTTTGTTGTGTAATTAGTTTCGTAATTAATGTGATAAAAGGATTAATTATCCAAATATTATGAATAGTTTATGATGATTGAGAGGCCAAACAAACCGTAATTTTACAAACAAAAGATAAGAAAAGGTGAAGAGGAGAAAAAGGGAAAAAGGGTTACACGCAATATGTGTTAAACAAAGTAGTTAACAACTAAGAACGTTTATTCAGCCAAACTAAACGGTTACATACCCTTCACCACTTGTGATAGTAAGCAATTTCTTTTGGCCCTGACAAATTATCAGCCATCACTGCAGATAACGAGACTAGTCCATACATGCACGTAAAGAGTAGTCCATAAAGGAGTAGGAGTACTCCAAAACTACTCCAAATATATGGGTAAAAGGTGGTCCATTTAGCATTACGATGTCCAAGGAGGGGACCATATAACCCACCGAAGTAGTCCCTAAACTACTCCATGGAGTACTAAAGTGGGTTATTTTAAAAAGTACTCCATATTACTACAGTATGGAGTACACTTAAGGGATAGTTTAAGCGTTTTTCTTTTTCATTTTTAACTAATCGCCTTTTATGGTGTGTACTGTAGTATATTATTGCTATTATTAAATATATTTACTTGGTATTTTTAATTTTTTATTTTTTTTTTACCTTTTTTCCACAAATTTCACAATCTTTCACTTTTAAATAAAAAATTATTAATGGACACCATCAGGGCTACCAATGTGTAATACTGTTAACTATAGAAAAGTATACATCATGCAGTTGTTGGCAGCACTGCATGTAAATTTCTTATAACATGGTCCATACTACAGTACATTGGACCATGTTGTAAGTAGTCCATATAAGCCACAATGGACCACGTAGTCCAATATTATCTTTAGGGATGTCACAGAGTACAATTCCGTTCGGAACCGAAGAAAACATATCTGTTTATTAGTAGTTTTTTGGCCTTTCAGATACAGAAAACTCCCATTTCGTTCATGAAAACAAAATAGGTTTCATTCCGAAAAATTGTTTCGTCATTTTCTTAAGCACCAAAATAATAAATAAATTCCGTTTCCGAACGGAATTCTACTCTGTGACATGGCTGTATATAGCCTTTTCTTCAATCTTTTGAAACTAATTTTTTTGTTTTAAAAAAAAAAATTTTAATTTTTTAAATTTAAAACTTTTTTTTACTTGCTTGTTAATGGATACTTTTTTCTAAATTGGTAAATTTTTCTAATTTCTCAGAATAGAAACACTTACACTCAATTTACATGAGGGCTTTTACGACGTCGCTTTTTTTTGGGCAAACGGTGTAGAGAACAAGTTAGAGTGCTATTGCTTTGATACCCGCCACCGACAGTTCGAATGTTTAAGGAGTAATATCTGTATGATGTTATTATAATCTTAAACTGTGACGATTTGTTATTAATTATGGTTTAAGGCAACCAAACTGTTTTCCGGTAGAAGGGTTTATATGGGGCCTAGGGTAAATTATGGACCGATCATCACGAAATTTCACAGCGTCATTTCTAGTCCTTTAAAACTGTGACGTACCAATTTCTGTTATGATAGCATTATTAATTATGGTTTTAGGTGTACTGAACTGTTTTCCGGGAGTAGGGTTTCTATGGGGCCTAGGGTTAATTATGTACCGATCTTCACGAAATTTCACAGTATCATTTATAGTCCTATAAAACTGTGACGAGCCAAAATTTGTTATGATTGCATTATTTTTTACGTTTTTAGGCGTACTAAACTGTTTTCGGGGAGTAAAGTTTATATAGGGCCTATGGTAAGTTATGAACCGATCTTCACGAAATTTCAAAGATTTATTTTTAGTTCTATAAAACTTTGATGTACCAAATTTTGTTATGATAGCATTATTTTTTACGTTTTTAGGCGTACTAAGTAGTTTTCCGAAAGTAGGTTTTATATGGGGCCTATGGTAAATTATGGACCGATCTTCACGAAACTTAACAGTTTAATTTCTAGTCCTATGTAACTGTGACTTGCCAAAATTTGTAATGATAGCGTTGTTAGTTAGGGTTTTAGGCTTAATATACTGTTTTCCGGGAGTAGGGCTTATATGGGGCCTAGGGTAAATTATTGACGGATCTTCACGAAATTTCACAGCGTGATTTCCAGTTGAATTACACGAATTGTTGCGAAATCTTATATCATTCTGTGCATTTTTCCACCATTTATGTTAGTTTTTGTAACAAAATTATCAATTTTTTTTAGGTGGTGGTTCCACATTTTGATTCATAGCTCAGATCCTATTGAACAGATTTTGCTGAATTTCAATCCCAAACTGCTTAGGATAACTACAAGCAATTTGACACCAAGTTTGTTGATTTCTTTTGAGTTTTTCGAAAGTGAGCGTGTTTTCAACAGACGGACAGACGGACAGACAGACGGACATGGCTAAATCGACTTAAAATTACTCAAGGACCCAGAATATATATACTTTATAGGGTCTGAGATGAATAGTAAAAAAGTTTCACACGGAATGACAAACTGAATATACCCTCTTCACAACTAATTGTGGTGGAGGGTATAAAAAAGAGGAGGAAACAAACAAAAGACTCGGTTGGTTTTTCTCATGTCGTTTTTTTATATTTCTCTTTAAACTTTTTCTTGTTACGTTTAATTCTTTTTATACTTTGAAGTATGAGATTGAAAATACAGTGAGACCTCGATTATCGATGTGTGTTTCTTAATTTATGTAAATAAAAAATGTATTCAAATAGAATCTGGGAATTTATTTCTCACGGTGATAAACATTTATTATATCAATATTAATCTAATGTGTATTCTAAGTCAAATAACAATTTATTAAGCTTTCTTACTTTAATAGAAAATATTCCTGGAAAATATTAAAAAAATTAAAATTAAAGTATAAAAGCTTTATAAATTGTGATTTGACTTAGAATACGCCTTCGATTAATATTAAAATTTATATTTAAAATTGTATTAGTATGTAAATATTTAAATATGAGGAAAATGGTTATTACGGCAGAAGTTGGAAATTCTCTTTCTTTGTTTACTTAAATTTTTGTTGATTGTACAAAATAAAACGAAAAAAGGATAATTGGTTTATAATTTCGGAGAACAGAGGTAATGCTGGATTATAGAGGTAATTTAAATCAGAATTAGTATTGTGCTTATTTTGTTGAACTATTTATGGTTTTTAATCCAAATTTGTAATATTTTTAATTAGGCTTAAGTTCATGAAATTTAATTTTTCATTAAATTATTTTTATGAAGAACGGAATTTTACAACATGAAAATTAATTAAAATTGTTATTGATAATCTTTCATTCTTGACGTGGCTGGGGCTCGAACCCCGGCCGGCAGGTTACCATGACATGTTTCGATCGCAACCACTCGATCTCCTCAGATGGATTTGCCGTCTTACACTCGCAGCCATCGACGAATGCTGACGTCAATAGTCAAACATCAATCCTTAAACCAAATTGTATTCTAACATTTGGTAGATCGAAATTTGCTTTGCTAAATGATTATCCATTTTAATCGATTTTACATTTTTTTCCTTACTTCGGTTTTTTCGTACCTTTGTCAAGAATTTTTCTTGAAGTCCAAGTACATTTTTTGTTGTTTCATTCTGTCTTTCTCTTTTCTGTTGACCTTTTTCAGCACAACTTGAAGGACAAATGCACACATAGAGCTCGTGCCTTAGCTTTAACAATAATTAGTATTGTGGTTATTTTGTTGAACTATTTATGGTTTTTAATCCAAATTTTTAATATTTTTAATTAGGCTTAAGTTCATGAAATTTAATTTTTCATTAAATTATTTTTATGAAGAAAGGAATTTTACAACATGAAAATTAATTAAAAGTGTTATTGATAATCTTTCATTCTTGACGTGGCTGGGGCTCGAACCCCGGCCGGCAGGTTACCATGACATGTTTCGATCGCAACCACTCGATCTCCTCAGATGGATTTGCCGTCTTACACTCGCAGCCATCGACGACTGCTGACGTCAATAGTCAAACATCAATCCTTAAACCAAATTGTATTCTAACATTTCGATTTTACATGTTTTTTCCTTACTTCTGTTTTTTCGTACCTTTGTCAAGAATTTTTCTTGAAGTCCAAGTACATTTTTTGTTGTTTCATTCTGTCTTTCTCTTTTCTGTTGACCTTTTTCAGCACAACTTGAAGGACAAATGCACACATAGAGCTCGTGCCTTAGCTTTAACAATAATTAGTATTGTGGTTATTTTGTTGAACTATTTATGGTTTTTAATCCAAATTTTTAATATTTTTAATTAGGCTTAAGTTCATGAAATTTAATTTTTCGTTAAATTATTTTTATGAAGAAAGGAATTTTACAACATGAAAATTAATTAAAAGTGTTATTGATAATCTTTCATTCAAATTTAATTAATTTTCATGTTGTAAAATTCTTTTCTTCATAAAGGGGAATTTAAATCAATAAACAAAAAATTTATTTTCTTGTTAATTGATGCGGCCAGTTAATCGAATTACGGATAATGAAGGCACTACTGTAAATAAAACAAAAGACATGCAACCAAAAATCATCCTATAAACGCAAGCAGATTTTGGAAGTTGATTCAAAAGGGCGTCAAGAAAAAACGACTTCGTAAAAGCATTCATGTAAATTGAGTGTTACACACAAGTAGAAAAAAGATATAAGAAAAGCATATGCTAAAAATTTAAAAACCCTTCTTGTCTTTGTAACACCAAAAGGATATAAGTTATATTTACCCCCTCTAACTCAGAAACTTTTTGAGAAAAATTTAGTCAAAACTACTATCCAATAGGACTAACCTTGGTGTAAATCGGAAGACATTGATTTCAAAAGTTAGGTCACTTGACTTGAATCACCCATATGTATTTTGACGCACTAACTCCGAATCAGAGGTCCGTTAAGCCCGTACACTCACAAAATTTGGAGTGAATTGCGAAAATACGCAGTTTTTTTTTAAATATCTAACCGCTGTGAAAAAATATCGTGCTATTTTGACTACTTTTTAGTAATGAAACAGTTGATTCAAAAATTATTTTTCATATGCCTTAAAAAATAAATTAAAATTTGTTTTCAAGTCAATACCCTCTAGTTGATCAAGTTTGATATGTACATTTTTTTAAACAGTGTTTTTTGCGCTGCATTACGAATTCCAACATTCAACAGATTCTGTATCGAAAAAATACGAATTTACGAGGAAACCGAAATGTATGGAGTGATTTAACGCCATTTTATCAAGCGACCAACAGCGTGTAAAGAAATATTAAGATTTTTGGTTTAACGGGATTCGAATTATCGCTATTCCATTGTATTAATAGAAATATTTATAATTTAAAAAAGGTTTTCAAAACAAATTTACTATGAACATTTTTCTTAATAGACGTTTGTAAAGTTTAGTAATCGCTTTTGCATACGGAGATTAATAAATAAACTTTATTTAATGAAGTAATAATAAGGTCGTGTAAAATCGTTTATGTACACGCTTTTTTGTTAAAATGCCAAAATAATTATAAAGCTTAAAAACTCTAGGGATTTATTGCCGTATGTCATTTATATGTAGGCTACATGAAATCCTTAACCAGTTGATATAATTTTCAAATAGTTTTCTTGTTGGGCAAATAAACGTTTATGTACCAAAGTTTATTTAATTATCTTTAAAATTAAAACCTTCGATTGGTACATAAGCCAGCCCATGTGACGGACGTATGGACTTGGGCCAAGTTGAACAAAATTGTATTCGTTACAAAATTTGGCAAAAACTTATAATACCTAGCCCACCTTGCGTAGGATACAAATGTGCTTAGATTTAAATTTACAGCCTGAGAGAGTAGGTTTCCGTTTTGGTCTAATAAAAATATAACTCAATTTAAGATATAAGAGCAACTTTTATTTGTTGGACTTTATTGAATATCTTTTCAGTGGTAACTTTACCTATTCTCTGTATACATTTCTTATAAATATTGACAGCAGATTTAAGCATTATAAGTGCGTAGCGAGGCTGTAAATGTATTGGTTTATCTACCGATTATGAATGTGGGCCTGAACCTTCTTCGCGACCCTCGAAAAAGAGTTTGCAAATCCTGTTTTTTGCTTCTTTTTTTTAATTACAAATATTTTGTAGGTTCTTCTGCTATAAAGTCTTCTTAAGTTTTCCCAAAAATTTGCTTCTTATTGTTTAACATTTAAAGAATTTCCAATCATAAAAAAGCGTGTCCAGCCTACACACTCCAGAATTGTAAGTGTATGTGTGTGAAGTCTGCCAGGGATTGCAAAAAGAAATTAAAATTTTACTAACTTATACTTTGTTCACACTGGGTTTTTTAAACGCGTTTAAGCAAAATGTTGATTTGGCTAATCAACGCCGTTCACATTACATTTGAGATGATTAAGATGACAGTTGATTTAGAAAAGAAAAAACACATTTAACAAATCCAGGGCTTAAAAAACTGCAGTCGAAACCAAAAACTGATTTATAGTTGTTGAATTTCAGCTTCATATACATATACTTAAGTTTAGTTCAACTAAACCAGCGTTTCAACATTCACTAATTTATTAGTCATAAGTAACATTTAACTGACTTTAAATCTTCTTAGTTAAGAATCAGAGTTTCGACTTGAATTCACACTTTATTATAATTTTTTTTTTAATTTTTAGCTTTGAATTACTCATGCAATCATGTAAATTATTAATATTGTTGTTGTCGAGTCTTGTTGTTATTGCTGTAATTTGTACGAACTATTAATGACATTGTTGTATGTACAAGTGTATGTGCGTGAATTAATGTAAATGCGTACAAGTATTGGGTATTTTATTATGCTTAAATAATAATTATAATTATAATTACTATTAATTGCTTTTCTAATAATGTTAATTACATTCCATTGGTTTCACTTCCTACTACTTGCCAGCAGTTGTTGCTACTGCTAGTTGTGTTTTGATGTTGTTGTAACCAAATTATCAATGTTTTTGTTGTTACTGTTCATGTTATTATTATTTCATAAGCAAACAGTCAAACAAACAAATACATAAATACTTTCTAATACATTCTACATTTATATCGTTGGTATGTTTGTTTTTCTTGTTAAAGGAGCGTAACATCTGTATATTGTTGTTATTGTTGCTGTTGCCGTTATTTATTATATAAACAATTAAATTCTAACCAACCATAAACATCCTTTTTTAACTTAAAAAAAAAAACAACATCAACCTTAAAAACAAGGATTAATTTCATAGTAATTATAAATAATTGTTATTTTCATCAGTCAAAGGAATATTTTGAATTTTGAAAATTTTCATTGGAGATTCAGGGTATTAAATTTGTAAAAAAAATAATTCAATTATTTTTATTTATGGGGCATTGTTTTCAAGCACCCACACAAACATAGATATAAAGTGGAGAGAGTACAATTACTGTTAATTTAAAATTTAATTAAAAATCAAATTTAGAAAAACTTTGTTTAAGTCAGTACTTAGAAGTGGTTTGTTGAAAAAACAGCTAAAATAAAGGCACAACGTTGGTATCATGCGGAGCTTTGATAAAATTAAAAGAAAAAGAAAATAAGTTTAAGCAAAAATTTAAGTATCGTTTAAAAAATCAATATTTAATCAAAAATTTAATTTAATTGGAACATGGAAACATCTCTAAGTTTTAAGCTTAAAATGGTATACAAAAATTAATAAAATGCGGCTTTTAATTTGAGTTATGTAACTTCAAACACAAAGGTTTGATGTTATTCAAAAAGATCGTAGTGGTATACATTTGTAAGTACATTGGCTTTGCCGGGATAAGTCAGCCACGAGTTTTTTGTTCCAATTTAGGACGTTTTATAACCTAAATTATGGTTACAAACTTTAGAAAAAATTTTAATTTATATGAATTCTAAAAGTCTAAGAAATAAAAACTAATCTCACAGTATTCCAATTCCAATATTTTTTAGTCTTATATAATTTAACCACTATAGAATTGTTTGTAACTTCTTAAGGCTTAAGGTACGGTCACATATGGCAAACATTTGTCAAAAAATATCAAATATTTGTTTGCCCTAATCTGACCACAAAATATTTTTGAGGGGCAAACAGAAAAACAGCTGATTCTGGCCAAACAAAATTATTTGCTAGCAAACAAAAATGCTCCTAATGTGACCATTTAACGTCAAATATTTTCCTTGTTTTTAGGCAAATAAATATTTCTTCTTACAAAAATTTTGTAAGAACAAACAGCGGCAAATAAAAAGCTTTAAAATAAAAATTATTGAATAAAATTGAAAAAATTTACAAAATTAAATAAGTTTTTAATGACGAAAAAACTTATTTATGTAAAAAAATTTTCCTGTGTTCTCTTTTTAGCAAAGAGTTGCGCGGTAAATAGGATTCAAGATGTTACAAAATACATTTTTCTTAAGTTAATGGGTAATTTCTATGAGCCTATGTTACGAATTATGAATTGCAAGCATGGCGTATCTATATAAATAGATAAATTTTTGAGAGTGTACCAGTTTGGGGTCATTGGACAATCAGAGACCCACCAAAATAAAATTATATAATGAATTTAAGTTTTATATAAAACATATTAGCGCCAAATAATATACCGACATAGACAACTTTATGAGATTTATTTTCGTCTTGAAGTGATTGTAGCAAGTGACCTAGAACAAATTCTCGGCCGTACAAGACAAAATTTTGACACGACATACAAGCTATTCTAGAAATTATTGCCAACACCGACATTTATAAGATTATTATGATATAAAAAGCTATTTACAGAAGTGGTATTTGTATAAGAGCTATGGTAAAATATGGATCGATTACAATAACATTTGGTAAGGTGATAATAGATTGTCTATGGGCACAAGGACTCTTCTTCAGAAATAAGTTTTTATGGGGGCTATATGAAATTATTGACCGGCTCTTTCCACCTCTTTTGACAATAAAAACAGCATTTCATTACTATCAGGTGTGTTTTTGGAATCCGCATAATTCAGAAATTTGTGTTCTGAAATCCGCAAGTTTTTGTGTATTCGAAGTTCTTGTGCAGGAAAAAGAAATTGATGATGTTTTCTTTGATAGTGCCCTGTAAAACAGGTGGCTACGGTGAGGCTATCTTAATAATGGCGACGATTGCCGAAAAACGCAACAAAGATATGCGAAAATTGCAAACAATTTGCAAAAATAGCGATAAATTTTAATTTTTAATATTTTTAATTAGGCTTAAGTTCATGAAATTTAATTTTTATTAAATTATTTTTATGAAGAAAGGAATTTTACAACATGAAAATCAATTAAAATTGTTATTGATAATCTTTCATTCTTGACGTGGCTCGGGCTCGAACCCTGGCCGGCAGGTTACCATGACATGTTTCGATCGCAACCACTCGATCTCCTCAGATGGATTTGCCGTCTTACACTCACTTGAAGTTGTGCTGAAAAAAGGTCAACGGAAAAGAGAAAGACAAAGTGAAAAAACAAAAATGTACTTGGACTTCAAGAAAAATTCTTGACGAAAGTACGAAGAAACAGAAGTAAAGGAAAAAACATGTAAAATCAATTAAAATGGATAATTATTCAGGAAAGCAAATTTCGATCTACCAAATGTTAAAATACAATTTGGTTTAAGGATTGATGTTTGACTAGTGACGTCAGCAGTCGTCGATGGCTGCGAGTGTAAGACGGCAAATCCATCTGAGGAGATCGAGTGGTTGCGATCGAAACATGTCATGGTAACCTGCCGGCCAGGGTTCGAGCCCGAGCCACGTCAAGAATGAAAGATTATCAATAACAATTTTAATTGATTTTCATGTTGTAAAATTCCTTTCTTCATAAAAATAATTTAATAAAAATTAAATTTCATGAACTTAAGCCTAATTAAAAATATTAAAAATTTGGATTGAAAACCATAAATAGTTCAACAAAATAACCACAATACTAATTATTGTTAAAGCTAAGGCACGAGCTCTATGTGTACATTTGTCCTTCAAGTTGTGCTGAAAAAAGGTCAACGGAAAAGAGAAAGACAAAGTGAAAAAACAAAAATGTACTTGGACTTCAAGAAAAATTCTTGACGAAAGTACGAAGAAACAGAAGTAAAGGAAAAAACATGTAAAATCAATTAAAATGGATAATCATTCAGGAAAGCAAATTTCGATCTACCAAATGTTAAAATACAATTTGGTTTAAGGATTGATGTTTGACTAGTGACGTCAGCAGTCGTCGATGGCTGCGAGTGTAAGACGGAAAATCCATCTGAGGAGATCGAGTGGTTGCGATCGAAACATGTCATGGTAACCTGCCGGCCAGGGTTCGAGCCCGAGCCACGTCAAGAATGAAAGATTATCAATAACAATTTTAATTGATTTTCATGTTGTAAAATTCCTTTCTTCATAAAAATAATTTAATAAAAATTAAATTTCATGAACTTAAGCCTAATTAAAAATATTAAAAATTTGGATTGAAAACCATAAATAGTTCAACAAAATAACCACAATACTGATAAATTTTAATATTTCAAACAAGCCATAAAATTGATTAAAAGTCCCTAAAATTATAAGGAATGGCAAAAATATGATAAAAAATTGCTAAATTAGCAGAAAATCACGAAAAATTGCAAGTTGGAAGCAAACACAAAAATGTATCGGTTAAAAAACAAAATGTTGGAAAAAAAAAATTTTAAAAATAGCGAAAATGCGCGAAAATATTTAATATATTTGGAATAAGCCTTAAGTTGATTAAAAGTCCCTAACACTACAAGGAATGGCAAAAATTCTGAAAAATTGCGAAATCAGTGGAAATTTGCAAAAATTCGCGATGTTCGCAAAATTCTGTTTTTGCTTAAAATGTTCTGAAATATAAGAATAAAATTCGATTTGTTTTACTTTCACTAAACCCTTACTACCCTAATTGAAAAGGAATAAAAACATGTGGTGGTGAAATGCAGAACACAAAAAATGCTGAATTAATCCACTTTCGAGTGAATTCGGATTTTAGAACACACCCGATTATCTCAAAAATTGCGACATGTACTTTGCGAATAAGGTTAACAAGGACAGCTAACCTGACGGATGAACATTGTTATATCGATTAAGAAAAGGATGCTGACGAAAAATAAAAATTTTGGGTGGCAAGTTCACTCAAGTTCTTTTAAGCAGTTTGGATTGAAATTTAGCAGTTTTGGTTCAGTAGGAAAAGCGTTATGGACTAAAATGTGAAACAACCTCCCGAAAAATCGATATTTCTGTAACAAAAACTAACGTAAATTGGTGGCGGAATGCTCCTTTTATCGTTAAATGTTGCACAAACTCAATTTGTATGCCTAGAAATCATACAACTAAATTTCGTGAAGATCGGTCTATAATTTACAATAGATCCACTGTCTAAAAACACTTTATTGCTTGCGTAACTAAACCGTAACGAATATTGCTTAAGTTCATAATATTGTTTAATTTAGTTGTATTAGACTGGAAATTACTTCGCCAAATTGCATTTATCTCTTTATTTGTTATGTAAATCCTTTTTTACTTTTAAAACTGTTGTTCTCGCTCTTCTATACCATAAAACCATAAAAGTTTCAATATTTTGTATCAAAATGATAATTTTTAGTTTTAATAAAAAGTAATTTTATTTATTTAATTTTTATTTTTGACAATTTGTTCAAATATTAATTTTTAGGCAAATATTTTTATATGTGAACACAGGGCAAACATGTTTTCCCATTTTTTATTTGAAGCTATTTAATATCTGTTTGAACAAACAAAAATGGGCAAATAAATGTGCGTAGTGTGACCAGCAAATACAATTTTTATTTTTTTTAAAAATGCCGCAAACAAAATTTGACAATTGTTTGCCATATGTGACCGTACCTTAACCTAAGTGTTTTCTGGAAGGACTTATGTTAAATAATGGATCGCTCTGTACGAAATCTTGTGGGGTTATTCCTAGTCGTATTAAGCGAATTTGTACAAAATTTAATGACAAACGATACATTCAAGAAGAGAATTTTATTTTCTAAAGTAATCAATTTCGTTTCTTAAGACAAAAAAATTCAAAAATAATTTCATGATTTTTACTTATTTTG
The DNA here is from genome assembly GCA_930367215.1 of Pollenia angustigena. Taxonomy (NCBI): domain Eukaryota; kingdom Metazoa; phylum Arthropoda; class Insecta; order Diptera; family Polleniidae; genus Pollenia; species Pollenia angustigena. The sequence continues at coordinate 288,755,690 of OV884056.1, forward strand.
TTCGTATTTTGTTCGTATTTAGTAAAATTTTCTTATACATATAACGAAACATTTTGGTTTTCAGGCTTAAGTTCATTAAATTTAATTTTCATTAAAGTATTTTTATGAGGAAAGGTTGAACTTATGTACATGTTATAATAGTAACCACAGCAAATGAATAAAACAAATAAGCAATGAAAACTTGGATTAAGTAACTATAGAATTAAAATACATTTTTTTGTATTGTATTTAAGTAAATTTAGGTTCACTTTGATTCATAACTTTTTGCGTAAGCCAAGCCACATATATGTTAACAATAAACATTTTTTTGGCTTACACAGAAAAAATTATTGCCGAATTATTTTCAAACAAACGCTTGTTTGAAAATTTTTTTGATTTCTACAAATTTTTTTTACTGATTCAATCAATATTTTTGTTTGATTTTTATTTAACCAACAAAAATGTGGACAACTCTTCAAAAATTTAAGAAACGCGCTATTGGTTTGAAGTTTTCATAATTTGGTATGAAATATTTAACGCTCTTTAATGTTGTCGTCTTTTTGCATTTTTTTAGATTGTAAGCAACACTTCTTTATGATAAATATAAGAACTACAACAAAAAACACATGCAGTCTATTTTTGGACGCTTTAAAAAAGTACAGCAATAAGAAAAATTATAAAATAGCGTGACGAGGTTTGTAGTAAAAAAACAACAAAAACAATAGCAGGTAAAAAAAAACGTTTCATTTTTTTAAACAACAGAAAAAACACATTATAAGAAACAAAATAAATTTTTGGTTAGTTTCAAAGTTGGTAAAAAAAAAAAACAAAATCCCGTATTCAATTTTTTCAAACAGTTTGCTTAAATACATCAAATACAAAAATAGAATGATGGCAGAAAACATATCGAGTCGGTCTGCCGCCGTTTTTGGTTACATTTCTTCTTCATTAGCAAAGAAAAGGATAAAGCAACAGTGAGTGATGAAGAAAAACACTGTGAGTATAAATATGACTTCGTTCAAAAATTATTCCAACAAAAAAAATGTGTCTCAAAGCCAGCCGGCCGCTCTACTCTGCTTCATCTTCGCAAACAGTGCTTGCTTGTGTGCGCGTCATTGCTTGTGCCAAAACTTTTTTGTTTGATTCAGCAAATTATTTGTTTGAAATTTATATGAATTTCAGTAAACTTTTTGTTTTGATTCTGTAAAATTATTTGTTTGAAAAAATCGGCGTTTTTTTCAATAAACAAAATGCAAATAAATTCCTTGAATATGCGAATTTGTTTGTAGGACCGATTTTAGACAAAAAATTGTTTGATTCTACAAATTTTTTGTTTGAATTGGAAAAATAATTTTTTTTTGTGTAGACAAGAATGGTGAAAAATTTTCTTTGTTCAAGCCGTATTTTCTGGTGAATTAGTAAAAAATTATTTCCGTGTTGCGCTTGCGGAAATAAATCAATTTTTAAGGGTGGCTGTTGAACATTTGGGTCTGCACAGAAAAAATTATTTTTCCAATTCAAACAAAAAATTTGTAGAATCAAACAATTTTTTATCTGAAATCGGTCCTATAAACAAATTTGCATATTCAAACAATTTATTTGCATTTTGTTTATTGAAAAAAACCCTGATTTTTTCAAACAAATAATTTAACTGAATCCAACAAAAAGTTTACTGAAATTCATATACCAAATTTCAAAATAAAAAAAAAAGTTTTTGCACAAGCAATGACGCGTACACAAGTAAGCACTGTATGAGAAGATGACGGCAGAGCAGAGCCGCCGGCTGGCTTTGAGACACATTTTTTTTGTTGGAATAATTTTTGAACGAAGTCTTATTTATACACACAACACAATGTTTTTCTTTATCACTCTCTGTTGCTGTATCCTTTCCTTTGAAATGTAACCAAAAACGGCAGCAGACCGACTCGATATGTTTTTCGCCATCATTCTATTTTTGTATTTGATGTATTTAACCAAACAGTTTTAAAAAATTTAATACTGGATTTTGTTTCTTTTAATGTTGTTTCTGCTATTGTTTTTCTTATAGTTGCCCTTTTTTAAAGCGTCCAAAAATAGACTGTGTGTGTTTTTTGTTGTTGTTCTTATATTTGTTGGTTAAATAAAAATCAAACAAAAATATTGTTTGAATCAGTAAAAAAAATTATAGAAATTAAAAAAATTTTCAAACAAGCGTTTGTTTGAAAATAATTCGGCAATAATTTTTTCTGTGTATAGCTCTTTTCCTCTTCAACCGAATGTATTGGATTTCTATCCATACTATTCTAATAAGCAGCTTGTATTTAGAACAAATAACTAAAAACATTTTGGCGCCAAAATTCTTCTTTTCTGTTGAGTCTTTTGGTAGTGAGCGTATTTTTAACAGACGGATAGACAGACAGACACGGATGAGGCTTTAGGTTTACTTAATCTGAAAACACACACGTTTGTGTTAGAAATTTTGACAGAACAGCTGAGAGAAACTACTCAAAATAATGGTATTTAATTAAATAATAAAAAAAAAAATCACATTTCGCTCAAAGGTTTTCTTGAGTCAAAAAATGTCATTAATAAGATTTAGTTTTAATGTGCTAAATTCCCAATTCTTACTATTGATAAACTGAAACTTATTGTTGGCGGGATAAAATATTCCTATGCGCATTTCTCTAGTTGCGAAGGCCAGATCATTCAGGAAACTTCGTTCAAAGATTTTGGAAAAACTAAAGATATTAAACAAATACAACTGTTAAGCGAATAAGAATTATAAACCCCAGTTTTACTTGTAACAATATCAAAGCTTAAACAAAAACAACAACAATAAACAGTGAGTTTTTCTTTTCTTACAGTCCCGACTACAATTGGTTAATTTTTTGTCAACTCTAAATGTAAACAAATTACTTTATTTCATTGTTGCTAGTTCAGTTTATTGCACTGCCACTTGCATATTTGTTATCAAACTGAGTTTTAGCTTAATCCGCAGCTCAAAAACCTGACCTTAGTGGACTAAGAATTACCCAGGAACCCGAATATACATACTTTATGGGGCCTTAAATGAATTTAAGAAAGTTTCACCCGTAAAGAAAAATTAAACTTTGGTCACACTTAACAAACATTGGATGTCCCACACGTAACCACTATTTTTGTTAAACAAGGCTTTGCTAAAACGAGTGGTGCAAATATAAGTCTTTAATACGGAGTAGACGAATGGGTCCTGCTATAAAATATTATCAGCAAAAATAGCATATGCAAATACAATGCTTGCCCCTGTGATGAGCAGCAGCGGTGCCTTTACAAAAAGGTCCATATTTAAAAAAAAAAACTAGGTGAAAACATAATTTTATTTATTTTATTTTTTATTTAGCGTACGGAATTATATAAAAGAAATAAAATATACATAAATCAAAGGTATTAGAACGATTCTAAATTGTTTACAAATTCAATGAGTTTAACCATGAAACTGCGTCTGTCGTCAAAGTGTGGATATCGCTCAATGGTCCTTTGTAGGATAAGATAGGGCATTCTTTAATTATGTGATCGGTTGTTTGACGGGGAGCTCCACATGGACATTTAGGATCATCTACTCGGCCCCATTTGTAGAGAGTTTCCAGGGTTATACCGGTACCAGTTCGCAATCTGTTCAGGTTACACCGCTTTCCTCGGTAATTGAAGGACTGCTCGCTGCTTCGTTCTTCAAATAATGGGCAGGATCTGTGTGAGTTAGACTATAGACTAGACCAAGCTGCGTTGATATCAAAGTTTTCTATGAGTATGTTCTTGGCGAGGTCTAGTGGAGCATGTTTGGACTGCAGCCTTCGGCTGGGAGGGTAACGTAAGTCGTTATTAAGAGAAATTTGGTTATTGATTTGTATCTTGTTATACTCTCGTAACAATGCCTGCTTTCTCCTTAACTCTGGTGGAGCTATATTGCATCTTTTTGGCAGCCATTCTGTTGGAGTCGGACGGAGAGTTCCAGAGGTTAACCTCATTGTCGTGTTAAGTTGAGTGTCGATTTTTTGTGTGTGGCGACTATTTAGCCATACTGGACTTGCACATTCGGCAGCGGAATATACTAGGGACAGTGCAGATATGCGCAAGCAGTTTGGGTTAGCTCCCCAGGTTGTTCCTGTCAGTTTTTGAATTATGTTGTTTCTTGTTTTTAGTTTTTGTGAATAAAAATGATTTTTGAATCAGAATTCCTATGATAAACAACATTTTTCCAACTTTTAAAATTTGACTTAAGATGTTTTGTCAAATCTAAAATATCTAAAAGTTTGTCATTCCGTTTGTAATTTTTACAATATTGATCTTAGACCCTATAATTGATGTATCGATGTGCGTCTGACCATCTGTGCGTGTGAATGTTGAAATGGGGTTTCCGAAGACCCCGGAAATGATGATGTGCCGCTTTAAAAGAGAAATGTGTATTAAACGAACAACCATTAATAATATATTTTATTTTTGTGCTTTTTTGGTAATGTGAGTAATTGGTTGGGTGATATAAGGGGCCGAGTTATATGGTTTATGCACAACATTATCATGATTGTGCAATCAAGTGATTGCGCGAGCTGATTGACCGTGTATGAGCTTGTGGTGGTAACAGCTGCTGGTGCTTTATCAAAAATATTATATTTTTTTTTGATTGTATCAGCATGATTGAATCGTGTGTTGTAAAGTTAGCTCATTAAAGTTAAATCGTCAAGGCATAAACATCAAAAAATACAAAATTTTTAATATGAATACCACAGAAAAAATATTTTGGGGAGAATTTCTCGAACTTTAAGGCAGAATTAGTCTTTACTTTCTGTTCTGTTACGAATCAGCTGATTTGTTTTTGTTATTAAAAAACCTATGAAATTGATTAGTTTTTCTGTTCTGTTGCGGTTCAGTTTGTTAAAATCAAAAACTTGTTAAGTAAATGTAAGTGACAGCAAAACAATAATAAAAAATACATATTTTCTATTAAAATAAACTGTTTTTTGATTTTAAGAATTCATAAAATTTAATTTCTTCAAATTTATGTGCATCAAAGTTATTGAAATAAAACAATAGACGGTGCAAAACTAATAAATTTGTCATAAATGGCTGATAAGTTACTACAGAAAAACTAACTAATACAATTTCGTAACAGAACGGCACGGAACAGAACAGAAACAAAAAGTAAAGACTAACTGAGCCTTTATAAAACAATGCCTTGCCTATGGAATAACGCAAATGTGAATTGAAAATCCAATGCTACAATAAAATGCTAGAAAATTTTATCGCTATTCAACACAACCTTTTCCACAGAATTTTTGGCTGGTGTATTGTGTGCTTCAAGCTTCTTTGCACAATTACATGTTTGCACAATTATGATGGTATTGTGTATAGGCCCTATTAGATACGGTTTCTACTAGTTCGAAGTTCAAATCAACGTTTCAAAAACTGCAGTCAAAGTGTCCACTTCCTCATTTGTATTTGGCCAAAAAAAACTGTTTCTTGTACTTCTGATGCATTAAATGGAAACAGTCGCTGTCAAATCAATTCAAAAAGCAAAAAGTTGTACACAAATTTGTTAGTTTCGACTGCACTTTATTAAACCCTGCTGCAAATACACATACAAGATTATATCGGGTGATTTTTTAGTTATTATCTTTTTGGCAACACTGGTTTAAACAGCTGACGCACGTTTCGTGTTTTGTTTCACTGTCAAACATCTTCAGTTTGGTCTATAATTTAACCATGAATCGTCTTACAAACGAACAACGCTTGCAAATTATTGAATTTTATTATCAAAATGCGTGCTCTGTTAAGAAAGTTCATCGCGCGCTTTTTCCATTTATGGCCAGCTCATTTTTGGCTCAATGGGTACGTTAATAAGCAGAATTGTCGATTTTTGATTCAAGATCAGCCAGAAGCAGCTACCAATGCATCCAGAAAAAGTCACAGTTTGGTGCGGGTTATGGGCTGGTGGCATCGTTGGACCGTACTTCTTCAAAGATGATGCGAATCGTAACGTAACTGTGAATGGTGAGCGCTACGGTGAGATGATATCCTACTTTGTTTTGCCCAAAATGCAAGAGCTTGACTTGCATGACATGTGGTTTCAACAAGACGGTGCCACATGCCACACAGCACGCTTAACAATGGACTTATTGAGAGGCGAGTTCGGTGAACATTTTATTTTACGTTCGGGACCGGTCAATTAGCCGCCTAGATCGTGCGATTTAACGCCTTTAGACTATTTTTTGTGGGGCTATGTTAAAGCTCATGTCTATACACACATGCCCCCTTCAATTGGCGCATTGGAAGACAACATTGAAGCATTTATTCGTGAGACACCGGCCGAAATGTTGGAAAGTGTATGCCAAAATTGGACTAAGCGGATCGACCATTTGAGGCGCAGTCACGATCAACATTTGCATGAAATAATCTTCAAACATTAAATTATGTGGACCGTACTATCGATTCAAATAAAGATTTCATGAATTTTTCTGAATTTTATGTGTTTTTTTTTAAACTTTCCTATAGCTCTTAAAAATCACCCATTTTATATATGTATAAAAATTTTTGTTTAAATCGCTACTTGGTGAAGGGTACATAAGATTCGGCGAAAGTGAATATAGCACTCTTACTTGTTTTTATCACTCGTTTAAAAGACACTGAAAAAGTTTTTTTTTTATATATTATTGTATTCTTTCCTTTACTAAAGCTGGCAATATTTGGTGAAACACTATCCCATAACCTCACAACCTCTAGCCATTTTAATAATATTCATTGTTTTGTGGCTTCTTGGCTTTATCGTTATGCCCAAATATGCCTTCCCAAATACCGCCATCATGAGAATGATTCTTTTAATAGTGGGCGCTCAAATAGCAGGCGTATTGGTAACCTTTCTTAAAATACCGGATATGTTGGGCATGTTATTCTTTGGAGTCCTCTACACAAATCTAGGTTTAGCCGATTTCAGTGGCTATCAAAAACTAGAAGCTTTCCTAAGGTAAGTTGGATGCCAATAACCCAATTCTAATTGGTTTTTAATAAAATTTTAATTTCCAGAGAAATGGCCTTAATAAATATAATGCTATTAGCCGGCTTGGGTTTAGATGCCAATGCATTCAAGAAATTGTGGTTAATGATTTTACGTTTAACTCTAATACCCACCGTAGCAGAGGTGGCCATTATAACGATTTTAGCTCATTTCCTGTTAAATATGTCCTGGCTATGGGGCATTCTATTGGGGTAAGTAAGAATTGCATTCATTTTTTCCTTTAAATTCCTACTAAGTAATAAAAAATTAATTTATGCTAAAATACTTTTTTTAATTAAGTCCAGTTAAATAGGAAAAAATTGCATATGCATACATAAAATTTAAAATAATTACAGTGCAGAGGTTTATGTCAGGCACCAGTGGTGAGTAGTAACACTGCATTATTTCGCACAATTATTAAATATGTAAAATTTATTAAAAGGCGGTAAATGTAAAATGCTTGTTCACTGAATGCACGCTTTTAAAAGGAAATTTATGTAGAAGTGAGCTAACGAACAGGCGAATGATTGTGTGAGTGTTTCGTCGCTGCCCACTTAATTTGACACTTGGCAACTCTACAATTTCATTAGCACAAATGTTGATTTTTTTTCTTTTAGTGTTTTTTTTCTTCGGCTACACAGCATGTTATTAAAAACAACCATCCTACGGTTGGGCTGTTAGTGGAAGTTAAAAAAAAAATTAAATGGAGGAGAGAGAAAATAAAAGTGAAAAAAACTTGAACATTTCACCTCATTTGAGAAAGGGTATATGTTCCCAGGCACATACATACATCCACTTGGATATTTGCGCACCTTAAACAACTTTAAAATGAAAATGTAAAAAGTTGTGGTAGTATTTCATAACCAAAACTAGCGTAAAATGGAAAAACTATCATTGAGTAAAAGCAATATTGACATAGCAGGGAGTTAAGGGAAGGTGCCAGACTTTAAGGCATATTTTAGAATTTTTGTGTATGAACGCTTAAAACCATACTTTTTGATATTTCTCAAATCTTACTGCCAATTTTAAGACGATTATACTCAGTCGTGAATGAACGATGAGTGAACGTTTCGGTACTCTGTACCCATGTTCTGTAACTCCCGCATGGAGAAACTTTTCGATTGGAATGTGAGAAATTAAACAAAAATGCCATAAAATGAAACAAGCAACTGTGGTTCTTAGACTGCTTTCACACGTTTTAGCTTTTGATGCTCAACTCTTACGTTTTTAGGTGAGAGAAGCAAGAAGAAAGGTTAGTCTGTGTTCATACGGCTCATGTCTTATTGACAAGATTGCTACTTTATAGGCGAGAGGGACGAGGGGAAAAGAAACGAGTACACAGATGCATGTACTGTCTTTACGTTTTGCTTTTTCATTCGTTGTTTAATTTTGTTATTGTTTTCAATATCAAAAACGCACATGTCGTCAACATGACATGACACATTTGAACGCCAATTCATGTTCAAAGAAGAAAAAGGAGGAATCTTGTCAATAAGACAAGAGCCGTATGAACTCAGACTTAGTACGGAGATGCCTGTACTCGGTCAGTACGCTTTGTGTTTTTATCCATTGTTATAAGCACAACGATGGCTGCAAGTAATTTTTTTCTTTTTCTCTTTGATTCGCTGTTAATAAAATTGTTGTTGTTTTGAACCGAAAAAAGTTGGCATCTTTAAAAGGGAATTGAAAAGAAGTTGAGCATCAAAAGATGAAACGTGTAAATTCAGACTTACTTAACCCATTAAGGACGGATGGGTATTTAAATACCCAAAAACAGAGCCTTCGTAGAAAAATTCTGGCTAACTTCAGGTAAGAGGTATCGGAAATTGGTTTTTACAGATAGATAAAGAAAGGATAAGACTACTTAAACAAATTTTTGAAATTAATTGTTGCCCCTTTTAATTGGGTAAGTTAGCGGCTTACAAGTTAGCAATTTTTAATATTTGGAAAAAGTGAACGACAACGGCTCTGGAAAATTGGGAGAGTGGAAAATCGGAAAACCCTCTTGGTGACTTATAGCCTTAGGTGTGCTCTGCTTTAGAAAAAAATATTAGCTAAATTGGGCCAATAACGTTGACCACAGGTTTGATTCAATGACATGGGTATTTAAATACCCTCTTCGCTGTCAGAGGGTTCAAAACACGTAGTTTTTTTTTAATTTTTGGCAAGTAAAAATGCGATGTTTTATGTAAAATGAACTATTTATTAGTAAAAAATAAAGAAATAAATATCACAACTGTGGTCGATTATTGAGATAATTTTATATTTTTAATGTTTCTTGGGACACCAGCATGAAAATGTGCAAAACAAGCCTTTGGGTGTAACTAAAATTTGCATTTTGTACAACCAAACTCAGTTTTGCTTCACATTGTCCGAAACGGCCAAGCTGAATAATATGGCATATCATATGGTCAAAGCTCTCCATGCGCTTTGCCATTTCTTGTGCATTTGTGACAACTTTTTCTCTTACACCAATACTTCAACAACGCTTACATGAAATAACATCGACTCATGATTGGAGATCCTTCAGGTTTTCTTAGCATGCAGTGTACATTCCTGGCATACACCATAGCAGCATCCAAAGCATTAGTAAGAAGGACTCGGCTCTTTCGTATAAAATATAAAACATTCCACATTCCCTTCTATGACAACAGAGAAGAGAAGGAGTAACATTTTTTGTTATGTTTTTTCGCACAAGCAAAAGCAAAAGAACTTTTTTTTGATCCCGTTACCATTCTTATGTAACTGCAAAAGAAGCGAGAGCAATGACAACGTGTGTAAAAAGATATGAGAGTGGAATAAAGCGACCAAACCTTGTAAAGGGCCAATGTTGAACGTGAACCTCACCTTATTATGGCTTATTATTAATATGGGCGTTCAAATCAAAATGCACTTCGTGATTCAGTGATGAGGCACATTTTCACCTCAGTGGATTCGGCAATAAGCAGAGTTGCCGCATTTGGGCGAATGATAATCCAAGAGTGATTGTCGAAAAACCAATGCGCTCACAAGAGTGACTGTTTGGTGTGGCTTATGGGCTGGCGGCATCATCGGGCCGTATTTTTTCCAAAATGAGGCCGGTCCGGCAGTTACTGTGAATGGTGTTCGCTATCGTGAGATGATAACGAACTTTTTATGGCCCGAATTGGAAGATATGGATGTGGACGATATGTGCTTTCAACAGGACGGTGCCACACAGCTAACGAAACAATCGCTCTTGTGCGCAACGAATTCAATGGCCGTGTTATCTCACGTGGTGGCGATGTCAATTGGCCGCCAAGATCATTTGATTTGACACTGTTGGTCTTCTTTCTTTGGGGTTATTTGACAGAAAAGGTGTACGTCGATAAGCAAGCAACAATTCAAGAGCTATAGGATGAGATAATTCGGCCCATTAACGGCTTAGAACCTCAATTATGCCTCAGCCATTTGGCCGATATTTTGTTCCATACATGATTGAACCATACCAATATTTTCATAATAAAAATAAATGACAATAACTTCCTAAATAATTGGTATTTTATTCAAAACCAACATCGGCCCTTAAAATTTCACCATCCTTTTGATCCAAAGAAGGAATACAAAGGCCCTCTAGAAGGCATCCCTACTTCTTCCTTTTCCCGCTGGGACAGATTCAACGTACATAGTGAAATAAGCACACAACACACACATCAATGCATGCAATAAATGAATTTTTAAATTTTTGGTTTTCAAAAAATCTTGTGTTTTAGAACTCTTTAAGAGCGAAGTGGGTAGAAAAATACCCATGGTCTAGGGGCCAAGGTTTGACAGGTAAAAATAAAAAAAAAACGCAATGTCAATATAAATGCCCATAATATCAAATGTGTGAAATTTCATCAAAATCGTACCACGAAATCGGGGTTCAGTCTTTAATGGGTTAACTGCGTCTGTAACATTTTTGGCGAGTAATAGCTGTTACGTAAGAAAATTACTCGCCGACTTACAGAAAAAATTTGTCTGTAAAATTTTTGTTAGAAAGTTCCCGCTTTGAACTGTCAAATAAATTCACGAATAAAAATGGGATGAAGAAAAATGTTGACACAAAAATTAAAATGCAAAATGCAGTGAATAATAACATGGAAGAGATAAGTACTTATTTTGTTCATGGTTAATTTTTTTTTTTTTTTTGTTTTATTTGCTTTTAACTTTTTTGAAAAAAAAAATACGAATGTTTTCAAATCCATTTCCATTTCGTCGCCGTTAAAGATATGTGTGACTGGCATTCTCAAAGTCTGCGTTGTCACATCGGCTTCGGGTGTAATATTATGACATTTATAACGTAACGACATAATCTCTTTAATCGTTTTCGACATGAGTTACAGACATAGTTTTTTTTTAAATTTTCGAGAAACGATGGAATATTTTGTTTCACATCTTTTCGATGCGAGAAGTTCTCACTAAAGTTACAAAACATGGGTACTGCTTGAAAGTCTACCACTAAAAATTCTTGTTGGAGTTACTTTAATTTTGAAATGAAAGTATTTGACTTTGAAGATGGCCTTAAGAAAATTTTTATATGTTGAATTTATAGAAATTTCAGCACAAATTTTCCATTATTCTCTATTGTTAAACTTCCCTTTCGAAATATTATTCCTAATAATCTGCAGAGTTTTTAAAGGAATATCAACAAAAAAGAAAATAGTTTTCTCACTCATAAAGGAAAAATGAAACAAGTTTTTTTTTTTAAGTTTAATGTCTAAATATATGAAGTCGTAGTCGTCGCTTTATTATGCAACACATTTTAACCGCATACTTTAGGAAAACAAGTGTTTAGAAGCAAATACACGGACTCACTGTACTTGTACAATAACGCTATTTGCAACAACTTGTAGTCGCTGCTGCATAACACAAAAAAAAACATGACATGTAACACAAATGCACAATTTTATAATTAGTTGATGCATACTCTTTATGAGTACCTTAACAGAGCAGACACTCAAAGATACACAGATACTTGTAGGAATATTAACTAAAGATACTCTTCACCACTGTAATATTTAGAAAGACAGAAAAAGAAGAAGCTGAACAGTTGGCATTACTGCAACTACAATTTTTTAAAATAGCATTCTAGTAGTAGTTACAATAAAAGCGGCAAATAACTAAGTTTGCCAGTTTTTTTAAGAATTAGTTTTTCTTATCTTTGTTATGAATTCCGGCTGTCCGGAAGGCAAGTCTATCAGTGCGACGGTTACCAATTCAATTTTCGGCGGATAAAGTTCGCCTTACATGAGCACCTGCCGTATGGCCTAAACTTATTGTGGATCTTAACCACTTGATGAGTTAAAATATATATTTACTAAATGCCCCTGTGTCTGCTCGTATAACATTCACACACATATTGAAATATTAGTGTAAGTCAGATAAAAACTATACACTCGCCCTTTCTTATGGAGTCGGAGCTATCTAACCTCCACTGCTAAAGTAAATCCAGCAGCTTTTGTTGGATAGCAACAGCGCCTAGGGAACTTTCACGCCAAACTTTTCCATGCCGGTAAAAAATTAGCTTTGCGTATAGAAAAGTCCCTCCCTGCGAAACCACAGCCACGTGAACCCCAAAAGTATCACTTCAAAGAAAAGCAAGGCTTCCGCAAGACAATCTTCCTGAGACAGAAAGAATTTTTTTGCGAGAACTAAAGTAACGGAGACCTCAGCCAGTTGTAAGACCAGTACCGAAGTCTCTGGGGAATACCTCGGATTTAAGAAATACAAAAACTTCAAAACCCCTGTCATTTTAAATGTTTATCGCATTCTAGGTATGCATGCTCGTGCCCATAGATTTTCTATGTTTGAGGAGAGATTATCGCCACAACAGAAACTATAATGCACCTCCACCCCACTATCATATTTTTGTTCTTAAAGCAGTCTATGGAAGTACGAAAATAAAACGGAAAATATTAGTCTTCAGTAACCTCTCGGCATTTGGTAAATTTTAAATCCAATCAGATTTCAAGCTTTGACCACACCTAATTTACCTAGGAGGAGATCATCCCTACACTATCCGGTGGAATACCCGGCAGAGACTGTGATCAGTTTTAGTACAAAAAGTTGAAGGTCTAATTTAGAATAGAATTTGTAATTGTATATTCAATATTTAATAATGATGTTGCGCTTTTCACCAGTTCAAGAGCTATCGGTCTCTTTAAGTGACTGTCAACTGACTCTGTACTTATTGTGTTGTTTCATGAAAACCCGACAGTCAGTTCATGCCGTAAGCGGGGGTAGGGCCGGTTTTAATGAAACTGGCATGCATCCTTTTTTTTCGAAAATGCATGCACCAAATTTCACGACTTTTGCTTGGATAGGAAAAAGTTTATGTGAAAACAATCGATTTAGATTGCATGGGCGGGGGCGGTAGGCGTTGTGTGTGTGAACGGATTTGATAAAATAAATTTTTTTTTTCTTAATTTGGTCAACGTTATGTTTGGTGCCAAATCTCAATGATCTACGACCACTCCATAAAGTTTTTGCACAAAATTGTGTAAAGCTTTCCCAATGTGCGATGGGAGCTTTGCAATTTTGTTATTGGGTCTTAGCGTGTAACCTATCTTTCCGAACTTGCATCTTAGGAGGTCATAATTAATTGTTTGTTGAATTGTAATTCGAAGTAGCTCCTTATTGCTAATGAAATTTGCTTAGAAACATAGAATTAAATGTCTTAGACATCGGTTAACAAAGATTTGTAGTCATCGTTGTTGTTTTTGGATTGGCCCCAAGTTTCACAGTCTTATTATAGAATGGATAATTCAATAGACACTTTCCTTAGCAGCAACATGGCCTCAAGGCCCTTGTAAAGGGTGGTTAAATTTTAAGGGCTGATGTTGATTTTGAATAAAACGCAAAATATTAAGGAAATTATTGTCATTTCTTTTTATTATGATAATATTGGTATGGTTCAATTATGTGTTCAAATATCGGTCAAATGGCCGCCACGAGCTCGGCGGCACACCTCCATCCGATGGTCCAAATTTTCGAGGACGCTGAGGCATAACTGAGGTTTTATGCCATTAATGTGCCGAATTATCTCATCCTTTAGCTTTTGAATTGTTGCTGGCTTATCGACGAACACCTTTTCTTTCAAATAACCGCAAAGAAAGAAGTCCAACGGTGTCAAATCACAAGATCTTGGCGGCCAATTGACATCGCCACCACGTGAGATAACACGGCCATTGAATTTATCGCGCAAACGAGCAATTGTTTTGTTAGTAAAGTAGCAAGTGGCACCGTCCTGCTGAAACCACATATCGTCCACATCTATACCTTCTAATTCGGGGCATAAAAAGTTCGTTATCATCTCACGATAGCGAACACCATTCAAAGTAACTGCCTGACCGGCCTCATTTTGGAATTTGTAACATTTAAGAAACAAAAACTAGTAATGAATGTCAAATAAAAATACAAGCTTTAAATGTTTTTAATTAGTATTGTGGTTATTTTGTTGAACTATTTATGGTTTTTAATCTAAATTTTTAATATTTTTAATTAGGCTAAAGTTCATCAAATTTAATTTTCATTAAATTATTTTTATGAATAAAATGTTTTTGCTTCGGTCTAATCAAAACCGAATAATTTCTTTTAACTATAATTTTCTACACTTATTTAAATCGATAAAATTTCCAGTTTAAAATTTGTTTTTAAGTCGGAGTATTTTAAAAATGTATCCTGTCCATACATTTGGTGATATTATTTTTCATGTAAAAAACAAGTTAGATTGCTATATTCGGCTGTGCCGAATCTTTGATACCCTCCACCGACAGTTCGAATGTTTAAGGAGTAATATCTGTATGATGTCTATTTATTATTTTTATCTTAAACTGTGACGATTTGTTATTAATTATGGTTTTAGGCGACTAAACTGTTTTCCGGTAGTAGGGTTTATATGGGGCCTAAGATAAATTATGGACCGATCGTCACGAAATTTCACAGTGTTATTTTTAGTCCTAAAAAACTGTGACGTTCCATTTTTGGTTACGCTAGCGTTATTTTTTACGGTTTTAGGCGTACTAAACTTTTTTCCGGGAGTATTGTTTATATGGGGCTTAGGGTAAATTATGGACGGATCTTCACGCAATTTAACAGCGTGATTTCCAGTCAAATAAAACAAATTTTTGCAAAATCTTATCTCATTCCGCATTTATGTTATTTTTTGTAACAAAATTATCAATTTTTTTAGGTGGTGGTTCCACATTTTGATTCATAGCTCTGATCCTACTGAACCGATTTTGCTGGATTTCAATCCCAAACTGCTTAGGATAACTACAAGCAATTTGGCACCAAGTTTGTTCATTTCTTTTGAGTTGTTGGAAAGTGAGCGTGTTTTGAACAGGCGGACAGACGGACAGACAGACGGACATGGCTAAATCGACTTAGAATTACTCAAGGACCCAGAATATATATACTTTATGGGGTCTGAGATGAATAATAAAAAAGTTTCACACGGAATGACAAACTTAATATACCCTCTTCACAACTAATTGTGGTGGAGGGTATAATAAAGTTCTTGATCCAACAATTTCAATATAATCAACTTTAGTGCTCTATTTAGAGCCAAATATACCCCACTGTGCAACTGTTGATGTTGATAAGAAAAAATAGAAAAATCTAATTTATTTTATTACTTTTATGCGCAGAAATAAATTTATGTATAATTCTTTTTATAGCAAAAAAATAAAAAATTAATATGAAATTTACTTGTAATTGTAACTATTTTTGTATGTATGTTTGTGCAAATTTGTGTGTAAGATTTTTTTTCTAACGTACAAGTGAAAGACTAAATTTCACATACACTCTTATTAAGAGGACTTACTACATCAGTTTTACAAGAAAATATTCATGTTAAGCCTTTCACTTACACAATATTAACATTTTTTATTATGCACGATGGTTTCCCCATACACACACTCACAGACACACATTCACAGAGATTTATTTGCAACATCTATGGCATTTATGGGTTATGCCTTTACATGACTGTCAAATGTTGGGTGTTTCTATGTCTTTTCTATTTTTCCCTTTGTTTTTTTGCATGATATTTTTTGGAGAGGTCTTACGCTAATGACACTAGAATTTTTAATTTTCCAGACTTTAGCTTAACTACAACTACAACAACCAACAGCTACAAGTTTATAGTTGCAAATATGAGTAGTTTGTCAGTTGCTTGTTGCAGTTGGTAAAAACTCAACGTTGTGCCATCGTCATCATCAGTTTAATTCCAATTTTCTTTTTTCTGCTTTTACTTAATGATGGTCGTTGACGTTCATTTAAATGATTGTTAGTGCGAATATGTGTGTTTGCAATAGTGAAGCATGTCACAATTTTATGCACTCACATACATACAACAGTAGGCCAGAAGGAACAAATTAACAAGGCCTCAGTTAAATTAATTTAATTTCCGTGTAAAGATATTTTAGCCAGTATTGCCAAATGCGGGGTTTTTAAATATTTACTTGGGTCACATTTTCTTGGGAGGAATTTGGTAGCTTTTGAAATTTTCGACAATGTTTTACACTTCACCATATAAAATAAACTAATAAGCAGCGTTTTTCACGTTCTTTGCATCTGTATCTATAAACAATTATCAAAATAATCCCATATATGAATAGTGAAAAGCAAACTGTTTTTCATTGTTCTTATTCATGAATGAAACGTTTATACAAACTCATGAATGAAAGTTGAGACAACGTTTCGTTAATTTGATTTGCTGCCGGCTTTTTAAAAATTTTAACAAAATTTCGTCCGGAAAATTATATTGAAAACAAAAACAAGTTTTCGTATTTTATTGTGTTGTTTTCAAAATAATTTCTCACATGAAATTTTGTTTTCATTTTATAAAAATAGGGCTAAAATATTTTTTATTGTAACCTGGTTTTCTTTCTTTCTGGCAACATATGGATTCCGCGCCAAAAAAAGATCAATTTGTAGAGGCCGAGATTGAAGTGAAACTCATTCTAGTCGGTTCCATTGGCATCGATCGAAACAAATGGTAGTGAAACGAGGCAAGCTATGCTGTTGATGCAAAGCTTCCCGATCACCATTTTCTTAATAGCTAGTTATCAAATGGTCTTCCATCATGTGAACGAGAGCTGTCATTATTGAATGTTACGAAAATTAATTAATTTTTAATACGCGCAGGTCCCATGTAATCGTCGGATCTGCTCATATTAAATTAAAAATTTTCTGCTCTTACAAATGTGCGGATAACCGGGCTTCACATACGATTTCTTCGCTCTTCAGGTTATCGTCTTACGCATATGCATTTTCTATTTTCCACTGATCGTGTAAAATGATGCAAAAATTAATTATTTTTATGCCGCTCAAGTACCATTTTGGATATGCAAATCTTTTTCCAACGTCTCTCGGCTTCAACTTACCTATCGCCGCCTTTCTTCCTAGACGACGTAAGCGCCAACAACTCATTTTTCAGAGAACGGAAAAACTTAATAGCTTTCGAAATATTGGCTTTAGAACAA
This sequence comes from Pollenia angustigena, assembly GCA_930367215.1. NCBI lineage: Eukaryota > Metazoa > Arthropoda > Insecta > Diptera > Polleniidae > Pollenia > Pollenia angustigena. The sequence continues at coordinate 288,773,159 of OV884056.1, forward strand.
ATTTTTTCCGAAACTTTGCTTAGCGGTTCTCTGTAGGGTGTTGAAATATTTTTAAGAAAAAATCTGGGACTTTCAAGGAATTGTAGTTAAGTTTGTCGCTTAGTTGTTTTTGGCGCAAACAGCAATTTGCAAATTAAATTAAGTTATTAATTAAATACTATAGTTTTAAGATTTTGTTGATATAAATAAACATATATATACATATGTAAATATATATATATATATATATATATATATATATATATATATATAGAAAATTGAATTACATACTCCACTGTAATATCTATTGGCCACATGAACGCTTTTTTATTACAAAATTTAATAAATAAATAAATAAATAAATAATTTATTTTTATTGCTTTTGCTAACAAATCTAAGCCAGTAGCCCATTTTTTATATCTCCAAGGTTATGACTCTTAACTTCAAAACAAATTTGTTTTATGCATCGAACAGTGAAAATTTTACTTTTCAAAAAAATTTCAAAAAAAAAAATTAAATTCCAAAAATTTAGGGGTTTCCATACATTTTACGGTTTGTACGAGAGCTAATATTAGGAGCAAAGATAGGGATTTGAATCCTTTAAAAGAAATATTTGTTATGTAAATATAATTGGGGTCGGTTCTAGAAATCAACTGTCCTTGGGCACTGCTTAACCCCGTTAGGTCCGAAAGCGAGTTTTTGCTCAAAACGTCTTTTTGTATGGCAGCCATGTATAGATTGCATTTTATTACAATAATGCTGTCTCGAGGAACCTTTGAGATTAAAAGAATATGGAACGAACTTACGTTCGTACGCTTTTCATGTACATATAATATAGAACACAAAACTTTTCATAGCTATTTTTCGATTCGATAGCATTAGGGTAGCTCTATGCTTAGTGCAAAAGATGGATTTCATCGAGTTTAAATATAAGTCAACTTTGGCTGACAGTAGTGAAATGTAAAAACCTGCGTAATGGAACGGAATATCTAAGTGATTTATTTATTTTAAAAGTGTATTCACAAAATAAAATATCTCTCTGGGTTTTTGTTTAATTGGCTTATAATGTACCGATCGCGAACGTTGGGTTTTGGTTAATTTAACATTAATGTTTTTTTCTGTGCGTATACACAATTTTCTTGTTTTGCGAAGCACTTATAGTTAATTTTGAAAAGTAAACGCACGTTTTTGAGCTACACAGTAAGACCTATAGAGATGCAGCAAGGCAAGTGAAGTATTTCTTTATATATTTAGAAAAAAATACAACATTCCCTTACTACGAAGCAGGTTTTTAAGCAATATGGTAACACTTTTACGTTTCTTCCTTATAAACCTGTAGCGTTCGAAGTTCCATTTTTTAATGGAATCATGCTATTTGGAATGCTTAAACATTTTTTTTAAAAGCTTTGAATTTCAAATTAAAAAGTATTTAGCTTCTACTCAAAATTTCTAAATTACGATTTATACAAATTGTTGCTAAGATTGTAAACGCCAGAAGAAAATGTTACTTTTATTGTGAATCCGGCTTTACTAGTCAAATTAAAAAAAAAAGCCAACAAATTTCTGGCAACAATGATAGTAACTGAAGTGCTCATTGACGTTCTTAACGGATTGATTATATTTTATCTGCCTATATTCAATTATGATAAGTTGAATAAAGCCAATGGAGATTTTAACTTTTCTGCTTATAACATGATTAGTCAAGTTTTAGTAGCAGGCTATCCTAATTAACCCTACTGAAGAGTATGCTGAACTTAGCAAAGAAAAAAAAAAAAAAAAGAAAAAAATGTGTAAACTTTTGTTCGAAATCAGGCCGCATAAAAGGCCTTAACAACTCCTGATTCGTCTCTGCTAGTAAGCTGCCGTTAAGTCAAATTTGTGCATGTGTGTATTTAATATTTTCTCTTTTTTTTTTTTGGTTCGAAGCTAGTGGTTAAAATTAGCGTATTTAGTGTTTATTTTTATGAAAAAAATTTTCTTGAGTTATTTTTTTTATAATTTTATTAAAAACCAATCAAAATGCTGTCAAACATGTAATTAAGTTGTTACACAAAAATTAGTGAGAAAGAAAATTGTAATTTGTGTGGGATTATATTGGAAATTAACAGTTTGTTAAAGTGATTGAAAGGAGTTAATTAAGTTAAGAGCATAACAAATTAATAAATATTAATTAAATTTTTTTTATTAAATACTTACTTTGTTGTGACCATTAGAAAAGAATAACATTGGCACAACTCATTGCAGTATTTGGAACGGAAGTGTTAGAATTCTATATAACGCTTTAGTGTGTTATGTCTCATTTCAAAGGACTCGTTAGCCTATTTGCAAAACCATGAGACTTGAAAGTTATTCCTTACCAACCTTTTTAACTCTGTTTGTGACAGAAAATGGAATTAAGGGAAATGATTCTGGCAGTCGTGATCGAGTACTTTCTCGATTCGAAAGCAATTAAATATCTAATTATTTCAGTCAATACTGAACGAATCGGAACTATTTTTTCAGTGTTGTAATGCATTAATTTGAGTTTCACAATACTTTCAAATTCGTTCAGTATCGACTGAAAGAATAAGAATTAAAATTGCTTTCGAATCGAGAAAGTACACGATCACGACTGCCGCACTAGGCCCCAGTTCTCATATCGCACACTAAATAAAAACAGGCACAACTCAAAATTTACCGAAATATTTTTTTTCCATAAACCATATTTTTGAAACCACTGGGGGTTGGTTCTGGCAGTCTTCATCGAGTGTTCTGAAAACTCAACTAAATGCTTAACAACAATGAAAAATAATAACGATTTGTTTAGTATCGACTGAAATAATTAGAAATAAAATAAAATTGGTTTCGAATCGAAACAGTGTTCGATCATGCCTGCCAGAATTAGCCCCTAAGTTTGCTGCCTCTCCGAAACCTTTTTGTGTGCGATATATTGATCGATACATAAAATTTAATGCCGAAAGGCAAAGAGAAAATTCTACTTCCTTTGGGTTTTCGACAAAAAAGTAAGAACAATCCGATGTTCGTAGAAAAGCGTCAAAAAAATAAAAACAAGTGAGAAAGTACAGTTGGTCAAGCCCAACTATATGATACCCTACACCACAGTATTTTAAAACACATTTACGAGAGTGCACCCTTTCGGGACCCAAGGAGAATCATGCTTATGTGTCCATCTAAATATGGATCTAACTATGTTTTAAATTTCATTAAAATCGGCTTGGTTTCTGAGAGGCAGAAATTGCCCCTATCTCCCCTCGTAGTCCTACGATTTGGCCCATTTTCAATAGGCTTGATCCTTGTACCAATAATAACCTCTCAGCCCTCTCCACTATTGTGGTGCGGGTGTAAAAATTAATTTTTGTTTAAATTAACATTGCGTTGCACAATTGGATCTGTTGAAAACTAAGGCCCGTTTTCACAACTAACCGATAGCTAAAGGTAGGATTTTATCGGCCGTATAAAAAGTGTTCCATTATTACAACTTTACTTTAACCTATCAGGTAGGGTGAACCTTAATTTACTTTATCCCTCCCTTTAGGTTAAAGTAAAGTTTCAATAATGGAACACTTTTTATAAGGCCGGGTAAAGACTACTTTAAGCTATCGGTAAGTTTTGAAAACGGGCCTAAAACAATTTAGAAGGGACAAATAACTCTTAAGCCTTTCAGACATTAAATTGAACCAGTTGAGATAAAAATCTGAAATTTTCAGTGTAAGCTAATTTGGGAGTGCTGATTAAGAATCTGGATTCAGATTACAGGTAGGTTGTCTCACCTGGCCGCAAAGTGTTGTCCAATATATTGGACAAAGTTACTCGGTGGACATGTTTCTTCTAAGTAAACTTAAAGTCAAAAGGTGTAATTTAATGAGACAAAGGTATTAAAAAAAATCTATTTTGTGTGATAGGTAGTTAGCAAAGCAGGTTTTGCAAATAAAAAATCATTTTTTTGAATAACGGACTATTTTGTAGCGACCAGTGTTTGTATTTTCCTTAAATATTGGTTAGTGGTTGTGAACATCGCTTGTTTTTTTGTGATTGATTGAATTTTGCAATGGCTCAGTAGTAAGAAATACATTTTGCTTTGAATGGATTAATTTGCTCGTCCAAGTTAATATTATCCTACACGGACAACTGGTAATTACGGACCATTTTTCATCATAATATGAAGTCCAAAAATACACGTATTTCATTAGCGCTGGATGGTTTAAAAGATGACTTGCCCTGCTGAATGGCATATAAAATTGTGTAACATGTGGCATTGTCAAAAAATTATTGTCGATATACATATTTTTGGAAATACTTAAAATGGAGTTTCTTTAATAATATTATCATTTGGCGGAACAAATTCGACTAGTTTTTGATTTCGCATGAGCCTATTCTTCCATACAATAGATTTTCAGTAAAATTTCATTTTGGTGCTTTCATAATTTTTGTATGTGGTACTTAATCCACAATGTGGGTCAGCTCAATTCTCCTTAGACTTCTTCATCTTCAATTTCTTTTAGAAATGCTTCATGGTCTTGAACCCCCGTTTCAAGAAATTAAGGTAAGGGTAGGTCAAAAGGAGGACGACGCATCAGGGATACAACATCTTTCAGTACGATATACACCTAGGCCACTACTGGGCCTGTTGTGCACTCCTTAGGAAACATGGGGATTTAGGTGGGTAGTGCTACCACCACCTATAGGGAGGGTATTAACGTCTGGCGTTAAGAAATTCAGTTTCCCGGACGTAGTTCCTAAGGTTTTCCAGTCAGCGTTCCTCACGGATTCTAAGTTCAACATGACATCGCACCCGAGGTGTTTCGATCTTAATTTGAAGTCCTGACAGTGGCTGTAAAAGTGTTCAGCGTCTCGCTCTCCTCACCAAACGCTCCAAACTCGTCAGATTCCTGGACTTAAGCCTATTAACTGCTATCGCCCTAATTGCCCATGGACTTCACCTGGAAGCTTTTGCCTTTATCCGGCAGACGGTGGAATATCTCGGTTTCTGTGTTTTCAACATATACCCTCGTTCTATCCCCTTGCTTAGGGCCGTCCAGACGCGTCTGTGCATCAACAAAACCCCACAGGAGTTTGTACTAAATTCAAGAAACTTACTAAGAGAAAAGCTCATCAACTGCTCTAGCATCGCTAACATCAGAAGATTCTTCTAAAAGTTTCAAGATTTCTTCTTCACTAAGTAGTAGCAAAGAATATAAATCTTATAGAATGCGCATCATGTAGAAGCAAAATTTCTTATGGCGGGGTTTATCATTACGCCCCGGTCTCATATAATTTCGCTCACAAATTTTGCAAAGGCAATTTGTTGTTGGTTTGTGTTTTCACTTAGAGAACTGAAGAGAGCATCCAAAATGTGCAGCATTAACACATACACATGTTTGCTGTTTTTGCCAGCCAAAGTGTGTGTGTGTTTGTGTTTTTTTCTTCGTTGAAACCGGTTTTTGGTATTTTTTTAATTGATTTCGTTTTGTTTTAAAACAATTTATGTGCAAATAACCTACGTAAGAGCGAATGCGACCAATTGCGTAATTGTAGGGCAACAGTATGTGTTTTATTTTTGTAAAAACTAAACTATATCGATTTGCACCGAATTATAATTCCATTTTTTAGATTATTTAATTATGTACTTACCATGTATGTATATTAATGGAATTTATAAATGAAGGAGTGGCATAATTATAAATAGGTATTTCTCCTTGATTGTTTGTTAAATAAATTTCATATTGCTCAGTTTGTGAACATTTATTAAATTAGTACTCCTCCGAAAACATTGCTCTTGGTCTTTAGAAAAAGGAAGTTCCAAGAAAAGAAAAATACAAGTTTTATCAAACGAATGATTTAATTTATTAAAATATTAGGGTGGTTGATATCCTCATTAAATTCTTTTTAAATATGTATGTACAGTATTAATCGGATATAAGAACATCTCATATAAGAACAAAACGCTTATACACCATGTCTTTTTTGCGATTTTTCTAACAAAAAAGGTTTCATATAAGAAAAACGCTTATAAGAAAAAAACTGATAAAAGAACATTTTTCTTAAACACCAAAATCACAAAATGTATAGAAAAAGAATTTATATAAGAAACTTCCAACGGCAAAACAGAATTTATGTAGTTTGAATGGACAACTCTGTTTTCTGACAGTTTTACAACAAGAACAAAGTTTTTTTTTTACTTTTAGTTTTAGATGAGTGAGCTGGTACCCATGAGAAACTTTGTGTTTTTTGCCAATAGAACAAAAGTTAAAATTTTAAAAGAAATAGGTACAAAACGGGATAAAAAGAAGCGAAATTGAAAAAAAATATAATATTGGACTTTCAACGTTATCTAAAATAGTGAAAAACTCAAAAGACATAGACAATCATTATTTTAAAGTTAGGAACGTTAACATGGGGTCTTCACCTGACAATTTTTTGTCATACCAAAAGTCAAAGTCCATATAAAAATAACTTTAAAATTTTTGTCAGCGTTTTTTTTTATATATGAAGTTTGACGTTTATTATAACAAAAAATTGTCAGGTGAAGACCCTATGTAACAAAAAAAAAAGAGACAGAAAACCAAAATATTAAAGTCTTATGGCCATAGCTACTTATACCTATAAGAAATAAGTTTCTTATATAAAATAGTTGTATATTAGAAAGAAACGCTTATAAGAAACTTTTTTCCTGGATTTTTTAAGTTTCTTATATCCGATAAATACTGTATTTGTATCGCTTTGGTTGATTGAAAATTTAATTGGAAATAATTTTATTTTTGTAAATATAATTTTTTTACATTTGTGAATAGACATAAAGTTAGAAATAAATTAAATTTATTCCGAATATATGAGAACTAATTTTTTTTAATTTCCAAGCAACATGATTAAATAAAAACCAAACAAAATTCCTTAAGAAGGAATAATAATATGTTTTATTTTAATCTATTTTTAAATATCTTTAATAAGAATATTAAAACTGCACAGCTATGAAATAAATATATAACATGGTTTGACAAAAGACCCCAAAAGCATTGTGTGACCATGCCGCTTTAATAAACATAAAATATTTTTTATGAACAAGGCAGTTTATGTTTTTACATATTTTTATATTCCTATAAATCTTTAATTTTACAGAAAAACTGCATCTGAATTTCGGTGCGAACCGATATAGTTTTATCTGTACAACAATAAAACACATACTCTTACCCTACAATTACACAATCGGTCACATTTGCTTTTACGAAGGTTATTTGTACAAAAATTGCAAGAAACAAAAATTCTTTTGTTAGGTTTTTGTTTTATTTTTTACTTAATGTGTTTTTTTTTCTTGACTTGGCAATGTACATACATACACACTCGAGCACGCACATACATATACGCTGATAAATGAGAATGAGAGAACGATGCATTGTTACGCTCTTTGTTTTTGCTTCTTTCCCTTTTGTCTTCCCGCCCGCATCATGCATTTTTTTTCAAAAATATTTTAGTTTTCCTTGAGATGCGCATTCTATATGATTTATATTCTTTGGTAGTAGTTTTAAAGCCATTTCGTAAAATTAACACCAGTTCTGGCAAAATAAATGTTCTCGCCAATTCCAAAAACTGCCACCACAAAGTCAATTTGTCCAATATAATGGACGTGCATTTAAAAGCGTCTAAAGGCTATAATATTTTAAAATTTAATGGAATTAACATTCTAATAGCTTAAGAACTACTCAAGTAATACTAACAAATTTTTTTCTTAGTGTAAAATAACGTTATTATCACTTAAAACAAGCACTGAAGAGTACTATATTTCACAATAGCAAAGGAACTTTTGAAAATCACTCAATTTAACACAAATTAATGAAAAATATCACTTCTAAAACACATGTGTTTAAAGTATAACAAACACTCTTTTTATAACAGTAAATACTAAAAAATCGGTTGATTTGCGTCAACTCTACATGACTTCAAAGAGAAAAATTTAAATGTCCAATATATTGGACAAAATGTCTGAAAGGGTTAAACTCATAGTTTAAGACCGTGTTCGAAAATGAGCCGAACGTTATTAAGCGTATGTTACACACACTCAGAAGCCAACTTTTTTTTTATGATTTGTGTCAGTGTTCGAAAACAAACCGTACATTATTAAGCGTATGGCTTACGCACCCAAGAACGATATCCATTTTTTAAGTGATTGTGTAGACCATTGATGTTCAAAAATGTTTTGCATATGTATTATGAGAGAATTTTAAAATACAGAGATACGCAGAAATAAATTGTTTTGATTGTAAAATATTTATAATAATACAGTCCAACTAAAATTTCTATTTTTAAAATTGACTTTTAAAATTTTAACTTTAAAAAATTTTTAACAAACAATAAAAATTGGAAATTTTTAAATATTACCATAAAAAAAATTCAATGTGAACATGTTTGGAAATTAAAAGTAAGAATTATATCTAAAAAAAATGCTTTTATGACAGTTTCGTAAAAACATTCACATATTTTTTTTAATTTTATTACTTATCTTACACACTGTATTTGAAAAAAGATCAACACATCTTCCGTACATGTACAACTAAATAAATGAGCGTAAAAAACAAAGAGGTGGGGCTTCTAAACAATTGTTTGCTTGAATGAACATCACTGGTGTAGACGAACCCTTAGTATTTTGAAGAAAGAGCCGAACATTATATATTGTTCTGTTCTTCGTCAAAAAACAGAACAATTGTAATGATACTGTAGACAAACATTATATTTTAATGTTCTATAATGTTTCTTTTTTTACATTGATAAAGAAATTAACAAACAAAAAATTCAGGCAATGACCACAGCACAAATCGCTTGTGTGAGTATTGTGTATATGTTTTGTTTGTGTAAAAATATTTTGCTGGCTTTTTGTTTTTCGTATGTGTATTTGGTTTTTGTAAAAAATATTTGGTATTTTTTACCAGCTAAAATGGACGAACAATAATGAGCCGAACCGAACACAATGAAGTTTGTGGATTTAATAATAATAATAATATCATGATTCGTAACAGTTTAAGCTGAACATAAATGATTTTCAGGAGAGCAATTTATATTGGAGCCATGGTAAGATATCAACCAATTATCCCAAAATTCTGCAGAGTAGTTTCTAGTATTAAAAACATAAATTTCAGTATAGCGGAGCAATAAGTTTTAGCGTTTGCAGTGAATTTCAGAATGCTGCTAAAATGGGATCTAAGGTAAAGTATGGACCGTATATCACAAAATTGCATAACATTTTTTACTGGCCATATGAAGCTAAGCTGGAAGAAAGTTTACTGCTAAATTTATATCTGCTACGGTTTTAGGCGTATTTAATTATTTTACCAGAGAGGGCTTTATATGAGGGTCAATTATGGACCGATCTTCACGAAATTTCACAATGTTATTTCTAGTCCTACAAAACTGTGACGTATCAATTTCTATTATGGTAGCATGGTTAATTAAAGCATACTAAACTGTTCTCCGGGAGTAGGGTTTATATGGGGTCTAGGGTATATTATGGACCAATCCTTTTAAAATTTCACAGTGTTATTTCTAGTCCTATTGAACTGTGACGTACTATATTTTGTTATGATAGCATTACTTTTTACGGTTTTATGCGTACTAAACTCTTTTCCGGAAGTAGGTTTTATATGGGGCCTAGCGTAAATCATAAACGGAATTTTACAGTGTAATTTCTAGTTCAAAAAACTGTGAAGTACTAAATCTTGGTATGATAGCAATATTTTTTTACGGTTTTAGGCGTACTTAACTGTTTTCAGGGAATAGGGTTTAAATATGGCTTAGGGTAAATTATTTACCGATCTTTACGAAATTTAACAGTGTTGTTTCTGGTCCTATTAAACTGTGACTTATTCTATTTTGTTATGATAGCATTATTGTTTACGGTTTTAGACGCACTAAACTGTTTTCCAGAAGAAGGTTTTATATGGGGCCTAGTGTAAATTATAGACCAATCTTCCCGAAACCTTACATTGTCATTTGTAGTCCTATTAAACTGTGACATGCCAAAATTTGTTATGATAGCATTGCTAATTAGGGCTTAAGGCGTACTGTACTGTTTTCCGGGATTAGGGCTTATATGGGGCCTAGGGTAAATTCACGAAATTTTTCCAGCCGGATAAAACGAATTTTTGCAAAATCTTATATCATTCTATGCATTTTTCCACCATTTATGTTAGTTTTTATAACAAAATTAAATTTTTTTTGGTGGTGGTTCCAAATTTTGATTCATATCTCTGATCCTACTGAACTGATTTTGCTGGATTTCAATCCCAAATTGCTTAGGATAACTACAAGCAATTTGACACCAAGTTTGTTTATTTCTTTTGAGTTTTTTGAAAGTGAGCGTGTTTTCAACAGACGGACAGACAGATGTACATGGCTAAATCGACTTTGAATTACTCAAGGGCTAAGAATATATATACTTTATGGGGTCTGGGATGAATAATCAAAAAGTTTCACACGAAATGACAAACTTAGTATACCCTCTTTACAACTAATTGTGGTGGAGGGTATACAAACCGAATGGAATTAAATGTTAGCGTTTGTATTATCCACAAATCTACCGAACCGAACACTAAGGAGCGATATTTAGTATATATTTTCGAACACTGATATGTGTATTAGTACGTAACTATTAAAACTGTTCATTACAATTTTCACGAGAGTAACAAACATTATATAGAACTCTGTTTTTCTTTATAAAACAATACAGTTGTAGTGGTTCTGTAGACATACATTATATTTTAATGCTCTGTAGTGTTTTAATTATTTTTTTTTAAGCTAAGCTTCTCACCTTTATTGTTGTTGGTGCTTGGCAATTTGCATGACCACAGCACAAATCGCCTGTGTGTGTATTGTGTACATGTTTCGCTTTTGTAACAATTTTTTGTTGGCTGCTTTTTTCGTTAAAAACACATATGCATTTTGTTTTTGTAAAAAATTTTTTGTTTAAGCTACCAGCCAGAAGGGCAGGCGCTGAGCAGAATTGAATCGTAAGAACATTAATGTGCTGAACACAACGAAATGTTTTTCATCTTTATGTTGAGTTGGATAAGTACAGTTTTATTTTTGTGTACGAAGACCACCAACAAAGAAACGTTATTTTTTAAGTTATTTACAACACAGCACTATTAACGCTTGTGTTTTTTACATTTCTACAGCACAGAACACTTAAGAGCAGTTATGTTTTTTTTTTTTTTTTTTTTTTTTTTTTAACACAGGTTTAAAATGTCCATAGTCGTAACTTAATATTTTCGATCTTAGCAAAATCCTCAAACTGCTCGAGCTTTAGATTATTAGAAACAAGTTATTCTTAATTGTATTTAATTTTTCTTTTCAGTCTTGTCATAACCGCCGTCTCCCCCAATGTCGTTGTCACTGTCATGTTAAAACTGAAAGAAGAACGTTTGGGTCTAAACAATGGCATCCACACTCTTATCTATGCCATGACCACTTGCAATGATGTCGTTGCCATATTTTTATTTGGCGTTATATGTGGTGTAGTATTTTCAACAGGTTAATATTTGGAATTTAAAAATGTTTGCCAATCAATGCTATTTAATTATTAATTTTTTTAAGGATCCTTAACCGAACAAATTCTTCAGGGACCCATCGGTATCTGTATTGGCTTAGTGTTTGGTTACGTTTATGGTTTAATGTTACAGCTTGTACCATCGCGCAATGCGGTAAGTAATCAATATTTTCTTTGTAACGTTGTACGATTTCGCAGAAGTTGTAAATGTGTCTGGTGCTGTGTAGCAGTTGAGTTGTAAAATTTCTTTTTATGTTAATAGTTCTTTGGTCGTAAATGTTCACAGCTTTTTATAGTGAAGTTAAAATGTGTATATAGGAAATGTTTGTGTGTGGGAGAATTATGCATACAACTATAAAACTTGCTGGTACATACTACTTGTAGTTGTTTAAAAGTACCATAACTTGTTCTTGTACATGCAAAATTTGGTCTTTTGTTACATTTTTGAATAGCGTATTTTACACTGGATATGGTGAGAACTTATGTTGAGTTGGATTTAAATAGATTTAAAAGAGTTCTTTTGCATTTGAATTATGGAAAATTTAAGTATATTTTGTGAATAAAGTTCGAAAGGAATATCCGTTTTTTATATTTTTTGGACTCGAATAGTATTATAAATAAATTATAAATTTAACTTGCATAAAAAGATTTTTCAAGACAATGTATTCAGTATTTTAAAAGTCTGCCTTTATTAAATTATAGCAGGGAGTTAGTTTGTTGTCAAGTTTTAGTACATTTCCTGCAATGACTACCTTATTTAGCTGATTTTGCGTTAAACATTTTTGAATATTTTTTGTTTTTTTATTAAAAGAAGACATTTAATGTATATTACCCGCTGCTAATAGCAGGACTTGTTTCAGATAGTGGGCATAATCAAATTTGCGGAACGGCTACAAACACAACGATGCAAGCACAACATGAAGACATAAAAATTTATACATATTTATAAATGTGTGTGCGTAACATTGCTTGTTTTCTAATTTGGATAAATGCTTTTTTTTTTGTAAAAATCTGAAGAAAAATATCCAGCGGTAAAACTTAAATGGGCCGCAAGTGGCAGTCTTTTTTGAAGGTCTCTACTTTCCAAAATATTCGCTTCTTATGCCTTCAAGTAGGTATAAATTTCTTTTTGAAAGAGCTTCAAAAATAGTCAGTACACAATCACTACTCCCTTTTTTAAGAAGGGACAAAAGATGCTGTTTTTTTTTTTTTTAATTACCTTCCTTATTCCTTTCTCTGGAAAGGGAACGAAGTTGTTATTAAAAAGACAGTGTTGAAGGGGTTGCTCCCAATGACAACCATTGTAAAAAAAAATAAGTATGGAATGCGGCAAGGACGGCTTGTGTCTGCTATATAAAGCCTTTTATTAGGCCTCTTTACTCATTCTTTTTACCGCTGGGTGTGCTTACAATTAATAAATATTTGACGCCCCACACGCCCCACACGCCCCACACGTTTCCACTATTTGTATTCATTATTTGATTGATTTTTTTAACGTTTGCTTGATCAAACAGCTTTCAACAATTTATTAGTTGCACTCTACCATTATTTTTTTCTATATAAATAGTTTAGTTAATCGACAATAACGTTTAAAAAGAAAGTTAAATATTGATAGATTAAGTGGTCACGCCTTTTTCCAATTTTTTTTGTCAAATATTTGTTAAATGTGAACATATCTTTACGAAAGTCTCAAGAAAATTATTCGATATGCACAAAATACATTTGTTCCTTAGACTTCTACAGGGAGCATATGACTTAATTCCCTAATTATCCTTGCGGGTTCCACTCAATAGCCTTCCTGGCAGTATCTTCTTTTAGTTTGTGTGGTAAATCCAGTTCCATATGCGTTGTCTTATTTCGATTTCTATTGGCTGTTAATTGGTGTTAAGCACTTCCTTGGCCAGAAAATGCCGAAGATTATCCGCCCAAATTTTATGGTAAAAACAAACAATTTCTGCATGTCACGTTTCACGTGCTCAATGTTTCACAATTATAGAGTAGAGTTAATTTAACACTGGAATTGAAAATTCTTAAATTTATTTTTTTCGATATTGTCCCAATTTATGCATAAAATGCTCTTAGTTCATGGTCATGATTTATTAAAGGCACCACGAATTAGGATTTGCATGGTTTGCTAACCTGCACGTTTTTTGGGTAAATGATGAAGCAGAAAATAAATTTACTCGTTTGAGACATTAACTACGTGTTTTGTTCTTGTTTGTTTAAAATTATGGCTTTTTACAATTGTTTCGTTAACCTTCGTGTTGTGTGTGTGTGAAATTCACGAAAAGTGCTCGGCCCCCGGGGGAATAGCGTAATGATCGTTGGTTTACACTGTAAACTTTACAGTATCTCTACAATTGTTCTGTTTTTTTTAACGCGAGTGCATATGCAGCGGATGCTCGTATATTTGTTTTTAGAAATATTTGCCCGGCAAAAATTTCATATATTCATAAAAAGGCATTTTGATAATATTTATTGAATAAATTGCTTAGTAAAAGGTAAAACTTGATAAAACGGTCCTATATAAAAATGTTTTTTTTTTTGGTTTGATGGCGCTTGACGTTGTGTTTGCTGGGTAGACTCGCTCTATTCACTAATACTAATATGCAGCAATGAAATCACAGTTTATCTAACATAATCAATGAATTTTGTTGTTATTGTGTTCCAAAAACTGAAATCCGCAATTAGATTCAAGTTTTTTTAAGTAAAATAGAAAATCTAATATTTATCACATTCACTCAAACACATTACAAGGCACAGCTCAACGACTTAACTTAACTGTTTAGATTTTCTTAAAACCATTAAACACTCCTTAGGTATGAACTTTATCTAACTTTAAACGCAAACAATTTTAGTAAAATTAAATGAGCAAACAAATACCACTTGAAGGCATTTGTTTAGAGTTAAAATTTTTTCAAATTCGAAGGCATGTTCATGCACAACAAAAGGCCTGGCAATCTCAACTTAGCAACTTAAATATTTCTAAAAATGCGAAAAATTAAGAAACAAGTAAATAAATAAACTGAAAGAGTTGAAACTTTTTGCCTCGACAAAATAAAAAAGTTTCTAAATTAAAAACCCGCAATTTGCATAAAAAACACAGCAAGAAAAATAAGTTCAACGAACACAAAATATATAAATCTTATTTAGAAAATTGCTGCTGTTGCTGGCTGCTTGATTTAATTCAACTCAATATACAACAAATATTTGAAAATTGAATTTATTATGCAGTCAGACATTTTTAAATATTTATGCAATTCAATCAGTACAAAAAGTTAAAAGTTGAACGAGCATTCAAGTTAAATGGATACTCACTCGTACTCATGAAAATTCGCAAATAAATTGTTGCGGGTTGTTTCATGGAAATTTTTGTTGGTAGTTTTTTTTTTTTTTTGCTCAAATAGTTTAAATAATAAATGCAAACTAGTTTATAATTTTTTTTTTTCTAAATTAAAGAAAAATATTATTTAATATTTAAGTATTTTTGGGAGTAAATTTTATTAGTTTTGATTTAGTGAACAAAGCCTTAAATTAGGCAATGAGTTTTTAAAATATTAAAGCTTTAACGTATGCTTTAAAGCATAAATTTCAAAATTTAGCTATTATTACCTCTGTACAAAATTTCCTTCTATATGAATAAAAATCTTAGCACAAAATTTCGTGAAGATCGGGCCATAATTTACCATAAGCCCATATAGCGCCTTATGTCGGAAAAACCTGTAACCAGACTATTATATTGTATTTTCTTGTAACAAATTGTTAAAATTGTTGAGTTAAATACATTCACTATCCAGTGTGACGCAAAGAATGCTGACGAAGGCCGTAGCGGGCCAGAAAATGCATTACATTCTGCTGGTGTCTAATAATTGTACATTTTTCTGTACATACAATATACCTCATTGCTTTCCAAAGGAAGGCTAAGGTAAAATGTAAAAGGAAAATACAATATAATAGTCTGGTAGTGTATAAAGTCCTTTCTGAAAAATTGAAGGAATAAGACTATAACAAAAAAACTTTATAAAATACATAACTAAAATTTAGCTCATAGAATAAATTCGAAAAATAAAAAAATGTTGAATATAATATAAAGTAACCTTTGAAAGGAAATAATTCCCAGTTTCTATTTTTTTATACCCTTCACCGAAGGTAAGAGGGTATATATAACTTTGTCATTCCGTTTGTATGTTCCACAATATTGATCCTACATCCTATAAAGTATATATATTCTGGGTCCTTATGAAAAGCGAAGTTCAAATCCGGTTGTCCGTCTGTCCGTCTGTCCGTGTGTATGTTGAAATGGGTTTTCCGAAAACCCCAGAAATGATGTGGACTAGGTTGATAAATATTTATGTCAAATATACTCCGTTTAAGTTTGCTATTGAAATTCAGCCAGATCGGTCCAAAAATGACGGAGATATGAGCAAAAACCACGACTACCTCTAAATTTTTCCAAAAATCCCTTGTTGTTGTTGTATTTTTTTTATTTCTGTATATCTTGAGAACGGCAAGAGCTAAAGTTTCCAAATAAGGTACACACATTCAGGTTGCCAATACACACCATCCTAAAAAATGTGGGCGGGATTGAAGAAGTGGGTGTGATACCTCCCGTACAAAAAAAATTAAAAATTGTATAAAAACCTAAATTTTAGGACTGCCATATGTCCTATGTATATATATTATATATCAAAATATCGGAAATTTGTAGTAGAATATATTTTATAAAAAACTCGGAAAAATCGGTTCAGATACAAAAAAGTTATGACCAAAATTAAGTAATTTTTTTTTAAATACCCACTTTCGGGAACCATAGATCTCCCCGAGTCCAAGCTTTATAACTCAAGTAAATGGTAAATTTCTTCTTAAAGACGTCGGTATATAAATCTGTCAAATCGGTTAAAAAATGGCAGATTTATAACCGAAATACTGAATCCCCAAAAATTATTCTTTTTATAATTAACTTTGTTAAAATATATGTATACAAGTAAATATAAATGTTTATAAATAAATATAGCTTAAGTAAATGGTTTAATTCTTCCTTAACACGTCGGTACATAAAACTATCAAATCGGTTAGACAATGGGTAATTTATGAGCAAAATACTCCAAAAATGGGCTAAAAAACATCAAAATTTTTATAAAAACCTAAATTTTAGGGCTGCCATATGTCCTATGGATATGACTTATATACCAAAATGTCGGAAATTTGTATGAGTTATAACCGAAATACTGGGGTCTAATCATCGCATACGATATCGAGCAAAATTCATCGAAATTATTTATTTTGGTATATTGAAACTCGATATCGAATGAAATGTATTGAATTTGAAATAATAGCATTCGACATCGAGTAACTCGACATTACATTTATCGAGTTTTCATTCGATACGCCAGTGTCTATCGTTTGCAAAAAAATTCAATAGTTTATTCGATACGATAGTATCGAATGCTGTGATTAGACCCCTGAATTCCCGAAAATTACTTTTTTTATACCCTTCACCGAAGGTAAAAAAGGTATATATAACTGTAATTTCTACAATATTGATCCTACACCGTATAAAGTATATATATTCTGGTCCCTTATGAAAAGCGAAGTTAAAAAAAAATATTTACCAGTTTTATTTAGTTTTTGTCTAGTTGCTCTGTATTCTGCTCGCAAAATGGTGAAGGGTATATAAGATTCGGCACAGCCGAATATAGCACTCTTACTTGTTCAAATTATATTTATTTATTTCAGTCCAAGTAATATAAAAAGCCTAGGAGGCCAAAAATTATATATTACAATTGTAAATTCATATTCTGAATTAACGCATAATTAATAAAAAAATAAATTTAAAATTAAACAATATAACTATAATTTAAAATTATTTACGAGTTGGCTCCCCAGCCTAATACAATATTAGCAAAAACAAGTTAGAGTGCTATATACGGCTGTGCCGAATCTTTGATACCCTCCACCGACAGTTCGAATGTTTAAGGAGTAATATCTGTATGATGTTATTATTATCTTAAACTGTGACGATTTGTTATTAATTATGGTTTTAGGCGACTAGACTGTTTTCCGGTAGTAGGGTTTATATGGGGCCTAGGGTAAATTATGGACCGATCATCACGAAATTTCACAGCGTCATTTCTAGTCCTTTAAAACTGTGACGTACCAATTTCTGTTATGCTAGCATTATTAACTATGGTTTAAGGTGTACTAAACTCTTTTCCGGGAGTAGGGTTTCTATGGGGCCTAGGGTAAATTATGTACCGATCTTCACGAAATTTCACAGTATCATTTATAGTCCTATAAAACTGTGACGAGCCAAAATTTGTTATGATTGCATTATTTTTTACGGTTTTAGGCGTACTAAACTGTTTTCCGGGAGTAGTGTTTATATGGGGCTTAGGGTAAATTATGGCCGGATCTTTACGAAATTTAACAGCGTGATTTCCAGTCAAATAAAACAAATTTTTGCGAAATCTTATCTTATTCCGTGCCTTGTTCCAGCATTTATGTTATTTTTTGTAACAAAATTATCAATTTTTTTTGGTGGTGGTTCCACATTTTGATTCATAGCTCTGGACCTACTGAACCGATTTTGCTGGATTTCAATCCCAAACTGCTTAGGATAACTACAAGCAATTTGGCACCAAGTGAGTTTATTTCTTTTGAATTGTTCGAAAGTGAGCGTGTTTTCAACAGACGGACATGGCTAAATCGACTTTAAATTACTCAAGGACCCAGAATATATATACTTTATAAGGTCTGAGATGAATAATAAAAAATTTTCACACGGAATGACAATCTTAATCTACCCTCTTCACAACTAATTGTGGTGGAGGGTATAAAATAACAATAATAGCCAGGCCCTAAGGTGGATAGCTAGTAAGATCTAATATGCGTTTATAAAAACCAGAAGTATGAATATGCGAAGTAATTATTTATATTTAAATATGTAAATTTAATTTGAACATATAATATTTTAAACTGACATTTAGAAGCACGTAAGATAAAAAAAAATAAAAATTTTATGAGATACTTAAATTAAGTAAGCTCAACGAAAAGAAAAGTATGTCAACCGTTTTAAATGAAATGCATTATTTGAGTGGGAACATAAGCGAAGATCTCTAGGCAAACAATTCCATCATCGAGCTACCCTTACAAGAAAAGACCTTTTGAAACAGCTACATCTTATCCTGGGAATAACAATTTGTGGACTTCTTGTAGAGTGGGTAAACTGAAATTCAGAGCAAAGCTGAGTAGGATAACCATTCCTAAGAACCCTGTAGAAAAATAGTATATTGCGGTATAAAACAAAGTGTTTAAAGCTACATCCAAGAAATTTTCTCACATAGCAAGAAATATGCATTCTTCTTCTAACATTATAAACATATCTAACAACAGTGTTTAAAATTCGGTTTAATCTAATAGTTTGGACCATACAAAATATCAGTAAAGCATAAGCAATTTTTCTTTTAATACAATACGGAAGGTAAATGTTATTTGAATATATCCCTCGCAAAATCCCTGATACTCTGAAATATATATGGTCGATATGATCAGAAAAGGTAAGTCGATTATCAATAAATACGCCAAGGCATCTTAACTGGTCAACAAAATCAATTCTCTCATTACCAATAAAAATATTAAAGTAACTTATCTGATTCCCAAAGACAATAGCCCTCGTTTTAGAAATATTTATGCAAAAATTGTTAGTAGACGACCAAAGACGGAATCGTTCGAGACTGTAATTTGCATTAGATTGTAGAACATCACCATTATCTTTATTCGTACTAAATAAGAGAAAAATGTCGTCAGCAAAAATAAAAGATTTACAAACATTAGTATCAATAAATCCTGGAAGGTTATTTACATATAACACAAAAATAAGTGGACCCAGAACCGAGCCCTGGGGAACACCTGATGACAAGGGAAGTATATTAGAGTGGACTCCATTCATATCAACAAACTGCTTTCTATTACTTAAGAAGGAATAAATCAATCTACATGTAGACCGTGAAAAGTAAAACAAGTCCCTTAGTTTAGCTATTAACAAAGCGTAATTTATAGTATTACTTAAATCTAATGATTTAACCGCACAAAAATGTCCACGGTTACGATTAAAATTTTAAACATTTTGAAGAAAAAATTTTTATTATTTTTCGGTGACAAATTTCAATGAATCTATCCCCAATAAACAATTTTATCATTTTGCGAAGCACTAAGGTACATTTAAAAAATAAGCGCACAATTATGCGCTACGCAATAAGAAATACAGAAATGCAGTAAAGTAAGTGAAAGAACTCTCAACAACTTTTATAAAAAAAAAATAACATTTCAAGTGCTACGGCATTCCCTTACTACGAAGCAGGTTTGTAAGGGAGAAAACTAAAAAATAACTGTATCAAAACCTTCAGTGTGTAAAGATGATCGTTACATCCGACAATATTTATGTGCGCTGAATAATGCGCTTTATGTGTCAAAAATGTATTGCTTCAAAGTGGGAACTCGCCATATAAAATTCATGTCTTCCGTAAGCGCAATGGTAAGCGAAACCCTTATGTTTCTCCCTTACAAACCTGCTTCGTTGGAAGCTCCATTTTTTATTGGGTCCTTTTGTTCGCCATTACTTAGAGAATTATGAAGTTTATTGCCTAAAGTTTTGCTCGACTACACATTCATGTGTTAAATTCAATATTACGACTGATAATATTTAAAAAAAATGATCATATAAATTTGGCGTTTTTGGTTATTTCTGTAAATTTTTATATTACTTCATTTGAACTGAACACTTGCAATAAAATTTTAGATTGTAATTCCGCATTAATATGCAAAATCATTAAAAAAGCGATTACTTAATTGTTGTGATTTCTAGAAAAAAATTGTATCTGCATTTGCGTTTTCCAAAATTTTCGCTTAAATAGTCTCAGAAAAATTACAGGGCATACGTACCAGAGAACCTCAAATCTCACTATTTTTGTGCATTTATTCATACGCTAAAATTTACAATAACTCTATACATGCAAAACAAAGTTCAACGTTGGTAATTTTTTTTTCCTTTCGTACACATTTGATATTTTCATTTATTCGTTTTTTAATTGAAAGTGCTTTATTTGCATTTTTGTTGCTCACGCACAGGGCTGTCAGATATGGCGATTTCTCGCCAAACGTGGCGATTTTGAAAAGTGTTTGGCGATGGGATTTTCCATTTGGCGACTGGCGACTTTTATGGCGATTTCTGATATAACTGGCGATTAACTTGGCTATTTTTACCATTTATATTATTTCGGCAATTTTGTTTAACAACTTGTAATTTTTGTTATCATTACTTATATAAAAAAACATATTAAGTGAATTTTATATTCAGTCACTATGTAATTCTAATAGTATGTAGGTCAAAACTCCAGTAATGAAATCGGTGAGGCTGAAGTGTACGATCTTATAGACTTGTGTACTTAATTTAAGTTTTTAACTGAATACATATAAGTTCTCCATTTTATGTTATTTAAAAAAAAAATTACAGAAACAAAATTTACTTCGGCGACTTTTTAGTATTTTTTCTCAGTTTTTGGCGATTTTTGACTGAAAATTTATACTAGAGTTTTTTGTATGCAAAATTCAATTTAAAAAAAAAGAAAATTTTACAAAAACTGAACAAAATCGACGTTTGGCGATTTCTGACATTCGGTTTGGCGATGGAGCTCAAAAAAATCTGACAACCCTGCTCACGCAATATAACACAACTGAGTAAATTCAAAAGAGCACATTCTCTATACTTTTGTTTACATTAACAACAACAACAATAAACAACGATGAGACGCTTCCCTGCAAATAATAGGACCAGTCCAAACACGCGTGTAAAGAGTAGTCCACAAGGGACCAGGACTAGTCCACAAGTAACCCAAACGTATGGAAAAAACCTGGTCTATTTAACATTACGATGTCCTAGGAGAGGACCATCTAACCCACCTTTGGACCACTAAGGAGTAGTTTTAAAACTACTCCATGGTATATAACCCACCTTTGGACCAGTAAGGAGTAGTTTTAAAACTACTCCATGGTATACTCAAGAGGACTAGTTTTGAAGTCGTTTAAACACGAAAGCATGTCGTTAAAAAACGAAGACATGTCGTCTCACTACAAACACTTTTTAACAATGGCATGGTCCATGCTTGCATTACATCGGACTAGTCCATGGAGTAGTCCATTTTATCAAAATGGGTCAGGTGGTCCAATTTTATTTGCAGGGTTTTTCAAAATTAACAACAATAAAAACAACAATAACAAAAATACATTGTACCTACTACTACTACTACTGTACTTTTTGTTTCTATGGAAATTGTGTGTATAAATACATGAGTAATGATTGTTTGATTTCTGGCTCTTTCGTTTGTATTTTTTGTTTCTTTACCAAACAATCATTTGCGCTCAGAACACTTAGGGCCATTATTACAACTTGAAGTTAGCTAAAGTTAAGATTAAATTGACAGATAATAATGTGTTATCTGTCAAAAAGCGTCTGTTAACTGTCGGATAACAGCTAACGCCAAGTTATAATAATGGCCCTTAGAATCTTTATAAAAAAAAAACGAAGGCAACGATTGTATAAATAACAAAGCACGATGTGCGTTATTTGAATGACTGCAAACCAGCAGCGAATATTTGCGGTTGCGCGAGTTTGACTGTATGACCGTAAGCGTGTGTATTTGTTGTCGTTAATTAAATGCGATTTTTTTTCAATTGCAAAAAGCTATTCTCTGATACGTACACCATTTAAATTTTCTTGGTTGTTACTTTTTTGGTCCCATCAAAATATTCATTTCTTCCAGTCAAAAGCAAACAATTTGCAATTGCAAGAAATAGCCAAAAAAAAACTTTTAACGATTTCTTTAAAATATTTATTTGGAAATTTTTTGGCTTTATTCGATTCTCTTATCTACAAAAATAGTTTGTAACATACCAAGAAATGAATATAGAACATATAAAATCCTGCCAATATAACGACATTTTCAATTTATAGTTTTTATTTGCTTAGAAAATAAGTTTAACCAAAACGAGAACAGAAAGCAATTGTGGAAAGATTTACAATTTGATTTATTAAGTTTATGCGTTTCCCAAAAAAGAGACAAGTCTTATCCTTTTTCCTCAAAAAGAATCTTTTCTTTTATCACATACATATTTAAAAGAAAAATGCATTTATAAATTATATTGAATTGCTTCAATTTACGCACGCAATTTCCAAAGAAGCAAAAATCTATTGATGATAGAACTCTTTATGGTTTTTTTTTCTTCTATTATACCTTCGCAAATAGATGATTTCTTTAAGAATTTATATAGATTTCATGGAATTGCAGATGCAAAAGAACAACTTTTTAAAAGTTTTATTTTGTTGCAGGTAAAATAAAGAGAAAAAAGCTGCAATGAAACTTTAATAAAAATGTCAAATGCACAGTTGTGGTAGTAGAATCTATTAGCTTGATTAAAAAAATAACAATAAACTGTTTGTGTAGGAAAATGAATTGATATCATTTAAAAAATATTAAACAAAAATTTGTTTAAATTAAGTCATTGGTTTGAATTAATACCTAAAGTCGTTTAAAGTATCAATTCAACCGCTACAATCAAGATTAATCGCTCACATAAACTGACACCCAAAGACGAATCGAGCCCCATGATATTTTTGTCGTAATAAAAGATTTCGTTGTTATCCTTTATTTAAATAAATACAGTTTCCCATGGAGTCCTCAACAATAATATTTATAATTGCATCTCTTTGATCACAAATAAATTTTTGAATTTGGGTTGCGAATTTAACCAAGTCTTTACTTTGCCAGATTTATTTAGTTGAGCCTCAAAATCAACCGACACCAAAAAAGACAATGTTTAAAAAATCACGGTATAAATGCTAAGGGTTTTAACCGGTACATTACCAAAAATTTAACCGTTGAAAACTTCAGGAACGTCTTATAATACCATTTTTTACATTTTCTGAAAAAAAAAAAAATTCTTTTCGACGAGTAGTTGTACTGTTAATAGTTTTGCAATCCTTTGTTGTGTACAATTTTTTTTAGTTATTTATGTTTTTTATGGTACGTATCCATTGAACGAGTGGCGCGGGTGTTGTAAATAAAATTGTTTGTCTTTGTGGAACAATTGTATGTGGACGTTGCACTTCTCACACTAAAATATGGTGACTTTTGGTGTACAACGGCGACGACTGGTGCTTTTCAAAGGAACGTGCAAGCCGTCTACCCTCGAAAAGTTTTGTTGGTTCCAATTAGTGTCTTAATCCTCTGAAGTCAAACTGTGAGATAGGATTCGCGTTTTGCGAAGTTGTTATGAAGATATGCAGTTTCCTCGAATTGTGTCTCAGTTAATGAATGAAATGAAAAATGGAGTTATTAAAATAATTAAAAAAGAGTGTGTTTGTGTGTGTGTGTGTGTGTGTGACGATAGAGTAATTGGCAACCCCATTGCCATGTAAATCCACGCCACCCATATGCCCGTTGTAATTTTTGATGGCGAGGGGCTGTTGAACACGAACATTTTTCTTCTTCTCCTTGATGTATCGTTGCACTGTTACTATTGGATCGATTGCGTCATAATTATTTGCGAGTGTAGCTTTAAAATTGTCCATCCAACGATTTACCAGAACGTTATTTCGTATATCGAATGCATAGTCGGTATTGTACTTTTTCAAGGCTTTTTTTTACCAATTTTTTAAGGGGCGCCGGTACCTGATTGGGTCGAACAGTGCCGCTTGCGCGGAATCCTCTCCCCTTTAACAAGCACAGCAAGTAATGGGCGGTAAAAAAAATTGTCAAACTAGAAGGTGCGATGCATCGAGTCCAAAACTCTTATTGAAAATACCGGATGCACGAGTATGGGGCAAACTGAAACATGTAGCCAATGTTCATGCAAATCGCCCACAGTTTATATCCGAAACGGATTGTTTTTCACGTATCCGCATCACCGACAGTATTATCGGGGGATACATAAATAGCGCAGTTTCAAAAGCGAACGCTCTTTCATCTTGATGTTCATGTTCATTATCGCTCCAGTGGGGTACTCTTCGCGTGACATTTAAGCCAATCTGACTCTTAGTTACAAAACAAATTAAATAATTTCAAATTAGGAGAATAAGTATAATGTACAATTTAGGGAGATCGATCGAATAGTATTCGACCGGTTTTAACCGGTTATTTTAGTTTTGCCCAAGTCGAATATTTTAAAATGTCCGTTTTTCGAATATCGAATAAACCGTTTATTTTGGTAAAATAAACCGGTTATTTTAGTAATGTGTAATTTATATAAGTTTTCCTTACTCTTGTTAAAAATGAACCCGTAATTTAAGTATTTTTTCTAATTGAATATTTGGCAAACTTAAATTTTTTATAAAGAATGTCATGTCTTAAAAATGCAACAAAAGTAAAAAAAAACATTATGAGCAATGAAAATTAAAATCGCTTATTTAAGCGTGTGTTCTTGTTACAAAAAACACAAACAATTCAAAATACTACAAAAAAATATTAAGTTTAAAAGTAATTAGCAATTTGACAGTATTCTTAATATTCGAACTGATTTAAAAGACAATGGTGCTTAAAGGGAAATAAAATGATAAGTTGCAAAGTTTCTTCAGGTCACGACTTATTAATCAATACGCCAAGTAAAACTTGACTCTGTTCTAAGTAGTTTTTAAGAGACTGCAAATAATACTTTACTAAAATATGCTGCCAATAATGAATGAAAACTCTTACAGCCATACTTAAACAAGAGCGGAAAGCTTCATCTAGCTGTCAAAAATTCTAATGCCCATACAATTTGTATGAAGCATCCCTAAATAGCGCGGCGTCAACGCTTTACAATTGGAAAATCCGATTTTGATAGTGCGATTAATAGTGAAGTTGGCCGCTTTGTTAATAAATAATGTCAATTTAGCTATTTTTTCGACAATCTAGCGGTTTTGTCTTCTCTTCTCCAAGAACTTAAAACAAAATTGAAGGAATCAAATAATGTCATGGAAGGGTTTAAATTGTAATCAACGAATTCACAGATATTTCATACAAAAAGCATGTTCATATTACTATTCGTTTCTATAATGCTGAAACAAAATAATTTGAAATGTATAATCCTGGATAAGAAGTTTTGTTTGCAGCTGTTCAAAAATATGTTTTGAAGTGAAGCCACCACCAAATTAAAAATCATTTAAAAAATTTTTTTGAAAATATCTCGAATAATTATTATTATTATTATTATTATTATTATTATTAATTTCCCGTAGTTCCTAGGTGGAACATAGGGCCTCGAATAATAAATTTATTAAATTCCTATAATTTTTTAAAACCAAAGTTTGCAAAAAAATTTAAAGCTACGTTCACACCTATTAAATATTTGACGTCCTACACAACCACTAGTTTTCATTAAGAATTGATTGCTTTTGCAAAACTTTTAGCTAGATCAAATATCATTTAACAGTTTCTAATTTACAATATACAATTATGATCTTAGGAATAATGTTTAGTAAATAAATAGAAAAATAAAGCTTAAGTTTGATCAATTTACTGGTCACGCTTTTTTGGATTCTATCGTCAAATATTTTTTTGGTCTGAAGATACCTTAAGTCATATTTATGTATGTACTTTGTTGGTTCCTTACCTTCGTGAATTGTTTTTGTATTTTTATGTATTCGAATAAAAACCGGTTAACCGGTTAATTTTAAAATGCTTAACCGAAAACCGGTTTCTTTAAATAGCAACTATTCGGAATATTCGAAAGCCGGTTATTGAAAAAAGTCGAATAATCGATCACCCTAGTATAGTGCTGGGATACTATCGATATTTATTCAGATTTCTATCAGATTACTATCGACTGAATGTTTGCACTTGTGCAGGAAAACTTTAATTATTTTTTTATAAGGCTAAAGTCCGTTCTTTTTTCACTTTATTGAATTTATGAGACGTATATATACGCACATTATTTTAGATTGCAGTTTTTTAAAAATTGATAAGTACCTTTCTGAAGGAACCGAATTAACAGGGACTATAAGATATTCCATTGCAATTTTAAAAAATTTTCTTAATTCTACACCCAAAAAGGTAATCAATCTAGCGAACTTATCCTTGTTGTTTGTATTCATTGCTGTAATTCAGCGCGAATTAATACCCACCAAACAATTTTCGGAGCGCTCCTAAATATGACTCTTAAAAGATTCCTTTTCTTGAGGGTTTTATGATTACCCTCCTAATTTATGAGCAATTCTGATTGATTTCGGAGCCTGTAGAATTCAGGACTCCGAAAAGATTTATTTTTATGAGCAATTTAGGAGCACACTCCTAGAAAACTCTTATTTATGAGGGTTTTCTGAGGGGCAACGGTAGCTTGTATTTTTTCTCTTGATAATTTCAATATTTTGCGTTTGTCTGTCATTATTGTGATAATTTTGCGCTGTTCGGTTGTGGTTTTGATAAAATCTTTGAGAAATTGTGCAAAAAGAAATTTTATTTCTGTTGTTTTTAAATAAAAAACTATCCATTTGAAGCCTTTGTTAAAAGAAAATTAGGTGGTTTTGTCCGCTAAAATTTGTTTAAAATGATTATGATTTCCATGCACAAAGCTTATATTAATAAAACTTTTCCATTAAAAGCTAAAAATCACAAATTTACATATAAAATTCATACCCCAATTTCAAGAAAAATAAACACTCTTATAACACTCTTTTTTGGCTCCGAAATCCCTCTTTTATGACTCTTTTAAGAGGTTGTTATGATTGATTTGTGAGCAAAAAGGCTCACAATTTTCCATACAAATCGTTAAATTTAGGAGTCCTAAAACGCTCATATTCAGTACAAAATTTTTTGACGGTTTCATAGGAAAACACGCTCATATCTGAGGGTTTTAGGAGCTTTTTTATGAGCGTTTTGCTCATAAAAAGGAGTCCTAAAAGACTATTTTAGGACTCATATTGTTTGCTGGGTAATAGCATGTACAAATTTGCGCAAAGAACTGTGTGTCTATAGCTGCTGTTAGATGTCTTCATAGCTGTATTTTAAATAATAAAAATATCAATATTTATATTTTTCCTATCGATATTTTCGATATTTTAATGATAATCGATAGTTTCCCAGCACACCCCTAGTACAATTGAAAAAAAACTACATAAAATGCAGTCACAAAAAGAAAATATCTGTTAAATCAATCTCATTATCAGTACCAACGTGTGGAGAAACACACGCTGGTATTAACTGCCACCTAGCGGCACATATATTTGCCAGTGTGATGGGCAAATGGCCTTTGGTTGCTTTTTGGAACTGTGGTAACACACGGCAATACATATATAATAATTCAGATTTTTTATATTTATAATATAATTGATTTAAAAAGAGTCTATTCTTGAACACTTTTTTAACCCCCTCTTATGGAGGCTTGCAAAAATTTTCAAAAATATTATTTTTGTTGGTAAAGACTGGTACTCTGTTCAACATTTCACGTGAAATGCTGTCAAAATGCATATGAAAAAAACTTGTGCGGAATATCTATGAAATAATGTTGATAGAGTTGTACTCTGTTTATTTTGTGAAAAAGTTCCGAAATGTTTCTGGCAACATTTTTTTACAACTGCGAAATAATGTAAGCTGCCTTTATTTCACATGGAATTTTAAGCAAAAAAGTATGAACTTAATATTAAATAAGAAATAAAAAATTAAAATAACACAACCGGTAACAGTTTTTTATCCATATTTACTTTTTTTTTTTTTTTTTAATTTTTTATTAAAAATAATAATTTTAGTAAAATACATGTGGCGTTTGTTTACATACACGAAACAATGTAGCATACTTTGAAGGAATAAAAACGTCAAATTGTACAAACTCGCAAGACTATTAACATTGATAAATGTCAAAATTTTCGTGTGGAATAATCAATGTTGCTCAACATTTTTCACAACTTTGAACAGAGTACTAGGCTTAAGAAACGAAACTTTAATATTAACGCCACATACATTAATTTTTATATATATCCGTGATTTATATTTCCTCAAAGTTAAGAAATGATAAACGTGTGTTCAAACACACGGCGCACAGGGGCACCATTTGAGTTTTTTCGTTGCAAAAATCATATCTTTTGAACCGAATAAGATAATTGAAAAGTTTAAACAGCATATGATAGATAACTGTTCAGCCTATGAAATAATGAGCGTTTGGAAAGGGTGCTACGCTTTGTAGGGGCCTACTTATGGGTTATCAAAGTAAGAATTAGTAGAAAAATCAATTTTATGGTAACTAAAAAAAATTATTTTTACATTTTTAGATTGTTTTTCTTTTATGTTTTAAATTATTACCCAACAAATTAAAAAAAAATAATTTTTTTTTTAAATTTATTTTTTCAATTTTCTGTAAAATATTCATCACAATTCGTAAGAGAAGGTATATCTAAAAGACTAACCATTTATAAACGGAAGATGCTGCAAACATGTTGAATAGCTCCTCATTTTGCCTTACCCTTGATGCTTTGAATGTGTTCTGCAATATATATTTTTGATAAAATTTGTTCAGAAAGCTCTCCAATTGGCAAAGACTGGTACTCAATTATATCTTTGCCATGCGCCAATATTTTATGGACGGTCGGGGTCAACTTCTTCTGTGGATACATTTCTGCTAAAAGAGATGCAGTTTTCGCGGCAAATTCTCCATATTTTGTAGAATTGACATTTTCTTTGCAGTTTAAAACATCCAAGATCGTTCCCAATCTTTTCACGATTTGATTGGCAATTCCAGTGATTCTAGTTACTGCCTCATCATTTTCCAAAAATCTCCTAGAAGTGTTTGCATCGTTTGAGTTACCGTATCCGTGTTTGGGACAGTCTACTTTTAGTCCAACTTGTTAAAAAAAAGCATCCTGTATTTGCTTCCTTATCCTTTATTAATGTATTTTCATCTAAGTTTTCCTCCTCTTGTGGTAGGGTATACGCCAGTTTTAGCAAGAATTCCATACACCTTATCCTTGCGTGCAATGGTGACATTCCATATTCGTAATTCTCCTCATTTGTAGAATCGTTTAAATTACCAAAGTTCTTCTGACTCTTTTTGCAAATCGTGCATGACATTGTTGAGGTTGTTCCTGTCAGTTCGTTTACGACTTTTCCGTCAACCATGGTCAGGTGGAACTCGTAATTGCATTCAATATATTTTCCTTCTCCAATTTGCAGCTTTGTAGGCTTAATCTTGCTTATTTGCTCTTCAATGTCCTTCACCGTGGTCCTTATGAGTTCTGCCGATTCCCTTGCAAACTGAAACATTATTGGTCGGCAATAATGCACTGATGACGGACGTGGATTTTTCCAGTGTAGGGAAACATCAGATTTTAGCCGCAAAGGAACAACAGATGTCATAAACATATTTCCGCCCGATATTGTAGCGCCATCGGAAGATTCTTCTCAGGAAGAATTTTCACCTCATTTTCAGGAAGACTCTCCAACAACCGTTTTGCTGTATGGCCCATGAGATCCTGTAGATTGGCTTTCGCAGAGACTTCCGTAAACTCCGTATGCAGTGGTCGTGAATTTATTTTGGCATGCGTAATATGCTTGTATCCGGGTAAAACGTCAGCGCCGTGTCGCGTTAAAGATGCCCGTAGTTTCTCATATTTCTCTTTGGAAAGTTCTAAGTCCACAAACAAGGCCAAGGCTTCTTCGGAACCATACTTTTTAATGTGTGCGTTTGTGGGCGTGGGAATGCTTTCCTTAATCCTTTTTAGTCGCAGTGGGCTTGCATCAGCAACAGGTTTGGTTAAATGCGACCTAACTCTTTCACTATCCTTTGTATATTTAATAGACAGCGCGTCCGATAAATGCTTCGTGGTCAAGTCATTGGTGGCATCGGCAAGTTTCCTCTTTCTTGTGAAAATTGAACACTCCTCAATACTTTTTTTTGCCTTCCTTTTGCTCCTTTGGTTGATGTGGTGGGTTTATCTACTGCCAATATATCCAGGATGGTGTTTTCATTAAGCCAGTCCTCGTATTTGGAGTTGAAGTTCTGAATGGTTCGATTAGATTTCACCCATTTTGCCTTAATATTTGCATATATCAGATAAAAATTATTTTTTATAATTTCGCTTCTCTCAATATTTCCGTATAAGCTATCAAGTTCTTCTAAAGCAGCTTCCGTGAAAAACTTTGGTGTGGTTGACTTTCTAAACAGTTCAACGCCATGTTTTCAGTACTTAAATTGTTTAATGGTTTCAATAATTGTTGCGCCAACTTTCAGTCGTAGACTAATCCAGGCATTATGCTTATTTTGCAATATAAAGGCTTATGCTACCATGCCTAAAAATTTACCTGTTCCCTGCATACATATGGATTTAGACTGAATAATGCAATTTTGATATTATGCACGTGTCCAAATAAGATTTGTGCCTACCTGTAGGGACCATAAGTCAATATTGTTCTTGACCATTTATACGCCAAAGTATTGTTTAAGTGAGGTACGTACCTGCTAATTTCAATGAGTAGTTTTTTTCAAACTATTAGATCAAACTACTGTCAGTCAAAACATATAAGGGATGGACGCCATACAATTTCTGCAACCATGTCTTTTTAACCTTTTTTACCTCTATAAGCCAAACGGGCACGTATGGGCAGATAAAACCTTTTGAATAATGGAAAGAAATAATCAAAGAACAGGTTTTGCAAATATGGCAAATATAGAAAAATATAGATTTTTTTTATATTCCGTCAAAGTTGAAAAATAGTGAAAAAACGGATAGTTTTTAAATAGTGATTTACCAGGAGAAACACAAAGCAAACAGTTAATTTGCTTTTATCATTATACATTTAATAAATACATCAAACAAAAAATAAGGCGATTCGTTACCTATTTTTCGTGATATTACATCTGAAATCGCAACAAATTGACTAAAAATTCTAAACTAAAAATGTGATATTATTAAGAGTGGCATATTTGAAATCGTTGAAAAGTTTCCTATAACATGGGTTTATTCAAAACTTCGTCGGCGCTCATGAAAATTTTGATTTTTGCAACCTCGTTTGCTCTACGGGCGCCACTGTGCGGCGTTAAGAAATAGGTTAAGGAGATACTTTAAAAGGTAAATATAAAAAAAATGCATGCCTTTTTACTTCTCATGTTAATAAGGCACTGGCTTGACAGCATACGAGCTCTACAAGGCGTTATCTAATTGACGATAGGTAGTTGACAATTTAACAACAATAGGTATTTTTATATCTTTTTTGTGGCAATTTGACACACATGTTGTCGAAATATTGACAATGCTTTGTTTTCATTATATGAATTACCATTGGTGGACAATGTTGTGACATTTTTATTCGCTCTACGTGCCATCGACTCTCGATTATGGTATTGTAATTACAGCGGCCGTTATTCGGCTCCAAACGCATAACCATAGTTCAAAATTTAACCACTTTTTTTTTTAATAGAATGGTGCTGCTATATTCGATATAGACTTATGTCTCCATTTAAATTGTACTATAATTTCAATCGGTTTCGAATGAAGTAATTTGTATTATTATTTTTTCCTTGGGCACAGTGAAATCATTGGTTTATCTGCATCACTAAAATTTTAAATATACAATTCCTTATAAAAATTAAAAACAAAAAAAATATTCCATTAATTTTTGATTTACCACTGTTGAATGCTATCCTCAAATGTATTTTTTAAGTTTGTTTTTTTACAACTACGAATAGTATATTTTATGCTACAGATATTCATCTTGTAATTTTAACAAAAGCCTAAAGGGGTTTTTCTTCAACTACTAACAAGCGTTGAAATTACATACAAGCGAAAATGGTACAAAAAAAAAATTATTAGCAAAAAGTATCATTTCTTGTGGCACTGTTGCTGCCACTTCTATAAAAAAATCCTAAAAACGTTTCACGTTGACTAAAAAAAAAAAAAAAAATTGGAGAATTTATGAATTGAATTGAGATTTCCCTTCCTGCATAAAAATACACTTATACATATGTAAGTAACTTGTACAATTGGGACACACTCACACATACTCTCATGCATACAAAAATTACAAATCAACGATAAAAAATTGGTTGTAGAGAAAACGTTGTAACATTTTTTTTTTTTTTTGAAATTTCTGTTTGACTGATAGAATTGGCCATTTATAGTGAAATTTTGCAAAAGTTTAACTAAAACAGTACAGACATATGTGGCATTCGAAGAAACTCTTTTATGGCCACAAAATAACATTTATACAGCTGCTATTCACGGCCTATACAGAGGTTTATTCATTGGCACAGTGGGTTTAATGAAAGAGAGAACTATTTATTACATTTAAACAAACAAAGACTAGCATGCAATTTCACATACTTGTTTTAATAAACCTTTAAATACTATGCTATACCCACAGTGCAAAATCTTTTACAAAAAATTTAAAACCAGTTTTAGTTTGTATAGAATTTTCAGGTTTTTTTCCAATTTTAAATGACTTGTAGGA
The DNA here is from genome assembly GCA_930367215.1 of Pollenia angustigena. Lineage (NCBI taxonomy): Eukaryota > Metazoa > Arthropoda > Insecta > Diptera > Polleniidae > Pollenia > Pollenia angustigena. The sequence goes on from OV884056.1 coordinate 288,806,135, forward strand.
ACAAGTATTCGTACTTTTGTTTGTTGTGTAAATATCTTTTTTTCTTTTCTGCATAAAAAACTAACATTTTTTTTTTTATAAAATTTATACAGTATTTATGTTTTTTTTTTTTATTTCAGAACTACGTAAATGGTTTACGTTTTGTTTTGACCATCTTGGGCGGTACCATTGCAGTGATGGGCAGTAAAGCTATCGGTTATCCATCGGCTGGCGCCTTGGGTTGTGTTACAGTTGCATTCATAGCTGGCATTGGTTGGAAGCGTCAGGAGAAAAAATTGACACCACAGCAACTACAAGTGTATGAAAATGTAAGTTTAACATCCTTTTCATTTAATTTTTTTCCCTTGTTTTTTTTTTATTTCTCAACAGCAGAAGCGGTAGTATTTGTTCAGTAGTTTTAAAATTTAAATGCTATCAACTACTAGCATTTTTCTTATTATTTATACTATTTGCCGTTTTGTGTTTATAAATCCTTGTTTGTGCCATGCCCATGCATGCAAAAAAGCATGGAAATCTCATGGCCATTTTGTTACAGTGTTTTGAAGGCATTAGAAGTTTGCAGTTATGTATTTGCATGTATTCTTACAAACATATTAGAAATATGTAAATTTTATTCTATTGAGTTTTTTTTGATGCTGTTAATATTTACAGTAAGAGGAGGACAGAAAAAAAGAAAATATTTTAATCTTAAAGCAACTTTAAATAGCAGAAAGACTTTAAATATCTAAAAATAATATATAAATATGGAACAATTAAAAAAAAAAACGAATAAGTTGCCTAATCAGAGTCGTCTTGTCATAGTCACATGACTGCACTCCTCATAATAAATTAATTATGTGTCTTTAAATTAACTCCTATTCAAAGTGTTTTCATAGTATAAATATAGTCTTGTCATAGTCTAGTCATAGTCATAGTCTAGTCAGAGTCTAGTCATAGTTTAGTAATAGTCTAGTCATAGTCTAGTCATAGTCTAGTTATAGTCTAGTCATAGTCTAGTCATAGTCTAGTCATAGAGAGTCCTACCTCGTCCTTCCTATCACAAGGGTAGGAGGTTCAGCGCATCCGTAAAGAGCATCTTCATTATGGAGTTTATGAAACGTTCACAGCACATCCACACTTTCTCAGACTCCAACATTTTATTCACCATATTTTCCGGTGTCAAAATTGTCTCTAGTTCATCATAGAGTTATTGTCCCCTATCTGCCCATCTCTCACATTCAAAAACTATGTGGTTTGCGTCTTCCACGAGAGTCACGCATGTCTCACAGTTACCAGCATCCCGAAGCTTAAATCTATGCAGGTACCCGTTAAAACTACCATGATTAGTCATCACCTGTGTGAGAAAGTATCCCATGCTACCATGTCTTCTCACTATCCAGTGCCCATGTTCTGTAACTCTCGCATCGAGAAAGTTTTCGATTGAAATGTGTGAAATGAAACAAAAATGACATGAATTGAAACAAACAGCTGTTTTTCTCACTTAACTGTGCCTGTAACTTTTTTTGGCGAGTACAAGCTGTCACGTAAGGAAATTACTAGCCAATTTACAGAAAAAGTGTGTCTGTAACATTTTTGTGAGAAAGGTTTCCGCTTTGAACTGTCAAATAAACTCACGCATAAAAATGGGGCGAGAAAAAATGTTAACACTAAAAAACAATTAAAAATGCAAAATGCTAAGAATAGTAATAATAATATTTTATTCTTGGCACACTTTGCATTGTTTTATTATTTTGCTTTTAACATTTTTATAAAATATACGAATGTCTTCAAAGCTCGTTTGCAAACAACAAACATTAAAGCCGCTCTTTACACAATTTGGTATAGCCGACGGTTGTGTTTTCGCCGCCGTCGTTGAAAAATTATCAATTTAAGTAAATTTTGGTCGCCGTCAACGATATGTGTTACTGGCGTTCTGAACGTCTGCAATGTCACATCGGTTTAGAGTGCCATATTATGACATTTATAACGTAACGACGTTATCTCTTTTGATAGTTTTCGACATGAGTTACATACACACATTTTTCTCACTTTTCGAGAAACGATGGAATTTTTTTTTGTTTCACATCTTTTCGATGCAAGAAGTTCTCACTAAAGTTACAGAACATGGGTACAGACTCTAATATCGGGGATTAGTTTGCATGTCCATCTCACATTTTCCTCCATATTCCAACGATCTTGCCATTTTGTTATTAGGATTCTTCTTGCATTATCCTTTATTTCGAGAATTTTTTGTTTTTGTTCCATCAAGCTGCATGGTTCACATTTAATACGTTTTATCTCCTTATAAATCTCATTATTTCTTAACACTAGTAAGTCTATTGGAGGTAGTCCCGCAAGAACTAGTGCTGCACTTGTAAGCACCGTACGGTATGCCGATATAATTCTAAGTGCATTTAGTCTCTGTGGCTTCTGCATTTCACTTATTCTTTCCTTTGTGTTCATCGACGTGCCAAATATCTCTCAGCGTAAAGTAGCTGGGAGTGTATTACACTATTTATAAGCCTTCTTATGTATGGATTTTATTCGTATCATTAGTACGTGTTGACCGAAATTAAGTCTATCGTCAAGTTTTACACCAAGATAACGCAGACTCCTTTGAAAGTGTATTTCACTGCCTTCTAGGAAGATCTTTGGTGGTTCAAATGCTCTTCTATCCGTAACCAGGATTGCCTCAGTTTTTGCCACTGCTTGTTCCAATCCATTTGTCTTTAACCATCTGCTACAGCGAATAAGGCTGTCGTTTGTTATTATCCCCAGTAGTTCTGGTTCTCGTTGAGATACAACGAGGGCAATATCGTCCACGTACCCTTTTATTTTCGCACCTACTTGTAGTCTCATGTTCAATAGACCATCATAATTATGTTCCACAATAAGGGGCCCAGCACGGATCCCTGTGGTACACCTGCAGTGATACGATATTCTTTCATGCCACTTTCTGTCTCATATAATAGGATTCTGTTCCAGATAGTCCGCAATTATGTTGTACAGGCGACTGTGCACACCCTTGCTCCTGAGAGCGTCTAATATTCGTTGCCATTTTGCAGTGTTGAAGACATTTCTGACATCAAGAGTTATTATAACACAATATTCCTTTGCCAATTTGGCCCGTGTGGCTATTTTCACCACTTCACCAATTGCATATATTGAGCTCTTTGCCTTTCTGAAACCATATTGCATCGGGGATAATCCACCGAGGTCTTGCACGCATTCTTCCAGTCTTTGTAGTAGTACACTTTCTAGCAGTTTCCCCATTGAATCCAGCATACATAGAGGTCGGTATGAGCCAGGTGCATTTAGAGGTGTATCTCCCTTTTTTAACAACACCAGTTTCTGTCTTTTCCATTTTTCAGGAAAAACCCCGTTTTCAATGCACTTATTAAACGTATTGGTAATAAGTTCGGGCCATATTTCTCCTACTACCTGTAAAACCTCGTTTGGGACACCATCAGGTCCAGGACTTTTGCTATTTTTAATTTTCTTACAAGCAATTTATACCTCGTCTATACTCAGCGGAGTGAAAGCATCCATTTGTAGTCTAGATTTGCGCCCTAGTGCATCTGCGTCCAAGGGGAACAGCACCACTACTATGGTTTTCGCCCATGTTTGCTCTTCAATGGCAGGGATTGGCTTTGCTCCTCCCAATATCTTCATGGTTATTTTATATGGTTTACCCCACGGGTCGTCATCTATTTCCTTGCATAGATCTTGCCAGCACTTTCTCTTGCTTGCAATTATGGCACATCTTAGCAATTGACGTGATCTTTTGTATTCATACAAAAGGGTTAGATCTCCTTGGTTTCTGGTTGATGCAAGTCATGCAGCAAGACATTTGCACCTTAGCCCCCTGATTTCGTCGTTTGTTGTTATACGCTTTAGTTTTGGGCATTCCCACGTGAAAAGCCTTTGTTATTGTCTTTTTAAGAGCTTTAGCTGTACTGCCCACACTTGAATTGTTGACTTGAGAGTGCAGATTTCTATCTCTGGTTTGGGTTATATACTCCGTCAGTTTTTGTTTATTCAGTTTTCTGGTGTTCCACCTTGGCAATCCACCATTCTGGGACTTGCTATTGAAATCAACCCCAATGATGATCTTGTGTCCTGAGCCTCTAATTGAGGCCTCGAGCTTTGTGATGTCCGCCACAAAAGACGTATACTCCATACTTGGGAAAAAAATAACAACTATATATCCTTATCCTACCAATTGTTGCATACACAAAACATGGATTGCTTTCGTCCACTTCATTTATTGTTAGTTTGGAGTTTTTGATCATAATTGCTGCCCGATGACTAGTGTCCTCATACCAGACTTGTAACGTTGGTTTTCTATACTGTTCACTTATCAGAAGTATATCCGTGTTATCCTCCGATGCCTTTGGCATCATAAGGTCTTGTGCTTCTTTCCCCCTTCCTAGGTTAATCTGTAAGAATTTTAGAGTCATTGAAATATTTTACTCCTCCTACTGCTTACGCATACTGCACTACCAATGAGATATTGGGTATTTGTTAGACCAGCTTCTTGGCATATTACACAATTGGGTTCTGCAGTACATTCCCTCGACTTATGACCTGGTGTACAACATTTCCTTCATATTTTTCCTCTGTCTACGCCTTTAGACTGGCTGGCAATATGGCCCCGGTCCATGCACCTATATTTCATAGTCATAGTCTAGCCATAGTCATAGTCTAGTCATAGTCTAGTCATAGTCTAGTCATAGTCTAGTCATAGTCCAGTCATAGTCTAGTCATAGTCTAGTCATAGTCTAGTCATAGTCCAGTCATAGTAATTTTTTTCAGTAAAATTTTAATTTACTACTGAATAACATAGTTCCTTAGTTGCCCATCCCTGTTTTAATGCGATTGTTAACTTCATCATTGATAAGAGTTGAAAAATGTTTTAGCAAAATTCTAAATTATTTTCTCATAAATTCATCAACTTGTCATGCAGCAGCAGTAATAAAATTGAAATTTAAAAAGTTGTTGGATTTAAAGGAAATTATTTCTCTTCCAGCATGACTTTATAATTACTTTATCACAATTTTAAGTACGTATAAAGTGGTTTTATCGTCACTTAAACTACAAACAACAACAATAATAACGAAAAATAAAAAGTTTTATCAAAATCATGCACTTGTATTCACACATACACTGCACCATAAAGAACACAATGCAAAGTCTCTATTATTTTTCTCAATGGTTTTACTTGTAATTGTGATTGTGTAATAGAGTTTTATGATGCAGGTTTTGTTGTTTCTACAAAGAAAGAACAACAACAATATAGAAAAAAAAAATTAAAAGCATTTCACACTTTTGAGTCAAGTCAACTACCAGAAATCTTATCAAAAAGTCAATCTTGTTGACACATTTAATTGCAAAGACAGCTTATGACATTTGATTTCATCTCTTGTTTTTTTTTCCTTTTATTAAGCTTTTATTTTTTACTTATTTTTGCTTTTCTAGTTTAAAATTCTTTTTTTTTTTTGAAAAATCTGACCCAGTGGGATGTTTGTCACAAAGTACTAGATACAGGAGCCACAACCAAAGTAGTATCAAGAAATGTTTAATCAAGTAGAGTTTAAGAAAAACAAGAATAAAAAAATAAATAAAAATGTTCAAGAAAAGGAACAAAAGAATTCAAAATGCTTTTTGTTATGCATGCACTGTCTTATAACATAGAAAATTCATTTAGTAAAAACTTAAGTCTGTTTTTTTTTTTTTTTTTGGTTAGAAAAAGAGGAATTTTGAAATTTTTAAGCAATTGTGACCTTTTGATAATGGCCTCTAGGATTTTCAATACAGATTTGAAAACCCTTATAAATATAAACGAAGTGTAAGAAATATCAGTTTTGTTCAGCATTATTGTTTTAACGAGTATGAAGATATCAGTTATCAAAATTCGGCACAGGGCCCAAATTTAAGGTTGTCGATGTCGATTAAAATTGCAATATATTAAAAATGGGAATTTCGATCGATATTGTATGCCGTATTTGGCCCAAGATCTAGAAGATCTTAAAAGTGAATGAACTGCTGCAGTATATTTATGTTTTTTATTACCTTTTCTATTTACCCTCGCAAATATGCAGCTTAAAATTTAAGAAAAAAATCCTATTATTAGCTTTTTTTAAAAAATAGCAACAACAAGAAGAACAACTACTGCTAATAAACAACATCTACAAAAGACTTTCATACTCTGCACATGTTTTGTAAGTGTGCGTGTGTGTATGCATTTAGGCGCAAAGAAAACATAAACCTTCTTACACACGAACGCACTCAAATCAAAGAAAGAGAAACTAGGAATGAACAAAAAATAAAAGAAAAAACAAACAAATATAAACAGAACACAATACATATAAAAAAAACAAGTATGTGTTGAAAAAAAACTTTAATAAAACGTACAAAAGTGAGTGGTGGAATAATAAGAAGAAAAAAATGGTGAAAAAAATAGAGAAAACACACACTTAGATTTGATATAGACACATGCATATATCCTTTTGAATATTAAAAAAAAAAAAACTATGTACTTGTATTGGAAAACAAGAAGCAAATTAAAAACTACACTTGAAACAATACCTGATGATTATTGATGTTGTTGTTGCTGCCGTGTTTGTTATTGCTGTTCGTAGTTTTTAGAAGAGAAAAAAAAAAACTAAAACAGCAACAGAGTAAACAAAGTACACAAAAATATACTTGAAAATGTTGAGTATAATATCGCATTACTTGAAAATGAAGAGACAAAAATATATTAAATAGTTGAAAAAGCCAAATAGTTAAACTAGGCATTTGTAAAGTGCCTAAACTGAAGATTAATTTTAGGCGCATTTAAAAAATGAAATAAATTTTTCTTAAATGGTATCAAAACCTCCATAGGGTTTCGTAGGTAGAAGATAATTTTTATTTACATAAATACACAAAAAAAACATTGATTTAGTTATAACATTTCTAATCAAAGATTTTTTGAGCATCACTCAAGGGCTGAAATCATCATATTTTTCTATCAACATTTTATTTATTTTTTCTGTAAAAGTAATTTAATAATTGTCAATGATGGAAAAAGCAATAGTACATATAAACTTTTTGTTTTCTTGCAAAAACAAAAAAAATTAAGCCATTTTTTTAATTTTGTTTTTCCTTTTCCTCACTTACAACTGCAATTCGAGTCGTAAATATCCAATCAATTGTAGGGAAATGTAAGAAAAGATAACATCGCTGTTTATTGCTGGTGTTTTGTCTAAGCTTTAAGATCGTGACAAATAAGATTTGAATGTTTCGTAATTCTCATTGGCTTTACCGCTTTTTTTGCATAATATCTTTAGCTTCTCCAAAGTATTTGGGAAACGGTTTCCTGATGATTTGGCCTAAGAAATCAGTGAAATGCGCAAAGGTACTAGCTTTGCCCCAAACAATCAATTCCAGTGTATTCACCAATAAATATTGGGAATTTAGCACATAATAAATAATGAATAGAAAAGTTTTAGAAAACAAAAAAAAAAAAAAAAAAAAAAAACTGCATGATTCAATATTTCACATATCGTCACCAAAAATACAAAATCGTTTAGTGAAAATTGATGGCGCAAATATTCGTAGAACATTTTACCCTCTAAAGTGCCTTTTGTGAGAAAGTTAAAAAATTACCCCTTAAAATTTTTGTTAGAGGGTAAATATATTCTAAGAATCGCCATACAATTCTACTGAAGACATCTGAAATAGTCTTTTAGCTCGGAAGTGCATTTAGTATATTTTTTGACTTGTACCAAACGCCTTTTTAAGAAAATCAAAAATTTTAAATACATCACACGAACTTTTGGTCTTAGAAGATCCCTAGTGAAATTAGATGCAGAAAATATTCGTAGAACATTTTAACTCTTTAAAGTGCCGTTTTAGTATACTTTTGTGTAAGAGTTTGGAAAAAAGACAAAAATTACCCCTTAAAATGAGAGTAAGAGGGTTAATAAATTCTAAGAAAAGAACCGCCATTCGATTCTACTGCAGACAACTGAAATTGTTTTTAATCTGAGAAGTACATTTAGTATATTTTTTTTGGACTTATACTTAACGCCTTTTCAAAAGATTCAAACATTTTAGGGGCCCATATTTCGGGAACCCGTGCTTACTTTTCAAAACCTTTTGGCGGATTTGCTCAACTGGTAGTCTACTTTCATTTCGCGTTGCAAGTGTTGAGGCTGGAGGCGATGACCCCAATTTTGTTGCACTGTGTTATTAGTTAACAACATCATAATCATTAAAAAAGCCGATTTAAGGAGCATTTAGGCATAAAAACTTACAAAACTATAATCATGAGAATTGATGATTTTACTAGAATAAAAATATATATTTAACTGTAATCTTTAAAGTTAAAAACTGCTTTCCTGCAAAATTAATAAAATAGACTTAAGCACATGTTCCTTACTGCCACAGAATTATAAAAGGACTTTAGTTAAAGACAACCCTTGTTTTCTTGCTCATATCTCAGGCACTTATAAAAAAATCCCGTTAATTTTCAAGACCAAAACTCTTGGAACTGTTATTGATGGAAATGTGTAACATCCTCGTCCCCCAGCAAATATGTATAATAACCACACGGACAGCCGGACAACCCCCTAACCTACTGAAACCGATGCAGAATATATATGTTTATATTTTCACTCCTATAATTAATATTGTGAAATTTATAAAAACTTTCTATCAGACAGTTAAAATGGCAAAAAAATACATGTATAATTTTTATTTTATTTTATTTTGCTGAATGTGATGATCAGAGAATGCTTTTTTTAGCTGTTTTTGGATTTTTTTGTTTAAACTTCCCATTTTTGTATTAAAAACTTCGTATGTTACTACCAAGGCGAATTCCTCTATAAAAGTGAATTCACCTTCGTTACTACATTTTAGCAACTCTGTTTTCATTTTAAAAACAATCAACTGAAATCATAGTAGGCTGTTAAAAATAGAAATAAATAAAAAAGTTTAAAAAATGCCGAAAGAGAAAAGTAATAGAAATTTATTATTAAAATGGTAAAAATGGCAATAAATGCTGCTGCATAATAAATTATTCGAAAAAGTCTAATATGGATCAACATATAAGATGTGGGAAACACCAATTGGCATCTTCTAAGCAAGAGAACCATCCACAGAAACTAATTACATAATATCCAGTGACTCCAACTGCCACAACATTTCAAAAGGATCTTTGTAAAGCATTGTTAGAATCCAATATACCAATTAAAAAAGTTAGTTCTCCCAGTTTCAAAAATTTCATTGAGAAATATTCTCAAATGACGGTTCCGTCTGAAACTTGCATTCGCCAGAAATATGTACATACCAGAATTGTATAGGGTATCTATAGAAAAAATGCGTCAAGCAGCCAAAGACAAATATATATGGATTTCTGTAGATGAAACTACGGACAGCGAACAGAGATATGTTGCAAATTTTATTTTTGGAGTCTTAGAAAAATTGAAAGACAATAAATCTTATTTATTGAACATGCAAGTACTTGAAACGGCAAATGGCGCATCTATTGCAGGCAGCATTTTGTAATGATTTGTTACAAATATTGTGGCCAGATGGTTAAGTAGCAAAGACATCGAGTTTGGATTTGATATTAATTTTCTGTAGGCATAAAATATAACAAAGTGTTACTTGTAGGAACGGATGCAGCTGCATATATGCTAAGTGGCATATCTTCTCTAAAGGCAGCGCATCCGAAAATGCTTCAGTTAACATGTTTTTCGCATGGTATTCATCGATTAGATGAATTCATTCGAACAAACTTTGAAAATGTTAATAAATTGATTTCCAGTGTTCAAAATTTTCTTAAAGGTAAATATATATTTTTTTTTTTTTTTTTCAAATTTCCTAAGCTAATCCCGCGAACCTCTATGCTTGTCTGCAGGAAAGAAACCAGAGTCTCTGGCGGGAATCGAACCCGCAACCTCGGCGCTGATAGACTAGCTCGCTACCAGCTAGCCTACCGGGGCACCAGTATACAAATTAATAATATCAATTAAACTTTTAATTTACTTGATTAAACGTTTAATTCACTTGATTAAACGTTTAATTCACTTGATTAAATTTTTAATTAAAACTGATTTTATTTTTGATTAATTGCGTTTACTGGTGCAAAATTTTCTCTGTGTATATGCATTTGTTTACTTTAAACATCTAAACATATGTATATTTGGAAATATGTTGAATTGTAAGTTGTTTTGTCGCAATTCCATAGATATACTGAAAAAAGTACCAACAAAAACGAGCAAAATTACCCACATTCAATGTAACATACAAGCCGCCCATCACTGTCTTACAAATGTCACGTAACAACGGCATGAAATTCTATTTTATACAGATTGGTACGTTGCAACTACGGTAAATTGCATTTCGGTAAGCTTTTGTATTGGTTTTCATGTAAAAGTATTGAATATTGCTTTTTTTGTCTTCTCTGTACCCATGTTCTGTAACTATAGTGAGAACTTCTCGCGTCGAAAAGATGTGACACAAAATATTCCATCGTTTCTCGAAAAGTGAGGAAAAAGTGTGTCTGTAACTCATGTCGAAAACTATCAAAAGAGATTACGTCGTTACGTTATAAATGTCATAACATTGCACTCGAAGCCGATGTGACATTGCAGACATTGAAAACGCCAGTAACAAATAACGTTGACGGCGACCAAAATTTACTAAAATTGAAAATTTTTCAACGACGGCGGCGAAATTAGAACCGTCGGCTTTACCAAATAATGTAAAGTGCGACTTTAATGTTTGTTGTTTGCAAACGATTTAAAAACATTCGTATATTTTATATAAATGTTAAAAGCAAAATAATTAAACAATAAAAAAATGTGCCAAGAACAAAATATTATTATTATTATTCTTTGTATTTTGCATTTTTAAGTGTTTTTTGGTGTTACAAGTTTTTCTCGCCCCGTTTTTATACGTGAGTTTATTTGACAGTTCAAAGCGGAAACTTTTCGCACAAAAATGTTACAGACACACTTTTTCTGAAATTTGGCGAGTAATTTCCTTACGTGACAGCTAGTACTCGCCAAAAAAAGTTGCAGATACAGTTTAGTGAGAAAAACAGCTGTTTGTTTCAATTTATGGCATTTCTGTTTCATTTCACACATTTCAATCGAAAAGTTTACTGACGCGAGAGTTACAGAACATGGGCACTGGTGATGATATATAGACATGCGTGAAATTTGAAAAACTGTTGCAATGAAATCTTTAAAGTTCTTAATATGAATGCTTTTGCAGTACTAAATCCAATTTGAAACAAAGTCAAATTAATTGAATATTTTTTTATATTTGCCCTAAAATATGAAATAACTTCTATATAGACCTTTAAGAAGCAGAATTATATGAGTTGCTTTTAATCAAATTAAATCAATGTGAAGTATGGATTTTTAAACCAAAAAACGTTGTCCACTTATAATAGTTTAAAATTAATTGTGTGTCCTAAGGCACTCTCAAGTTAAATAAGAAACTTCAAAAATAAATATGCAAATATTAAACATTTTCGACTATTCATCATAAGCTACTTTCCCCAATCGCAAATTATTGACGAAGAAAAAGTTTAATGTGACTTAATGCCACGTTAAAACAACGTTTTATTTACTCAAAGAATATTAAAGTTGAGTTCTAACAAGGGACTTATTTGACTTTCTTAGAGTTAAAAATTAATGCAAAAAGTTGTTGTTACAAGCAAACAAAACCGTAATAAAGATTTCGCATTATGATTGACAAAGGCAAATATTTTTAAACGACACAATGGGGTATTTTGGAAGAAAGGGATATTGTGTAATTTGAAAAAAGCACATAAATATCCCCTTCAGTTAATTATTCAAGTTTAGGCTTAGAATTTGAAACTATGTGTGTAAATGGTGCATATTAAATTAAAACTATCAGGGGTGTGCTGGAAATCGATAACGTTTTTTAATAAGACTTCTGAAAAGCAAAAATGTTTAAAAAATGTTATCAATATACTATTTATCAAATAAACAGAAATTTATATCAAAATTTATATTAAAAGAGTACTAAAACCAACTTCCAAATTCTTGCGTTTTACACCAAATTTTTAATATTTTTAATTAGGCTTAAGTTCATCAAATTTAATTTTCCTTAAATTATTTTTATGAAGAAAGGAATTCTACAACATGAAAATTAATTAAAATTGTTATTGATAATCTTTCATTCTTGACCGTGACCGGGGCTCGAACCCTGGCCTCAAATGGATTTGCCGTCTTACACTCGCAGCCATCGACGACTGCTGACGTCAATAGTCAAACATCAATCCTTAAACCAAATTGTATTTTAACATTTGGTAGATCGAAATTTGCTTTCCTGAATGATAATCCCTTTTTTACGTTTTCGATTTCCCGCACACGCCTGTTTATCATTTAATTAATAAAGCTTTACAATAAATTTCCCTCATTTAAAAATTTCTGACGATCTTTGCAAAATACCCTAAAAATGCTCGAATTCTTTATCGAAAATTAGAAATTTAAATACATTCAGTAAAATAAAATAAGAAATAAATATTTTTTTTGTCATTTTAACTGTCTACATATATATTCTGCATCGTTTTTAGTAGGGTAGGGGGTTGTCCCGCTGTCCGTGTCGTTATTGTACATATATGCTGGGGGACACATTTTCATTAATAACAGTTCCAACATTTTTGGTCTTGAAACTTAACAGGATTTCTTTATAAGTGGCTGAGATATCAGCAAAAAACCACGGATGTCTTCAACTAAAGTCCTTTTATAACTCTGCGGTAGTAAGGAAAAAGTGCTTAAGTCTATTTTATTAGTTTTGCAGGAAAGCAATTTAAACCTTTAAAGAAAATTTTTAAAATATATTTTTATTCTAGTAAAATCATCAATTCTCTTTGATTATAGTTTAGTATGTTTTTATGCCTTAATGCTCCTTACCTAACAGATTGGAAGCCACTTAAGTTTTTATTTAAATTGTTACTGTAAGTAATTTTGCTATATCACTTCCTTAAAATCATACAAAATAATTGAAATATTGTAAGAAATGGAGATTACAAAGGTGCCGTAAAATCAAAATTTGCTTTGGTCGAGTTAGGCTCTTTTTCCTATCCAGTGCCCATGTTCTGTAACTGTTGCGTCAAGAACTTTTCGATTGAAATTTGTGAAATTAAATAAAAATGTCATATATTGAAACAAACAGCTGTTTTCCTCACTAAACTGTTTCTGTAACTTTTTTTTGGCGAGTAGTAGCTGTCACGTAACAAAATTACTCGCCAATTTACAGAAAAAGTGTGTCTGTAACATTTTTGTGAGCAAAAGTTCCCGCTTCGAACTATCCAATAAACTCACAAATAAAAATGGGGATAGAAAAAAATTCAACACTGAAAAACAATTAAAAATGCAAAATACAGAGAATAATAATTATAATATTTTATTCTTGGCACAATTTTTCATTATGTAATTATTTTGCTTTTAACATTTTTATAAGATATACGAATGTTTTTAAAGCTCGTTTACACACAACAAACATTAAAGTCTCACTTTACATTTTTTGGTATATCCGACCGTTGGTTTTTCGCCGCCGTTGTTGAAATCTAAAAGTTTTAGTAAATTTTGATCGGCGACAACGATAATTGTGACTGGCGTTCTCAACGCCTGAAATGTTACATCGGCTTCAGACACACTTTTTTCTCACTTTTCTAGAAACGATGGAATATTTTATTTCACATATTTTAGATGCGAGAAGTTCGCACTCAAGTTACAGAAAATGGGTTCAGAATAACTTAAAGGCTTATTATACTAAGAATGGCTTTCATTTTTTCACCCTGATCAACTTGCTGCAATGTTACTTGCACTTTGTTAAGAAAAATAACTTTTTATATCTCTGAAGGTTGTCAAAAAGGTCATAAGTCAGAAACTGTAGTTTGTGTAATGTTGAATGTGAACCACACCTTAACGTCCGGTTTTTTCCTGCATTTCATTTGACATTTCTCAATTTCAGACTAACTCAATTTAAACCATGGAAATATACACAATCGAGCAACGCGTTAAAGTTATTCAGGCTTATTATAAAAAATGAATATCGTTCACTTCGTGATTTTTTCGGTCAATTTAATCGCACAATCGGAAAAATCGAACAAACCTGAAGGAGATGTGAAAACACTAGTGCATGCTCATGCAGCTCGTACTGCAGAAAATATTGCTGCTGTTCGCGATAGTCGGGCTGAAGAGCCGTCCACCTCAACTTGTCGTCGTGCCCAACAATTGCACCCCTCATGCTCGTGGTTGATGTACATTATGCATAAAGACTTGCATTTAAGCTTACAAGGAGCAATTGACTCAAGAACTAAAGCCTCTTGACCATTCCATACGTCGTCAATGGTCAGAACGGTGGCAAGAAATGACAGCAGTGGATGATAAATTTTCGAAGAAAATCATCTTCAGTGATGAGGCACATTTTCACCTCAGTGGATTCGTCAATTAGCAGAATTGCCGCATTTGGGCGAATGATAATCCAAGAGTGATTGTCGAAAAACTAATGCACCCACAAAGAGTGACTGTTTGGTGCGGTTTATGGGCTGGCGGCATCATCAGGCCGTATTTTTTCCAAAATGAGGCCGGTCAGGCAGTTACTGTGAATGGTGTTCGCTATCGTGTGGTAATAACAGACTTTTTATGGCTCGAATTGGAAGATATGGATGTGGACGATATGTGGTTTCAACAGGACGGTGCCACTTGTCACTGAGCTAACGAAACAAAGGCTCCTTTGCGCGACAAATTCAATGGCCGTGTTATCTCACGTGGTGGCGATATCAATTGGCCGCCAATATTATGTTAGTTGACACCGTTGGACATCTTTCTTTGTGGTTTTTTGAAAAAAAAGGTGTACATCGATAAGCCAGCAACAAGTCAATAGCTAAAGCATGAGATAATTCGGAACATTAAGTCATAGAACCTCAATTATGCCTCAGTATCATGGAAAATTTAGACCAGGAGGTATGCCTCCGAGGTCGCTTCGCCCATTTAGCTGATATTTTGTTCCCTACATAATTGAACCATACCCAATATTATCATTATACAAAGAATAATAATTTGTGTTTTATTCAAAATCAACATCGGCCCTTAAAATTTAACGGACCTTTACATATACATACATATTTTCAACAGAGACACATTTACAAATAAACCAAAAAACTTCTGAATTATATCGGTAATAATTATTATGATTTCGTAAATTTTTCTTTTAAAATATATTTAAATAATTATAGAGAATGTTGTGCATTTGGCTTAGTGAAAATGGAGATAAAAACCATTGAAAACGTAATTTGTATTTTTGTCGTTTTTACCTTTTCTGAAATGTGACTCTATTGCGTTGAGGTATCGACGCAAACGTTTTTGTTAAAAATATAAAAAAATAAATTAAATATAATAAAATTTTTTTTCTTCTTTCATTTCAGGCTAATGTTGGAAAACGCCTAGATTTGCTGTGGAAATTCTTAAAACCAGTCTCATTTTCGCTGATTGGAAAAGAAATTAATTTTGCTATTTTAGATGGAAAAAATGTGGGTTATGGAGCTTTGCTTGTCTTATTAGGCAGTGTGGTAAATATTAAGTTTCAAATCGTTGTTGCAAATGCCAATTTTTAAAATATCTAAGTTCATTTTTGAAATACGAATTTGTATCTAGAAATGGCAAAAGATTCCCTTATGTTTTTAACTTTATAAGAACCTAAAACAAGTTAGAAATTACACCACAGTTTCGAGAGTGTATTGCTATATCTGTGGCAATTTGACAAACCATCTTAAGCAGGGACCGAAAATAACAGTTATATTGGAATTTTAAAACAAAAAAAGCATATAGAATTCAATGTCGAAAAACTGATTTAAGTATACCATATTGTTCCTCATGTACTTGTCAATGATAAAATATATTGATTTTTATTTTTTCGATCAAAAATAACAGTTATTTTTGATTTTTATGTTTTTGAACAAAAATAACAGTTATTTTTTGATTTTTATTTTTTTGAGCAAAAATAACAGTTATTTTTTGATTTTTATTTTTTTGAACAAAAATAACTGTTATGTTTTGATTTTTATTTTTTCGATCAAAAATAACAGTTATTTTTTGATTTTTATTTTTGTCAACAAAAATAACAGTTATTTTTTGATTTTTATTTTTTCGAGCAAAAATAAAAGTTATTCTCTAAATAAATGTACGTGATTTAATAATTTAGTTGACTTTAAAGTTTTATTTTAGTGTGTAATTATCATTGGAATTCCTTATGCACATTAAAATAATTAATAAAGTCATCTAAATTATTAAAACACGTAAATTTATTTCGAGAATAACTTTTATTTTTGCTCGAAAAAATAAAAATCAATATATAACTGTTATATTTGTTCAAAAAAATAAAAATCAAAAAATAACTGTTATTTTTGATCGAAAAAATAAAAATCAAAAAATAACAGTTATTTTTGTTCAAAAAAATAAAAATCAAAAAATAACTGTTATTTTTTCTCAAAAAAATAAAAATCAAAAAATAACTGTTTTAGCTGACTTTTATGAAAAAAGGCATAACTGTTCCTGATCTTAAGTCGAGAAAAGACATCAAAAAAGTTTTCAAAAAAAAAAAAAATCGGTGAAAAAATCATTCTTATTAAATACTTAAAATAAACAAAATTAAAGAAAAATTTCATTTATTCTAAAAAATTAAAAACGTAAACAATAATATTTTTTGAATAAAAATGAGTATGACTAACAAAATTTTAGTTGTTTCTACTTTTTAAAAAATGCATAGTTTACATATGTGTCCATATAAATATGGATCTAGTAGCTACGCTTTAAATTTCATTTATATGGTTTGATATTGGGCATAAAGACCCATTTCGGTCTTGTGCCAATTAAAACCCATGTACTAAATTATCTTGCGACCTGTACTTTGCGCACAAGGTTACATGGACAGCCAGCCAGCCGGACGGACATTAGATTAGATCCGTTAGCTTTAGAACCAATATCTTAAGGTGTTACCTACATCAGCG
This sequence comes from Pollenia angustigena, assembly GCA_930367215.1. Classification (NCBI taxonomy): domain Eukaryota; kingdom Metazoa; phylum Arthropoda; class Insecta; order Diptera; family Polleniidae; genus Pollenia; species Pollenia angustigena. The sequence continues at coordinate 288,823,155 of OV884056.1, forward strand.
CAAATGCATTGTAAAAACCCGGTTTTCTGGAATTTATAAGCTCACAATCAAACACTTATTCAGCGCAAATAATAAAAATAAAAATTCTCAGTATATTTTTTTTTAAACAAAGACACATATCGAACGAACCCTTAGTCTGAGTTCATACGGCTCATGTCTTATTGACAAGATTCTTCCTTTTTCTTCTTTGAACATGAATTGGCGTTCAAATGATTCATGTGATGTTGACGACATGTTTTTTTTTGTATAGTCGTGCGTATGCATGTGTGCTTTTTTGATATTGAAAACAATAACAAAATTAAACAACGAATGAAAAAGCAAAACGTAAAGACAGTACAGGCATCTGTGTACTCGTTTCTTTTCTTCTCGTCCCTCTCGCCTATAAAGTAGCAATCATGTCAATAAGACATGAGCCGTATGAATACAGACAGCGACATCATTTTTAATTTTCGTTTTTGTTTAGAATAAATGCCTTTATTGGCAACACTTGCATCATCTCCTAATTACCCGTCTCCACCATCCATCAACTTGGTAAGAACAGCATGTCGCACATGAATTCTACTCGTGTAGACTGTTCATGTTCATGTTTCGTCCATGTGATGCCATCGTTGCCTAAACATTCGTCTTAGCATCCATGTGCGCCATGATGTTGGCCATACAATGTATTTTCTGTATACAACCAAACGCACAACAACAAAAATTGTGGTCAATCAGAACATGAACATCAAGACGTATTCGCCACATACAAGAACATGAACAAATTAATACAGTTGCTCTGCCGGCGTTATGGTCATGTCATGTTCTAATCGAAAGCGCATGGAGACGTGGGGTAAAATATCATGATCACATAAGTTAGCTTAACAATTTTTTAGCAAAAACTATTTTATCTTAAGCGACAACCTTCATACAAAATTTTTATAAAATAAAATAAAAAAAACCTTCTCCTGTAAAATTTTGTTTTTGGCGCTTAAGCTTTTCTGCGGCAATGACTCGATATAAAAAATATTATAGTATGTATTACAATTTCATTTAAATGAATAAAATGTTTTTTTTTTTCTAAAATTCAATACGTGATGTTAACATTTGAGAATGATATTGCGGATTATGCGCATCGCAGCTATTTCTTGAAATCAACTTATTGCCAAATTTTGATTTCTATAAAGTTGTGCCATCCTTTTGGAAAAAAACTCGCCGTGGTCGTTGTAATCAATATTTTAAAACAAAAGATCATTGATCGTAAAGTGGTAACGATCTTCACTGACCGTAATGCAACCTTCGGCTTCGTTTTTGAATGAATCATACGATGCCTTTTTCTGTACGTAATGGATCTGTTGTGGATTAAATTTACTCCATGTTCGGCAATTTCTTTAATTAACAAATCCGTTTAGACGGGTGGTTATTTGTATCATAAAAATTACGAAGTCGTCTATAAGTTGCGCGAAATAACGACAAATTTTCAAAATTAATTTGTATAATTTGGTACACTGATAGAAAAGGCGTCATAACGCTGATATATTTTGACATCAGTACTATGACGATTGTCTTCGTTTTTGACCCCGTGACACTTTTCATCATGGTGATGTCAACTTTAACATTCCTCCAAAGTGTCATCAGGGTCAAAATAAAATTATGTCATCAATGGGATGACACATCTGCATCACAGAAATGACAAAAATGTCCTCAGTGCGATGACGCAGTAACTTCGGAGAAAGTATAGATTAGCATCAATTAATGACATGTTGTCATTAAGTCAAAGTCATTGGGATTGACTTAAGTCAAAGTGAAAGAATATTATTATTTACTTAACCGTTATATATGTTTGTTTTACGTTTGTTGAATTACGACCTTTGTTTACAGCAGAACTGTCAATGATAAGACACCAGCACCATGGTTTTCGTAATCATTCTACTTTAAAAATTTGATGTATTTAACTTAATAATTTAAATCAAGTTAGAGTGCTATATTCGGCTGTGCCGAATCTTTGATACCCTCCACCGACAGTTCGAATGTTTAAGGAGTAATATCTGTATGATGTCTATTTATTATTTTTATCTTAAACTGTGACGATTTGTTATTAATTATGGTTTTAGGCGACTAGACTGTTTTCCGGTAGTAGGGTTTATATGGGGCCTAGGGTAAATTATGGACCGATCATCACAAAATTTCGCAGCGTCATTTCTAGTCCTTTAAAACTGTGATGTACAAATTTCTGTTATGATAGCATTATTAATTATGGTTTTAGGTGTACTAAACTGTTTTCCGGGAGTAGGGTTTCTATGGGGCCTAGGGTAAATTATGTACCGATCTTCACGAAATTTCACAGTATCATTTATAGTCCTATAAAACTGTGAAGAGCCAAAATTTGTTATGATTGCATTATTTTTTACGGTTTTAGGCGTACTAAACTGTTTTCCGGTAGTAGGGTTTATATGAGGCCTAAGGTAAATTATGGACGGATCTTCACAAAATTTAACAGCATGATTTCCAGTCAAATAAAAAAATTTTTGCAAAATCTTCTCTCATTCCGTGCCTTGTTCCAGCATTTATGTTATTTTTTGTAACAAAATTATCAATTTTTTTAGGTGGTGGTTCCACATTTTGATTCATAGCTCTGGTCCTACTGAACTGATTTTGCTGGATTTAAATCCCAAACTGCTTAGGATAACTACAAGCAATTTGGCACCAAGTTTGTTCATTTCTTTTAAGTTGTTCGAAAGTGAGCCTGTTTTCAACAGACGGACAGACAGACGGACATGGCTAAATCGGCTTAGAATTACTCAAGGACCCAGAATATATATACTTTATGGGGTCTGAGATGAAAACTAAAAAAAATTTCACACGGAATGACAAACTTAATATACCCTCTTCACAACTAATTGTGGGGGAGGGTATAAAAAATATATATATCTATATATATATATTTATATATATATGACTTTGATATAATATACCTTATAATACATTGTAATCATAAAAATAATGTTAATAATATACAAAATGTGGCATCGAATTGATGTCACTATAGTCATGAAATAGATGACACGTAAAAAATGACAAAATTATACGAAGACGTTAGTTATTGGATTGATGTTACTTTTTGCATCATCGATGCAATTTGTGGTAACATTGATGTCACCATTCTGATGTTAGGCCATCATCAATATGAAGATGCATTTTTTTATCAGTGTAGTATTAATAAAACTTGAATTTAACGAGACACAAAAACCTTTTAAGCTTTAAGAAATTTAATTTTTTTACAAAAAAATGTGTTGTAGGCTTCTGTAATTTTTGCTTAGCTGCTTTTAAATGACCTTTCTAAAACATTAAAACTAAAAATAATATTTATTTAATAACATGTTTGTTTGTTGTTTATTCTCTAGTTTCGCTTAGCGTTTGCTTATTTATCAACCTATGGCGGAAATCTGACAAGAAAAGAACGTGCCTATATAACAGTTTCCGGTTTTCCTAAAGCAACTGTCCAGGTAAGTTACCGTTTGGATTTCATTTAGAAATGTTTAAGCAACAGTATTTGTTTGAAATAAAAAAAGCTCTTAAGGGAACAGTATACAAGATGTATTAAAGGTTTGCACTAAAGCAATGGTCACATTTAGCAAATATATGACAAGTCACTCATAAGCACTTGTTTTTAGAAAAACTATTTGATTTTGCCTGACGTGTGTTAGATCTAGCCGAAATTAATGACTAGATTATTTTTGATAAATTAAGTTTAGTAAATCTATAAAAATTGTTCAAAAGAACGTTAAAGGTTGATCAATTGAAGCACAGCCGCGAATAACGTTATAAACGCCACATTTTGCAAAAACTGTTTTTTTTGCAGATAACGGTTGGCCTTACTCTCTTACACAGTTTTAACTAATCTAATCAACCAAAACTATGCACCTTTACGCCTTCAAAATGGCGTACAAAGTGTCAGCCAGTGGAAGAACATTGCAAGTTACTAACAATATGATGAATCCGAAATAGTTTGCAGTGCGGAATAATGTTTTAAAAGCCATTTGCATTAAAGTTTTTATTATCATTATTTTTAATAATAGAAAAAAAAAAAATTTTTAAAAATTTTTAATTTTGTTGTCCTGAAAAATTATTATTTTGTAACTTAAAACGTTATTCGCGACTGTGCTTCAATTGAGTACTCACGCTTTTTGTCGTCAAATATTTGTTTAGCGTTAATATACCTTTCGGCAAATATAAAATACAGAATATTAATAATATTATAGCCTACATTAGAGTTTAGTGAAATATAAAAAAGTATATTTTTAGGGGGGAAACATTAAAAATTTAATAAAACTGTGAGCACCCCTTTTGAACTAAAAAAAAATTTATAAATAAATTGCAATAATAAATTTTGTTTTTTTTTTTTGCAGAGTTTTGGTTAAAGGTTTCATTTGAAATATTTATGTATGTATGTACTACATAAGTTTTCATACTTCTTCATATTTGTTTTAACTTCCAAGGTTTTTTTATTTTCTATTTTCAAAACTTCACAAAAAGCGCAACATTTAGTAGGGAGTAGCAAAATGTCATTAGAGTAGCAGCCCCAAAATAAGTTCAAAATGAAATCGTTTTCATTTTAGGAAAGAGGCAAAAAAAACATTTTTGTTATTTATATGTTATTTACGTTAGTTGAAACCGCAAAAAAGTGTTGCCACTTGTGTTAGTTTTTGAGGCATGTCAGTGGTTACAACCTCTCTCTTTTCTATATTTTCCATAACAAGAAAAAAAAAAAAAACCAAAATGTTAGAGTCATACTCGTATGAGCATAATGCGTATTATATAAATAAGGTAAGGAGATGAACGGATTTCAAACTCTACAAACTTGGAAATTTCGGCAGTGCATGTTGCACCAATACCCCGGTTTGCGTCGTTTTCGAAGTTGGCTCTTTTTAAAATTTCTGTGATTTCGAAGTTGCGTCGTTTTCGTTTCACTTTGCGTCGCATGGCTTCTAAGTTGTGCCGTTTTTGTTTCACTTTGCGACGCGTGACTTCGCAGCTGCGTCGCTAGTACTTCGATTTGCGTCGTTAAAGTAAAAATGTTTGTACAAAGCTTAAACAGAATAAGGGGATTTCCCCCTAAAGTCTAATGTAAATATGTTTGTGAAGTTTGTCTGCTGATTGCAAGTTACATTTGCTGACGTAAAGTTAAATTTAAATATTTTGCAGCAACGAGTCAAAAAAAAAACCAAATAAGCTTAGAACAAAAACTGGGCATTTCTACGAGTTCTAAATCAGGATAAAAGGCTGCTGATATTGAAAGAAACCTCGAACTAGACCCTTGTACAATAAAATTCAATTGCTGTTCCAGTGACGCTGATAAAATTAAGAAATTTTCTGAAACAAGAACATTGTTACAACATCAACAGGTTACAAAAATGAGAAAAACATTGAGCCACTTCTTACTATTTGGATTTATGATCAAAATCAGAAATGAATGTCCTTAAAACAAAAGGTAGTTAAAAAGAAAGCGTTAACTTTATTTGAAGATCTAAAATAAAATTATCCTTTATAAAGTCTATCAAATCAAAATTTATTTTTTTAACTAAAATTATTGGTGCCGAGAACCAATTAAACGAAAATCAATACAAATATATGGAAAATCGTGCTTCGGCTTGCGTCGAGTTTTTCCGGTCCCAATTAGCGACGCAAACCGGGGTATTGGTGTAGCTTATTAGACCCGAGTTTGATATGAAGTTGGTTATAACACTAGTTGAAGCCTTAATACGTCAAAAACTGAAATCGGACTAAACGATCACAGGGGCCTTGCAGCGCAAACAGTTTTTTCATTAGCAGCTAGCATTGACCGAATAATCAACGAACGTTACTGCCAGACATAAAGCCGAAATTTTTACACATGTTGCAAGAGAATCTAGCAACCTAATAATAAAGACTCTAGACCTTGGTTCATCCTACTACCATACGTTTTTAGATCAATGTCATATATTTCACTAGAATACGCTCCACTTCAGAACAGGCTATCTGAACAAGGCTTTCTCCTACTCTATTTCATATTTTTCTTAATGACCTCATATGTTAAACTTCCAACCCCTTTCTACTCTTTTGCAAGTGACAGCAACATTTGCCATTCTAATTCATTTGATTATACACCAAGCGTAGCCGAAGTTGCTGCTATGAGGTAGAACATGAATGATACGCTTGGCTTAGACCTTGATATAATCTCGAAATGTGGGCCATTAAGTACCCAAAAGACCCAATGTTGCATGCTAGTGCATGCGTGACATATCAAGGTGCTTCATCTGTATATATGGTTCTGGATATTCTGGGCATTAAAATACGATGTGATGTCCGATTGACAAAACATATATTAAAGGTGTCGAAAGAAGCATTCAAGTGGCTCAGTTTTTTTAAAACGAGGTACTCCATATGATCTGCTTTCTATTTTTTTTGTTCCCGACCGCGCATGGAATAGAACTCTTATGTGTAGGACTGTGCTTCAAAGATTTTCGACCTCGTGCGAAGGTTTTCATTGACACTATTGGTTGTATTTTCCTTTTTTAATCGTTACTATAATGGAATTGTACTGACAAAATTAGTGATCTGGTTCCCGAGTCCCGTGCGTTTGTTCGTAATACAAGTTTTTCCTCAAGAGCCCATATTTTTGTGGCCGATTGACCGGTGCATCTTACAGGGAAATTTCATTTTTTGACAGGACTGTTCGTATGTGGAATAACCTTCCTGCAGAAGTTTTCCCTTCCAATTTCCATATAAATAATTACGAATGTCACAAGCACTTACGCCTCTATACTCCTTCCCATAACCTATATTCCCAGTTCCAATGCAATGCATTTGTAGGATCATCCCCTGAGTGGTGGTCCTAACAAAAAAAAAATAGTCTAACTATACAGGAACAATTTTCTCGAACATTTTTCAATTAATTCAGAAATGCTGTTTAGAACAATTTTTTTAATTGTTCCAACTAATTTTCATTAATTGAAAAAAAAAATTAATATGTTTTTGTGTATATTTGCAAATATGAAACGTTACACACAAACTTAAAAATAGCTTAAAGTTTTCAAAAATTTTTTTAATTGTTTCAATTAACTGTGTTGATTGAAAAAAATATTTTTTTACAAATATGTTAATTGATATGATCAATTTGTTTGCAGGCGGAAAATCTGTATTTCTAACAAATACGTTAATTGAGGTTGGTTTTTCATTTTTTCTGTTAAGTTAAGAGTCTCGAACCCTCGCACTGTTGGTCTAGCTCACTACTAGGGTTGCCAGACGGGCATGATTGTCAAGCTTTTTCAATGTATGTCAAGAATTACGAAAAAATGTAATTTGCCAAGCTAAATCGGAATTTTAAAAAAAGTTTCCATTAAATTATCCAGAAAAGTCAAGAAAATCTAACAATTATAGATCGTTCAATTTATAATTGACCTGCAGTTAAAATATATTGTCGAAAATAATTATGGGAATATATCCCAAAGAATAGTAGAAGAATGTAGAGCAGAAAGACTATCAGAGTCTTATTTGTTTTTCATTTGCAACATAATCCATAAATTGCATGTATCCATATTAGCCTTAGAAATCAATTTGGATTTTGATATATTATACGAATTATCTGAGAAAAATTTTGTTCTCCTATCTCATATGGAATGGGCGTTACTGTAGCAAAACCATGCTTTCTGGTAAAAATAGGTAGTTATTTGTCTATAACTAGTTCATTCAAAGAACGATTTTGTTATTTTCACTATCAGTATTCAAGTTTATTTTATGTGAAAGTTAAAATGTAAAGATTTATGTGTAGAAATAAGTGCCCCGGTAGGCTTATTGGTAGTGAGCCAGTCTATCAGTGCCGGGATTGCGGGTTCGATTCCCGCCAGCAAAAAAAAAAGAAAGGCATTCATAATTTATTGCTGATATCTCAGCTATTTGTGTACCGATCTTACCGAATTTCAATTCCGTACTATGTGCGAAATAATTATCTTCTTTAGAAACAACATTTCAACATACACACGGCCAGACAGACCAACGGACGGCTAGACGGACATCGTGAAATCAGCTCCGCTACTTATAACATCAGTATTGTAAAAATAGCGAACTGAACAATGATATAAATTTGTTTGATCATTTAACCGAATTTTTTATTGTCAAGAAAAATCAAGCTTTTTCTTTTTAATGTCAAGCTTTTTGCCAATTTCGATCTGGCAAGCCTACTCGCTACAAACTATCCTACCGTTGCACCCTAAGAGTTAATAAAGAGAATGATATTCAACTGAATATAAATAACATTTTTATTTGAGTCAAGCAGTAAATAAATATTCCAGTACTTAGAAAGATCTAGAACCAAATAAAAGAAGCTCAATCAAAAATGGATCCATTAATATATATTTAAATATTTATGTATCTAAACAATAAGCAGTTCCTTTGAACTTTCTAACTATGCAAAGAATAGGATCATACTTCTAATTTAATCCTTGATGCCCAAAATACTAGTTCCTTAAACTCTTTAGGGATATTATTATAACTTGAAGTTAGATAAAGTAAAGATTAAATTGAGAGATTGACGGATAACAGCTAACGCCAAGTTTTAATTATGGGCCTTAGTAATTTTTTTAAAAATTTAATTCCCAGCTCCACGTATACCCTTTGCTATTCGAGATATGGACCTTATCCAAATCTCCCGGCGTGTTCACCAAAATCAAATGTTTTAGTTTTAACAACTTCTAACTGTAATTTGTTTGATTTTTTTTTTGTGTTATTTTGTTTACCCTCACCCCAAATGTTTATATTTTCTAGTTAGAATTTTTGTTTAATTTTCTTTTTTTGTGTCCTAAGTAGCCATGTGGCCCAGCTACTCATATGTTATGCTGCATTGCGGTTAACTGTGGTTATGTTAGGTTAAATATGTGGTTGTCACTTGTAACATTTCTTTTAGCCACTGGTGCTGCTGTTTCTGTTCCTGGCTTTTTTTTCATTCTTCTATTCACATTTGTTTCTTTTAAATATTTTTTTATTTTTTTATTTTTTTGGCTATTTAGTCTAAATTGAGTAACATTTTAGTTTTTCTTTTTTGTCAGTTTGTTAAAGTTTCAGTTTTGTTTTCTTTTGGATTAGCTTGTGGCCTTTCGTATGTGTCGAATACGAGTGCACGAGAATATTTAACTAATATTTGCTTTTATTTAGAAACCAACTCAACCGAAGTACCAACCAAATGTTTGCAGACATAAAATGAATTGTGTTGCATAATTTATTGGTCAAAGTTTTGCAGACTTTGAAATTAATTGCAAGAACAAGTTGAAATAAGCGTTGAGTATTATTATTTTTTTTTTTTTTTTGCTTCAAATAAGAATTAAAAAAAATATTATAATTATGTATTTTTTGTTGAACACTGTACAAGCGCCTTAAAAATTAGCATTTACCGAAACCCTAATATTTTAAATTTGTATAACACGGGTCAATACATTTTTAAGCCATAGACCAGAGTAAACTTTATTTTCTTTTATTTTGTTGATTTTCAATGAAACACAAATATTTAGGAAATTACTGTCATTTCTTTTTATTATAATATTGGTATGGTTCGATTATTTATGGAAAAAATATCGCCCAAATGCCGCCGCGACTTCGGCGGCACACCTCCATCCGATGGTCAAAATTTTCGATGACGCTGAGGCATAATTGAGGTTTTATTCCGTTAATGTGCCGAATTATCTCATCCTTTAGCTCTTGAACTGCTGCTGGCTTTTCGACGTACCCTTTTCTTTCAAATAACCCTGAAGAAAGAAGTCCAACGGTGTCCAACGGTGTCAAACTTACCTGCAGACAAGCCGCAAGGCTTCGTGGGTACATCAGCACTAAGGATGAATGTAAAATTGAATAATTTTAATAAAAATGTATTGAATTGAAAAAAAAATCACATGATCTTGGCGGCCAATTGACATCGTCGTCGGCCATTGAATTAGTCGTGCAAAAGAGCAATTGTATCTTTAGCTGTGTGACAAGTGGCACCGTCCTGTTGATACCACATATCGTCCACATCCATATCTTCCAATTCGGGCCATAACAAGTTCGTTATCATCTCACGATAGCGAACACCATTCACAGTAACTGCCTGACCGGCCTCATTTTTGGAAAAATACGGCCCGATGATGCCGCCAGCCCATAAACCACACCAAACAGTCACTCTTTGTCGATGCTTGGATTATCATTCGCCCAAATGCGCTGCACTTTTGCTTTCACAGATTTTTACGATTATACGCATATTTGGACGTTTGAATTGAACGAAAAAAAATCACGAAGTGCAGGGTATGCATTTTGATTTGAACGCCCTTTTCATAATAAGCCTGAATAACTTTAACGCGTTGCTCGATTGTGTATCTCTCCATGGTTCAAATTGAGTTAGTCTGAAATTGAGAAATGTCAAATTAAATGCAGAAAAAAACTTGACGTTTAGGTGTAGTTCAGATTCAACGTCGGCCCTTAAAATTTAACCTTTCATTCGAAATGTGGCTTTTAACTTTCTGAGAAACCTGAATCCAAAAAGTTCCTTCACTTTTTTATTTATTTATTTATTATGACAGATGTTGCTTCTTTCATCCAAGGTTTTTATCACTTTTGTACAAAATTTCGGGTCTAGTTCTAATCACATCACGAATTTTTAGTTTTAAGGTTGCTATCAATTCGATTGGCTTCGTATAGACTCTGTCCTTAACATAGTCCCCCAGCTGATGTTCGTAAAATTATGCGATCGGTAAATTTGGTTTGCAATAAATTGAATAAATTTGCTATTTGAAAACAAAATGTTCCTGCTGTAGCCAGAAAACTCCAAACAAAAAAAGTATTCACAGCCAGGCCCAGGTGTTCGTTAGTGTGAGTTTTTTATGTACCCACAAAAAACTCCATACAAAACACAAGAAGTCCCAGATAGGCGCTGGGGTTCGTTTGTGTAAAATCATTTTCGCCAGGACTGAAAAATTTTTTCACTATCACTATCACTAAATAGTGTAAAATTTGTACTTGCAATCAAAAAAGCTGCATATAAACAGACTCTAACTAAAATATAAAAAAATGTTATTTTGTATGTGCATGGTTTTTAATTCTTGTGATGAAGCAAAGGAAATTAAACAACATGCAATTTTGTCAAAAGCGGAATATCTCCAAGTTGTAATCATGAAATAACAAGTTTGATGTATATAAATGTGATGCAAAATTTTAAGTTGCACTAAAATGAGTAAAGAACAAAAAAGTTGCAATAAACTTATGATTGCTTTTTCTAAAATCAAACCATTTTTTTTTTTTTAGTGCGAAACTTTTTAACATCTCTATCCCTCATGTCTAGTGAGGCTGCTAATTTTCAATTCGTCACTCATCGTCAACAAAATGATTGAAATAATTTTGCACTATCACCAACTGTAAGTTGAACATGCAAAATTAGTGCACTTCCCCCATCTATGGTTCAGACATACATATTTAGTAAAAATTTAATGGCCAAAATTTCTATAGAACATTTATACCCGGTTTTTACGATTTGTAAGGTTAAAATCGATAGCGTAAAAATTCAAATTAATTATGTTTTGACTTTGAGCATTCGTTATTGGCTTACCTCGCGTAGTGTTTAAATTGAATTAGTATATTTTGGAAAGAGTACATTTTTTATAATTTGGCAAAAAAAGGCTGCAGCTAAATTTTTAGTTCAGTGCATTCGCTCAGTTTTATTTTTAATGAACTTAAAAAAATAACATAAAACATTTCTTCTTTTTAAAACAAAAATTAACTAAAAAAATTTCTTCTTTTTAAATGAATCGTAAGTATAACAAATTTAACAAAATAATATGTCTTCTGAAGAATAATCTTCCTGACTTGATACTGTTTTCAAGTTTTTATAGAAAGTATGGTACACGGGAGGGATTTATTTTAATAAATCAATTATATCCTTTTTCTTTTCTTTTGTTATAGCTTTAGTTTCAGGATACAGTAGACTTTGACTCACGCTATTCAATAACATTACTTTACCTTTCTTTCTTATGTTTATATTTTCAAATCCAAAATTTTTATCGACACTATTTTTATATTGTATTACCCATGGTTTCGATCTATCTAGTTTGATCCACCTCATTTGGAGCCAGTTTACCGGTTTTACCGCGGTGTTGGTTTTGCGATTGCAAAAGTTATTTTCCAAAGATTTTGTAGAGAAAAAATCAAAACTGGTAATTTTAACCACTCGAAACTGTTCCTTTATTTTGCATGTTGACCACAAAACAATTCGATCGTGCGTATCAGCAAACATTTTTATGTATTTAACCAAACAAGATGCGATATCTTGCGAGCCTCTTAAGCCCTCAGTCAGGCAAAACAAACATGGCTCTAGCATTGTTTTGAAACTCATGGAAAGCAAAGTGAACAAGTGATTAATGCAATATAAATGCAAGCGTGGACTTATTCCCTTTTTCCACTGAAAATAAAAAATTTGTGTTTCGTACAAAAAAATGTTTTGTCTTTAAAAGGGGGTTACCGTTGAAATTTGACAACAAAATTTTTACCATAAATTGTTAGTCATAAAGGGAAGTGTATCCACGCTAAATCTCAAAAACGCCAAAAATGGACTCATTTCCTTTATACACTGAACGACTCATATACTGATATGCTGCATGAACAGGTAAAAAGGGGAAAGTATATCCCCCCCCCCCCCCTTAAATAAAACTCGAATGCAATCTTTTAAAACTCCGTCACACGTATATTTTTTTGTTGGTCGCTTATACCAGTATCCATTATTAGAACTCCGTTATTTTGGAAAAGTTCGAAATGCTTGCACAGTGTTACCTATCGAGATAAGAATCCTTAAATTAAGGCGAATCTTTCTGTTTATGGCTAATTTGCTAATGGCAATAGTTTAAAATTGGCGAGTTATGGATAAAGTAGTAAATTTTTTTTATTATTTTAATTTGCGAAAAAAAATCAAAAGTATAAATGGTAATTTTCAGAAATAATTATTGTCACGTTAAGTCGTCAAGCATTTTAAATTGTTTCTCAAAGAAAATGTATTTTTGTATTTTAGTGTAAAACACAACTAGCTTGACATTTTGCGGAAGAGAGGAAACATTTAAACCATGGAAAAATTTAAACCTGTGGAAGTGACCATATGTATATATGTCCATCAAAGTTTAAATATGCCAAACACTTTTTTATGCTGCCCACCACCACTGATCTTCAAACGTCGGGAATATGTACGCTTAACTGATAGTAATGCACGATAAATATGTTAAAAAAAGAGAAAGCGAAATATGTATTGTATACTCTTGTTAACTGCTGAGTAAATATCCCAGTAAAAAATGGTGCTTCTGGTAAGCAGGTTTGTAAGGAAGAGAAGCACAATTCCCCCTTACAAACCTGCTTACAAGAGGCATGATTTTTATATGGCGAATTCCCACTTGGAAGCACTACTTTTTTGTAAAATCACTGCGTTTTTCATGGCTTATATTATTCCGTGAAGGAAAAGCTTCCAAAAACCGCAGTTTTCTTACCTTTGATTAATTGCTTCTATACTGTATACAACAGTATAGAAGCAACAACTTATGCAAAAGAACAAAAAGCAAAACAAACACACAACACAGTTAACATGTAATTTTTAAAATAGTAATTGACCACACAAAAAATTGCTTGCGTCCTCTCTGCTCAAAAACAATTTGCCGACTGATTGCGTAATAAAAAAGAAGTAATTTTAAGCATCTGTTGTTTTCGATTACATGTCGGGAATAATCGTAAACACATTTTGAAATCATTGCAATACAACGTGCTTCCATGTAAGGGATTAACCAAAGCACTTTGAACTTTGGTCGTAAATTTTTTCTTTTAATTAATCATTTCAACTACTCCCTTACAACCTGCTTACTTATAAGGAAATTTGCGAAGCTATTAAATAATTTTCATTTACTTATATTAAAAATTTACTTCAATGGTTTTCGCTTCCCTGTTGCTTCTAAGTAGTATGTAATAGCCAGCGCATATATCAGCGCTCTTGTACTTTTCATGCTTACGAAAACCTTAAAATTTTTTACTGGAATGATATAATCTTAAAATATAAAAATTATGACTCTTTGTAGTAAACAAGTTTAAGTTACGTATCGTGGTCTTTTGACAAAACATCTTAAGTCAAATTTAAAAAGTGGAAAAAAATTCTGTTAATTATACGAATTTTCCTTCAAAAAACATTTTTGTTTACGATTTTAAAATTTTGTATTGTAAACGAAATTTCTCTTTAATTTCGGTTTATTTATTATTTGATAAAAATGATTTTTTCACCGAGTTTTTTTAAACTTTTTTTACTATCTTATCTAATAATGAAATATTTAAGAAGCTTCATTTTAACCTGAAAATTAAATTTACTTTAAAATCATAGAACATGTTTATAAAACCTTGGTAACTTATTTATAGTTGAAACATAAAATTATCGTAAGGAAAGACAATGCCAACAAGACTATCACTTAACTAAACACATTCACACAAAATAGAAATAATGGAATATGAAAACATTCCTTAATTTTTTTTACGAACTAAAAAATACATGAATATTTTAAGCAAAATAAGGAAAAAGGAATATGAAAATCACACATTTAAAGACATCTAGGACACCAAGAGTACAAAACGAAGGAAATCATATATACAGGGGCCAAACATACAAACAAAACCGTTGAATACAATGATACTTCCAACTTAAAAGAAAACGAAATTTCGTTTCTCGAGAACCCTGCAGATGGATTTTAAATTGCTAATTCTAGTAGGTATGAGAGAGAGAGTTGAGGAAAAAAATAGCTATGATTATACTGTCTCCAACAAACTGCAGGGAGTTGTCCGTATGCTTCTTGAAAAACACCTGTATCATGTCTGTAGGTGCGGCCAATAACTCAAGTTATCTTAGCTGTTACCACTGGAATAATTAGCCCTCTGGACTTAGAACCCAGTGTAGTGTAGTAGTTTTGGTAAGGCACCTTCAGGAATCACGGGTTAACTGATGGTTAACGTGGGTGCCAGTAAATTAACAGGAAATCAAAAGCAGTCTCTAGAACTCGGTTTAAGAATACTGAACCAGTTATAAGGATATGAGCTCTAAAGATCAAAGATAAAACCAGCGTTTAAAAAACTGAAGTCAAAGTAGAAAAACCTGTCATTTCTTCCACTTCTTCATTTGACATTGGTCAAAAAATACTGTTACTTTTACTTCTGATTCATTAAATGTTTTTTTTTTCGTTTTTTGTTCGACAGTTTTTGGTTTCGACTGCAGTTTTTTAAACCCTGGACTAGACATTAGTTGATTATACAGAGAACAAGAACCCACATCTGACGATAAAGTATCTGATTAGAACACCTAGACTTACTTACTAATCTCTAATCGTTCTTTAGATCGTTAAGAAAACGATTGTCCAGAAATTCACAGTATGCCACTCGCAGAGAGGATGAAAAACTATTTAATTTTTGTTTGGTTCATAGCAGCTGCGGCAATGTCTACTGAACGGGCATCCCTTTATTCTCGCATGGTCTCCTATAGCCCAGTGACCAGTTAACACTGATACCAGCCTCAAAATATCCTTTCAGCTATTGTTGGCAATTGTGACCAACGCTTTTCAGTGAAACTAATCCACGATTTCCTAGTGATTAGTTTGCTTTCTGTTGGCCCTTAAATTCGGTCTTGATACTGAAAATCTTCAGTTGATCAAAAAATAACTAAACACATCCATAAACAGACATGACGCCATTAGTTGTTTGCAAAAGCTACTGCTCTAATTTCTTTAACCTCTAAACTAAGAAGACTCGATCCTTCTTACAACAAAAAGACCTCTAAACTAAGAAGGATCGAGTTTACAATAAAAAGACAGAGCAATAGCGAGTGGCATAAACCCGCATTGAGATGTGCTTTAAGATTGTCGAGGGATTGCTAAATCTGAAACCTTTTTGTGACCCCACACGGACTAGCCACATGCTGTAAATCAGATGTTAGTAGTGTATTGGGATGAACTCCTAATGGCATGTTATATGGAACGTATCTGATCGCACCATAGTTCAGGGACTTCATTGTGGATGTAGATAATCAGGTGGTGGAAGATGGAGCTCTCAATTCGTACAGCTGACTGATTTACCTATGTGCTGCTTCTATTGAAAAAAAGCTGATTGGCTCTTGGGGAGTTGTCCAGACAACCATTTAAAAAAATTGGTGACTAAAGGCGTTTGTAGACGTCTTATTTTTCGCTTATAGTTTGTCTGTGTTTATACCTATTCCTACTTTTTCTTCTTTGAACTTGCATTGACGTTCAAATATTTCATCTCATGGTGACGACATGTTTTTTTTTTTTTTGTTGTAATTATGTAAATAAGACATGAACCGTATGAACACAAACTTATGAACGCTGCGTATTGAGAGAAAAGGTACTGACGATTATCATGACTACATCTGTCTTTACTGGAGCACCCCGGGAGTATGTACTCTAGAGTGTCCCAAACAAATATTTAAAATATGAGTAATAATATCATAAACAGGGTACAAAGCTGAAAACCGGTATTACTCAGGAACGGTAAGCGCGAATTGAAAAATATTTGTTTCTTAGTTATTTAGAATAAATTGTTCTTTTAAACATCATTGTAAGTTTGTTTCATTTTCATAAGGATTTTAAAAGTTATAAAGCGTTATTTACGAAATCTATTGAAAAATTACAAAAAATTTTAATATAGTGTGTATAAATGAGCAAATGCATTGCAAAAACGTATAGTCTTTGTACACCAAAATAAAGCTTGGGCATTGTTCTTTTTAATTCTTTCCTCAAAAGTGAAAATCGTGGTTTTTGACAAGGTTATAAAGAAAACTTGAAAAAAGACCAACAGACCCGATTTTTGGCAAAAAGTCTACTTGAGTTACCTCTTAACCTCTTCCGAAAAATCTGAAAAAAAATCTCAAAAATACTTTACCCTATAAGTTTTAAAATTATGCTTGAGTCCCAAACCATCGACAACCATATTATGGTAAAATTAGTCCTCCATCAAGAAGCCACAACCATATTCTGGTTGCCTGCGAATTAGAGACCTGCATGAATACCAATAATAAAGAAAAATGTGCATTCATTCCGTTATGAATTTGAATGAATTGTTTGAATGATTGAATGAATTGTGCTTGTTATCTCTCATGAGTTTGTTGTATTGGTTTTGTGTGTATTCCAAAGAGGCAGATACACAAAATATATATTTTTATTTTTAGAATATGGTTTTTTTATTGCTTTGCTATTCATTCAGGTCTCTACTCTGAATATGTTATGGTTTATAGCAACAAAAATATGTTTATCACTTATAATAGCAAGGTTATTTTTAGCCTTAGCATGTTGCTCTTAGAAAAGAGGAAAACATTTTTGGGAGTTAAGAAACAAATTATTGTCATATTTTACCAAAAAATGTTTATTGTCAACCATGATATGGCTGTGGCTTCGTGGACGTAGGACTAATTTAACCATAATATGTTTGCCGGTGAGCATAAAGTGGTAGAATGACCCATAATATGTTTCGAAATTTTCATTAAAAATAGTTTTGTTGGAGATGACCCTATTGAAAAATGCTTTTTTTCTGGGGTAATCAGGAGCAGACAATACCGGGAGTTCAACAGACTTCCAAATTGATAGATATCTTGAAATCTCGACTGACCGGAGATCTTAATTGACTATTGGTTGAGGCATCGACGGTTGTTGTTTAGAACCAAAGTCGCGGGAAAGGTGATCTTTAAAAGTCAGCTTAAATACTGATTTTTGACCATTTGTGGGGTAGTTCGGCCTGCTGGCGATTCTCCCAAGATTATGCTGTTATTAAACAGATGCTGCTACCATGACAAAAATCAGCGGAGGTTTGACAGCTTCAGCTCCTTTTAAAGGTTAGCTGTATAGTTTAGCCCAGTTATGCCCTAAAATTGCATTGTTTTAGTCACGCACCATTGGCCTAGGCTTTACCGGGATGTACACATGTAATCTCTCCTTTCTAGAGGTAACATGTCGACAGTGATGTGTCATTTGGTATTTTTATAGAAAAATTAAACTACTGGGCTCTCTAAATTTCTAGAAAAAAAAAAACAAACAAAAATATAAGTAAAAACTAAAGAAGACATTTAAATATTTGAACCATTGGAAAGCAAAAATAATACAAACAAAATACATACAGCCATCAAGAAAGCCGCAAACAAACATTAACAACAAAAAGTTAAGAGAGAAATATTAAAAAGAAATGAAGAAAAAACTTCGTAAAAAAATGCAAACAAAATAAAATAAATAAAATACACAAAAATTTGGCATAAATAAAAATGAATAAACTTTTTTTTGGGTTCAAGCTAAAGGAAATTAGATAAGCCCACAAACATTTAAAAGTTTATTTAAAAAAAAAAAATAAATTTTATAGAATACATTTAGGATACAGAGATTTTTACTAATAGCCAAGTTGATTCAACTCTTTTCGCACTTTTTGAAGATATTTGATATCTGTTGAGTCCGTATCTGTAAACATCAAATCTAAAGAAAAAAATTTCCGTGAATTAGCTCCATTGATATTCACTGGGTTTCGTTGCCAATGCGTTAAGATAACTGTAAGTGAAAGAAGAACATTTCATTAATACTCCAACTTTCATTAAAATATCTCTAAGAGTGCGACCTGTACCTTATGCACAAGGTTGACATGTACAGCCTGCCAGCCGCCCTGCCAGCCGGACGGAATGACATCATTAGATCGATTTAGAAAGTGATTCTGAGTCGATCGGTATACAAAAAGGTGATGTACGACCGATATTATTTTAATGTTACACACATCAGCTCAAACCCAAAACTCCCTCTCTACTATTGTGGTGTGTGTATAAAAATTAATATTTTAGAGAATAATTAGTATTGTTGTTATTTTTGTTGAACGGTTTATGGTTTTTAATCCAAATTTTAATATTTTAATTAGGCTAAAGTTCATCAAATTTAATTTTCGTTAAATTATTTTTATGAAGAAAGGAATTTTACAACATGAAAATTAAATAAAATAGCTATTGATAATTTCTCATTCTTGACTGCAGCTGGGGCTCGAACCCAGGCTTTTACGGACAGATTACCTTTACATGTTTCGATTGCAACCACTTAATCTCTTCAGAGGGGTTTTTTTAGAGAATCAATTTAGGATACATAGAATTTAACAAACTTATCTGATGATTCCATATCTTAGTACATCAAATCTTAAGAAACTAATTTTTCCGACTTTTTGTTAGCTGCTCCATAAATATTCGCTGGGTTACGCCGCCGCCAATGTGTATAATTGTAAGTGAAAGAAGAACATTTCATTTATTCATTTCTTTTTCATTTCTTTTGGTATGCTATGATATCTTTTGCAATGACTTGTCATTAAAAACACATTTCTTGAGCAACAAATGATGTCCGTCTGTCTGACTGTTTGTGCTCCTGCCACTTCTACTACAATTTTCAAACGAAAGACAACGTTCGGTAATGAGCACAAACAACAGCAACGACAAAAAAAACGTAAAATTTCCGTTTTTTATTATTTTAATGAATCATTGGAATCTGGTCAGTTTTTTGTTTTCGTTTGAATTTTGCTTTTCCATGATAAGTACTACCAAGAACTTTTGAAAAATAAAAATGTAATGTGGAAACCTAATGGGTGGCACCCAAACACTGTTGATGATGATGGGTGGTTTTTTTTAGGAGAAATGAGAGTTAAAATTTAAAAGTAAAGCAAAAATATTGTGTAATAAATAATACGAAAAATATAAAGAACATGGAGCACAACATGTGTATGGATGAGTAAATGAATACAATTTGAATCGAATTAAATGAATGTGAAAACAACAAAATGGCACGAATGAAAAAGGCATGAATGAATTAATGGTTTTAAGAGATGATGAAATTGAAGCACAATAAAATACGGCTAATGGGAAATGTGTTTTCTGTTTCTGTGTCTGCCAACGACACAAAAACTTAAAAGAGGTTGTAAATTTTATTTATCGAAACAGTAAAATTCATGGGAAAAGTAGAGAATTTCTTTAAGTTATCTTCTGTTATATAAGAAAGTAATAATGTTGAAAGCAAAATTAAAGTGATATAAAAGATATCGAAATTAGACTATTTTATTAGGAATCAAAATTTTGTGATTTCTGATTTCTTGTAGGTTCCCTAGGGGAAAGGGAACTAACACCAAACTTTTCACGTGACAGTTCTAAAGTACTAGGGCCCGGTTCCAGTGCAAACACTTTATATGAAGGGGACTTGTCACTTTAACATTGCGATGTCCTAGGTAGGGGTTAATTGGCACCTTTTTGACACCTTGAAACAGGTCACTGAAATCAACGAAAAGGGCACAAAAAATTTTGGATTAAAATATCATAAAATTATGCCTGTCGCCGATATTGTCCCGAGAACCATGTTAATATGATAGATCCCCTTCATATAAAGTAATAGAACTAGCTAAAATCAGCCACTTCCCACACAAAATCTAGTTACATGACTAGTTGTTTGCCAATTACCTTCTTGAGTAACTACTCTTTAAACCCATTATCACCACTAAAGTGTAATGTTTTGTTTTCAACTATCACAATTCGGTATTATGCATTTATGCTGATGTGTCTAACGCCTTAAAATATTGGTACTAGACACCTTAAAGTATACCGTCCGAACTGACAATGTCCGTCCGGCTGGCAGGCTGGCTCGCTGTGACCTTGTGCGCAAATGACAGGTCGAAATTTTGGAGATAATTTGATAAAATCTGGAACAAAGGTTCTTCTTGGCACAAGAACCAAGCCTATTGGAAATGGGACAAATCGTAGAACCACGAGGGAAGATAGTGGGAAATTTCTTCCTCTCAGAAACTATCAAACCGATTTTAATGAAATTTAAAACATAGATATGGACACAAAAGGAATGAATATTTAAAAAATAGGACCACGAGGGGAGATAGGGGCAATTTTGGCCTCTTAAACCGATTTTAATGAAATTTAAAACATAGATATTTTTACATCTATATGGACACATAAGCTATACAGGTTTTCAAAAATAGGACCACAAGGGCAGGTAGGGGGCAATTTCTGCCTCTCAAAAACTTTCAAACCGATTTTAATGAAGTTGACAAACATAGATAAATCCATATTTATATGGACATATAAGTATGAAGTGTTTTTGAATACTGTAGTGTAGGGTATTATCGTAGGGTAGCGCTTGACCGACTATACTTTCTTACTTGTGATTATAAAACTAGGTTCTCTTGGCTCTTGAAAAGTGCTCAAAAACCAATTGACAAACATTTCCCGCAGGGTTATATTAATGTTGCAATGGCCAAAGTGGTCTTTAAAAGATCACTGAAAAACAATTGGAAGTCACTTTAGAGTAACAAGAGACAAGTAGTGCGATTCACCGACTTTAAAATAAAGATAACGAACATTTTTCGAATTTGCTATTCAGTTACATTTTTAACTATATTTGCTGTTGGTTGAAGTCAGCTGTTACCTTCCTTAAATATACTTTTTTCGTAATTTAAGCGATAACAATTTGGGTTGTGCTTATAAGCAAAGAAACAAAATGGTTGTGGTAGACATATTCTAAGAGCAACAGATTATGATATGATTTTTTTTGCATCGATTTCTTATTTTGTGGCTCTTAACAAGTTTTTTTTTTAATGTTAATAAAATTTCTTTATTTTTGTTATTTTTTTTAAATCGTTTTTAATGGATATTTGTTGAACAACTCACTAACATATCGACCCCTTTGCGCGAAATTATCGTATGTTACAAAAACCAAATTTTACAGGACAGCCATTTTTCTACTTTTCTCTGCTATCACTTGCAATAGCAAAATGAAAATATACATTCAATATTTTCTCAGGTGACGTCTTTTTAAATGTAGAACAAGATTGCATCAAAAACTCAATTTCAAACAAATTGGCATATCTATACGATCATTTCGGGCAAAGGGGTCGATATAATTCGATAGGCATATTTAAAACCAACGACGCAACTGATTGAAAATAATTTTACAAATATAGATAACAAAATATTAAAGAGTAAATAAATTTTGATTGCATTTTAAACATATTATGATAAATGTAAAGAAAGTTGTCATGTTATGGGTATTAAATATCATGATATAGTTGTAAGTCATATAATATGTTTTTGAAGTTATCATTAGTTAGTTGTTAGAAAAATAATAATTTTGCAGTCAACTAGACTCAAATTTAAATTTGCGATAAACAATGATATGTTTACAGTAACTTAAATATTGCATCTCCGGAGGGGAGGTTGTATACAACCCTTAATTGTGTTACTTTCAAATGAATCATTATGAATCGCTTATAAATATTGTAACAAAGAAAGTCTTACAATGTGTAACCACAAATATTGCTGATATTAAATAAAAATAAAAATTATTTGTGTACGACAATAATATATTGTTTCAATAAACATAGTGTAGTTGTCATAACCATATGTTTTCTCTGCGTGTATGAAATCGATTTAGGGTATTTTGTGTTTAAAATGGCTTTTGAGTATTAAGCATACGATCTAGCAAACGATTTAGCAAGGGATGAGCTTATTTTAGAAGCATAACGTATGTATTTTGTAAAAAAGCTTAACCAGCAGGGTGCCCAGCTCCTAAAATGTGCGACAAGCCCTGTGTAATAATTAAGGGAAAATAAACATTTGCATTTAAAACAATCAAACTTAAAAGGATATTTTTAATACTCGTTTACTAAAAAAATAATTAATTAAATATACCACAAAAAAAAAGCGAAAAATAACCTAAATTTTCCATACAAATGTCTTTTTCTAAACCATTAAACTAAATTACTAATTTGTTACTAGTTTTCTTGTAAATTCAATTTTTTTTTATCTATTTTATTTTCAGGCCGCCTTAGGTCCCATTGCTTTAGATTTGGCTCGTTCGCTGACTGCTGATGCCGAGAGTTTATCATTGGCCAGTAATGTTCTAATCATCTCCGTCTTGGCCATTATATTCACTGCACCGCTGGGTGCTATTTTAATGTTGCGTTTAGCACCAATTTGGCTAAAACACAGCCCCTCAAACAACGATAATATGATGGCTGACAATCGAAGGGGAAACGTAGACACGACTGGCTACAACAGCACACCCAACCACCATACCATTGAGTCAGCGGGCAATGACAGTTAAGACCGCAATCAAAAGTCACTTTAATACCAATAATATAAAAAGAATTGAAAAAGACAAGTAATTTAAAAACAATAAAACGAAAGAAACATCTTTAAGGAAGTATTTAGCAGAATGAATGGAAATTTTAGGCAGCGTTGTTTGAAGGCACAAATTTGCATAACAACAAATAGAAATCAATTATCATATACGAAATAAGTGTATGAAAAAAATTCTGATAATCACAGTTTTTGCAGGAACATAAACTTACTTTTAAACACTCAAAGGAAATATATTTTTAAACGGAAAATTTTTAAACATATTTTTTTTTGTCAATATGGTCACCACCAACAAAAAAATTTTAACGTTAATAGGTATTGTAACGTGACGTTACAAATTAACCCTACATTTACATTTAATACTAGCATTATAAATTATAAGTAACATCACAAATTATAATAACCTTGAATACCCTTATTATTTTACTAACAACTATGAATACCCTTACTATTTACCTACATAACCTTTTTACCCTATAATTCTCATTTAGTTTATTTTATTTTTGAATAAATAGACAAGGTTTTGCTCAGAACAAACAGAGTAGATATTGCCATCAACCCCAGTATTTACTCTCGCTAGTTAGTAAGTAGATCGTAGTTAGTAGTTAGCCGAGCACCAAGGCTCCCGAAATCTCTTGGTGTCCGAAGTATTTACGAAGTAGTTAGCCGAACATCAAGGCTCCCGAAATCGCTTGGTGTCCGAAGTATTTACGAAGTAGTTAGCCGAACGCCAAGGCTCCCGAAATCTCTTGGTGTCCGAAGTAGTTAGCCGAACGCCAAGGCTCCCGAAATCTCTTGGTATCCGAAGTATTTACGAAGTAGTTAGCCGACCGCCAAGGCTCCCGAATTCGCTTGGTGTCCGAAGTATTCTACACGTATTCACCTACAAACAGTATTTAACCGCACCTGATTAAGTAAACCGTATTTAACCGAACCTGATTAAGTAGCCCGTATTTAACCGAACCTGATTAAGTAACCCGTATTTAACCGAATCTAATTAAGTAACCCGTATTTAACCGAACCTGATTAAGTAACTTGATTAACCCAAACCGTATTTAGCCGACTGAATACAAACCAGTAGTCCACGTATTCTTACCAGTAGTGAATACGAACCAGCCGGTAGCCGACTAAATACAAACAGTATTTAACCGAGCCTGATTAAGTAACCCGTATTTAACCGAATCTAATTAAGTAACCCGTATTTAACCGAATCTAATTAAGTAACCCGTATTTAACCGAACCTGATTAAGTAACTTGATTAACCCAAACCGTATTTAGCCAACTGAATACAAACCAGTAGTCCACGTATTCTTACCAGTAGTGAATACGAACCAGCCGGTAGCCGACTAAATACAAACAGTATTTAACCGAACCTGATTAAGTAACCCGTATTTAACCGAATCTAACTAAGTAACCCGTATTTAACCGAACCTGATTAAGTAACTTGAATTTAACCAAACCGTATTTAGCCGAACACCACGGTTTCCGAATTCTCGTGGTGTCCGAAGTATTTTAAGTCATTTCTAGTATTTAATACCTAGTTAGTCACACCATGGCCCGACAACCGTCAGCCACTGACTTATCCGAGGCCATAGTTAGCCAAACACCCGAGGTTGCGAGATCCTCCTGTGTTCGAAGCGCTCAGCTCATCTAGTCGGAGTAGTAAGTCATGTGTACAGCCAACTACGGGGCGCACCCAATGCTCCGTACTCGGCATAGTTTCGATTGTAGATTTAGATACTAACAACCTCTAACCGAAACCTGTTTATTATCTTCTCTGCTAGATCGAATCCTCAGTAACTTAACGCTGCCCTACGGAACGCCACCGTACGTGCCTACTGGCAGCAACATCTAGCCGTTTCCAAACGTCATCAGCCGTACGTGCACGGAATCACGCCGCATCAGCCGAAGGCCGTCTTAGTTCTAAGTATTTAGCGTAGATTAAGATTTCGTAAATAAAGCTTTGTTAAAATTATTGTAAGCGAACATACACGAAAACATCCCGTGTTTCATTTCAAAGGAAGCAGACCTTAGAATTGACCCTGGACAGACTGAGTCATACCTCAGCTGGGAAAGTAAACTGCGTTACAATGGCGCCCGAGCAGGGACTCGATTTCAGATACGCACCCTGTGGTAAAACCTCACCAAACCACCAACGGAACTGGATCGGATCAAGCACAAAGCAACGAAATCTTATGAGCTAAAATACGCTACCGACGCACCCACTGTGATATATCTATCCGCTGCGGGAGGACCAACTAACAAAAGTATGTCGTCAGCAGGAAAACTTATTAACGAAGGGTTACTGTTGACCAGCTCCGTCGTCAGCGCAGCGAACTGACACATCTGAAACGGCAGAGGGCGTTCTCGAATTTTTTTTTTTATTTTTATTTTTTTGAATTTGGTAAATTTTTTTTTTATATTGTTATTTTATATTTTTAATTAATTTCTTAAATTATTTTATTTAGTATATTTATTTTTTATATACAGAAAATTTTTTTTATTTTGTTTTTATTTGATATATTTAAGTAAGGAAAAAACCCTGTAATGGATTTTTTTTTTCCGAAGTAGGAGGGGACTGTAACGTGACGTTACAAATTAACCCTACATTTACATTTAATACTAGCATTATAAATTATAAGTAACATCACAAATTATAATAACCTTGAATACCCTTATTATTTTACTAACAACTATGAATACCCTTACTATTTACCTACATAACCTTTTTACCCTATAATTCTCATTTAGTTTATTTTATTTTTGAATAAATAGACAAGGTTTTGCTCAGAACAAACAGAGTAGATATTGCCATCAACCCCAGTATTTACTCTCGCTAGTTAGTAAGTAGATCGTAGTTAGTAGTTAGCCGAGCACCAAGGCTCCCGAAATCTCTTGGTGTCCGAAGTATTTACGAAGTAGTTAGCCGAACATCAAGGCTCCCGAAATCGCTTGGTGTCCGAAGTATTTACGAAGTAGTTAGCCGAACGCCAAGGCTCCCGAAATCTCTTGGTGTCCGAAGTAGTTAGCCGAACGCCAAGGCTCCCGAAATCTCTTGGTATCCGAAGTATTTACGAAGTAGTTAGCCGACCGCCAAGGCTCCCGAATTCGCTTGGTGTCCGAAGTATTCTACACGTATTCACCTACAAACAGTATTTAACCGCACCTGATTAAGTAAACCGTATTTAACCGAACCTGATTAAGTAGCCCGTATTTAACCGAACCTGATTAAGTAACCCGTATTTAACCGAATCTAATTAAGTAACCCGTATTTAACCGAACCTGATTAAGTAACTTGATTAACCCAAACCGTATTTAGCCGACTGAATACAAACCAGTAGTCCACGTATTCTTACCAGTAGTGAATACGAACCAGCCGGTAGCCGACTAAATACAAACAGTATTTAACCGAGTCTGATTAAGTAACCCGTATTTAACCGAATCTAATTAAGTAACCCGTATTTAACCGAATCTAATTAAGTAACCCGTATTTAACCGAACCTGATTAAGTAACTTGATTAACCCAACCCGTATTTAGCCAACTGAATACAAACCAGTAGTCCACGTATTCTTACCAGTAGTGAATACGAACCAGCCGGTAGCCGACTAAATACAAACAGTATTTAACCGAACCTGATTAAGTAACCCGTATTTAACCGAATCTAACTAAGTAACCCGTATTTAACCGAACCTGATTAAGTAACTTGAATTTAACCAAACCGTATTTAGCCGAACACCACGGTTTCCGAATTCTCGTGGTGTCCGAAGTATTTTAAGTCATTTCTAGTATTTAATACCTAGTTAGTCACACCATGGCCCGACAACCGTCAGCCACTGACTTATCCGAGGCCATAGTTAGCCAAACACCCGAGGTTGCGAGATCCTCCTGTGTTCGAAGCGCTCAGCTCATCTAGTCGGAGTAGTAAGTCATGTGTACAGCCAACTACGGGGCGCACCCAATGCTCCGTACTCGGCATAGTTTCGATTGTAGATTTAGATACTAACAACCTCTAACCGAAACCTGTTTATTATCTTCTCTGCTAGATCGAATCCTCAGTAACTTAACGCTGCCCTACGGAACGCCACCGTACGTGCCTACTGGCAGCAACATCTAGCCGTTTCCAAACGTCATCAGCCGTACGTGCACGGAATCACGCCGCATCAGCCGAAGGCCGTCTTAGTTCTAAGTATTTAGCGTAGATTAAGATTTCGTAAATAAAGCTTTGTTAAAATTATTGTAAGCGAACATACACGAAAACATCCCGTGTTTCATTTCAAAGGAAGCAGACCTTAGAATTGACCCTGGACAGACTGAGTCATACCTCAGCTGGGAAAGTAAACTGCGTTACAGTATATAAACATATAATGGTGAATTTTACCGTACTGTTGTATATGTATTTTCGTATTTGAGTTAATTAATTTGATTTTCTAATACAACAAGACACAATATCTTATAAATTACAGCATTAGAATCAGACAAGTAAAATTATACATTGATGAAAATATTTTTTAAGAACTACATTAGATTATAATTAAATTTAAATATAGTAAAATAAATAAAATAAAGGTGTATAAAAATAAAAAAAAAAGTTTACATTCAAAACATTAAACAAATTTACGAAAAATATTCCCTCAGTTATTTTCTAAATCTAATAGCGTTGCTAGTTGTCACCGGCAACCATGTTTTGGTTAAATAAGGCCTCCCTCAAGAAGCTACAACTACTTTGTGGTTGTCTCCGAATATTTTATGGTTAATAATAACAAAAATATGTGTGACCCTTATAATAATAGCTTGGTTGTTTTTGAATCATAGCGTGTTGCTCTTGAAAAAAGAATACACATTAGACTAGTCGCATCTTGTATGGGATTTTTTTTTTTTTTAATTTAATTGTTTGTGCTGCTTAAAATTTAAGGTTGGTGTAAGAAATCATGATCTAATTTTTCAGGTCAATCCGACAGTGCCTAGCCGTGCCGGGTGGGGCCCAAAGTTCCCCATATTATAAAAAAAACATCTTTTCTATCAGATCTTTATAGTTATACTAGTTGAAAATCAAAAATATGGCTTCGTTACGATCTTGCGCAGAGAAAGTACTTCAAGTGTGCCAAATTTCAGCTTCCTACGTCATCAGATGGCTTCAGAAAGTTGCGGAAAGGATAGGACATACATGCAAACATTCTGACATACTAAGAAATTATATATTGTATAGATATATTAAAGTATTTGCTGTTTAATATTTTAGTATGATACGAACGAAAGATTTTTAGCCTAATTCGGGGTCGCTGAATCCAGTCGGCTAGCCGTTTTTTTAGGTTAGCTTTGGTTTTCGAGATATAACCTTAATTCGAAAATTAAGGATGTTGCAAAACACATGTTCGCGTAACTCATAAACGCTTTAGCTTATTGAAAAACTACAAAAAAACCGAAATTCCGCAATAAAATTTACTTTAAGAAAGGTTTTTCTTATATGCGCAGTCGTTTTAGAAACATAATTTTTTTTTCTGGAAAAAAAAATAATTTTGTTATTAAAATTTCGGAATTTTTGTTTTTAAAAATTCATAAAAAAATTTACAAATGCAGCTTTGCTTCTAATTTTATGCAGTCATATAAAAAACAACATTGCAAACAAAACAAGCTATAAATGATTAAAATCTGTAAACAACTTTAGATTTTATGTATTCACAAAAGACGAAAAATTTTAATTAATTTAAGAATTTTATTAAACTGCCATATTTGTATGAGAGCCCCCCTAAACAGTAAAGGTAAAGGGCAAGTATGTCTCGAGAAAATGTTAAGGACAAAAAACTAATTGAGGCCGGTCATACATTTTATACCCCTAGGGCTGACTCCTTGGCAGTTATGGAGCTTTTTCTTCAATATATTTCTAGTCGGTAGTTAAAATTTTGAATGGGAGCCCCTTAATGAATGGAGATAGCAGGTAGGTATTTTAAAAATAAATGATAGAGATGAAAAATAGACTGGAGTTGGTCATACATTTGACCCTTCTTGAGGCATCCTAGGCACTACACGGGCCAAATATAAGAATTTCAATTATACAAATATGGAGGTTTAATAAAATTCTTAAATTAATTAAAATTTTTCGTCTTTTGTGAATACATAAAATCAAAAGTTGCTTACAGATTTTAATCATTTATAGCTTGTTTTGTTTGCAATGTTGTTTTTTTATATGACTGCATAAAATTAGAAGAAAAAATTATGTTTCTAAAAGGACTGCGTATATAAGAAAAACGTTTTACCTTTCTTAAAGTAAATTTTATTGTGGAATTTCGGGTTTTTTTAGTTTTTTAATAAGTTAAAGCGTTTTTGAGTTGCGCGAACATATGTTGTGCAACTTCCATAATTTTCGAAATAACGGTATATCTCGAAAACCAAAGCTAACCAAAAAAAAAAAAAACGGCTAGCACCACTGGATTCAGCGACCCCGAATTATGTTAAAAATCTTTCGTTCGTATCACACTAAAATATTAAACAGCAAATACTTTTATCTATCTATACAATATATAATTTCTTAGTATGTCAGGATGTTTGCATATATGTCCTATCCTCTCCGCAACTTTCTGAAGCCATCTGATGACGTAGGAAGCTGAAATTTGACACACTTGAAGTACTTTCTCTGCGCAAGATCGTAACGAAGCCATATTTTTATACCCTTCACCACAGGTGGAAAAGGGTATATATAAGTTTGTCATTCCGTTTGTAATTTCTACAATATTGATCTTAGACCCTATAAAGTATATATATTCTGGGTCCTTATGAGGAGAGAAGTTGATTTCACGATATCCGTCCGTCCATCCGTCTGTCCGTCTTACGTTTGATATGTGTTTTCCGGAGACTCCAGACATGATAGCGGCTACGTTGTTTTATATTTGTGTCACATATAGTTGTTTTATATTTGTGTCACATATAGTCCACCATTTCTTGCTATTGAAATTCAGCCAGATCGGTCCAACACTGGCTGAGATATGACCAAAAAACCACGACTGCCTCTAATTTTTCCAAAAAATCCCTTGTGGTTGTTGTATTTTTATTACTTTTTTCTGTATGTCTGGAGAACGGCAAGAGCCAAAGCTTTAAAATTAGGTACAAACATTTAGGTTATAAATACGCAACATCCTACAAAATGTGGGCGGGATTGGAGAAGTAGGCGTGGTACCTCTCATACAAAAAGTATTAAAAATTTTATAAAAACCTGAATTTTTTGACTGTAATATGACCTATGGTTACGCCTTATATATCAGAAGATCGGAAATTTTTAATAGCTAATATTTTCTGAAAAACTCGGGAAATCGGTTCAGATACGAAAAAGTTATGACCAAAATATTAATTTTTTTTTTAAATACCGGAACCATAGATCTTCCCGAGTCCAAGTTTTATAGCCAAAATAACTGGAAAATTTCTTCTTTAACACGTCGGTATATAAATCTGTCAAATCGGTTAAGAAATAGCAGAGTTATGACCAAAATATTGAAATCCCAAAAATTACTCTTTTTTTATAATTAAGTTTGTTTTTTATACCCTTAACCGAAGTTCCTACACCCTATAAAGTATATATATTCTGGGTCCTTATGCAAAGCGAAGTTCAAATCCGGTTGTCGTCTTTTCTTCCAGTCCCCTCACCCCCCCTTCGTATTTGTTTACATGTACTAGCATAATGCCCAATATGATTTTCGTTATCACCCTTCTTTATTATTTTATATATTTAACGAAATAATTTTGACAAATAGAAACTAAAAACGATTTAAAAAAAATATTTACCAGTTTTCGCTTGTTGATTTTCGGCTTTTCAACTAGTATAACTATAAAGATCTGATAGAAAAGATGTTTTTTTTTTTATAATATGAGGAACTTTGGGCCCCACTCGGCACGGCTAGGCACCGTCGGATTGACCTGAAAAATTAGATCATGATTTCTTATACCAAGCCTCATATTTTAAGTAGCGCAAACAATTAAATTAAAAAAAAAATTGCGACCAGTCTAATATACATACTATTGTTTTTTTTTTAATCATACAATTATTAGTGGTGGACAAATTATTGTCTACTATGCATAACATGTTCAAAAGTAACCATAATACGGTTGTGGCTTCTTGATGGAGGCCTAATTATACCTTAATTTAGTTACCGGTAAGAATTAAATGGTTAACTTAACCAGGTTTCATATTTTGGATAATACACGAAGTAACATGAATCTATTTACCACAAATAATTGTAGAATGGTTGAGTATTAACTATTTATAGGCCATCATCATACAAATCTAAATTATTTTAAAATAACGTTGGGTTATGTATAGATAACAAACACATATTTTTTGTAAATTAAAAAAAAAAATAAATTTAATATTATTTAGGTTTTTAGGGATTTTCGCCGTTTTGTAAAATTGAATCAAATGCTTAAAAACAAGGATCAAAAAGTGTTAAATAACTTGAAACAGTTATTATATTTGTTTTAGAACAACTCTAAAGCACATTTTTTGCAAACAGTTTGCGGGTTGTTTTTTACTTTTAACTTTTGCCAAACTTCAAAGCTGCGAATTGCAATACCGGCCTTTAGAGCTTCTTATGTACCAAGATCTTATTATGTATGTTGCTTTAGTAATTCAACTATTTTAATCGACAAAACATTGAAACTATGTATGTATATAATTACTAGGGATGAGACTTTCATGCACAAAAAAATCGAAAATATGCGTTAAAAAAATAAAAAATATGCACTTAAAACTTAAACATTTTTAATAAAAATGCGTTTTTTTAAATTTTATTTAAAAGGTTCAATATTTTTTAAAACTTAATTTCAATTAGTAATTTAAACATAAACAAATAAATACCTTTTTATATTATCAAAAGTTAACCTATTCGGACACAAAAAACTTTTGCACATGAAAAATAAACTCTCAACGTCAACCGATGTTATAGGAGCATGCTTGAAGGATGCTAATTCATTTATAGACTATACATATATTTTCTAATTCAGAAAACGTTTTTTGAAAAAACGTTTTGGATTTTTTGTTTAATTTGCAGGGATATTCTTCATTCAGCATTGTTAATTTTACTTTCTGCAATATCAATTAATTTGAGCTGTCTATTTAGTGAACTAGATTCCTCCTATTTAGTGAACCAAATTCCACCAATTTAGTTATTGTTTCACCAACATATCCGTAGTTGAAAAATACAAATGCTAATTGATCTTTTACTTTTTTAGTTGCATAAGCATCGGTAGCAACAAGTTCTTTTATAACATTTTTAAATTGCTCAAAGTTTTTTGAATATTATTCTACACCAGTGCACAGTGGCCAATTTGGCTTCGCTAGCGTCATTTAATTCAAATTTTCAAATTTGAAAAACCGTTAATTTTTTTTTAACAATCGATAACAAATACATTCACTAGATTTGTATCGATTTTTAAAAGTTCAGCTTACAGCTGTTGAACAGCTGTGAACTGTCAAAGTCAGCATATGTTTCTGCAAGTGTTGTGCAAAATATTTCCGCCTTTTTGATCATCGTTTTGCTATTCGTGTTAAACTTGCAAATTTTATTATTTTCATTAAAAGTTTTGTTATATACTAACGCCAAGGTATGTTTTATATAAAAAAAACTGTGGTTGTGATCTGTGTATACTTATGTTATTTATAAAACGTAATCGTGTTTAAGTGTATTAGCAACTCGCCCATTGTAACGTACACCTGTCTTTCGTGGAGTAGAACTTACAAAATTCACCTGCATTCAGTGTAATTGTAAATTTTCCTATATGTGTAAACCATTGTGTGTCCAAAATGTCCAAAATTTACTGCGAGTACCTGCGAGCCTTCAATTTATTGTACTTTTTAGGCAAAATGTCAGTGACAAAACGCACCCTTTTTTTAATATGGCATGAAGAAGCGATCCCCACCAAGAAGTTTCTCGCCGTGGAAAATTATGT
This sequence comes from Pollenia angustigena, assembly GCA_930367215.1. Classification (NCBI taxonomy): domain Eukaryota; kingdom Metazoa; phylum Arthropoda; class Insecta; order Diptera; family Polleniidae; genus Pollenia; species Pollenia angustigena. Next base: position 288,856,283 of record OV884056.1, read on the forward strand.
TCTTGGTACCATTTTGAGCAAAATTACCTATACTCAGAAGGAGCAGTGCGAAATTGGAAGGAAACTGCGAAATTTTTTTAGTAGGCTTATCCAAAAGTGGAAGGCCTGTGGCAGAAGTAAGGTGTTTTTCGAAAAAATTAACCAAGAATGGCTAGAAACACCATTGGTATTATTGGGAAAAAAGCAAATGAAAATATTGGACGACCGGAAAAAGAGCTTTCCGAGTGCTGCAGAAAAACGCAAGTCAATAAGATGTCAGGGCTTAGAGAGGAAGTGTCATGTGAAGGATTGTTGGTAGCTGCAAGCTGCAGTTTATATAAAGCTGGAAAGCGCAGTGCTTCCAAAGTTGTAGAAATGGTAAAAGGCGATGAGGATTTTAGCGTAAAGGTAATAAAAAATATAAACAAACCAAAGCCCCTTCCATCAAAATTTTCGGACGATAAAGCGCTTGCGCTATTTGTAGATCTTGGACATACCAGATATACTTGGAACTTGAACAAGAAATCAGCAAGAAACCAAAACGCCGATATATATCCATGCTACGAAAAATTACGCTTCGCCAAAAACAAGTGCTATCCTAGTGACATAACAGTCACTGATTATTAAGCTGAAGTGCCACTACAAAGTCTTGTGGACCATACAATAAATAGGATCATGGAAGCACACCCTGAAAGTTTTGAAATCCCATCTACAAGTAATCATAACACCCATTTAACTGCTGTCTACAAATGGGGTTGTGATGGCAGCAGCGGCCATTCCGCATATAGGCAAAAATTTAACGACTGCGAAGGAAACATGAGAGACCAATATTTATTTTCAATTTGTATTGTACCACTGCAAGTGCAGTTTTATGGAAAAACAATCGACCTTCTTCTACACGATACTGGCGACCAATCAAAATACTTTGCGAGAAGGAAACGGCGGACCTGAGTCGCAGGGAAATTGAAAATATTAAGAGCCAAACATTAAATATTGTACCAACATATGTAAACTCATTGATTATTGATCACCAATTTCACATGACCATGCTTGATGGTAAAACTTTCAGCGTCATTTCAGAATCTTCTTCGCAAGTATGCGAAATCTGCAACGCAACACCGAAAAATATGAATGACTTAAATTTGGTGAAGAGCTTTCCAATTAAAGTGAACCTCTTTCAATATGGGCTATCCAGTCTCCACGCCTGGATAAGGTTTTTTTAATGTATTTTGCACATATCCCATAGAATACCAATAAAAAAGTGGTAAACTCGTGGTGCTGACAAGGATATTGTTGGGCAAAATAAAACAAATATACAGCAGAAGCTACGAGAAGAAATGCATTTGTTGGTCGACATACCAATGGCTGTTACTGGAAATACTAACAACGGAAATACGGCAAGAAGGTTCTTTCAACAACCAGATTTAGCCGCTCGTATAACTGGAGTGAACGAAAATTTAATATATCGATTCAGCGTCGTCTTACGAGCACTTGCATGTGGATACGATATAAACACGGAGGCATTCAGACTTTACGCAATGGAAACTGCCGAAATTTGTATTAGTTTATACCCTTGGTTTTACATGCCCTCGTCTGTTCACAGAATTTTAATTCATGGAGCAGACATTATCAATCATTTTTCGCTTCCAATTGGTATGATGTCCGAGGAAGCGCTTGAAGCCAGAAATAAAGATTATCGGAACATCCGTGAAAATAATACCAGAAAAAATTACAGGAAAAATACAATGGAAGATATAATTAACGCTCTTTTTGTTTCTTCTGATCCCTTAATATCTTCATTGTCCAACGGCTCATCAATTTCCTATTCCAGAAATATTAGTTTCGATAAGGAAGTTAAAAGCTTGCTTATAATGCATCATTTTGAAGATGATTTCTCTGAATCTGATACTGAAGAATCTGATTAATATTTCTTTTATAATATGGTTTCTCTTTGAGTTGACAATTTTTTTTTTTATTTTATATATGAATATATGGTGGAAAATGTTTATTGAATTAAAAACAAAATAAAAAATTTTAAAAAAATTTTGAATTAAAAAAAAATTAAAAATAAAAAAAAAAAAAAAAAATTTAATTTTTTTTTTCCAAAAATTGTTTCATTTTTTTTCTGAATTGAGAAAAAAAAATTTTTTGAAGATATCTTCTTTACTTTGGAAGCTATGAATAAAATGCCGCTAGCGAAGCCAATTTGGTCACTGTGCAGTGTCCCCATCTTGTTATTACTGGCTGCGGTGGTAACAGTACAAAAGATACATTTCATTCAAAAAAAATTTTTTTTTTTGATTTGAAAATGTTTATTGATAATATGTAAATTAAAAAAATATATCCCTCAAAAATGATAAAATATGCAAAAATATGCATTTAAAACCAAAATATGCAAAAATATGCATTTTAACCAAAATATGCAACAATATGCAAAAACAAATCGATGCCATTTTAACCCAAATTTGTTGATTCGGAAAGATAATTGGTCAACATCGATCTTCGACTATCGACAAAAAACATGCATTTGCGTGGAAATCGCATCCCTAATAATTACGCGTGCTATATTTTTTTTGTTGCAGTTCTAAAATTGTTTACTTTTTATAATGCCAAAAATGCAAAAAATATGCTTTTTTCAACAACATTATATAAAGAGGCTAAAACATTATATCGAGTCCTAAACGCGAAAATAACGTAAGCGACATAATTTACTATTTTTTTTTTTTTTTAATAAATGACTTTATTGGCAACACTTGCATCATCTCCTTAAATGTCATGGGTATCGTAACGATTTTATAGCAAAAACAATTTTATCGTAAGCGACAAATTTCATAGAAAATTTATATGAAATAAATAAAAAAACTTTTGGCGCTAATGACAAAAATTGCATTAACGATTAAATATCTATACAAAAATATGCAATTTCCAGCAAAAATTGTGATTCGGATAAATAACTTATTCACTTACCCCCTAGTCCATAATAAAATTTCAGTTTTATTAAAGGTTTATTAAAAATTTTTACATATAAAATTCGTCTTATAAACATGTTATAAGCATGGAATATTATTTATGAATAAGGCCTTCTTTAATTTTTAAACATTCGAGGAAAAACATAAATTTGCTTCAAATTCTACGCACTAGTGATCACTAATACTTTCTCTTCCAATGCTGTTCATCGAGGTAAAAGATATTATTTATATTTCAAATACGCATTAAATTTAATCTTTATTGATTCTTGTATAACATCTTTGAATTACATATTTACAATCAATATTCCTGGTCAAATGTCAATATGCTGAGTACAATAGGAATAAGAGTTCAAAGAGAAGAATAATAAAAGTGAAACTTACCCAACAATTGTTGACCGACCAGGATGTTTTTTTTTTTTTTTTTTTTGTTATGTAAATAAAAAGTAAAATACACCAAATACAGATCAATATTAAAGATTTTTTTTTGTTTTTAAGAAATGTATAGTTATGTAAATATATTCTGACAAATAAAAAGTGTAATATTAGTAAATATGTATGTATAAAACAAACTGTAGTAAAATATAAATGTATTTACATCATACATACCCAGCAAACACTGAAATACTGCATATGTTTTGCCAAACGTATTGCTTGGATTAAAAATATAATTGCGCCAGTAATCGATTTTGTATTGCGGAAGATATTTTCTTCGGTAAGAAACGTGTCTCGATAGCAATACTTCTGAGCGATACGAAAGTGATTCTTCTAGATGATAAGCTAGCAATATTGCCAGATAACCACTTATAAGCAAATAGGAAGATATCGCCAATATATTGTAAGGATGATTAAAATAAGATTTTGCATTTCAAAAAATTTAACCACACATTTCAACTGTAGTGGGCAATGTAAGAAGACGGAGCCGTTTTCTGATTTTAGGTAATTAGAAAAAAGTGGGTGGTGCAAAATTTTATTTTCGGATAAATCTAAGTTGGAACATGGCGATAATTTTAAAGAAAAAATCGTCCGAATTATTTAGAAGTCATTGGTGGTGCAATATGAAAATTGGATTTTGCCACGCCCCTCCGCCCGCAGACCGAAAATCAAAAATCAGACTTCACAGTGTCACCCGCCTGAATATTCTCAAGATTCCCTGAAAATTTCATCAAAATCGGCCCAGCCGTTTTGGAGTCCATACGTTACATCATACATACACACATCCTATTTTATATATATGTAAAGAAAATTTCAACACAAATGTATTTGTACTATAATTTTCTTAACGTGTATTCAATGTCTTATCGTCTTATGGCTCCTGGTGGCAAGCCTTCAACTCATATGATTTTGACATAAGAATCTTAGTAATAAGCAATAATTAAAAAACACATGAATTGTATTTTTGTACCCTAAAAACAAATAGGTATAAGAAAAGAAAAGAGTGAAATAAAGGCTTTAAATGTTGTTTCTCAACATTCCAGAAACGCAATTACGTCTTTATTTAAATAAATAATTCTCATATTACAAAACAACATTTTTGCGAATATTTGATTTTACAATAACATGGAAAAACTAAAGTTTGAGTTTATTGTAAAGGCGTTGCAAAGTGACAATAAAACAAATGTTATAACCATAACCTCAATTGAAAACGACAAAAATGATATTTTTATTATGCCAAATGAATTCCAAAATATTGCGCTCCATGAAAAGTTGAAAATCACAGCTACATTTCAAAAAGTTAAGACAACATTAACAAAAAGAGGCAATACGAGAAAGGTTTGGATTTCTTTAGATGCAGATACATTGAAGGAATACAAAGATGATGATGGAAACATGCATTTTAAGAATTACTTATTAGAAGAACAACAAAATATTAGCGAGAAAACGGTAAATGGTATTTCAACAGATGCTTTGCAGCAAATTTTAGAAAAATTTACCACAAAAAATCAAGATAAACCCGAAATACACAGTCTAAAACACATATCAGAAAAACTTCTCATAGAAAAATTTTCCGGAAAAAATGCAAATGTTTTACAATGGATAGATATTTTTGAAAGTGAATGCTTAAGACTGGAAGTAAATACAGACATACATAAAATTGAAATATTAAGATTGTTTCTTGAAGGATCTTGCATTGATTGGTACAATTCAATGCTTATCAAATATACGATAAATTCTGAATGGAGCCAATGGAAAAAAGTTTTTTGCGATAGTTTTGCAGACAAAGGATGGACTCCAGTGAGATATGCTATTGAATATAAATACATAAACGGTTGTTTACTAGATTATGCCCTTAAAAAAGAAAGAATGTTATTGGAGGTAAATAAATCACTAGGAAAACAAATTCTAATAGATTTAATTGCAGTTGGCCTTTCTAACTACGTATGTGATAAAATAGATAGAAAACATTTAAAAGATACTGAAGATTTATTCAATGAATTAAGAGGTTTAGAACATTTAGTAAAGAAAACATTTGAAAAGAAAGAAAAGGTATCTCAGGAGAGAAAATCAAAAATTGTTGAAATAAAGAAGCCATGCAAAATATGTAAAGAAGAGAAAAGAGGCGAACGTTACCATCCTGAATCGAATTGTTGGTTTCGACAAAAAAATTCTGTAAAAACTGTCAATAATTCAGAATTAGAAATAGAATTAAACGAAGAAGATACAAAAAACTGATTGTGCCACCATTAATAAAAATCAAGTTACGTTTAAACGACACTTTAGATGTTACAGCAATTTATGACTCGGGGTCAAATGTGTCTTTAATCAACGCTAATCTACTGAAAATCAAACCTAGCAAATCAAATGATGTTCAAACGCGCAACTTGAGAACGATTAATGGTGTAGGAAAAACGAATGGCAGTGTGAAAATGCAAATAAAAATTTTCAATATTGAAAAACCCATGGATATTTTTGTTATAAATGATAAAAATTTTAGATACGACTTTTTAATAGGTCTAGATTGTATAAAAGAATTTAGATTAATTCAAAACGATGATCTAAGCATCACACAAAACGCTAGTTCAAAAGAGAACAAAAATGAGCATTATGACATTCCTTCGTCTCAAGACGAACAAAACAAATGTGAAGTAAATTTCAACCAACATATAAATACTGAGGATTTCAAACTAACGGTAAATCTCTTAGACTTTAATCAGCGGATGGAAATTGATAAATTAATAAAAAAATATAATTCGGTATTTGCAAAGGACAAATATGATATCGGTACTGTCAACGACTATGAAGCTCATATAGAACTTATGGTGGATAAATATTGCTTCAAACGCCCTTACAGATGTACAATTGAAGATAAAAGAGAAATAGAGAATCAATTAGCAAAGTTATTGAATAAAAATTTAATTGAAGAATCATATAGCCCTTTCGCAGCTCCAGTAACTCTAGCATATAAAAAAGAGGAAAATAAAAAATCAAGATTATGCATAGATTTTAGAGATTTAAATAAAATTATTATTCCTCAATCGCAGCCTTTTCCACTTATAGAGGATATTATGGTAAAAACTAGAAACTGCAAATATTTTTCAACTTTAGATATAAATTCTGCATTTTGGTCAATTCCCTTAAGAATACAAGATAGGAAAAAAACGGCATTCGTAACACAAGAGGGGCATTTCCAATGGACTTGTCTGCCATTTGGTTTGAAAACGGCTCCAGCAATTTTTCAGCGGATATTAAGTAATATCATAAGGAAGCACAAGCTTTCAGATTTCGCCGTTAATTATATAGACGATATCTTGGTTTTTTCAAACACATTTAGTGACCATATTAAACATCTTTCAAAATTACTAGAAGCAATATTAACGGAAGGCTTTAGACTTAAATTCGCCAAGTGCACCTTTGCCGCACCTTCAGTAAAATATTTGGGACATATAATAGAAAATAATTCAATCAAACCACTTAACGATAATTTAAAAGCCGTTAAAGAGTTTCCAGTTCCGGAAACAAGAAAAAGCGTTCGTCAATTCCTTGGGAAAATAAATTATTACCATAAATTTGTTCCACACATAGCTGTAATATTGGATCCATTACATAACCTCCTAAGAAAAAACGTAAAATTCACCTGGTCAGAAGAATGTGAACAGTCATTTAAAAAAATAAAAATGTTACTTTGCTCTGAACCTATATTAAAAATTTTCGACCCAGATTTACCGATTAAAATATATACTGATGCGAGCATAAAAGGGGTAGGAGCTGTATTAAAACAAGATGATGAAAATGGAAATTGTAAACCAGTCGCATATTTTTCAAAAAAATTAAACGAAGCTCAAAAGAAAAAGAAAGCGATATATCTCGAATGTTTAGCAATAAAAGAAGCGGCAAGATACTGGCAGCATTGGCTCATTGGGAAAGAGTTCACAGTTTACACAGATCACAGACCTTTGGAAAATATGAACATAAAAGCTAGAACGGACGAAGAACTAGGAGATCTTACCTACTATTTATCCCAATACAATTTTAACGTAAAGTATAATCCAGGAAAATTAAATCAAGAAGCAGACTGTTTAAGCAGAAATCCAGTTTTGAAATCTTCCGAAAATGCAGAAGAAATAATAAAAGTTGTAAATTTTATAAGTCTTCAAGATATAAAAAAGGACCAAAGTACAAATACAGATCTGCAGAACAACAAAAATAAATTTAAATTAAAGGATGAAATATTTTATAAAACGTTCAAGAAAAAAAATAAGATTGTTTTGACAGAAGGTCTCAGTAAGTTATTAATAGAAAATGTACACAATACCTATTGCCATATTGGAAGAACACAAATGGTAAATAAAATAACACCATTTTATACAGGAGTTAACTTAATTAAAAACATTAAAAGCATCTGTGACAATTGCGAAATCTGTATAAAAAAAAAATCAAGAAAATCGTCTAAATATGGCTTATTATCACAGTTGGGTCCAGCAACACGACCCTTTGAAATTGTATCCATTGATACCATTGGAGGCTTTGGTGGGTCGCGTTCTACAAAAAAATATTTGCATCTTTTAATAGATCATTTCTCGAGGTATGCGTATATTTCAACATCGAAGTATCAAAATGCTAAAGATTTTATAAAACTAACTAAAAACGTAACACAAGACTACAAAATACTTACAGATCAATACCCTGGGATAAATTCAGAAGAATTTAAGGACTTCTTAAGAACACAGAATATACAATTGATTTTCACTGCGGTTAATGCCCCGTTTTCAAATGGTCTTAATGAAAGAATGAATCAAACACTGGTTAATAAAATAAGATGTGCGATAAATGAAAGTGAAAAGAAGACATCATGGACAACCATTGCAAGGAACTGTGTCGGAAAATATAACGAAACGGAACATACAATAACAAAATTTGCACCAAAATATTTGCTAGAAGGAGAATGTGTAAACATTTTACCACACGAGTTAAAACCAAAATGTACAGCTGAAGATCTTATAAGAGATAGAAGATTAGCTCTAGAGAACACAGGGAAATCTCATAATTATAATAAATTACGATTTGATCAAGGTAGAAGAGAAATTACATACGACGTAGGAGATTTGGTTTATGTAGAGAACGGTAACCGCTTAAATAGGAAAAAACTAGATGAAATAAGAATTGGACCATATAAAATAATCAAAAAAATTTCTAATTCGTTATACGAAGTTAGCACAGGTCACAAAAAAGCGGAATCAAATCTTTTTCACGTTACAAAACTTACTCCAGTGCTGCATAATAACTAATAAAAAAAATTAAGTTTAACATCCAGTCAATTTTTTGTCTCCCAAGGGGGGGAGATGTAAAGAAAATTTCAACACAAATGTATTTGTACTATAATTTTCTTAACGTGTATTCAATGTCTTATCGTCTTATGGCTCCTGGTGGCAAGCCTTCAACTCATATGATTTTGACATAAGAATCTTAGTAATAAGCAATAATTAAAAAACACATGAATTGTATTTTTGTACCCTAAAAACAAATAGGTATAAGAAAAGAAAAGAGTGAAATAAAGGCTTTAAATGTTGTTTCTCAACATTCCAGAAACGCAATTACGTCTTTATTTAAATAAATAATTCTCATATTACATATATAGAGATACATATGGTTAAAAATAATACAATTTATAAATAAAATAAAAGTTATTTAATACATAGATAGCCAGAATTGAGAAAGAATAGAGAACATTATCTTTATTTACCCCATGTACGAAAGTTTAGGCCCTTATTACGGTTTACTACTGGTTGTGATCAGTTGTAATTTGTGTTATGTTTTTGTTCAGCTATATTTAGCAAAGTTGTAAACCATATTACAAAAATTAAGAAATTACAACTCAACTGAATTGAGTTGTAAACTGTAATAGGGGCCTTAATCTTTCTTCGTTTTCCGTAAAAATTTCGTCCATAAATTTTGCAGCTTATCTCTTGCCTTCTTCTCTAATATCTGTAATATGTGTTACCGTGGAGAATACGCCCTTTTTAAATCTTTTTTCAAATACATACATACTGTCAGCGTCAAAATAAAGTGTACAACAGGTTTTCCAATATAAAAAGTGTTATTTTAGCAAAAAAGAATTCAAATTTTTAGAAGTTTATTATCACTTACAAAACTTTGGACACTGTTGTTACAATTTAAAACTTAAAATTGGAAATATTTCAAAAACAACAAAAACAGTACAATAAAAAAACTAATTTATTCCGTTTTAAGCGCGTCAAAACAAAGTGTACAGTTTTAAAATACTAAGAAAAGTGAAGTGGTTAATACTTTGATTGATTTCTTATTGCTTTAAGGACGGCTTCTAGTCTCTTTGGCATCAATTCCACCCATTTTAAAGTTAGCTCAGTAGACAATTTTAACTACTCTTCCTGCAGAATTTTATTCAGAGAGTGCTTGCTGCCAATGTTTTTTTTTTAATTTGTCTGTCCAAATGTTTCCAGATGTTTACTTGAGTTGATATCGAGTTACTGTTGCGCTGATCCATCGGTTTTAGGACGTTTTACAAAAGCTTACCCTATCACGCTTCACTTTAGAGACTAAATTTTTTCCGTTGAATTTCTTATTTCTATCTTTTATCACGCTTTTTTTTGTCCAAGTTGCTTTTGTCACTTTTTGAAGCAACGTATTTTTCACAGATGACAGCAAGCTTTAAGTCTGATCAAATTTGGCAAAGTAGAAATTTAACTTTGTATAACTAACATAACCCTTTTAATATTGGAAAACAAGCTGTACACTTTATTTTGACGCTCACAGTATGTACATTAGGGTGTCCCAAAAAATTTTTTCTTGCTGATTTTCATAGGTGCTCAATTGAAATTTAAAAGCTTATAAAGTAAAGTATTTTTGATTTTTTTTTTAAGAATTTTCGGAACAGGTTTAGAGGTCGCGCAAATGAAGTTTTCATAAAAAAAAACGGAGTTTTCAGCCTTTTTTTAACTTGGTTAATACCACGAGTTTCTTCACTCCCGAGGAAACAGTTTTAAAGAAAAGTATCCAAACTTTATTCTTGTGTGAAAAAACCATAAGTTTTGGTGATGAGTTTACTCATTTAGATACCCTTAATTACAATTTTTCGTAATTTTTTCAAAAATTTTGCAATAACGCTTTACAACTTTATAAGTTTGAATAGAAACGAAAAAAACTCATGATGCAGTTTGAAAGACAAATTAATTCTAAATAATATGAATAAAAAATTTTTAAATTTATTCTTACCGTTCCTGAGTTATACCCGTTTTTATCTTTATACCCAGTATATGTTATTTTAAGCTGTTTGCCAGTTCACCAATCTTACCCAATCAACAAAAAAAAAAAACTTTTATTTTGCTCTGTGAAAAATCATTTATTGAGGTTCTTGCGATGTAGTTCTATACCTTGCAATAAATTCTGGTAATCAGTTTCAGAAGTTGTGACATTAATATAAGTATTAGCCAAAGCCACACCTCGTTCTGCCACATCATTTACCACTTGTAATTGTTGAATTTTTTTCTTTGCCTCTTGAAATGACTTGTTGGCTTTCCAATTCTCTGGATCTCTCTTTAAAAAATTTATTGAAATATTGCAAGCGTCAAAAAAAGTTATACTGGCTTTTGAAATGAATTGTTGAATTTCTTTATTTTTAAAGTTTTCTTCTGTTAAAGTTACATTTGCTTCTTCATAATCGCTACATGGAGTATCTGCAAGTTTTTGTGTCATTAAGTGCAATGTTTTGGTGTCGATACGTTCATAAAAAAACGCTGAGGCAGCCAATTTCGGAGTTAAGTACCACTGATGACTTAGAAAAGTTTTAAGCGAGGCTTTTGCAACTGCTTTATTAATAATTGTATAACTATCCAATTCCTTTAATAGGCTCAGAACATTGAACGGATCGTATCGAGGACACTGGCAGAGGTACCAATATTTGATATATGTATATTCTTAAAATAAATGAACTAGATTCAAGCAAAGCATCAACTCTTGATTTGTCTACATAAGATTGCAACTGGTTTCGGAAAACGCATATTTTCAAAGAATAGATAATTTTCATCATCCAGCGAACCCGATTGATAGCTTCTGGAGCACACATCAAATAGAAAGTGAAAATGAATGTCAAAAGTTAATGACAGTAAAAATCTAACTATAAAAATTGATGGAAATATACAATAATTACAACGAAAAAAGTATCACCATTTTTAAAGTACAAACTATTAAAATAATGTAACTCGGAAACTGTAGGGCAAAATTCCATTTTTGTTTTTTTTAATTGTTAAGAACTTATCGGTATTCAAAATCGCGTCACGAGTTTTAATACCATTCATATAAATTTGAAAAGTAATAAACCGTTTTTTAGAGAATTTGTTAAAAAATTACAAAAATACTAAATATGTGGAATCTTAATGCACAAAAATAGGCTGTAGGAAATATCGCCCAAAGAAAAATCGCCAAAAAAAAAAAAATGAAAAATCGCCCAAAAAAATTGCATGTAAAATTGGGCCTGATTTCATATGAAAAATGGCCCAAAATTTTTGGGCTATTTTTCGTTATTGTTGGGTGATTTTTCGTTTTTTAAATTTGGGTGATTTTTCATATGAAAAATAGCCCATTTTTTTGGGCCATTTTTCATTTTTAAAATTCTACCATAATTTTACATAGCAGAGAAAACCATGTTTTATTATGGTTGCAAACAACAAAACTATTTTTTAAGAAACTAATTTAACCATAATATGGTTGTCGGCGACAATGATTTGGTTAAATTAAACATAATATGGGTAGAATTTTTTTAAAAATGGTTTTGTAGCTTTTTCTCTGGGTGTATATATTAAATATATATATATCGAAAATAAGGATTTTCTCTTCTATGGTATAACAAATACTGGCTTCGCTAACTAAAGCTTCTCTGTATCGCCGGCCTTCGGCCGGGCGCAAGGATTTTCTCCTCTATGGTATAACAAAGACCGGCTTCGCTAACTAAAGCTTCTCTGTATATGATTTTCTCCTCTATGGTATAACAAACACCGGCTTCGCTAACTAAAGCTTCTCTGCGTAGTCGGCCGTGTTCGGAAACAAGGCAGTTTTTCGACGCTTTACTTAGCGAAACCGGTTTTTGTTAGACCATAAAGGAGAAAATCCTTGCGCCCGACCGAAGGCCGGCTATACATAGAAGCTTTAGTTAGCGAAGCCGGTCTTTGTTATACCATAGAGGAGAAAATCCTTGCGACCGGCCGAAGGCCGGCTATACCGAGAAGCTTTAGTTAGCGAAGCCAGTATTTGTTATACCATAGAAGATGAAATCCTTATTTTGGATATATATACATATTTAATATATACACCCGGAGTAAAAGCTATAAAAATATTTTATCCATATTATGTTTAATTTAACCAAATCATTGTCACCGACAACCATATTATGGTTAAATTAGTATCTTTAAAAAAATCACTTGAAATTTTAACGGTATTTTAAAAAAGAATTTACACATTTTTGATTATAAGTTAAGTTGCAAAGTGTCATAACGACCACGGACGTCATGACAATTCTTCGATGGACATTATGACACTTTTAAAAGTGTCATAAAGTCCAAGGACACTACGACACTGGACGTTATGACATGTCACCTAAATTTATATGAATAATAAACACTTTTTTGCAAATTGAGTAATTTTTTTTTTTTTTTTTTTTGGGAAAAAATTCGTTTTTGCTTTTTGGGTCATTTTTCATTTTCTCTTTGGGCCCTTTTTCGTTTTTTTTGGGCTAAATTTCATATTTACCTTTTTGGGTCATTTTTCATGTTCGCTTGGGCGATTCTTCATTTGGGCGATTTTTCATTTTTTTTTTTGGGCCATTTTTCTTTGGGCGATATTTCCTACAGCCACAAAAATATTGCCGGAACTTAAAGTTTTTGCATATGGCAATAAAGTTTGGGAAATTTTCTTTAGAAATATTCGGTCAAAAAATTAAATGAACGTGATTATTGGCAAAGTTATGAGTCAAGTTTGAAAAAAGGCCGAAAACCCCGATTTTTAACAAAAACTTGATTTGCGCGACCTATAAACCTCTTCCTAAAAATCTAAAAAAAGTTTCAAAAATACTGGACCCTATAAGCTTTCAAATTATGCTTGAGCCTCTGACAAAAAAAATTTTGGGACACTCTAATGTACATATATAAAATGAAAGCGGATGTATAACTATAAATAATTTAAATTTTTTTCTGTCTATATTTGATATCTTGGTGATATCTTCCGTTTGTTTGCAGGGATATAGACATGGTAAATATACACATACATATGTTTGTATTGGCAAGAGAATAAAATAAGAAGGAATGCTATATTCGGCTTTGCTGAATTTTGGTATCTCATTACAAATATCTACATTTCTTTTTTGTCACAAATCTTATGCCATTTTTAAAGTTTGTTAATTGAAAATAGGTTGACGGATCTAAATAAAGCGAATATGGTGCTTAATGAAGCAATTCGAATTTTAATTTATTGATTTTGGCCACCGCATAAGTGGATGTATAAGCTGGTGCATTATAAAATCAAACGTGTAACAACTTTTAAATTCTAATTTTTTTAAATGCCTATCATTTCAACTATTTCACGCACCTTCAGCCGACTATCATCCAATACCATTTAGTGGATATTCTTAACCGTTTTCGACGTGGGCACCTCAGTTATAGGTCCACCGCGAAGTTCGTCTTTGCAGCTCCTACGGCTTCGCTTAAACTTCCCCACCTAATATTTAACATTTGTAAAAAAGCATTAGACTCCCCTAGAGTAAAATCGAGCTCGGATTTAATATAAGTTAATCAAAAAATTTAAAAAATAAAACTATTGATTTACAAAGCGATTACCAATTACTTCCATGCATACATATTGGCTAACATCGTTTGTTTTTGATGGCTCCGAAAAATGCTAAGCTTATAACAGATGTTTTTTCATATTTTTCGTCCATCGTCAGGTCTTTGTAATGTTGTAAAGTTGATGCTAAATAGTTAATACTCTGAAATACTCGGGCTAGCTAAATAAAGGCGGCGTGCATTTTTGTATGCCAAACTTTCTCATTTTAATACATTTTATACGAAACAAACTTTAGAATTGCTTGTTTTATTAAAAAATATATTGGCAAAAGAATGTTCAGGTTAAAAGAAACACTTGCCGCTCTTGTTTAGGTAGCTCAGAAAGAAATATATAATTTTGAGGCAGGTTGGCTCATTTTTATGCCAATAGCTTCTTTTCTTCTAAGCCGTTTTGGCTTAATTGCATTTTTATACTTTTCCATTGAGTTTTTGCGTGAGTTATCGTGTTTTCAACAGATGTACATAATTAAATCGTCCTAGAAACACCAAAGGACTCAGAAAATATTTACCTTATTAGAACTTTTATGGATATTTCCTGTTGTAAGGCATAACATGGCAAACTACATACATATATATACTCGTAATACTGCTCTGAGTGGAGAAGCAGCTCGCGCTTTTTGTCATTATTTCCTAGGGACAAACAGATCGTTTTTGTTTGTCTGCTTTTGTTGCATTTTGCGTTGTCACCCTGCATTGGTTAGTGTTTCGGCGTCGTATAACTGTACCGAGTTACAGTTTTTGCGGTTTCTACATTAACTTTATGCAATAGTATTTAACCTAAATGTTTTAATGTGTGTTGTATGGTGTAGAACCAAAGAAAAAGACTCAATGTGACTGGTGGAAAACCATATATAACTCAGACGTTTTACTGGTGGAGTACCAAGGAAATAACTCAGAAGTTCACTGGTGGAGACCAAAATACTCTGGAGCGGATTCTGGAAGCTCTCGCCTTTCTATACGAAGGCTTAGGTCGAACGAGGACTTTGCGGTTGAGGCTCCAAAAATTTGTAACTATAAATAGTTCGCCAAAAAATTTTTAGTTTTAAGGAAAATCAAAAAAAAAAATATACATATGTATATACCCCCGTTTAGAACATGTGCTGGTTAACGCTAAACAAAAATGTTTGGTCAACATTTGAAAATGGTAATAAGAAATACTTTCAATACAATAAAATTAAACTTTGTCAGTAGAATAAGGATTATACGAAACAATTATTTTAAATGTTAGGAATTGTAGGTCTTTCCAATGATTTATTTTTGCTACAAAAATGTGTATTGGTTACCCTGAACTGCTTAAAAACGTTTGTCGCCTTATTTGGAATAGGCTGTTATTTACAATGCACTTTACAATAGTTGTATTTACTACTTTAAAAAAGGTATATAATAGTTAGTAAATACAAATTAATCTTTGTACAGTTCCTCCAAAAACTGAGTGCTCACTACCAACTTTAACTTTTTCTTATTAATGTTTTTGATAAAATGCAATTTTTTCTGAATTTTATCTACATTTTTGTTTTTACAAAATATTGTGATGGTAAGTACAAAGGTAAGCATATGCCCCATAGAAACCCACTTCCTTATAGCCTTTTTACACTGATCAACATCTACCATCAATTTGCCACAATTTGCAAAGATGTTAACATCTTTTCATAAGAAATACATCCTTAAAAGATATTCCTATCTCATTTTTTCCATTCAACATCTTTCAATTATACCATGTTCACACGGACAGCAATATTCGTGTTTCGCTCTCTTATTCCTGTTTCGCGCCCCAAACATGATTGAAACGACTTGTTTCCCCATACAAAATTTTGAGAGCGAAACAGGTTGTTTGATTTTTAAACAGGCTGCGAAACAGGATAAAAGGAATTATCGTCTCTTATTTCGATAACATTTATCTTAATTTTATCTGAACTAGCTCTCAAAAAAAAAAAAATTAAAACAAAGAAAAAAACAAAATAAAAATTGATGTTTAATAAAATAAAGTGATAAAATGAACATAATAATATTAAAAAAAGTAAAAGTATTAAATAACCCAATAAAAAATGGAGCTTCGAACGAAGCAGGTTTGTAAGGGAGAAACATTAAAGTTTCGCTTACCATAGCGCTTACGGAAGACATGAATTTTATATGGCGAGTTCCCACTTTGAAGCAATACATTTTTGACACATAAAGCGCATTATTCAGCGCATATAAAAGTTGTTGGATGTAACGATCAGCTTTACACACTTAATGTTTTGATACAGTTATTTTTAAGTATTCTCCCTTACAAACCTGCTTCGTAGTAAGGGAATGCCGTAGCACTTTAAATGTTATTTTTTTTATATAAAAGTTGTTGAGAGTTCTTTCACTTACTTTACTGCATTTCTGTACGTCTTATTGCGTAGCGCATAATTGTGCGCCTGTCTTTTTAAATGTACCTTTAGTGCTTCGCAAAATGATAACATTTTTTATTGGGAATATATTCTTAAGTTTTATTTACTTTTTTATCTTTTTAAAAGAAATCACACAAAAATAATGTCAAAATGAAACAATAATGAATCGTATGAACAGCATGTTTGGCAATCTAGTTTCAGAGAGCGAAACCAGTGCGTTATATCGTCGTGTGAACATAGCATTATTTTAGTGTCATCACTAGAAAAGTGGCAATAAGTTCTGTTATTATTGTGGCATCACTGACAAACAAAATTTTTTTTAAAGCGGCGGTACCATTTGTCAAGTTTTCTCTTTTATTGCAATGATTTTTTGTTAAGTATTTTTTATATATTTAAACAATTGGGACGTCAAATACATTTTTGTGTTTTTTGTTTTTAAATTTTGGCTCTTTTGTAGAAAAAAACATTTTTCTTTTCAAAAATGGTGACTTTTTTGTTTGATGGTAAACGTAAGATGTGAGCAATGTAAACGAGTGTTTCACGTTTTCTACATCTTTGATGGTAGATGTTAGATGTTGATCAGTGTAAAAAGCTTATTAAGTCGTTTAAAGGGAAAAAATCTCGTGCTGATGAGGATATTTAAATAATATTCGGCACAAAGAATTTTTACATGCATCTTGCCTCATAATATAATTTTGTTCTGGCAGGTCCATCACTGCCCATGGGTCCCAAATAGGGTACACTCTTTTTATACCCTTCCCCACAGGTGGTGAAAAGGGTATATATAAGTTTGTCATTCCATTTGTAATTTCTATAATATTGATGTTAGACCCTATAAAGTATATATATTCTGGGTCCTTATGAGGAGCGAAGTGGATTTAACGATGTCCGTCCGTTGAAATGGATTTTCCGAAGACCCCATATATGATGGAGGCCAGGTTTTTATATATTTATGTCACATATGGTGCGGAATTGTTTGCTGTTGAAATTCAGCAAGATCGGTATACAAATGGCTGAGATATGAGTACAAAACCACGACTGCCTCAAATTTTTTCCTTTAAAGGTCCAATTAGACGTGAAATTACCATACTAACACTGTATTACAAAAACGAAATAAACATACCATACACACCAATTCAATTTTTGTTTCTACGGTCATGCAGTGGCTATAGTAATACAGTGTTGGTAATGTGGGTTTTTTTTGTTGTTTTTTTATACCCTTCACTACAAGTGGCAGATTTTATTTGCAATGTGTTTAATTTTACGCAGACACATACAAATTAATGCATGTTTATGATATGCCGCTCAAATAAAGAAACAAACTCATAGACTCAATATATTTTAATTATACGCTTCTTTATTTAAAGCATTCGTAGCCGAGTTGTTAAGTTCTCTCCTGAGACTGATGATTTTGCCAGTTTGAATCCTAAAAATAATTTTTTAAGATTTGTTTTATTTAATTTTTTAATGTTCTAAAAAACGATTTAAAAATTATAAAACGAATTTCAAACATCAAATTTGGCAAAAGAGGAAACGGGCTTAGGTACATATGGGCAAATCCCAGAAACAGTCCACCAACCAAAAATTTTTTAAATGAATTTTTTTTTAACGGAATATAAGACTAGATGTTTAATTTCATTTTTATATTTAAAAAGATGTATTTCAATGATCATCAATGCAATAATTTTTAGCAAATCGTACCCCACTGCTGATTTTTTTAATAAAATACGTGAATTTAGCATTATTTTAGGTGATTTTTGTGCTTAAAATAGCACTTAGAGCAAACTTATCAAAATATAAATTTCGTTAAAATAAAAGTTGATGTTCATTAGTTAACAAATTAGTTTAAGAAATGCAATTCATAAAAATATAATTTGTTTTGTTAAAATAAATAAAATATAATAATAAAATACTACTGGAAAAACTGTAGCGTGCGTTACGTAGCGTGCGTCACAAAGGGTTCACGGCTTTTGTCAAAAAATCACAACATTTTTTGGCTGCAAATAAGTGCGTTTAGAATTCTCTTATACTCATCTTTCATTTAGGAATCAGATTTTGTATACCTTATCATGCAAAATTCGCTAAAAATTAGGAAAACGCACTTCAACCTTTGAAGTTACTTCCACTTTTTGTAGCGTGCGTCACAAAACTTGGTGATCAATTATTTCGCAACAAATACTTGCTAAGAAATTATGATATATGCCATTTGTAAGTACATATTAATGTCAGTAAATACTATATATGTATAAGTTGAAGCTATCTTTTTTGAAAGACCAAAAAATGTGTATATTTCAATTAGAAAACGCGTGCGAATGTAGCGTTCGTCACGCAGGATTTGCCCATATATAATTTTTTTTTTTTATATTCTTCGGCATGACGAAATGAAAAGTTGGCGTGGCTCAATTAATATTTATTTATACCTATCTAAAGAACGTTATTTATGTATGTTTATTACTTTTTGTTCTTATCTCATCATGATGAAGGGTATAAAAGATTCGGCTTAACCGAATAAAGCACTCTTACTTGTTTTAAATCCTATGATGAATAATATGGTAGGGCTTAACCGACTATACTTTTTTGTCTTGTTTTATTTGCTATACAGTATAGTTTATTATTATGTATGTACTTCAAAATTTAAAGAGATTTTTTTAGAAATTTTATTCAATAAACGAGTTACGCGAATACATGTTGTGCAAGCTCCTCTATGTTCGAAATAACGATATATCTCTAAAACAAGAGCTAACTTATAAAAAGGTTAGCTTCACTAGATTCAGCATGTCCGAATTATGTATGTTAATACGCCAGGTGCTTGACAGAAAAAAAGTATCAAATTCTAGTACAATGTATTTAATCATTGAAAAGTTTATTATGTATCAAATAGAAAAAATGAGAACTCACTTTTGAAGCAAAAACATTAACTTCATTTTGTTTTTGTTTTAAAGTTTTTAATATTGAAAATCTTTAAAACTTTTAATAACATAATATTAAACTATATAAAACAAATAAAAAAGAAATAGAATATATAAAATAATTAGTATTGTGGTTATTTTGTTGAACTATTTATGGTTTTTAATCCAAATTTTTAATATTTTTAATTAGGCTTAAGTTCATGAAATTTAATTTTTCATTAAATTAGTGGTTGCAATCTGAGGAGATTGAGTGGTTGCAATCGAAACATGTCATGGTAACCTGCCGACCGGGGTTCGAGCCCCAGCCACGTCAAGAATGAAAGATTATCAATAACAATTTTAATTAATTTTCATGTTGTAAAATTCCTTTCTTCATAAAAATAATTTAATGAAAAATTAAATTTCATGAACTTAAGCCTAATTAAAAGTATTAAAAATTTGGATTAAAAAAAATATATAAAATATTTATATTTTAATTAACACACTAATTAGAAAACTGATGTTTTTAGTGAGCACTCAGTTTTTGGAGCAACTGTAAGTATCCTTTAAAACTCTTTAGTTTATAATATAAATAATATATGTATACTCAATCCCCATTCAACTGTTATGTCTAAAAGAAACTCAATGAAAAAGATATTTGTTCATGAAAAAATCGTGTAAAAAAAACACAATAAAAGAAAATAAAATTTTATGAATTGTATTTACATTTACAAGAATTAGGCGTATTGTATCCAGGAAAGTTTTACAGCTTTTTCTTTTTTTTCAACTTTCATTTGTTACCATTTTTGTTGCTATTGATGTTAAACAACTTCATTTTGTTTATATTTCATTAATTTGTAACACTTGTAGGAGAAAAAGAAAATAAGAGCACAGAACAACAAATATGGCAATATTAGCAAGAACCGAAACAATAACAAGTAACAGAAAGCCATCAACATTAGAAAACAAACAAGAAACAATAAGAACTATAAAAATATAACAACAACAACAATAATGATATAAATGGTTAGGAATTAATGACGGAACGAAAGTAGATACACTTTGTAAAAAAAAAAACAAATGTTTTGTTATTGAAAAGTAAAGTTAAAAATAAGAGTAAATTAGGGTATTCACTGTTTGGAGTGAAGCAATCTACGGCATTTTTTTATTTTTCGAGGGATATGTATTCTGGGTGCATATGTAATTTTTATTTTAATTTAGCCACGTTCGTCTATTAAAAATATTCTCACATTCAAACAACTAATAACATTTTTAAAAATTTTTAATGCCATATGGTTTATACACAGAAAGAAAAACACTCGGGATAAATTCAGTTTTTTATACTTACTTTAAGTACAAAATTCTTAAGCCAAGTAAAAAAAGACAAAATTTTTCGTTGGTAGCGCCACTCTAAGAGTAAAATTACAAAGTAAGCGTTTTTAGGCTCAGTTAGCCGGGAGTAACAGTAACTTTGCAAATCAGTTGCTTAATTTTGTTGTATGTAAAGTAATTAAAACGAATAGCATATCCCATCAACAATAAATTTCATTTTTTCATTAGTATGAAATGGGAATTTAGCACATTTAAACGAAACCTTGTTAATAAATTTTTTGAATCCCAAGAAAAACTTTCATAACTAATATGCATGTGGCAGTGTAAATAAAACTGAACTGGCAAAATTAAATAAAGTAATTTATTTTTATTTACCCACTCAACTAAATGTAGTTGTAACATTTAGAGTTGACAAAAAATCAACCACTTTCAGTAAAATCTAAACTCACTGTTTATTGTTGTAGTTTTTGTTTAAGCTTTGCTATTGTTACAAGTAAAACTGCGGTTTATAATACTTATTCGTTTAACAGTTTTATTTGTATAATATCTTTATTTTTTCTAAAATTTTTGGGTGAAGTTTTCTGACGATCTGACCTAAGCAACTGGTTAAATGCTCATAGGAACAGTTTATCCCATCAAAAATAAATTTCAGTTTATCAATAGTATAAAATGGGAATTAAACACATTTAAACGAAACCTTTTTTAAACAATAAGATGTTTCTGTAAGAAATAGATTGGTCTTACTTTTTTACGGTAAGGTTAAGTTACTGCTTTTCCCGGCTAACTGAGCCTTTAATCTGATTTAACTTATCAAAGTTTGTTGTAGACGCTACAACAACATCACAAAAGTAGTTAAAAAACGATTTGCTTGTTGTGTATAGAAACAACAGAACAAGACGAAAACACATTGTTTTCATGTTGGAAAAGTTAAATTAAGAACTCTTGCTTCTCATTTAACTTATATTTTCAGTTGTTTATGTACATTAAGTTTTTAAAGTTTTTAAAGTAAAAACCATATCGGGAATGATGCTGGTATTTTATAATTGAAATTCTGTAAGGTGTAAAACGGGTAAGTAAATCAATCATAATACAATTTTAAATCTAATTTTACTTTTTGTTTATTTCAAGTACGAATTCGGGATTAAATATGGTTAAGGTAGGTTAGGTTAGGTTAAATGGGTAGCCGTCACGACGACGACTCACTTGGGTCCTTATAGCGGTCCCTTTGTGATACCCCTAGTCTGTGACAAGAGTCAGCCAGTATCCGCCAGACTATTCCCCAGAGGTCACTGCAGTCTCGAACCACCCCGATTCCCTGCAGAACAAGGAGATCGATTTCAGTCCCTCCCAAAATGCCTAAGCCTTATGCCCCCCAGACCGGGGCATTGGCAGAGAAAGTGAAACACCGTCTCCTCCTCCTCCTCATCATGACAACTCCTACAGTAGTCATTATACGCAAGATCCATCCTCCTAGCATGAGTCCCTATCACCCAGTGACCCGTGATGACCGATATCACTGTCCTTATCCGGTCCCTGCCGAGACCGAGTAGTACGCGCGTTCTCGCCGCGTCATAGCCAAGCTATAGAGTCCTGGCCATCAAGCAGGTATGCTCCCCCTGCCATCTCCCCTGAGCCCTTCTGTACGACTACCGTCTGATAAGAGTCTTGCAGCGGGCCATTGAAGTGCCAATTAGGCCGTCGACGAACATGTCGTCCAAGAGACAGCCCCGTTTGGCCAGACTGTCCGCAGTATAGTTGCCCAGGAACCCACTGTGCCCTGGTACCCATGTCAGTGTTACACTGGATTGTTTCGCGATCTCATTTAGAGACATCCGGCATTCCACTGTTAACATAGATGCCAGCCAGAGCTGCAATGCCTTGCTGTCCGTAAATATACATATATCCCTCGATATACGATAGTACTTCAGCCATTTTGCCGCCCGCTTTATAGCAGAGATTTCCGCCTGCAGCACACTACTGTCATTTGGCAGCCTGAAATAGTCTCTGATGTCCAACTCCTCGATGAAGAAACCTCCATCCACTCTATCGCCCATCCTGGAACCATCGGTGTAGACCCATATGGCCGGTTCCAGAGATCGCGTATTATCGAGCAGCTCATCATAATTACCATGATAAACCGTGAACAAAGCACCGAAAAAGGGTTCCTGAGTGCAATAGTCCAGCTCCGCAGGGTCTTATGACGCGTGAACCGTGACCCTGGCATGACCATAGTTTCGCGTAGACCATAGGTCCACCGCCCCCAGTCTCATAGCGGAAGTCAGGGCCTGCTGTTCGGCCATGATGTCAATCGGCAACCAGTTTAGCAAAGTAAACAGTGCCTTCATCGGTGTCGAGCGGAGTGATCCCGTGATCATCAGCGCAGCCACCCTATATACTTTCTCAAGCATCCTGTAGTACCGTCCACTCTCCATGGCAGGCCACCACACTATGACCCCATAGAAGGGGATCGGTTTTACCAACGCCTCAAAGATCCATTCGACGCCCCTGGGGACCAGGGCCTAGCTTCTGCCCAAGGATCTCTTGCAGGTGTATAAGGCCACAATAGCTCTATCAGCCCTCGTCCGAACGTTGAGTTCCCATGATAGTTTGCTATCGAGAATTACGCCCAAATATTTGGCACTGTTCAAGTTGCCAACCTTGTACTTCCTGGTAAAGAGTACCAACTCAGTTTTCTGTGGATTGACACCAAGTCCACAGGAAATGCTCCAAGAGCTCAGAATCTGTAATGCAGATTCCATACAATGGGACAGTGTTTCCAGGTGTTTACCCGCGACCGCCACCGCCTCGTCATCCGCAT
This sequence comes from Pollenia angustigena, assembly GCA_930367215.1. Taxonomy (NCBI): domain Eukaryota; kingdom Metazoa; phylum Arthropoda; class Insecta; order Diptera; family Polleniidae; genus Pollenia; species Pollenia angustigena. Next base: position 288,879,947 of record OV884056.1, read on the forward strand.
ACGAGACGGTTTTTATCCCTAATCCGTCGAACCGACCCAGCAAAATGTTCACCATCAGGTTCCATAGTAGAGGGTACAGAACCCCACCTTGCGGGGTGCCCTGTTCACAAATCTGCAAACATTAGTAGCACCCATCGTGGATTCAATGATCCTATTGTCGAGTAGATTACCAATAAGTCTACAAATTACATCATCAACATTGACATTGTTCAAAGCTCCCTCAATGTCCAGAAGGTCCACAAGTGAGTATTCCCGAAATTCAAGGGATTTCTCAATGTAGCCGACCAGTGAGGGGAGCGCCGTCTCTACAGACATGCCCTTGGTGTAGGCATGCTGCGATGAAGAGAGCAAATGTGTAGGAATATACATCCTCAGATGAATATCAATGACCCGTTCAAGGGATTGGAGAAGAAATGACGACAGGCTGATTGGCCTGTAGTCCTTAGGTAGGATGCTTTACCTCCCTTGGGAATGAAAACAACCCTACATCTAGTCCATCGGATGGGAACGTACGAGAATCTAATACATTCCGTATAAATAGCGGACAGTCAAGGAATCAGAAGCCCCGCGTTCTTTTGAAGGTCGGCCGGAATAATACCGTCCTGACCAGGAGCCTTAAAGGAGACAAAGCTCCTTATCGCCCAATTGAGCCTATCATAGCACAGAGAAATGGACACAGGTCCAGGCTCTGATAAGCAGTTGATCTTCCGTGGTGTTGGAAGGGAATTGCCAGGAAAGTGTGTGTCAATTAACACCTCCAGCTTTTCCTGACTATTCGTAGTCCAGCTACCATCAGCTTTCTGAATATACCTAGGGACAGCCGGGCAAGAAGCCATTATTTTGCGCAATCGGTTTGTCTCAGAGGAGCCTTCCACGCCGCTGCAGAAGTTCCTCCAGGCATTCCGTTTCGCTGATCTAACCAAACTCTTAAACCTATTCAATGCCGACTTATAGTCCGCCCAGTTTCCCAGACGTTTTGCCATATTGAATAACCTACGACAGTCTCTGCGAGACTGTGCAATCTCAGGGCTCCACCATGGTGGCCTGCCCCCCTTCTTCCTAACCACTGGCCTACAGGCCAGTGCCGTTGCCTGACGCAGTGCCCCAGATAGGAATTCCACTGCCATTTCAGTCTCCGTAATGCCATTAATGACAGGGACTGAGCCCAGAGAATCAGCGAGTAGACTAGCCTGGTAGTCCCACCTTGCTCTTCTCCTATTCACAAAAGTACACACCCTCAAGGGGGTGGACCTAATTGAAACTCAACATACCTGTGGTCCGAAAAGGAACAGTCATTTAAGACCGCCCAGTTACTTATTAAGTCGGAGTGTTCCGAGCTGACCAATGTCACATCGAGAACCTCCTGCCCATTAGCTACAATGAACGTAGGTTCCGCGCCTATGTTTGCTGTTTCTAAATTACTGCTACAGATAAAAGAAAATAGCGGCTCACCTCTATTGGTGGTGTTGGAGCTGCCCCACGTGATGTGGTGCGCATTAGCGTCAGCACAGATAATGGGTAAGGTAAGTATTTCGCGATTGAAAATCCGAACTTGAATCAATCTTTCTGTACTTGATTCAAGAAAATCCTTAATCGCTGTACAATTAAGGCTATCTGCGCAAAAGTATGCGTATTAAAGCGTTTTCCGAGGATCAGCTTTACATGACACTCGTAGTAACTTATAGACTGATCATCTCAAACTTCAAAATATGATTTTTTGTCTATACAAGCGAACTGGACCCAATGGTATTAAAATATTATTATTCGTTAGCTCTAATGGCGTATTAAGGTGAATTTTTTAGAATCGGGTGGCAATATCGAAAAATGGCGCTTACGTGCTTTAAAAAGAAACGCGACGATATGTTCTGTTACACCACCAAGAAAGGGCATAATCCAAAGTTACACCCAGATTGACATTTATGACATTATTATGCCATTACCGATTATTATACGGAATATAAGACATTTTGACTTGTCTAGATTTTTTCTTATCCATTTGCCCATTGATAAATCCTGTACATATCGTGGTTAAGTTTATTACTTACAGGAAAAGTTAATGTTCTAGTACGGCTGATATTAATAATTCCCGAGAATTTTATTTGCAACGGTAGATCATTAACGAGTACAGAAGTGGACCAATAAGATCAAAATTATAGAAAAGGTACCATTGTTGACAACTATATGTACTCTCCTAGATATAAAGCTACACATTTTTTGAGGTTGGTCGGGTTCTGTTCATGTGAAACCCAATCTTCATGCACCCAGAGAAAAACCAAATCTAAGTATGGTCACCTCCAACAAAACTATTTTTAGACAATATTTTAAGGATATTATGTTTAATTTAACCATATTGTTGTAACCGACAACCATATTATGGTTAAATTAGTCCTCCATCAACAAGCTACAACCGTAATATGGTTGCCTCTAAATATGTTATGGTTAAATATTACAATAATTTGTTCTTCAATTAACAATAGTATAATCCTCTTTTCCAAGAGAAATGTGCTAAGTGGAAACCCAACCATGCTATTATAAGTGCTAAACATATTTTAGTTATTATTACCCATAACATGTTCGGAGGCAACCTTAATATGGTTATGGCTTCTTTATGGAGAACTTATTTAACCATAATATGGTTGCCGGTTAAAATAATATGGTCAAATTAAACATAATATGTTTAAAATTTTCTTTAAAAATAGTTTTGTTGGAGGTTACCATATTTAAACATGTTTTTTCTCTGGGTGTGCTTTTGAAAAAATGCCAAAGCTTGTGTTGTTTATTTTTTTTTTCTTGAACATTGATAAGCCGGAAGGAATTTCACCCGAAAGCAAGTCATTAGATACATATCGTCATACAAAATGTAAAAAGGTCATCATCATATTAAAACAAATTTCAGGAGAGATTTACAAAATTAAAAAAATGGCAGCAATTGTGATTATTACAACAATTTTTTTTTTTTGCTAAATATCGTTGACAAATTATGAATTAATGATACTGTACTGAAAAAATTGTTTTATAATCAGAATAGTTGGGTAATTCCATGTCAAAACGACCAAGAGTGGGACACGACCCCTTCCGATTTTAATAACATTTGGTGAGAAGGTTCCTTTTATCTTATTAGGAACATATATGAACGAAAAAAAATTTTAAAATTTGTTTTTCGAAAGTTATGTCATATTCAAAATGTCATAATTTCGCAGAATTAGCCGAATTTGTTGAGCTTATTTCTTCAATATCTCGAAAACTACTTGACATACGAAGAATGCTCGTAGATGGGTCAAATGTATGACCAGCCCCACTTGATTATTTATTGCCGAATTTCGGTTTTTTTAGTTATTTCAATAAACTAAATCTTTTTTGAGCTACGCGAATATATGCTGTGCAACCTTTTACATTTTCGAAATAACGGTATATCTTGAAAACAAGAGCTAACCTAAAAAAACGGTTGGCGCCACTGGCGTGCCCCATTTAGGGTAAAATGCCAGGTGCGGGGATGGTCTGTTGTTTGCAACTAGCACAGTGTACTTATGCTCAAAATTACAATATTAAAATTCAATTTTAATATTATTTTTTTAAAGGTTGCGAAAGGAAAAAAATCATATCTTAAAAAAGAAAAAAAAACACCTCCTTCAAAGTTTCAGGATTTTTAAAGAACAGTTTGAGGTATTATACAAAAAAAAAAAATCAGCCAAATAAAAAAATAGGTTTTTGACTTAGTCCGTTTTTAAAATTTAACATTTTGCAGATATTACATTTATCAAAAAAAAATTTTTTTTTCAATTTCGTATGTCAAGTAGTTTTCGAGATATTGAAGAAATAAGCTCAACACATTCGGCTAATTCTGCGAAATTATGACATTTTGAATATGACATAACTTTCGAAAAACAAATTTTAAAATTTTTTTTAGTTCATATATGTTCCTAATAAGATAAAAGGAACCTTCTCACCAAATTTCATTAAATTCGGAAGGGGTCGTGTCCCACTCTTGGTCGTTTTGACATGGAATTACCCAGTTTGCTTTTTATTAAGTTTCTTATCGCTACTGAAAATTTTTTAAAAATTATTAATAGTCCTTTTACATTTTATGTGACGATATGTTATATACACATACAAGTATGAATAATATATTAATTTTATTTCTTCGAGCATACCCTTTGGCTCGTTGCAATAGTGCAGACCAGAGTCGCTGGGGTGAATCGAACTCCCACCCTGATAAAACAGCTTAGTACCAATTAGATTACACTCAGATAAAATACTCGGTATTTAGAAATTTCATTAGACCACTTATATTGAAAACCCCTAATATTTAAATTCCCCAATTTAAAATTTTCTAACTTTTAACAATGGTTTTTATTTCTTTTTTTATTTTATTTTTTTATTAAAATGTTTTCAAAATTTTTAATATCCCGAATACAACAACAACAAAAATTTAAACTTTTTGACAGCTGTTGATGTTTTAAAATAAAAACGGAAAACAATAATAACAGCAACAAGCCCTAGCTTGCAACAACAACTCAACAAGAACAAATTTTAAATTTATGATCTGGCTAAAACAACAAAGTAAAAATAAAAAGTTAAAAAAAGTCAACAAAAGAAATATGTAAATATATTAAACATGGTTTTAACTAGTGTTTACGATTATTATTGTTTGGCGGAAGTTTGAGTTTAAATTTCTATAAATGTCTTGAGGGCGTTTGCTTTCATTTCATCCATGAGTATAAATTGAAAAAGGATTTAATAAAAACTTTAAATTGTTTTTGAGAGGAAAACAGTTTACAAATTACAAATAGATGGATCAACTTGTTGGTATGTTGAAAAGGATTTAAATGCTTAAAAGAAAGAAATGCCAACATTAATATATCAATCGCAAAGACAAGCTAAGAGTGGGGGAAAAAACTGGCTTAACGATGATTATTTTGTTGACGATGGCAGAGATAAGAAGGTTTTATATTATTACACAAAATAGTTCACTTAATAACTGAAGTGACATATTAAACTTTTTTTAGAAAATTGTATGCTTGAATTTGAATATAATTGGGATGCTGATAAAGTTTTTGGTAAATAAAACTTTAAACATATAGAAAAAAAACAATTTGACTGAGTTGAAATCGGAACTCAGGCCGCAACTAACCACGAATCTTACCCACAAACTCTATAACAGGTTATAATGGATCCATCGCCACAAATTCGGGGTGAATGTTATGTCGAAATTGATGCTTTCTCAATTTTTTTTTTTTTTTTTTTTTTTTTTGCAAAAGCTAAATTAGGGGAGGGAATTCAAATGGGTCGTATAAGGAATTATGGACCTACCACCATACAATTTTAAAAGAATCTATCCAAAAATTTCTACAAATTTTTTTTGTTTTAAAAGGGACAACATTTTCTCACGTTATAAAATATTAAAAAATCAAATTTGTATTCTGATATTAAAATTTATAATAGTGAAAGAGATTTTCGGAAGTAGTTTTTATATGAAAGCTGCGGGCACACATGGATCGTTTCGAAAAACTTTTAAAACCTGGTTTATTTTACAATTTCAAATTTGATTGCATTATCTTAGCTTAAAAACAACACAATTAGATCGTTTTTTGGAGCTAAGGCTACATTTTATATGCAAAATGGTTCAGTTTAATTAAACCTCGTCTTCACAAGCCAATATTATATGTTATACAATAAATTTCGGTCTTTATATGAAGATTAGAAATTGGGAATTAAGCTGAACTGGCAACTTGCTTAATTTTTTTTTAGTTTTCTTGCGAAAACAAGAGATCAATTTGTTTTGTGTTGGGAGAATTCCAACTAATTGTAGTGGTGGGGTGGGGGGCACTGTTTATTGTTGGCTTTTTGTTTAAGCTTTGATGTCACTGCAAAATTTTTGAGTGGTTGCAATTCTCATTCACTCTGCAGTTTTATTTGATAATATCTTTGTTTTTTCTAAAAATTTTTTGAGGGAATTTTTTCTAATGACCTGGCCTAAGCAACTAGTGAAAAGTGCATAAGAACTAGCTTATCCCCTAACAATAAATTTCAGTGTTTTTATCAAGAATAAAAATTGGGAATTAGGCACGACTAACAAAATCTTGCTAATTATATTAAAAAATTTTAAAATTAAATCTCGAGTTTTATGAAAAAAAAAAAAATACTGAACAACATAACATATTAGTTTCTTGATAAAAAGAGCGTTTTTTTTAGACGTATAGAAGAGACTTGATGTCATACTAATGAAGTGCGTTTGTCTTTTTTTTTTGTAGTATAATTTGGTGAATCACCATGCAAAGACTTACATCATAACAACGTTTACAAATCCTGGAAACTGATTTTCAAAATTCGCACTCTGTTCGCCAAACTTATATAGCATTTCGTCAAGTTAACGCTTCGCATATTCGCCTATACACCCGTTAATTGTGAAATTGAAACAGGTGTGATTGCAGACCAATGTGTCTCAGTTATGGAATGGAGCTATTTAAATTATAATCGCCTATCTGAGCTCAAGAAGCCACCGTCGCTGTAGACGTGAAACTGACAGCGGACTTGTATATATCGATCTGACACCGTTCTCAGTAATTCGGTCATTGCCAGTCCACTACATGAAAAGTGTTGAGAAAAAATCTTGGCCTTCATCCATATAAGATCCAACTGTTGCAGCATTTAAGGCCAGCGGATTATCAACTGCGTCGTGTGTTCGGTGAATGGGTTGAGAATCATCTAGAAGTTGAGCAAGATTTTTAGCGTCAAATCGTCTTCAGCGATGAGGCTTAACGGGTATGAAAAGAAGCATAATTGTCATTTTTGGAGAATGCACAGTCCTCATGAAACTCCAGGCATTCGAAGCCTGTACCAACATTACCCTGAATAGGACGCTATAGGCAAATGATTTGTGATTTCTTCTATTCCTCATGTTATTGCAAATCATATGAAGGAGAAATGGTTCTAACAAAACGACGCAACGTTAAATACCATTATTGTTATTGATTGGTGATCGAATTATCTCAAAAAATGGACCAGCGGACGGGCCACTACGTTCGTGTGATTTGACTCTCATGGACTACTTCATGTGGGGGTGTGTCTAATCGCTGGTTTATGCTGATGCACAAGCAACGATTGAACATTTTTCAGCTAACATTCGAGGCACTATTGCTTAAATCAAACCGGGAATGCTCAAAGAAGCGTTTCCAAATTGGACAGACAAGATGGCGTTCATAAGAAACAGTCGTGGAGGCAATATAGGAGAAATTGTTTTAAAATATTAAATGCAACGAAATTTGTGAGTTAAAATGTTTGTCATTAAGTTAAATTTGTTGTGTTTTATTTAAGAAACGCCGATTATTTTTCACATTTAAGCACATTTACTAAATAAGATTTTCGATGATTATCTGTTTAGAGGGTTTAATAGGTTACTCAAAAGTGCAATGGGCACTGATTTATGCCGGGTGCCCCGGTAGGCTAGCTGGTAGTGAGCTAGTCTATCGCCAGCGTTGCGGGTTCGATTCCCGGCAGAGACTTTGGTTTCTTTCCTGCAGACAAGCGTAGAGCTTCGCGGGACTAGCATAGGGTTTTTTAATTCCAGCAGTAGAGCGAATACAATTGAAGTGATTTGTTAATTTAAGTAAATAAAATATATTGAATAACTACGCATTTCCCTTATAAGAAAGTGAACAATATTTTATATAAAAAATTTACGAACAATGTTCTAAGTGATTCTTTCTGTTATTCCATTACATGGAAGCGGGTTGTATTGCAATGATTTTAAAATGTGCTAACGATCATTCCCAAAATATTACCGAACACAAAAATTAAATTTTTTTTTAATAACGCAATGAGTCATCATATTGTTTTTTAGCAGGGAGTAAAAAAAGTAGTGCTTCCAAGTGAAAATTCGCCATATAAAATCATGCTTGGAGTGGGTTTGTAGGGGGGTATTATGCTTCTTTCTCTTACAAAGCTGCTTTCCAGTAAGCTCCTTTTTTTACTTGGGTCTTTTGATATTAAAAACTACAGAGTGGTCCAAAAAAGACCTACCAAAGCTTAATACTTATAACGGTGCCATGTCATAACGTCCATAACCGGCTTCGCTAACTAAAGCTTCTCTGCACAGTCGGCCTTCGGCCGGGCGCAAGGATTTCCTCCTCTATGGTATAACAAACACCGGATTCGCTAAATAAAGCTTCTTAAATCTGCCTTGTTTCCGAACGAAAGCCGACTATGCAGAGAAGCTTTAGTTAGCGAAGCCGGTGTTTGTTATACCATAGAGGAGAAAATCCTTGCGCCCGGCCAAAGGCCGGCTGTGCAGAGAAGCTTTAGTTAGCGAAGCCGGTGTTTGTTATACCATAGAGGAGAAAATCCTTGCGCCCGGCCGAAGGCCGACTGTGCAGAGAAGCTTTAGTTAGCGAAGCCGGTATTTGTTATACCATAGAGAAGAAAATCCTTGCGCCCAAAAGTGTTTTCGTTATATATTTAATAGATACACCCAGAAAAAAAGCAGCAAAACTTTTTTAAAAAAATTTTTTACTATATTATGTTTCATTTAACCAAATCATTGTCACCGACAACCATATTATGGTTAAATTAGTTTCTTTAAAAATAGTTTTGTTGGTTGGGACCATAATGAAACATGTTTTTCTCTGTGTGTGTGCAGATCGTTTTTTTGTATTTAACTTCTTTAGTAATTATGGACCTAATGACACTTTTGAAAGTGTCATAATGTCCATTTGCAAAGTGTCATAGTGTCCATGGACGTTATGACACTTTTGAAAGTGTCACAATGTCCATGGACACTATGACACTTTTTGGAGTGTCATAACGTCCATGGACACTATGACACTGGACGTTATGATATGCCACCCTTATAACATTTATATTTTGTAAAGTAACTGTTTTTTTTTTTCTTGCACTTAAAAACTCAATTCGTTAAAATTTTATACTGAACGCATACAGTGCACAAAAACGCTTTAACATTATCGATTTTTTTCTATTCTTGTAAACGATTAATTTTCTTGATACAGCGAAAATATCGTCAATATTTTAATTAAAGATTAAATTAAACAGCCTCCATTATTACGAATTTAGTCGGGTTTTGAGGGAAGGCAAGTAGTGATCGATCTTCCTAGAAGACGAACTCATCGAAATATTTGCACTGAAGTCAACGTGGAAGCTGTGCGGCAAAGTGTTAAATATTACCCAACTGAATCGAAAAGTCAAAATTTATTAATAAAGTGACCTCATAACTACAACAATACGATAATAGAAAAAAGGCAAATTGTTGATAGAATTGAGACGTAATAAGCAACAAAAAAAAAAAAAGACACCAAACGTTACACCACGAAGAAAAACACTGAGGTCAATTTATAAGAACATTCTGGATGGATCTTAATATGCATCCATTAAAAGAAAAGTTGTGCAATCACTGATGCCATTAGACCCCTGTTAATGACATTAGTAGGTCTAATTTGGGCAACCCTCTATAAGTTAAAAAAATATTTTTGCTGCTAATTCTAATAAAAGCAGCAGAAAATTTTAACCTTACCGCTCCTCCAAACTAAACTCTTCATTAGCAGTGCAAAACTTCACTTAAAATTATCAAGAATAAAATAAACAAGCTGCTTTCCACTGCTACCCCCTGCAACTACCACCGCCATACGAAACATTCACTACGAACATTGTTATTTATAATTAACAAAATATTTTCATGAAAATCTGGAAAAATCATAAACAACATCATCGACATGTCGAACATTTTATTTTCTATAGATTGGTGACAACAAGGTTGAGGCGGCGCATAATAGAGACGGCTACGACAAGAATTATGATGTTCGGTGAGCTGATGATGTGTCTGCGTATATGGGAATGTGGCGTGGCAGAGATGACGATGGTGTTACTAAAAATACAAAATAAAAATGTCATAAACATCAATCAAAATATTTTATGTTGAAAAATTTGTATTCAAGCTCGTTACATACATACATACATACATACATACATACATACATACATACATACATACATATGTCAACCAAGCCAATAAAGAGAGATTTTGGTATAGAATTATACTTTTATTTTTTTGAACAAGAAAGAACAAAAAAAAATGTTGGTAGCCAACAAGAAAATCTTTTATACTCTTACATTGCATTAACAATTGTCACATCATGTTGTGCGGACATGTTTATTACATGTATTAAATAATGCCAAAAAAAAAACAACATTGTACAGCATCGCATATGAATTTGACAGATTTCGTTTTCAAAATTACATTGTGTTAGTATGTGGAAAAATTAAATTGTTAAATTTCAAAATATTTTGTAGACGCCTGTACAATTCCAGTTGGACACACATGTAAATCATTGAAAATTTTCCAAATTCTTTAATGTAGTGTCGCTGCAAGAAACAAATACCGAAGAAAGGCGTAGACGACCAATTTACGTGAGTGTGTGAACGTTAGAAACAAAAACCATTTGCTTTATTATAGTGAAAGAGCGGGTATTAAAAATACTTTCTAAAATTATTAAGGCAAATTCACGCAACAGCGAAAGTGGGAACAAAATATACACATAATATTTTTTTTAATGCGAGTTAAGGATATGTATGTATGCAAGATCCCTGCAAATAATATTGGACTACCTGATCCATTTTGATAAAATGTACTACTCCATGGACTGGTCCAATGTAATGAAAGCATGGACCATGTCATTGTTAAAAAGTGTTTGTAGTGAGACGACACGTCTTTGTTTTTTAACGACATGCTTTCGATTTTAAACGACTTCAAAACTAATCCTCTTGAGTATACCATGGAGTTGTTTTAAGACTACTCCTTTGTAATCCAAAGCTGGTTATATGATCCTGCCCTAGGACATCATAATGTTAAATATACCATGTTTTTTTATATACGTTTGGGTAACTTTTGAACTCGTCCTAGTCCCTTGTGGGCTACACTTTACACGCGTGTTTAGACTGGTCCTATTACACTACGTGACAAAACTTTAACAAAGTCGTGACCAAATGAATCTGGCAGCTAATCTTTATGTCCGCTGAATCTGAATATGAAGTCAAAATTATCAAAAGTAGAACAGTTTTTAAGATATTTCAAAATAACCGTTATTTGAGTTTTTAAAAAAGATGATGTGACTGAAATGCAAATATCTTCAAAAATTGTAATGAAAGGTGAAGATTAGTCAAGAAATGACAGAGTTACAGGGGACAAAAGTTCAAGTTTCATTGAAAATTTTATGATTTTGTTCAATTTTGCTCTATTCAAGCTATTTTTTTTAAACCAATGATTTTAAAATCCTAATGATTTATTGCATTAGATTATTTTAATATGAACATTTTGCGCCCAGCAAGACGTAGATTGGTACAAAAATGACAAAGCTACAGAAGATTTAGTAAATTAACTCACATAGAAATTCAATAGTTTCAAGCTATTTTTAATATTTATTGTTACCAAAAATTTAGCTTTGTATATATTTATTTGTTGTGTTTTTCTTTGATTTGATACAAATCGAAAAGTGAGTTAATTCAATTAATCTTCTCTAACTTTGTCATTTTCGCATCGATCAGGGGGCAAATTATGGCAGTAATGATCGAATACTTTTTCGATTCGAAAGCAATTTTATTTCAGTCAATATTGAACGAATCGAAATTATTTTTTCGGTGTTGTGAAATCTCAAATAAATGCTTTACAACACAAAAAAAAAAAATAATTTCGATTCGTTCAGTATAGACAGAAAAAATTAGAAACAAAATTGCTTTCGTATCGAAAAAGTATTCGATCACGACTGCCATAATTTGCCCCCTGGATCCTTATGTTCGTATTGAAATAAGCTGATGTCGTAAGTGATATAACTTAAAAAAATTAATTTCTTGGTTTAAAAAAAATAACTTGAAAAGAGCAAAATTGCCAAAATTCTTTATATTTACAATGAAGTTTGAAATTTTGTTCATTATAACTCTGCCATTTATTGACTCATCATCACAAACGACCCATGGTTATTTAAGAAATTTTATAAAATTTCACTAAAAAGAAAGAAATACATAATCCGTTAAAAATGTTTGAAGATATTTGCTTTTCAGTCACATCATCTTTTTTAAAAACACAAATAACGGTTATTTTGGAATTTGTCAAAAACTGGTCTACTTTTGAAAATTCTGACTTCATATTCGGATTCAATGGAAAATTTTACATACAAAATTTACAATTTAGGTGTCGAATGCATTTGGTCAAAAAATGTCGCGAAGTGTTATATACGAAGACATTTCACTTATTAACTTCAACAACGTCATAGCGCAAAACCCCACTTCGAGATAAGCGTGTTTAAAGATTTTAATTTGCTCTAACCACGTAGAAAAAATAGCGACACATTCTCTTCAAACGGAGAAAATATAAAAGATTTATAGATTAATTTTATACACAATATAAAGACATAGCGAACAGTTCTGCATCATCAACTTCAAAAATCATATTTTTAATAACGACATTGTTGAAGTAAATAAGCGATTTGATTTGAAGTTATGTATATCTAAAACATTTGCAAACAATTTGTTCCACAATAAGGTATCTTCAGCTTAAAATAATTCACAAAAACATCTGCAATAGTTAGTTTATTGTTATTGATTTAATACATCTTTAACAAAAAATGTATTCACCAAAAAAAAAACTTACTAGTCTTTAACTAAAACTATATTCACCAAAAAAACTAACTTAATTTCTAATATCCCAAACTCTATACAAAACATTTTTTTGTTGTATTTGTTTTCCAAATAAAAGCCAAATCTAACATTTTATGCATTTTCATTTTAATAACGATTATTCTGCATTAATTTAACAACACAAAAAAAAAAAATCCCGAAGAGAAAATTGGTTCAAGCCAACATTAACAGATTTGTATGACCCTTTTCTACTTAAACAACTTGCAGGCAGGCAATCTCTTAATTTACTCAACAAACATACACACAAATATAACAATAAGCATTTTTCATTTACCTGGCCATAAAATGCAAACAATGGCACTATTAAGCAGTGTAGCCAGAGGTAGGGAAATATCGCTTCATGTGTGGTCAAGGTTTTTACTCTACATCTCCAACCAAAGACACGGTGAGTTCATTGTGAATCCCCTCAATAGTAAGAGTAAAGGAAAAAATAGTAAAAATTGAAAAAAAGAAAGAGCAATGAAACAAGAAGACTGTTACTATGCCCTAATATTCCCACTAAACAAGCATACCTATGCCCACTATGATCCCTTGAAAGTTTCAAGCAGTGATCGAAAATATAAAGAACATTCAGGTATGTTCACTTAAAAGAAATATCAATCCATCCGTACTCAAATCAATCCAAAGCGGTATTAATAGTACGGTGAATCAAGTACAAAAAGATTAATTCAAGTACGGTTTTCAATCGGAAAATGCTTAAATTATGCAGATTCAATCCCGATTTCGTACTTGAAATCAGCGTTGTCAGATATGGCGATTTCTCGCCAAACGTGGCGTTCTTCAAACTTGATTGGCGACCTAATATTCGATTTGGCAACATGGCGATTTTTTGGCGATATTTTAAAATAGTTGGCGATTTTGTTGGCTTTTTTGGTGAGCCATGCATTTGTTTTGAAACTCGTTAAATTCAATACGAAAAATTATTTTTATTCTAGTATTTTTATGTATGAAATTTTAGGCTTTTATAGTCAGTATGTATTTGAAACTAAATTATGTTATTGCTGTAGTTGTTTCTTTGGCCAGAGTGATGAATTTATAAATGTTATTTTTGTCAAGCTAATAGGGCCTAAATTTCTTCAATGTAAACAAAATTCAATTTTTAATTACAATATTTTGTTGCCGACGTTTTGTCGATTGTTTGTCGACTTTTTCAAGGGATTGTTGTCTATTTAAAAATAAACAATTAAGATTTACAATATGAAATTTAATCACATTTAAAAGTTGTTGACGTACTCAGGAGCATACAAATATAATTTTAATAATTTTTATGTTATGTTGAAATGTCTTACGAATATATTGAAAATCCAGGAGAAAATTATTTTTCATATTAAAAAAAAAAAAATAATTAAGCGTGAATATTAGGCTGGGTCACTCACTGATGTATGAGAAAAAATAAAAGTTCTCGAATCATGTTCTAATAGCAATATTTTTTTGTCTTACGTCAAAACAAATAAAAACTGCAAAAAAAAGTTAAAAAAAGTCTCATCTTCAGCCCGCGCATGAGCTCCTAAAAATTAAGTATATGGGCATTTCCTGGGGTTACGAACGTACGTTCGTACGCTTTTGATGTTCAAATAATATAGAATACAAAACTTTTCCTAGCATTATTTTTGCGATTCGATAGCATTTGGGTAGCTCTATGTTTAATACAAAAGATGGATTTCATCGAGTTTAAGTTTTCATAATAAAAGTTATAAACGTGTGGTCATGAACGTACGCAATATAGAAGTCAACTTCGGCTGACAGTAGTGAAATGTAAAAATCTGCGTAATGAAACGGAATTTTCAAAAGTGATTAATTTATTTTAAAAGTGTACTATGTAGGTCTCCATCCAGTATTTTCAAAATAAAATATTTCTCTTGGTTTTTATTAAATTGGCTTATGTACCGGTCGCGAACGTACGGATCGCGAACGTACGATTTTTCCATATCTTTTTTTTATTATTATCACCATACATTTTACCATAAATGTCTTCAAATTTCTTTAACAAAAAAACTTAATACTCCTTTTACAATTGATTGTAATGGAGAGATTATGAAGAAAGAATGCAAACATAACATATTTTTTGCATGTAAAATAAGCATATAAAAATATCTATAGAAGTAGAAAATACAGGAAATTATAAAATTTTCCAGTTTCCAGCCCAATTTTCTCAGGTAAAACAGCTCAGATATGCTAGGAAATTATTCTTTTATAAGAACATAGACTTTTTTCTAATAATAAACAATAAAAGACGATAATAATCAACATTTTGTTTTTTCATCCTGGTAGACCATTCTGGCGAAATGCCCATATGTAAGAAAAGTAAATTTTTTAAATTTAAATTTTTTATTTACTATCAATTATTATTAATTAAAACTGACAATATTTTGAATTTAACTTTGGTTCTTATACAACAGAAAACCATAAAATCATTTTTTGGTCACAAAATCTTGTTTACTGTAAAATCTAGGCATCTATCGTCTTGATTTAAGTTTCGTCTATGTTAAACCTTCTCTTAATTTTTTATTGCAAAGAGTTATGGATGCTTCTGATACTATTTTCACGAACTTACAAGTCGATACAATACAGTAATATGCTTTTCTGCAATACAATGCTATTGTTGTTACCCTGCGGGAAATTTGTGTCAATTGTTCCAACAGAACTGGTCCTGGGACTTGTGAAAATAGAATAAGTACCAAAAGAAAGAACTCATGACCGGTGAAAGGAGGACCAATCGCTTAGCTGGTATATGAAGAACAAAACGGTAGAGAAAGTATTGAATTTATTAAAACGCTTTTTTTATCCAAGTATCGAAATTAATATAATAAGCAGTTTTTTTTAATGTCTGTTTTATTAAGCTTAAGGTTCCCTTTTTTAATAAAGCGTATAATTTTTTTTAGTCCTAAGACTGGTTTTATTGAAATAATACCTAGGACAAGCATTGTATAAACTAGCACTAAACACGTTCATTGAAAATAGATGTGTGAATTTTCAAGTGGTGCCTGTTAGGTGTCAATTGACCCCCTCCAATGACAACCCCATGTAAATCATATAAAGTGTTAGAACCAGAACCGGTCTCAACCGCCAAAGAACCTATCACGGGACTAGTTCCGTGTCAGTTTGCTTCCCTCTAGGGTATATTCAAAATTTTACAAAATTGAAGGTCAATGCGCGGGCTGTTAAATTAAAAATAAATTAATAATATTTTACAGGGGTCTAGTGCAGACAAAAATACAACATATTTACGCTATTAGAAGTCGATAAGACAAAAAAAATATTTTCGACCCACCCTAGTGAATATACCTATTACAAGTTTACGAACATTTCTCCATTATAAAATGTGACAAATTACTATCACAAACAAAATTCGTTGCTATTAAAGATATTAATGAATCGTAACGTACTTTTGGATGTTTATGAAACACAATGGACAAAATAACCGTTTGTAATTGGATGATATTCCATCTTATTTTAATCAGTTTTTGCCAAAAGTCTATAGCCATTAGGACACGTCAGGTAAGTACCATTTTAAAGTACTTGCTTTGGCTGTTCATTATATGCTGCTAGATCCAACTAGTAATGACTGTGTTGAAAATGTTTTTTCAATAACTAACTTCACTAAAACTCTCCTTCTAAATAGAATGCAGTTCTTGACGCGGTGTTACGAGTTATAAATTACTATATGAATGTTAATACCACATGATGCACTTCTTTTGTACCTTCATTGAAAAAAATTAATTCACTTACAACGTATTTCAAAAAAGAAGACCAAAGGGAGTTTTGGCGCTGAAGTGTATAGCGTTTTAGATATATAATAGAACTCCACTACATACATACATACATATATCCAATATTTGTTTAATACTAACCACAAAAATTCTTTCTTTGCTGCTTTTAGTAGACTACTACTATTAACTATTTAATAGTGCAATGTTCCTTTTTTGTTTTCACTAATCGTTTTTACTTGGTTCTAAATAAAAACTAAACAGAATATATATTATCAGGCATGTTCTGATATCACGGTGATTTCAAATCACGAACGATTTTGAAATCACCCGAAAAATATTTTGGTGTTCTGAAAATCACGAGATTTTTAATTTTTATTCGTGATTTTCATTGTTCTAAACCACGAGAAAACAACTGTGCGCTTCTTTTTAAAATGTTGCCATTCATTTAGTACGTTTGGTTACCATTTTCATTTACTTTTTACCTTCATATATTAAAATTTAACCAATCAAACTTCATAATTATGGTTTACTTTTAGTTTTTTGTAACAAATTAACTTAATTTTAATTTTTAATGTTTAATTTAATTGAAGAAAATTGTCATATGCTACACGACTTTAAGACTTATTTGCTCTGGCAACCACAGACTACTAAAAAGTAAATCACGAAAAATGTAAACAAAACTGCAAAAAATACAGCGGCTCCCTAAATTTGTAAATTTTAAGGTTCTCTGGTGCAAAATAATTAATTTTAATGCAAAAACAAATAAAGGACATATCATTTAAAGTGTATGTGATAATTTTATTACAGATTTAAAAAAAAAATGCTGAAAAAAACTTCAAGTGATTTGAAATCGTCATGCTGTCAGCTAACCGGTTTTAAATCACGAGATTTCAAAAATTTTTGTGGGCAGAACACCTTTTTAGTGATTTCAAATCACTTTACGAAAAAGTGATTTTCAGAACATGCCTGTATGGCGACTTTTTTAAAATTTTTGGCGGATTTTAGCGACTTGGAACAAACTTATTTTTTAAGATTTATAAAAAATATTTTTAATAATTTAAATCATATAACGCTCATTTGCTGCAAGACCGGAATAACTCAAAAAAAAATCCATTTCGAGATAAACGCATTTAAAGTTTTTGTTTTGTTCTAACTACTTAGAAAAAAACTGGGAAAGTATAAAAGATATACAGATGCATTTAATACACAATATAAAGAAAAACATAGCGAACAATTCTGCATCATTAACTCCAAAATTTCATGTTTTGAGTTATGCCGGTCTTGCAGCAAATGAGCGAGAAGCCTTTAAATAAAGGCTTGGCGATTTTGGCGATCTTGACATAGAATTTGGCGAAAAAGGTAAAAATCGATCTGACAACCCTGCTTGAAATAATCCAAAAATGAGATTGATTTGAGTAAAACTAAGATTAAATCAATCTCAAAATGCGCTTGATTAAAGAAATGTTTTAATCCAAGTTCCTACTTAAAATAATCCGAAAATGAGATTGATTTAAGTAAAACTAAGATTGAATCAATACCAAACTGTTCTTGACTCAAGTATTATAAAGTTGATTTCATCCCGAGTTAGAAAGAAAAAATTATTATGATTGATTTTCTTAGTCGAATGAGAAGCATGAGTTAAAATTAAGTTTTTAGCCCTTCGTGGTACACATGAGTCTGGCTAGACCTTTTTACAATGTGTATAGAAAATCAAAACATGCGTAAGCCGGAGGGTTAAACACAAAGAAAATTTACTTGATTCAAGAATTTTATACTTATATCAAGAAATTCCGAGATTGATTTTCGAAAGTAATCCCATTTAGGATTATTTTAAGCACGTTTTAGTGTTATTCGTACTTGACTTTTTACGCACGTCTAGTACTAAAAGTAATCATAATAAACTTAATTTATCCCGAGTGTTTTTTTTTTCTGTGTTCTAGGTTTCGATTAGAATTGAAAACGAAAAATTTTTTAAATTAGCAAAATTCATTATTTGGTATTCTCAAATCCGCATGTTTTAGTGTATTCGAAGTTTTTGTTGAAAAAACTTTAGTGGAACTAAAGATCGCTAATTTGCTAACCGCAGCATATTAGCAAAGTCTAAAATTTATTAAAAATCGTGAAAGGTGTAAAGAATCACAGGAAAAAATCGCTTCTATAGCGAACATGGCTAAAATTCGAGAAAAATTGCAAACTTTTGAACGAACACTAAATTTTCTTTCAAATGCATTTAAAAAAAACCATTTCGCAAAATAACAAAAAAAAAAAAAATAATTCCAAAAATAGCAAAAATTCGCAAAAAGTTTTAATATTTCAAGCAAGCCATAAAAATTATTAAAACTCCCTTAAACTATAAAGAATGGCAACAATTCGGTAAAAATTGCTAAATTAGCGGAAATTCGCAAAAATTTACTAACAGAGGCATGATAGCAAAGATTACTATTTATTATACATCGTGAAAGCTGTAAAGAATCAGAAAACTTACAGGAACGAAAATTGCTAAATTTAAAACAAACCCAAAAATTTATTTGAGATCGCTAAATCTATTAAAAAAACAAATTGTCGGAAAATTACAAAAAAGCGGTAAAAAATTTGCTATAATTACATCAAAATTAATACGTTACGTTTAAGGTAACGAATTATTTTTGATTAAATTGGATAAAAAACCTTTTGAACTCAAAACAAAATTTTTTTTGTTAAAAATGTTATCACATATTAGAATAAAAGTCAATTGGTTTTACTTTCACCAACCCCTTTCTACTCTAATTGAAAACGAATAAAAACATGTTGATATGAAATGCAGAACACTTTCTAGTGGATTCGGATTCTAGAACACACCCGATTCTTTAGCGTTCGGCTCACACACCCAGGAAGGATTTTTTTTTTTAGTATTTGTGTGGACGAACACAACCCTTAATACCGTTCGTAACTATTTTTAGAAAGTAACGAACATTATGTAGTGTTCTGTTCTTTGTTAAAAAACGAAACAATTGTAGTGATACTTAGACACACATTAGGTATATTTTAATGTTCTATAATGTTTCGTTTTTTAAGCAACGACCGCAGCACAAACAGCTTGTGTGTGTTTATATTGTGTATATGTTTTGTTTGTGTAAAATTATTTTGCTGGCTTTTTGCTTTTTTTTCGTATGTATGTATATTTTGTTTTTGTAAAAAGTTTTTGTTTTTTTTACCAGCCAAAAGGGCGCTAAGCAGTTATGAGCTGAACTGAACACAAAAAAGTTTGTGGTTTTTTTAAAAAAAGCGAACGGAATTAAAATTTCTCATCTTTTTGTTGAGTTGGATGAGAACAGTATTTTTTTGTGCTCGAAGATGACAAGCAGGGAAACGTTAATTTTTAATGATTTTTTACACAAACATAGGCTGGGGCTCCCTTATAATGACGTGTATAGAAGTTGCGGTGATGAGGAGGAGGAAGAGTCAATGGAACATCTTCTCTGTAATTGCCCGGCATTCGGAGACTTAAGACTTGAAATGTTTAGTCGAAGAGTCCTTGGGGACAAAACTTGTCTCTCTGATGTTGATGTAAACAGGATCCACTCCTTTATTGAATCGACCGGATGGCTGCATGGGAACACTAGCAGCCAGATTTCATAGGACCCATGGGAGACGGTTTGATATGGTAACACAACGGGAACTAATTAATGGACCCACGTGAGCTGTGCTTGATCACGGCTGCCAATGGAACCTAACCTAACCTACACAAACACTTTTAGAGTTTGTGTTTTCCACAAGTCTACCGAACGGAACACTAAGGGGCGGTATTTAGTGTTAATTTTCGAACACTGGTTTCAATAATTCGCCTTGAGACCTCAGCTAAGAATCGACTGCCACGCCATTTATAGCTGCTGCCCTGTAACATAGACATTAGCACCAAATATGCATAGCCATCTCTATCCGACAGATCCCGATCTAAACATCCCCTGTGCATTTATACAAAAACGCTCGAATGCGCTCTGTTTAGATTTGCGGAGGTTTGACATAAGATATACCCTTGCATCTTATAAACAAGGTTACGCATTGCTCAGGTCCGTTATGATGTTTTGTGACATAGAAAAAGACTATTGTGCATTGTCTTGAAAGCATAGTTCATTCGTAATTACGTTAGAAATTTTCATTGGATATATGAAAACTTAAGTTTAAATAAAAATTACCTTGAAAGCCTGTTTGGAGCAATTCTAAGAAAATAATAAAAATTCAAGAAAAAGGTCGATTAATAACTAATATTGTTAAGTTTGTCCAAGTTAAGCAAAATATTTTAATTGGGAGCATAAAAAAACAATATACGAACATAACTTTATTCATACATTAATACAAAATTATAGTTTCCCCAAAAAAATGTTTAATTGTTAATCAAAAAATTTAAGATGTAATTATTTCATACATCTATTACATTCGATTTATGAAATCAAAATGTTTTTTATAAAAGCAACATATTTCAATAATGCTTTCATTAATTTAAATTTTCATTATGACAATGAAAAATGTCATTATAGTAATGAACCAAAAACGTTCAATCAACGTTGTTATTGTTGCTATGGACAATTTAATCTCATATTTACGCTCTTAATTGAGTAAAAAACATATTTTTTTTATCCAAAACTTACGCTGCCCCGGTAGACTAGCTGGTAGTGAGTTAGTCTATCAGCACCGAGGTCACAAAGCATACAGAGATGAAAAAAGTGACGTTTGAAAAATGCCCAAATCATTTGCGAGAGCAGCTTTCGAAGAAAGAGAAATCAAATGTTGTTTGGTAGTGAAGTGTGAAGTGAAGCTTTCGAAGAAAAAGACAGAAAAAACACAATATTTTCTGTCTCGTGACGTCTCTGTGCCGAGGTTGCATGATCGATTCCCGACAGAGGCAAAAAATAAACAAAATAAGAAAAAATAAAATAATAAAAAAAAAATTTTTAAAAAATATAATAAATTTTTTTTTTTTTTTTTTTACTTTATTGGAAGTATTCATCCAATGAATAATATACATAGATCTAATGTAATGTTTTATTAAATACATTTTAGAGAAACAGGTTTCATTGATCCAACGAAGCGCTGCAATTTTTCATGGGATTAATTTCAAAATTCATTGGTATTGCGAAGAAAATTCTTTCAGTGTAGGAGATGCAGAATGGAATCCAGAGCGACCTGAGGTGGACGTCTTATTACACTAGTTATTCCAAATCATTTTTATGTACACAATATTGCCTCAAATAGACGTTATTATTTAATCAATTTCCTGTTAAATTCAAAATTTTTGTAACTTTCATATTCGATATTTTATTAATATTTGTTATTAATATTTTGAACTTTGTAAGCGATATTGGAAAATGGTAAATTTTAATTATTGAAAATGAATACATAATTTTTTTTTTTTTGTGTCAAAATTAAAGGGATTAATGTACGAAACCGATTGAAAAAATCCGGCAACACTTCTTACAATACAGCAACAAAAAAAAACTTTAAAATAATAAAATGAAGCAAATGAAAAAAAAAAATCTTTGAAAAAAATGCAATAAAAACGAAAGAGTAAAAACACTCATCCCAGAAAGAATGTCGATGATAATCGTTTTCAGAAAATGCATTCATGCAATGCAATGGCCTACCAACAATAACTACAACAATAGCAATGAAGACTTATTTACTTCTTATTCGTATTCGTCCACACAACCTTTTGAAAAAAATAACGCCAGTTCCAGGTGAATTGTAAAAAAGGAAAGAAATACTGGTGAAAAAAGTATACACAAAATGGCAGTAAAAAATACTTGGAATACTTTTTGGAAATTCCATGTGCCACAATCAGTTTTCAATTAAATCCTGTATTTACTAACACAACAACATGACCGTACATAGAAAGAAGCACATGGATCATGACACAACGTTGAAGTTTAACGGAGGAGCCGTGAAACTTCAATATCTAAACAAAGTAAGAAAATATAGTCACTACACAGATACGAATTGCAAGAGTGTACCCTATTTGGGACTTTAGGGCAATCTTTGAAATTTTCGCCGAATATTATTTAGATTCTTCATATTTATGAGTGAAAGGGGGTATTTATGGGTCTTATGGTTAATTCTGGATTTTGTCATGACATAGAAGCTATCGTACTGCCGTTACTGTCGCCAATTCGTTTATCAATACTACACTGAAAGAATTTTCTTCACAATACCAATGAATTTTGACATTAATCCCATGAAAAAATGCATTAAAAAGAAACCTAGGCAGCGCTTCGTTGGATCAATGAAACCTGTTTCATTAAAATGTATTTAATGAAACATTACATTAGATCTACGAATATTATTCATTGGATGAATAAATTGGATTAATACTTTCAATAAAGTAAAAATTTTATTTTTTTTTTTATTTGTAAATTTTTTAAACCTCGGCCCTGATAGACAAGCTCACTACCAGCTAGCCTACCGGGGCAGTGTAGTTCTTGAATAAAAAAAACCATGTTTTTTCCCATTAATCAATTAAGAGCGTAAATATGAGATTAAATTGTCCATAACAACGTTGTTTATCTTTTGCTAGCGATTAACAAGGTATATTTACACAAGGTAGACTCATTTGGAAGTAACCGAGTTGTCAAAATTGTCTTCATATAAAACAAAAACAATTTAACGCACACATGTACAAATTTTGGCTCATATACACGAAATTTGACGTTTGGGTTCCAACTAGGGGTAATCGGCTGACAAACATATGGGCCAACGAGTTTACCTTGTGTAAATATACCTTGGCTCATAATAAAAAAAGACCACATAAAAAGAAAAGACAAAAATAATTGATTTCATTAATTTAATGGCATATGATATTAGATGTATGAAATAGAAATCTTACAATTAAACATTTTTTTAAGGAAACTATAATTTTGTGTTAAGTTATGAAAATAGTTATGTTTGTATATTGTTTTTTTATCAACTTAAGTTTTCATATATCCAATATAACGTAATAACGAAATCCAATGAAGCGATTTTAACGAAAATACTTCATTATAACTATGAAATTCCATTTAGACAATGAAAATTATCATTTTACCAATGAAAATTTTTTTATGAAAATCATTCATTAAATATATGAAGCATTTTTCTTTCAGTGTTACACTTATTAACAAGTTATGTCATTAAAAGTAATTTTCGAGAGTAGTTTTCATATTGGAACTATGGTCAAATATGAACTGATTCTTATAAAATTTGGTTAGATCATTCTGATTGCAATATAATAAGTTTGGATCAAATTTAATCTAAATATCAACATAATATGATGCTTTTTGGGAGACTATTCCGGAACGAAGCTCTTATGGGGCTTTACAGCATTTTGGAACGATTCTCACTATTTTTAAAAGGCTTGGTACTTGTTCCAATTGGAACCTTTTAACGAATTCCATAAAATTATCTCTAAAATTGCGAAGATGTACATGGACAGCCAGCTAGACGGACATCGTTAGATCAATTGATAAAATGATCCCAAGTTGATCGGTATACTAAAATGTGGGTCGGGGACCAATATTTTAAGGTGTAAAAAACATAAGCACAAACTCATAATAACCTTTACACTATTGTGGTGTGGGTATCAATACATACTCTAACGGATACACGTATCAGGCAGATACTTTTTATTTTGATGAAAAATGGATATGTGTTTGTTTAAGATAGTTTTTGCCTAAAATTTTAGGGTAGAACAGTTGAAATTTGCGATAATATTATTTTATTAGTATTTAAAAAAAAAGCGATTCAATGAAAATAACCGATACTACTAAGAGAAATATACATTTCATTATGGCAATGGTGTGTATTTGATAGGATTAGAGAAGTCCAATTACGCAAAATGATGCGATTTCGATTTAAAAATTGATATCTTTTTTTTATTTCATCCTAAAAGACTGAACCCAATAAAAAATTTTATCATTTTGCGAAGCACTAATGGTACATTTAAAAGAATAAGCGCACAAATATGCGCTACGCTATAAGACATACAGAAATGCAGTAAAGTAAGTGAAAGAACTCTTAACAACTTTTATAAAAAAAAAAAAATTCAAGTGCTACGGCATTCCCTTACTACGAAGCAGGTTTGTAAGGTAGATTACTAAAAAATAACTGTATCAAAACATTCAGTGTGTAAGGCTTATCGTTACATCCAACAACTTTTATATGCGCTTTATGTGTCAAAAATGTATTGCTTCAAAGTGGGAACTCGCCATATAAAATTCATGCCTTCTGTATGCGCAATGGTAAGCGAAACGTTTATGTTTCTCCCTTACAAACCTGCTTCGTTGGAAGCTCCATTTTTTATTGGGAATATTTTAAAATTATTTTTCAATTATCTGCAAAAAAAATGTTTGAAGAAAATATATTTTTTAGTATTGTAAAAGCCCTAATTTCATGTGGAATCATAGAGTTAGTTTTGAGTTTACATCATGATTTACATGTTCCTTGATATTACGGATACAAAAAAACTGGAAAAAATAAAATTGCGAAGTACAAGTCAAGTCAGTACCCCTTTCAATTCTCGGTTTCTCTCTCTCCTAAAAACTCAAGACTTGTAAAGTCAAACTTGATGTGAATGAACCAGCACTTATTGATTCGTTTTCGCTTCCTCATAAAATAAACAGTTCCCAAAATAAGCCGTTCTTAGCAATGGCATATATAGTTCAGTTATTATTTTGTATAAAGTAAACTTTAAGGCTGGTCTCTACGTTTTAAAACGTAGATTAAGCAAAGAATATGGAAAGCATTAGCTAATAATGCAGTAAAGTTAAAATAAGTAAAAAGCTTTTATTTAATCAAATATTTGAGCAATGTGACATTAAACAATAAAAACAAAAGCAGAAAATATTTGTTTTAATATAAAAATGAAATCTGATGAATTGTAGAAAGCAGAAATAAAAAATTGCTTTAATATAGGTACACAATTAAGGTTACCAGTAGTTTTTATTTCTACTAGACCGCACTGCATACTGAAAGGAATAATTTTTAACAATAAGTGGACAAAAAAAAGTTATCATTTGCATTAAAAATCTGCTGTTATTCTGTTACATCTTCGGCGTTTAGATATGGTTATAGAATATACAATAGAAAATACTCTTAAAAGTATGCTGCACTAAATATTGTCTATTTAAAACATTAGCTGGCCACCTTTAATTTGTTAACGCTTAAACGCATTTAATTTTTTTTAATTTCTTTCTTGTTCGTTCATTTTTTACTTCGTGTACATTTCGTGATGGTAAATGAACAAAGTGCACTCGAAGTCAAGTAAACACCATAAAATGACAACATGACAGTGTATTATGACATCTAACAACTAAAAGGCCATCTCTGTTCATTTTACCAAGAAATACTCATCAGCTGGGGGTTATAGAGAATGGTATGGTTAAATGCACACAATGTTAAAGTTGGGAACTAGCTAATAAATTATAAAGAAAATAAATTTTAGAATATAAGTTTTTTGTTTAAGAAACAATTAAAAGCAAAAAGCAATGATGAAAAGTGGAAATATGAATATGTACTTAAGTATTTTTAAAGGGTGTTTTTTTAAAACGTAAACAGCTTCCGATAGGGATAACTATAACACTAGATATCATACTAATGTGGTATGTTTGATTATTCTTTTCAGTATACCTTGGCAAATGTTCATGCAAAGACTAACACTAAATCAACGTTTACAAATGGAAAATTATTTATCAAATTTCTTGCTTTGTTCTTCAAAATAATAGAGCACTTCTTCAAGTTTGCGATGCGCATAGTTGTATATCTGGCCGGTTAATACGCATTACTAAGGATGGTTTATGACCAGATTTACTCGTTTGGATAATATTTATCCAAAACGAGCCCATAACCTGCTGACAGAAAAAGCGATCGCCGCTGTTAAACTGAGTGTGATAGAGGACTTGAATTTATCGATCTAACGTCGGTCTCAGCATGCATCAATATAAGATCCAACCGGTGCAAGAATTAAAACCAGCGGACCATCAATTGAGTCGTGTAAATAAGCTGGGAATTAACTGAAAGTTAAACAAGATTTCTAGTAGAATTGTTATTTTTTGAGAGATCAATCCTTATGAGACTCTGGAGACACCATCACTCTATTTGGTGTGGTTTACATATCGAAGGCTTCATCGGCCTATTTGTCTTCAAATACGGTACCGAGGCCAACATATTACCCTGAATGACGAACGCCACAGGCAAGCGATACGCTATCTTTTTATTCCCCACATAATTGCAAATATTATGGAGGGAAAATGGTCTAACAAGACGCCGCACAGTGGTATTTTTTTTTGGCAAAAAGTCTATTTTTTTACAGTTATTTTTTAGAAATCTAATGATGCAATTCTGTAGAGAAATGTTTCATTAGTAGAAAACCATGATTTGTTTTCGAAAAAAATTAAATTTTGTATAAAAAAGAGTGTGGTAAAGTTATCTTAATATTATACAACGAAAACTGATGAAAATTTTACTACATTTCAGTTGTTTATACAATAATGGCCATTTTCTCATTAGGCGATTATCTTTTTTCCCAACGAAAAACTGCATTTTAAATAAATTTGGTTTTCTGAATGTCTTATTTGCAATCAAATCAATCGCAAAGCTAACCGGCACTCATCTGCCAATTATTTATTTTCCTTTTATTTGCCGTACAGATCAGCTGACTCCCATCTTTTACATGTATTTTGAGTGGCGTTGCCAGCTCAAAACTTTGTTTTTTGTCGGTATATTGAGAAACCTAAAATCGTTAATGGACAGTTTATCGCTCCAATAAATTTATGTTGACATTAAGTAACAGACAGTTTGTCGATACATTGAGAAAATGGCCATAAATATGGTCCAACTACGAATACTTTTAGAGCATTTTTATTAAAATATAGTATATTAAACTTAATAGGAAAGAAAAAATATTTAAATTACATATATAGTTTAAGAGATCTGAGCAAATCAAAATGACTCCAAAAAATTTAGCATTTGCAGTTTTCATTAGAAAAAAATAAGTTAGCTCGGTCTACCTCCGTGTTAGTACTACTTGGATAATTGATGAATAAAAAGTTTAAAATGAGTTTAAAAGTTTACTCATTTTGTTTATACTCAAATAAAATTATTCTTAAATTTGTACAATAGGTACGAAGGCTATCCGAAAGGCCAGCGAAACTTGATGATATAGTTACTGAAATGATAAATGATGAATAAAAGTCTATATTTAAATGCATATATTGAAATTTATTTATAAAATAATTAGTTTTGGTAAAGAAACAAAAATTTGGGGGAAGAAATATAATATGGGTTATATGGGCAGTGAGTGGTGCAAAATTTCAAAAACTTTGGGCCAAAAATAAATTTTGGGTTCTACGGGCGGTGGGTAGAGGGCGTGGCCAATTTTGATGAAACTTTATATTTTTCTTAATTGGGCACCCATAGGCTCTGTGCTAAATTTCATAAACTTTGGGCCAAAAATAAATTTTGGGTTTTATGGGCGGTGGCTAGAGGGCGTGGACAATTTTAATGAAACTTTATATATTTCTTAATTGAGCTAACCAAAGGCTCTGTGCCAAATTTCAAAAATTTTGGGCCAAAAATAAATTTTAGGGCGTGGCCAATTTTGATGAAACTTTATATTTTTCTTAACTAAACTTACTTAAACTTTAATTTCAAAAAAATTGGCTCAAAAATAAATTTTAGGTTCTATGGGCGGTAGGTAGAGGGCGTGGCCAATTTTGATGAAACCTTATCTTTTTCTTAATTATGCTACCCAAAGGCTCTGTGCCAAATTTCAACATTCTACGAGCACTCCTTATATTTTTTGCCAAACATTGTATGAACAAATCCCTCTGTGCGCCGCAGCATTCCATACAGCACGCAAACTATCACTTTGTTAAGCTAAACGTTTGGTGACCGAATTATTTTAAGCAGTGGATCTTGGCCACCTCGCTCGCGTGTTTTGACGCTTTTGGACTACTTTTTGTGAGGGTACGGAAAATATCTGGTCTATTCTGAAAAGTCAGCAACGATTGATCACTAAGCAGCCCTAGTTCAACACATTTTTGAAGAGCAAAAAATTCGTGCAAAACGGAACTGGAAAATGGAATTAAATTTCATTAAATTTGTGAGCTTATAACGCCAACATTTTGGCCAGTCTATTGAATTTGTTGTGTTTTATTTCTATATAAAGTTCTATGCCTCTAAAAAAAACAACCCTTATGTTTTTATTAACATATTTATTTTTATATGTAGTTACCTGTCATTCCTATAAGAAGCATAAGGCCTTAAGGTTTCAGTAATCAGGTGGTTTAAGATGAGTGACCTGATCGTGTAGCTAGGGCTGTCAACATGGCCTCCAGGCAGGCTTAAGAGCCTTGTTTAAATATCCGATGCCCGCTTCCACCTGCCCTTTCTATAAAGAACAGATGCAGGCAGTTGCTGGCTATTGGTTATTTGAGGGCACGTTCCAAGTGTCGTTGTACTTAGAACTTGTTAGGAGCGCGGTGCTACCCGGAGACCCTCCGCTCGGAACTGCTAATTGTCTGGGACAGCATTTTTTTTAATTCCCTATGCTAATCATGCCCGATAGCATTCCGCTGTGTTGTGAAATGAATAACACATTTGTTCAAAACCCTAAATCTAACTTTCGTAGGTTGCACAGTCCATTCCCGATGGCTGAAAAGATATTAAATAGAAGTATGAGTAGAGTAGTATGTATTATTTTTATTACAATTTTTGTTTTGCAATATTTTTCAACAATTTAACACTCCTTGTCTGTGACATGTATCACTTTATTACACTTTTAATTTTTCTTTTTTGCGGTTTTTTTCTCTCTCTATCACTTAATTACCTTTGACACTAAACAGAAATAACAGACAACAATATCGGTCATAAAAACAGAACTGCAAACGTTTGTGTAATTTACACGAAACGATTGTGTTATTATCATGTTCAAATTAAAGTTAAAAAAAGCATGGAAAAAACATGACTGATAGTTCCAAACTCATACAAATTGAAAGAAATTTTAAGGCAACGAAACCAACAATAAACATGAATAGAAAGTCTTTAAATAATGAATTTTTAAAATGATTTTAATATAACCTCTACCGCAAGCACAACGTGCTTAAAGTTATTTGCAGTTTGTGTTAATTTTTTTTTTTTTTGCTTTTAGTTTTTCCTTTAATTTACATAAAAACGCGTTATATTTTCCCTCCTCTTTATCCTGCTAAATAATTACACTATTGAGTTAAATTCAAAATTATTTTTCTTTTATTTCCATTTAACATGTTAAACGAAGGGGAGACGATACCTGAGCCTTAATGAACGGCAGTTTTGAACAAGTAAATTTAATATACCCTCCAATACCACAAGTGGGAGTAAGTCAATTTAGTAATGTCCTTCCGTTGAAACAAGCTGACATTCAAGCGACTCAACAGGAATGAATTACTTGGGTGTCAAATTGTTTTGGGCAACTTTGCGCGTTTATTCATACAAAATGGTACAATACAAAATTTTTGTATTGATGATGGGAAAAGGTCATAGCTTACAATATACAAAATACCATATCGCTAATTTACTTCAATAGTGACATAACTCCAAAAATTAAACTTTGGAGTTAATGATGCAGAATGGTTCGCTTTATTTTTCTTAATAATTCATCTTTTATATTTTCCTCGTTTAAATACAATGTATCGTTATTTTTTTTAAGTGTTTAGAGCAAATTAAAAACTTTAAACGCTAAATGGATTTTTTTTTTGCGTAATGACCGATACGAATTTCGAGCAAAAAACGACAAATCAAATCAATTTTGAATACTCTGTTTTGAAATAATTATTATTTTAGTAAAAGCTTTCCGCATAGTTCAAAGCAAATGGCAGTCGGGCAGTTTGAGACCTGTACCCATGTTCTGTAACTTTAGTGAGAACTTCTTGCATCGAAAAGATGTGAAACAAAATATTTCATCGTTTCTCGAAAAGTCAGAAAAAAGTGTGTCTGTAACTCATGTCGAAAACTATCAAAAAAGATTACGTCGTTACGTTATAAATGTCATAATATTACACTCGAAGCCGATGTGAAATTGCAGACGTTGAGAGCGCCAGTCACACATATCGGTGACGGCGATCAAAATTTACTAAAGTTGAAACAATTTTAACGACGGCGTCGAAAATACAACCGTCGGCTATACCAAATAATGTAAAGTGCGACTTTAATATTTGTTGTTTGCAAATGAGCTTTGAAAAAATTCGTATATTTTATAAAAATGTTAAAAGCAAAATAATTGAACAATGAAAACATGTTCCAAGAACCAAATATTATTATTATTATTCTATGCATTTTGCATTTTTATTAGTTTTTAGTGATAAAATTTGTTCTCGCCCCATTTTTTTCGTGAGTTTATTTGACAGTTCAAAGCGTGAACTTTTCTCACAAAAATGTTACAGACACACTTTTTCTGAAAATTGGCGAGTAATTTCCGTTATTTTTTTTTATATTAGCACTACACACTATTTACTGTTATTTTTTTAAAGTAAGGTAACCCCTCGAAACAATAGAACCAACATGGCGCAGTTCAACCTTTCACCAGCTGCAGAAAGTCAGTCGGAAGTTACCATTCGAAAAACGAGTTCGAATGATTTGTTCGATACGCTCAAAACTTTAGTCAAATATTTATTTCAAATATTAATTTTATGGTGAAAAAGTAGATTTTGTGTTTGTTTCTATTACGGATTGTGTTCAATCAGGTACGTGCTTTATCTAAAACTTAACTTTTACATTGATTCTAATTATTAAATAGTTTTTTTGCCCTTAATGGTTAAGCTCTTCAAATGCAAAAAAAAAGAACACGCACATTTTCTTATTTCACAGAGGTTTCAAACTATTTCTGTTCATTTCTGAGCTTTGAATTTGGTAGTATTTTGTAGAATAGATCCTCCAGAAATTTAAAAGCACAAAACAGCCACCCCAATCCAACCCTAAATTTGTAGCGATTTTTTTAATACATGGGCTTTGAAAACTAGGTTAATCAAGAATTTCAATAAAATGTCATTTTTTTCGAGACCAACTGGGCTTATTGTTGGACATACCTAAGGCAACACTAATGATGGGAATACCGGTCGCCGCTATTTTGAAGAACACGAAAGATCAGCAGAGATATCTGGGTTTGACATTGATGCCATTTGCTTTGGTATTAAAATTAAGGATATGTACAAATGAATTGTATGGTTCGCTTTATCAATTTCACCCTGTATCACCGACATTTCACTAGGTGTCGCGCCATATAGCAGCCGTAAAACGGGAGGCGATTCTGCCAATTGGTCAACTCTTCCATAATATATATGTGCGCACATTCAGGCTGGATTATTCTAGAAAATTTTCAAGAATAGAATGCAACCAAGATGTGTTAAACAGGTTGCTTTTGACATCAGGCTCTGTTCTGACAGCAATAAGGAAACTAAATCGAAAAAGATGATTGAAGTCTTAAATTTACTAGAAGAAAACGGCATTTGCAACGTTAATATTGAAAATAAATACGATACTGTAAAAAATGACGAATAAATAAGATTTAATATAATGTTTTTTGCCTTTTTCTTTACTGAAATACCCTAACCTACCTTTAAATCCAATAAAATACCTGTCTGTGCGGCGGCGCACAGTTGAGCCAGTTGAGTTTTTTCGTTGCAAAAATCTTAACTTTTGAATCAAATGAGATAATCAAAAAATGTAAAAGGATGATAGATAACACTGCTTTACAAATTTTTAATTTGGATAAATACCAAGAACACCACATGCCTAGATAAGTTAATTGGGACCTCCTGAACACGAAAATCGCTGTAATTTTTTTTCCTAAGTACCGTTTTTTAGATAACGGTACTTTTGTGATTTTCGGTGTATGGTCCCACTCAAACCCTTGTGGAGCCCAACCAAAAATAAATGGCATATTGTGGAAAGGTAATCGAATGCCTTTTCCATCGATATGCTACAAATTTCTATCTGATAAGAAATGGCTGAGTAATGGCACCTCAAAAAATTTAAATTTTTTACTTTTTTTTTTTTTCAAAATTTTTCATTTTCATTTCATTTTTTTACTACGTTTTATTAAATATCTGCAATGTTTTATTTCTTAACCAAATAGTGTATTTAATTACCAACATTTTAAGCGTAATTTGAATATGATGAAAAATAAAGTTTTTATTAAGGATTTTGTGGAACGACAATATTTTCATCTCATATAAAATTCCGTGTTTTTTAAATACGTTTAAACTAGGGATGCCAATCCCGAAATCCCGATCCCGAAAATCCCGGGATTTTCGGGATTCAGTAAATCCCGAATCCCGGGATTTAAATTTTGTAATCCCGGGATTTTCGGGATTTAGTTAATCCCGAAATTGTTAACAAAATTTTCTTGCTTTACCTTTTATTATAAAAAGAAATTCATCTTTACATTCCCCCTTGAGAGCATAGGGAACAAAATACTGATCTTTAATATTTACTTGTTTATTTCTGTTAATACTGTCATTAAAAATGAAATAAAAAAGTTAAGCTTTGTTTGTTTTAAACATGTCCAACAATTATAAAGAAATTTTAAGGAGTAGTGAAGAAAATAATTAAAGAAGAAAATGAATAAAGGAAAAAAATGTCTTTTCAAATGAACAAAACATTCCAATGGTGCACCAAATTCTACATTAAAACTTTACTATTCACAGGGCTAGAAATATAAAAGTGTTGCACGAGAGTAGGCATAGGAACTACGGCAATTTATGGAGCGATTATACATAATTAAACACTACACAATTCCTACCACTTTGTGGTGGGTATAAAAATATTTTTTTTTTAAATTAGATTTTTGTGGTTAACTAAATAAATTGATTTTGATAATTAATTTCGAATTAATTAATTACTTAATAAAAATTTGAATAGAATCTTACAAATAAATCAATTACATACAAGTTTGCTCTATTCAATTACAATATATATAATATTGTTTTAAATTAATTTGGATCAACTGAGGTAATTGAATAAAATATAAATTTTATGGTAATTATTTTTTAGTTGAATCAATTAACAAATTGTTAGAAATCGTACGCTGTTTTTTATTATCATATTTTTAATTAAATCAATCATTAATTAAGAAAAAATCACAATTTTTAATGTAAGTAATAAATATAACATTATCTTTTACTTTAAAATAACAAATTAATATAAAACTTTTGCTTGTAAACCGCTTTTAATGACTTTTTTTTTTAATAAATATCTATAAAAAGCATTTATCTTCTAATTTTCAAAAACCCCGAATCCCGAAAAATCCCGATATCCCG
This sequence comes from Pollenia angustigena, assembly GCA_930367215.1. Lineage (NCBI taxonomy): Eukaryota > Metazoa > Arthropoda > Insecta > Diptera > Polleniidae > Pollenia > Pollenia angustigena. Next base: position 288,913,653 of record OV884056.1, read on the forward strand.
TAAAATCCCGGGATCCCGTAAAATCCCGGGATCCCGAAAAATCCCGGGATCCCGGGATTTGATTTTTTGAAATCCCGAATCCCGGGATTTGCGAAAACCAGTCCCGATTGGCATCCCTAGTTTAAACTGATGGTGGACTTTTTGGTTGGGCTCCACAAGGGTTTGAGTGGGACCATATACCGAAAAACACAAAAGTACCGTTATCTAAATAATGGTACTTAGGAAAAAAATTACAGCGATTTTCGTGTTCTGGAGGTCCCAATTAACTTATCTAGGCATTTGGTGGTCTTGGTATTTTTTGGCTGTAAACCAGTGTAATTGATAATTGAGCAGCCTTTGAAATGAGTGCTTGAAAATGGTTCTACGCCTTTAAGGTGCCTACGAATGGGTAAGCAAATTTGAATTTTGTGTAAAAATCTATTTTATGGGAAGTAAAATAAAAGATTTCTTAAAATTTTTGATTTTTTATGTTTCTTTTTAAAGGATTTTAGGATTTAAAATTATTTCAGAAAAGATTTAATAAATTTTTTTTTAAATACATATTTATTTATTTTTTTACGCCATAATTTTTAAGGTTTTTTTTAGTAGGTTTGTTAAAAAAATGTAGAATTGTACGCTTAAAACCATGGCGTTATAATTTTTTCGAAGAAAAAAATGTTTTTTTATTTTTAATCCAAATTAAAAATATTAAAAATTTGGATTAAATACCATAATAGTTCAACAAAATAATCACAATACTAGTTTTTCTATTAGGACGAGTTTTTGTCGAAAAAAAAACGCCTTTTATCGATTTTTTACCCTTTTTTATACCCTTCACCGAAGGTTAGAGGGTATATCGTTACTTTAATATAGAAAAGCCCTAACTAACATTTTCCTTACTTTACAGGAGAAGAAAAAAACTTAATAAAAATTATAGTCTTGTAGTCGCGATTTTTATTAAATTCTCTAAGGGCCATTATTACAACTTGAAGTTAGCTAAAGTTAAGATTAAATTGACAGAAAATAATGTGTTATCTGTCAAAAAGCGCCTGTTAACTGTCGGATAACAGCTAACGCCAAGTTGTAATAATGGCCCTAAACAATTTAATAAAACACTGCTTTTAAAAAAAATCTAAGCTACAATACTACAATTTATATTAAGTTTTTTTCTTCTCCTGTAAAGTAAGGGAAATGTTAGTTAGGGCTTTTCTATATTAAAGTAACGATATATAACTTTGTCACACAAGATTGATCCTACACCCTATAAAGTATATATATCCGGTTGTCCGTCTGTCCGTGTATACGTTGAAATGGGTTTTTCCGAAAACCCCAGAAATTATGTGGACTAGGTTGATGTATATTTATGTCACATATACTCCGGTTAAGTTTGCTATTGAAATTCAGCCAGATCGGTCTAAAAATGACGGAGATATGAGCAAAAACCCACGACTGCCTCTGAGTTTGCGCAAAAATTACTTGTTGTTGTTGTATTTTTTTATTTCTGTATATCTTGAGAACGGCAAGAGCCAAAGTTTCCAAATGAGGTACAAACATTAAGATTATCAATATTCAGCATCCCACGAAATGTGGGCGGGATTGGAGAAGTGGGCGTGGTACCTCCCGTACGAAAAATATTAAAAATTTTAGAAAAACCTGAATTTCTGGACTGTCACGTGACCTATGATTCCGCCGGATCGGAAAAACTCGGGAAAATCGGTTCAGATACGAAAAAGTTATGACCAAAATATAAATTTTTTTTGAAAAATATCCATTTTCGGGAACCATAGATCTTCCCGAGACCAAGTTTTATAACCAAAATAACTGGCAAATTTATTTTTTAACACGTCGGTTTGTTTTTTTTTTATAGTCAATTTTGTTTAAATATATGTACATACAGGGGTGTGCTGGAAATCGCAAACGCAAAACGCAAGAATTTTAAAAGTCGTTTTTTAGTAAGATTTCTGTAATAAAAGAATTTTATGACAAATATTATACAAACATTTTTCTATTAAACAGAATTTTATAAAAAAAATTATAAAAATTTGATTAAAAGTGGAATTTAAACAGCCTCCAAATTCTTGCGTTTTGCGTTTGCGATTTCCAGCACACCCCCCATATATGTAAGTATATATATATACCTATAACCCAGCTTAATGGTAATATTATTCTTAAGCACGTTGGTATATAAAACTGCCAAATCGGTTAAAAATGGTTAAGTTATGAGCAAAATACTCAAAAAAGCACTTAAAAACATTACAAGTTTTATTATAAAAACTAAAATTTTAGAGCTGTAATATGACCTATTCATACGTTTTAGATATCAAAATATCGGAAATCTTTAGAACATATTTGCTGAAATCGTGGAAAATCGGTATAAAAAAAAGTTATGTCAAATATATAGTTTTTTTTAAATACCTATTTTCGGGAACCATAGAACTTTCCGACTCCAAGTTTAATCACTAAAGTAAATGGTAATTTTGTACTTTAAGATGTCGGTATAAAAATCTGTCAAATCGGTTACGAGTTATGACCAAATACTGAAATTCGATCAAAACTAAACTTGCTATATAATAATTACGCTTTTAATATATTTAATAGCACGCAAGCATGTGCAAATAATTAAATAAAACTAAACGATATATATTATATAATATGCATGTATATATACATATATTTAGATATCCATATATATAAACTTTTGTTCTTACTTGTTGTTATTAAAAGTAAAATTTTAGAGCTGTAATAGTACCTATAAATACATATTATACATCAAAAGATCGAAAATCTTAAGTAAAACATATTTTCTGAAAACCTCGAAAAAATCGCTTTTAATACAAAAAAGTTTTGACCAAAATATATATTTCAAAATATACCTGTTTTCAGGAACCATAGATCTTCCTCAGTCCAAAATTTATTACAAAAGTAAATGGTAGATTTCTTCCTTAAGAAGTCGGTGTATAAATCAGTCAATTTGGTTAAAAATTATTAACGTATTGTGTACACTAGGGATATAACTTTTTGCAATTTTTGCAAATATCAAAAATACCACCTCATAGCCGTGTGGGCCATAAAAAATTATGGTGTCACCTTTCCTCTTTCGTGAAAAAAGTTTCCGCACCGAAAACGTTGAAGTTTTGTTTTTATTTATTTATTTTAATCATTAAATCAGTTACTCTTGTCTTAAATAAGTTCGTTTTTGTTTAAATTCTTATATAATCTTCAACACTAAACCATTTTTCATATGTCTAATGCAAAATCAAATGGGTTTTCAATTTCCAAAAATAAAATTCACACAAAATTTGGAGTTTTAGGAATTGCTTACGGTGCGGAAACTTTTTTCACCGAATCAGCTTAAAATCCAGTTTTTTATTATCAGAACAAAATTTCCCACATGGTGCTGGAGTGGTATTTTGGACTCAAAAAAAGTTATAACCCTAGTGTACACTCAAAAGAAAAATCAATCCATCCGTACTCAAATCAATCCGAAGCGGTATTGATAGTACGGTGATTACGGATTTTCCTGTATCAAATACAGAAAGATTGATTCAAGTACGGATTTTCAATCGCAAAATATTTAAATTATCCATATTCAATCCCGATTTCGTACTTGAAATAATCTGAAAATGAGATTAATTTAAGTAAAACTATGATTGAATCAATCTAAAAATGCCTGACTCAAGTGTTATAAAGTTGATTTAATCCTGAATTCGTGCTTGAAAAAGAAACAAAAAAGAAGTTAGAAAGAAAGAGGTATATGATTGATTTACTTACCCGTATTACACTTCACAGAATGACAAAACACCAACATCATACATTTTTTACTTTGAAATCTTATGTACATATTTACCCAAAATATTAACTAAATGAGAAACTTTTTAGCCCTTCGTGGTACACATAAATCTGGCCAGACCTTTTTTCAATGTGTATATAAAATCAAAACATGCGTTAGCCGGAGGGTTAAACACAACGAAAAGTTTAATCTTTTTTTCCCGATTTAAGAATTTCCGGGATTGATTTTCGAAAGTAATCCCACTTAGGATTGTTTTGAGAACGTTTTAGTGTTATTCGTACTTGAATTTTTGAGTACGACTCGTACTTAAAGTAATCATAAAATACTTGATTTATCCCGAGACCGTTTTTTGATATGGGTATTTTCACAGAAAAGTCTACTTTTTGTAAATTAGTCTTATATATTAATTTATCACGAAATGTAAAGCTTGAGTTTTACACCAAAATGCAAAAAAAGTGAATAATTTTTTCATTATTTTTTGAGAAACAATTAAAAATGGTTGGTGTCGTAACGTGACAAAAAGTAGGCTTTTCTGTGGAAATACCCATATGCTCTATTTTATAGGGTATCTGAAAAACAGCTACTGCAGAAAGAGTAGGGAATCTGATAAACATTTTGTTACTTTTTTTAATAAAAAATAAACACAACTTTAAAAACGTACCAAAAAAAGTTGTAATAAAAAGACAATAATTCTGATACTTCAATTCTAAACGTAATTTTTTTTCAAAATCATCGTTTTTTTTTTTTGCTCTCTATAAAATTGTCGATTTTGATCAGCTTCACCAACTATAATTTTTATCGAATTAAGGAAAACGTCGCTCTTTATACGATGTCATTCATTTCACAAAATTTTGTATTTTTGCCATGGGTTTAAAGGCCCAAATACATTGATCAAAATACTCATCAAGCATTGTGGTAGTATTAGTGAAAATATGTTTGTATGTGTCACACCGACGATGCTGGATGGAAAATCAAATAATTTAGATATGACGGCAAATATTACGTCAAGCACACGTACACGATGAATTCGCCGGCTGGACAAGCATTTGATAAGTGTATTTGGGCCTTAAGGAAAAGACGTTGCTGTGCGGCGGCGAAAATACTACCGTTGGCTATATCAAATACTGTAAAGTGCGACTTTAATATTTGTTCTTAACAAAATAGCTTTTAAAACATTTGCATATTTTTCAAAAATTAATCAAGAACAAAGTACTTATCTCTTCCGTGTTATTATTCATTTTATTTTGCATTTTTAATATACTTGTTTGTGCTAAAACCATTGTGCTCACTCCATGTTTATTCGTGAGTTTATTTGTCAGTTTAAAGAGAAAACTTTCTCGCAAAAATTTAACAGATACACTTTTTCTGTAAATTGGCGTGACAGCTTTAGCTCGCCAAAAATTTTAAAGACGCAGATAAGTAAGAACCACAGTTGCTGGTTTCCATTTATGGCGTTTTAGTTTCTCATATTTCAATCGAAAATGTTCTCGACGCGAGAGTTACGGAACATGGGCACTGGGCTGTTTTTGACTTCTGTGTCTAAATCGAAAAAACTGTCTACCGCACGTTGAAAGCAATTGACCATATTAACGATTAGTCTCGATGTGAGTTAGCTGCACTGTTTTTGTTTTTTTTTTTTTAATTGAAGAAAGCGAAGCGTTATACATTATGGAGGCAAAAAAGCGGCATTTTAGAGGCAAAAGAAACCACAACTATTATATTTCGTACGAAAAACTTTCAAGTGATTTGATAGTCAATATCTAACCGCATTTTTAAAAGTGTTGTTAAAGTTGCGAATGTACGTTAAGTCCGTGGCTTTTTGATGAAATATAGTTTTTTGATTAAATAATGGGTGATTTTTTAAGAGTTATAGGAAAGTTTAAAAAAAACAAAACATCAAATTCAGAAAAATGCATGAAATCTTTATTTGAATCGATATTACGGTCCATATAATTTAATGTTTGCATATTATTTCATGCAAATGTTGACCGTGACTGCGCCTCAAATGGTTCATCCGCTTAGTCCAATTTTGGCATACTCTTTCCAACATTTCGGCCGGTATCTTATGAATAAATGCTTCAATGTTGTCTTCCAATGCGGCAATTGAAGCGGGCATGTGTGTTTACACATGAGCTTTAACATAGGCCCACAAAAAAAAGTCTAAAGGCGTTAAATCGCACGATCTCGGCGGCCAATTGATCGGTCCCGAACGTGAAATAAAATGTTCACCGAACTCGCCTCTCAAAAGGTCCATTGTTAAGCGTGCTGTGTGGCATGTGGCACCGTCTTGTTAAAACCACATGTCATGCAAGTCAAGCTCTTGCATTTTGGGCAAAAAAAAGTTGGATATCATCTCACGGTAGCGCTCACCATTCACAGTTACGTTACGATTCACATCATCTTTGAAGAAGTACGGTCCAATGATGCCACCAGCCCATAAACCCACCAAACTGTGACTTTTTCTGGATCGATTGGTAGCTATTGCGATGCTTCTGGCTGATCTTCACTCCAAAATCGACAATTCTTCTTATTAACGTACCCATTGAGCCAAAAATGAGCTTCATCGCTGAACACAAGAAGCGCGCGATGAACTTTCTTAACAGAGCACGCATTTTAATAATAAAATTCAATAACTTGCAAGCGTTGTTCGTTTGTAAGACGATTCATGGTTAATTTATAGACCAAACTGAAGATGTTTGACAGTGAAACAAAACACGAAACGTGCGTCAGCTGTTTTAACCAGTGATACCAAAAAGATAATAGCTAAAAAATCATCCGATATAATCATTTTAAATCCTTTTATTTTTTTAAGCAAAAGAAAAAGATTTGTCTGTTCATTATAATGTGCGCAGTGTTATTTGTCCCATACGCGCAGAAGAATTTAACTTTGTTTTTAGGATGGCTTAATTTTTATTTATATCATTCTTAAAGCGCATTAAACTTTTGACAGGAGTCAAGTGACAGATGTCTGTTGGAAAAGACACTGTAATCCTTATAGTTAAGAGGCGAAAATTTAGAAAGTTAACTTATTGACCCGCCCTCGTAGTTACAAATAGATTTAATATAATGGAAATTTATGAACTTAAAGTTCATAAGTTTCGTCTATATTCAGCCTTAGCTCTACTGTAAACTAATTATTTTTTTTTTTAATTTATTATCAAAGTAATTTTTGGGAGTACATAATTTTTAATTAATACGATTTTCATTCTTGATAAATACACTAAAATTTATTGTTAGAGGATCCTTTACTCATTTCACCAGAAAACCTTTTCCCAGAAAACTTAGAAAAGCTAAAGATATTAGATATGCAAATAATACTGTAGAGTGAATGAGAATTACAAACACTCAAATTTTATTATCTATGAAACAGTACCAAAATTAGTTTTTTCAAAAGATTATGATCAAACGGTTCCGTACTTAGCTAATTCTATTCAATTCGTAGATTAATACAATCTTATTTATCACCACTTTTAAAATTTTACGCCACTGTGAGCATGCTGGTGTTTTATTAAAATAAAATAAATTTAGTCAAAGTGACAAACCCATTCCTTTAAAAAAAATGATTTAAGAATCCCATTGGCACAGTTGTTAACGTCTTGACGCTACTCTTTACTGGCCTTAATGTGAGGCTCAAGTGTTAAACGGAGGTAGTGAAGAAACTAAAGCCGTGTAAGAAAAGGATTTTGTGTAGGTCTTAATAGTTTTTTGTTTTTAATTTTTATGTAACACAAACATTTTATTGTGCAATTATTAACAATAATTTGTAACATTTTATTAGCACCGAATGGTTTTTGCTTAATTAAATTGAAGAAACAAAACAATCAAAAATAAAACTAAGCCATTGAGTTCAATTTGTTTACGATTTGTAAAAAGAAATTAAGCTTTAATTAGTCGTTATTAAGAAAATATTCAAATTGCTAGTTACCACTATAATTTTTCCTAATTTCAACTGTAAATGTAGCATTAGCATTTTAATATTCTAAAATAAATGGCTGCTTTTTAACAGTTTTTTTTTTTTTTTTTTTTTATAACAAGTTTGTATATAAAAAAAAAAATAACTTAATTCCAAAGTATTAAATGTTTCTACGTTTTTTAATGGTTGCATATAAACACTTTTGGTATGTGGTACTTTAAGGCAAACTTTCATTTAATTCAGTGCTTTTCAAATAAAAATATGCAATATATTTTTTTTCTAATGTCAGCCTAAAAGTATGTACAGAAATTTCTATTTATTTTAATATGCTTTTTAATCTAACTGTTACATTTTTGCATGCAACTTTTAGCAAAAAATATAAAAAAAACATCCCCCAAAGTATGCAATAAACCTTAAAAAAACTAATTTAGTTTTTATATTCATTTTAGTTAGAAAAATATAAAAAAATATTCAAATAAAAAAAGTGTCTGCATGTTTTTTCTGTATACATATTTTTATTTTAATATCAAAGTATTAAAAACATAAACTACTGAAACACTTTATTTTGTAGTTTTATTTATTTTTTAACATTTTATTTGTTTATAAAAACTCAATTAGTTTTGCAATCTTCATATTAAGGTCAAGTGTGTTTTTTTCTATATTTTTATGTTTTATTAAGGTTAAAGCACAAAACAGAAAATGTTTAAAAATGCAAGAAATATATTTAGAACTTTAACTTGTGGAATTTAAAAAAAAAAATAAATGGAAATACTTTTTTACTCCTTGATAAAAACGGTGGCCCAAACAGGTTTCAAACTGATAAAAAAAATACCTTCTATCTTGAACGTTCAACTTTTTATTTGAGATTAGATGAAACACTTATTTATTTCGCCCCTTTTAACTAACTTTAAGCTGTTCCAAACTATTTTTGAGATTCTGGTCCTAATGGAGCTTTGGCCACCCATGGACCAAAGTAATCGAAATTTTGTGCTGATATTTACACTTACATAAAACTTACATCTGCTTAATTGTTTCCTCGTTACAACTAGTTTTGAAAGCTTTATGCGTGCAAAGGCGATTTCCAGGAAAAGAAACTAAGGCCAATTGTGGATCTAATCTCTTGAAATTTAAATTGGAAAAAGTAACTTCGTTTTTTTATTATTATTCGTAGATCGTAACGAAGCCATATTTTTGATTTTCGGCTTTTCAACTAGTATAACTATAAAGATCTGATAGAAAATATGTTTTTTTTATAATATGGGGAACTTTGGGCCCCACCCGGCACAGCTAGGCACCGTCGGATTGACCTGAAAAATTAGATCATGATTTCTTACACCAAACCTCATATTTTAAACAGTGCAAACAATTAATTAAAAAAAAAAAAATTGCGACCAGTCTTGTGTACATGGTGGCTCAGAATGAGTTATATGGTTTGAATTCTTTATAACATTTTTTAATATTAATTTTTCTTTGTTTTCTTTTATCATTTTGTTGAGAAGATTCAGGGAATTAACTATGGATAACTATACAATCGAACAAGCAACAAAAATTATTAAACCCGATTAATATTATTAAAATGATTAGTCTTGGGTTATGCAAAATGACTAATTTCTTTAATTATTTTGTTTTTGTTTTTTTTTTCAGCGTCTATAACATATAAGGTAGCAGTAAAACGAGCTCGTATAAGTTGCTAAGATAAACACCGTAGTGGACAATTGAGGTGTCCACACCAAAAAAGGTAAAGAAAACCCACCAAATGGTATGGATGATCGTCGGTAGAAAACGTGTAAGCTAGCTGAAATTATAGGCATTTAAAAGAAGTGCTGTACATCGCATATTGAACGAAAAGTTAAGGTGTGCAATATGGGGATGGGGCTTTTCTCAGAGGTTGAAAGCAATCTATCTGATATCCACTTGGGGGTAGCAAGAAGCGATTCCTCTGTCGAAATTCTCAAGCATCTCACAACTTTCGGTCTTAGACCAAGTGCTCCCTGGTAATGTCATTTAGGCTTCCCTCGGGTGGCAGCTAAAGTGAGAAGGCGTACAGTACCGAGTATCCAGAGTGCATGCTAACATCGATGCGTCTCTAAAAACTAGGTGACAATCCAAAAACAATTAGTCGCTGAAACTCAACTGTATTAAGCCGGCCTAGCGGTTTGTTGGCAGTCCCAACTCTAGGATCGGAAGCTTTGGCCTAATCAGTCGATCTTCTTAAACCCAATCGATTACAGAAACGTCCACAAATTTGACGCCCTATGTTCTCAGTTAACAATTGACTTTGTATTCATATTTTTTTTTTAGATTATGGGGACCGCTTTTACTTATCCATCAAGGCAATGCACAAGCTGACACACACACTATAGCGAAGCCTGCAAGCAATAACGTTCGAATAAGCTTATCCACTTCATTCACCAGAGTTAGCTTTTCTCGGACAAATTACTATGGCAAAGTTGTAGAAGATTTTAAAGGAACTTGACAGTTCTTGCTGAAACCCGGGTGTAAAAGCTACTTAATATCGCAATTAGATATTCATTATGTTATCATTGTTCGCCGGCTTATTTTGGGACCGCCCTCCTACATATTCATGCTTCTAATTAGCTTTGCATTGATCTTTTGATAATAAATATTAAAAGACGCTGTATAGAACTGAATGTTAATAGAAACTCTATGGCATTTTGATTATCTTTATTAAAGAATACAAATCTGTAATAAGATCTACCTTGTCGTTTTAATATTATTAAACAGTAACAAACATAAAATAAAGAAATTAATTAGAATTTTATAGTAAACAAATTGTGGCCTCCTGCTCATTCATCGTGCGCCTGTCTGGTTTTCCTTTGAAAGTACAAAAATTCAAAACAATTTTTAGTTTTTTTTTTATTATCATTTTTGGTTTGATTTTCTTTTTTTTGGGTCAGCTCAGGGCATTTTACAACTAAACAGAAAAAGACCTTGGAATTCTTTATAATAAGCCTGTAATAGCCTTACTAACATACACACACAACGAAGATACAGAAAGAAGAGATAAGGCCAAAAGAAAAGCTAAAAAAGCATTAAATATTTTGTTAATGATTAAAGTGGAAATTAAATAAACATTTTAACTTCCTGCGGATACAAGTTTGAAATGTTTTTTTAATGGCTCTTATGCTGGCGGATAAAAAAACAAAAAAAAAAAAAAAAAAAAAACAGCAGTATCATCAACAACAAATAAAATAAAAGTTATCATATAAATATAGTTCTTTTAAGTTTAACAAGTTAAGTTTTGCCACATAATTATTATTTCAGTAGTTTAGCTAAAAGAAGATTTCTTTGTGAGTTTTATTTATACAGCAACAAACAAACTTTTTTAAAGTAGTGGAAAAATGTATTAAAAGAAGTAAAATTTTTTCCTTTGCACAATGACAAAACTTGATTAAGAATCTACTAACGTTTTAAGTATTTCTGGAAGAGGGGCATAGATAAAACAGTGGGGCTTAGATAAAATAAAATAAATAGTTCTAGCAGAGAGGTGTTTTCTTCCTGGGCCTTTTTCATTTATAAGCCTTTTTCATTTATAACTGGAGAATACAGGTGTAACAAATATCTTAAGCTTGGGTGGACCTTTAACTTGTATATCTCTTAAGATCGCTTCTGGCCAAAGTCCGATTATTAAAAATATTTCTCCGGCGAAAACGTAGTGGCTGAAGTTTAAGGCTAAATCGTGGTTAGAGAAGTTTTCAAAATACCCGATTAGGGGTTGATTTTTTGCCTGCAACCTAGAGCAGATTTGGGCTTGCTGACCGAAATCTCTGTGTGCTGTTGCTTATCAATAAAAATAGCTTTTTAAGTTTGATATTACCAGCCTCCATGCAAGATATAAATGTATTTATCTAGACAAGTACCAATATTTTCAACTGTGTGCTGGGTTTTCTGACACATGGGCGATCATAAACCTGGTAAGGTCGACAAGGTAGTTGCTCACATTAATCTTGAATTTAAGCACTCTTTTGTCTGCCACTGTTTCTTAAGTGATCCAGTAGATCTCAAAAAGTATATTTGTCCAAAATCTGCCCCTCTGGGGTGTTTAGGATTCTTTTAAGGATATTTCGCCTTTTTAGGGATCCGACAAACATCCAACATTACTGGGCTCTTGAGCTCTTTTAGTTTCTTGAGTTCAGGTTACTCACAAGAGCACCTTGTAATTGTAGGCTGCCTTTTTGCAACAGAAGTGAACTTTCCTGACGAGTGGATACTGTCGGCGATCACGTAGTTGCCAAAACCACGTGAAGGACGATTTCCACATTGAAGGCAAATTTTTAGCCCTTGTGGGAAAGTTCGGCATGTGGAAGCTCCCTAGGTGCTGTTGCTATTCGATAGATGTTGCTAGTTTTCAATATAGCAAATGTGGCATTTGGTAAATGTATAAATGAAGGACATAGTCGTCAGGATCAACCATGAAAAAGGCAATATTGCACATGAAAATTTGTTTCAAAATTTTTCAAAAATCTGCTTATCTTTTTATTTATAAGTAGCATAGTTTGCGTTTGAGAAAGACGAATTCATGTAAACGGTTCATTTGCGGTTTAATTATTCGACGTGAATTGGTCGTTGATTTGTTTGTCTGTAGAGCTACCTACGTAATACGGATGTTGTCTCACATGCATAGAGGAGCGAGCACATACTTAACAAAAATGTAAAAGATGTAAATCTGTCTATTTTTTGATATCTCTGTCAGAAGATGTCCGTACTGATCGAAGGGTATCGAATACTTAGTCGGCTTTGGAGATTCGAAAAGCTACCTCCTTACTGGCATCACCTGTATTTGTTAGGATGCTACCTAAGTAGCAAAATTATGTAGCCTCCTCCAGTTCACTGTTCTCTACACGGAATTTGTTTGAAGTTACGGTGTTGCAACGCATTATTCTTGCCTGTTTATACTTTTTAACCAGGTTTTGCAACCTCTGTTTCGAGAGATTTTTATATCGCTGCATTATCTTTAAAGCTGTGTGAAAAGAGTCAGATATCTTCTGAATACTCTGACTCTCTAGTTGCTGGTTAAGGACCCAGATAATGACTCTGCTTGTTTGAACTGCATTGAAAACTATAACATCTTAAACGATGTTAAAGTCAGGACTGTGGAGCCGACAAGAAATAGTTCTAACTCTGACTCCATCCGCTGAAATTTTTTAAGTACGACTCCGACTTCAGCCTCGACTCCGACTTCGTCTCCTAGTCTAACCTTGATTCTCAGTGCACATGAGACTGGTCTTTAGTTGACTTTGAACCTTTTTTTTAAATTTTCGCTTGTTACACTTTATTCGAATTTTTGGAAAATGCTAAAAACATATAGCGCCCTGTAGGGAAGGATAAACTACACCAACCTAAAATACGATTTTAATACTAGTGGGGTCAGAATTTTTCTTCCATAAGCAGGGTTGTTAGGCTTTTTTCTTCAAAAATCGTCAAAAGTTTTAACAAAATTCGTCAAAATCGTTATGAACAGTTAACAAAATCGTCAACAAATTATCAAATATTTAAATTTTACAAATTGGAGACAACTTATTATATTGAATGGTTCAAAAATATAAATTTTTAGCAAGAAATTATATTTATGATAAAGACAGTGATATTGTTAAGTTTTATTCTATTTATATCAGCAAGTGGGCTGAAATATATTTTTCATTAGAAAATAAATACATAAGAAAAAATACATTTTCATAAAAACATAACAAACATTTATTTATTTCATTTATCCATATTCAAAAACATTAACTAAAATATAAAATCTAATTTGCTATTAACTCGCGCTATCTTTAAATGATTAATTTTTAGCTTTATCACTAATGCAAATTGTTTTTACTATTGAAGGTGATAAACCAAGGGTTCTTTCAAAATCAAGTATTATTACCCGACTTAAAACGATTTATGACGTCCAATTTTAGTTCCAAACTAGTGCATTTTCTTCACTTTGCACTCATTTTTCTACGCAACTTCTTATTAAGAACTAACTTCTTATTAAGAAATAACTTCTTACTTCCTAACACTCAACTATACTTAGAATAACTTATCTAACAGAATTAAATGGGAATTCGGCTTTTTACACGCAAATAGAAAAATTCTTCACATACGATTATGACTTCAGCGAAAAAATGAAATCGTATGTAGCGACGCAAATCGAAATGATTAAAACGCAAAGCGGATTTATCAAATTTTTAAAAACCGTTCTAAATAGGACCGACGCAAATCGCCGTATCGATGGCATTCATTTAATTGTAGAATTCGAATTACTAGTGCTTCTAATGAAAACCACCTGGTTTGTGATGGGGGAAGAGCTTTTTTTGTTTAATTTCTAAAAATGTTTGTGTTTCGAAAAATGATTTTTACGTTTTGAACTGTTCCCAATATATTTGTTAATATTTCTTGTAAGTGTTTTATTGATGCCAGACAATCGTCATAACACTATTACTTTTAATTTAAAAATCGGCAATCGTCATTTTACTGTATTTTCACAAAAAATCGTCAAAATGACGAAATATCATCACATCAACAACCCTGCCCATAAGTCCTATCTAATGTATTTTTTTTTTAAGATAGACAAGTTGAAAATAACAAAAAGTTCACCACTGAAAGACAATTTTTATTTTAACATGCTGATGTTACTTGAATAATCTGTATAACACATTTCGAAGGCAATTAAATTAGTGCAAGCCTTGTATTATTTTTGGGAAATAGTAGACCTTTTGTTGTTGGACTTGGTGTTGTTTGTCCTAAGGGATTGAACAGTACCAGTACCATCATGGGAGATAAGAACACCAAGCTGCGTTGCCAGAATTAAGATTTTATCTTATTTTTGAAGATTTTTTGAACAAAATAAGATTTAAAGATTTTTTTTTTTCAATTAAGATTTTCATTTTTAGAAATCAAGATTTTTAACTTTAAGTTTGTACAACATACATAATTTTGTTTACTGTTTTTTAAACAGTAAATTTTTAAAACAATGAGGTTTAACATCAGCTTGTTGTCTATTGGAATTGCATACTTTTCTACTTTTGTACTAACATGCATCATTATTTCTGGGCATACAAAACATTAAAAAAGCATCATGTACTCACGGATTTTCATTTTGGGAATATTGATGAAAAACAATTATTTCTGAAAAGAAAAAAATGTATTTTTATAAAAATTTATTTATTAAAGAACAAAAAAGTTCATATATTTATTACCAAAAGGTAAAACTAATGAAACTTAACCCTAGGATTACCGTCTTGGTCTGACCAGACCAAATTTGTGTTTTCCTTGCAATATTTTTCGAATATAACAAAAAAAAAACAAGGGCGTGAGTTCTAAAAATGACACGTGCTGATTCAAATGAAACTAATTATGATTCGATTGGAGCAAATAGTGGGGTGAAATGTAAAAGTCTATGAAATTACTCTCTTGGCCAGACCAAATTCTTGTTTTCTTGCAATATTTTTTCAAATAGGACAAAATATAAAAAAAAAACAGAAACGTGAATTCTATAAATGATATGTTTTGAATTGAATGAATCAAGTTTTAATCAGATGTGTGGTAGATGCGAAAAAGCAATATGCAAAATTAAGGACCACATATTCGATGAATTGCATGTACAATAAAATAATAAAAAAATATATAATAAATTCGTATAATCTAGCATAGTAAGCATTCAATAAAAAAAAAAAAAAACATTTATTTACTTCTTATTTCATTGGGGTTTTTTTGAGCTATTCTAATTGTGCAAGAGGAGTACTTAGTGGTCAAAAGTTACCGAGAATCCTAGGGTTTAGAAGCTTTTGGTTTGAAAGTTCCACATTCCATGTTTATGATAATTTTAATACAAAGTATATATACAAAAGTGCTTAAGAATATCTTTTAAAATCTGTACCAACTAGAGTTGTTCGATTAATCGATCAAACAAAAACAAATTCTTGTTCGAATAATTTTAAAATGTCAATTTTCGAATAACGAATAAATCGAATAAATTATGTCGATTAATCGAACAATTTTTTTTATTAAAAAATAAATTAGTAAAAGACTAATAAGAGATAAAAGCTTAGAATTTGATTTATTGTCATATGTTTTTAGCGATTTTATACAAAATGTAGAAAAAGTAAAAAATTTTGTTTCTATAGCCCTCATTGTAATTAATCTCAATGTTTAGTAAAGGCTAGATTACACTATTACACTTTGTATTAATACATGTCAAAAACTCAAGTAATATGACAAAGTGTGATAGTGTGAATGCAATGTTTCACGAAAATGACAAGTATTATGAAAAAAGGTTTGATATTCATCGTTTTTTGAAAAATTTCTTAACAATAATAATTTTCATTGGATCAGGGTTGAATTTTATTTCATGTGTGAGTGTTTATAGTTTGTGTGATGGTGTGAACATAAGCTGTCATGTTAAATTAGAATTTTTGACAGTCGCAACAAAACTCATTAGATTTCTATCTCACAAAGTATTATGGAATACGTAAGACTTGTGAGGAAGTGTAAGCTAGCTTTAAGCAAAAACCGTGTTAAGTATTCAGTTTATTTCAAAAATGTATTTTATGTTCGTATTAAACAAATCTTTGACAAACAATTGCAACAGCTGTTTTCTTTTTAAATCAAACGTTCAACAATTTTCATGAAATGTTTATTAAGTTAGTCAGAGCCGTTTATATGACATTTGAGATGATTAAGATGACAGATGATAAAGAAAAAAAAAACGCAAGAAACAAATTTATATTTCTTTAAAGTAATAAAAATTGATAAAAATACTTTAATAAAGTTATCAGAAGATCATTTTAAACATATTAATTATGGAATTGTGAAAATTTACGAGTTATTTAAAGTAAAAAAAAAACATTAAGAATAAATCGTGGTCGGTTGTACACGCTAGGGTAGGGTTGCCATACGTACTGTTTTAAGCAGTACATGTACTGATTTTTTGCAATTGTACTGTTTTATGCACAACTCCTAAAACAGTACGCAAATGTACTGTTTTTTACACTTTGTACTGTTTTTTGTACTGTTTTTTTTTGCTCAGTCTATATTTAACAGAACTGGCTTACAAAAAATTATGTTGTGTTAAAAAAAAAGTTCTAACATAATAAGAGTTTTTACGCTGTGGTCATTGTTTTCTCATAAATACACAGTACAAATCTAAATTATAATGGGTGGCTCGTAGCAGTGGTATATTTCGTGTTGTTATGATTTTATGGCTACCTCTTCCAATAGTCTTTCCCTTTCCACACCTGAGAAAGACAAAAATAAATTTTTTTAAGTACTAAAAAATACTTATTCCAAAACAGCTATCGTTAATTTTTAGAACTTTTTTAATTTTCGGGCATGTTCTGGAAATCGAAATCACGTAAAATGGAAAACAAACAAATTTGGAAAATTATCCGTGTTCAAAATTTATAAAAATACCTAATACCTTTGAGGACCACGTTTCTTTACCTAAACAACTGAAATAAGAAAAAGATAAGTAAATTTTTACGAAATTTTTTTTGAAAATATTCATCGTTTTCAATTGCACTTGATTTTAAATATTTTCAGATTTTGTGAAATAAAAATAAACCAAACTATTTTTTTTGGATTTTATAGATTAATGGCCAATTTCACCAAGTTCAGGGGGCAAATTATGGCAGTCGTGATCGAATACTTTTTCGATTCGAAAGCAATTTTATTTCTAATTTCCTCTGTCTATACTGAACGGATCGAAATTATTTTTTTAGTATTGTAAAGCATTTATTTTAGTTTTCACAACACTGAAAAAATAATAACGATTCGTTCAGTATCAACTGAAATAACATTGCCTTCGAATCTAAAAAGTATTCGATAACCGCTGCCATAATTTGCCCCCAGGTTTAATTACCTTTCCTTATAAAAGTCAAAAAACCTATTGTTTTAGTAATAGTTAATTATAGCTGAACTTGGTAAAATTAGCTGTAAATAATTTAAAAATTATTTAAAATTGGAAAATTAAATTAGGAAACAAAGATTTTCTCAAATTCTATATGATTTGTGCAACTATGTGTGTAGTGAAAATTGCTTTAAATACGAATATGTTTAAAGAAAATCGTACTTACAAAATCAATGAGTTGATTGTTTTGAGCTAAGTAAGGCTTTTCTCCTTTCTTATATGGCTTACAGCAATGTTATGGTTTTCCTGGCCAAATGCTTCGTTTGTGGTGTTTGCTTTTTAAACGCAAATGGAGTAATTTCATATGTATATTTATGAAATGCCATAAACTGGAAATAATTCCTTTGACGTTACACATTTAAAGTGTATTTCTTTCTTTATATAATTGTTTTTGCATATTCAATCAAAAGTTTAAAATATTTACCCCAATTTCACCAAGTTCAGTTAAAACTAACTATTACTTTAACTTCCAGCTTACAATATGTTTTGACAGCTTGAACTGATAGTTTATTATAGCTGAACTTGGTGAAATTGGGGGTTACTTATTAAAACAAATGGTAATGTTGTCGTCAAAAAAAATGTACTGTTTTTTTCTTGATTGTACTGTTTTTATGTATTCAATGTACTGTTTTTCCGAATTTAAAATCTGGCTACCCTACGCTAGGGGTACGTTCATGGTGACCGATTCTATTTTATACACAGTTTGAGGTATTTTCAGCGGATTCGATGTGATTAATGAATTGATTTAGTTGAAATCATGTTGATTTGAAGTGATGAACAGATAACTTCAATATATGGTTTATCATCTCGATTTTGATGTGATAAGAGCTTAATCACGTTCGAGTTGCTTAAACGCTTTTGAAGTATGAACATAGTATAAGTGTCACAATATTACAATTGAAAACGATGTAGTTGAAGATAATGCAATTACATCAAAAAATATGCCGAACTTATTCCAATGGAAAAATACAAAAAAAGACAGCGGTTGTTTTATAGAAGTTTATACTATGTTCACACTTGGGTTCTTAAACGCGTTGAAGCAGCTCGAACGTGATTAAGCTCTAATCACTTCAAAATCGAGATGATTACCCATACATTGAAGTGATTTGTTAATCAGCCCCACATTGATGGGAAGTATGTCTGAAACAATGGCATGTATTTTGGCCGAGTTCCTTTTCCTATTTTTCTATTAGATTCGCTTGAAGGTTGGAATTTTAAATGTAGTTCACTTAATGCTTTTTCCACAGGAGCTACAGTATATTTCCAGTCACAATGAACATCGCTACAAACATATTTTTCAATTTACGATTTATAAAAAACAAATATGTCAAAGCAAACTTGTTTAAAAATTTGCATTTTTAAATTCCCTAATTCGACTCTATTTCATCAACGATATCTTGGCGCACATCAAACAGAAAATGCGAAGAGATAGATTTGAAAATGTCTGGCGAGTGGAAAGAACCAGTTTTGTTGCCAATTTTAGATCACATAAACATTCTAATTATTTATTCTCATAAAGTGCTAAAAGATTTGTCAAAATCAATTGTTATCTAATATTTTTATTTTTGAAACTTATTTTCTGACTTCAAAATTTTTAGAGCAGAATCCTTTAAAAAAAATTTTATTTTGAAAAATATTAGAAAAGTTTTTATGTCGAAAAATTTTGGAGTCGAGTCGCGAGTTTTTGTGGGTACTATGACTCCGCTTTCTGGTACAAAAAAAATATATGGAAAATATAAAAATGTCTTTTATAACATTCAAATTTATTTAGAATGTCCATTGTATAGCCGGAATGTAATCCCGCAGTAATTTTAATAGACAGTTTCTAAAATTTATTGCAAAAATTTAACCCGGCGTAAGAAGTGTCTAGACCAGACTGTGCTCTCACTAAATATTTGTTTAATAAAAAATTTTAATTAAAATATTTGCCAGCTAAAGAATTTAACCGTTTATTTTCTATATGGCTTGTTAAATATTTTTCTATAAAAATTTCGACTTAAAATAAAATATTAACCAATTTGTACAGGGATAGGAAACTGTGCGTAAAAATTTCATGCTGAATGTGTTTTCGTTAATCACTCATCCGTACATATTTTCAAATTCGGACTTGAGCAAAAAATTCAACTAAATACAGCACTTAATAAACAATTTATTTATGCTTTCATTTCTATTTGTGTCATATTAATGCCGAAAGTAAAAGTAAAACTAATCCTTTGAAAAATTAATGCCTATCATTTGGTTATTATTAATTACTACACTTAATACACCATTTTTAATCCTGGCCATAACTATTCATAAATCTTTTTAACACTTCTCTAATTTGTGAGCAGAATTCCAAACAAAACTTTTACATAAAATTCTATTTAATCATTTTGTTACAAAAATAAAGACAGCAACAAAAACTAAAGCATTAATCAACAAGAGCAACAAAGTTCGTGAAAACCCCGAACAACAACAACAACAAAACAAAACTTTTTTCCAAAGAAAATGGTAAAACAATCAAATATGAATGAATTGAAAGTCTGAGAAAATTAATAGAGGATAAATGAATGAAAAGAAAAGAAATTTGTTGCATTCAAAAACAGTGATGCCATTTAAGTGTTTTCTTTTCCTATTTATGCGCCAATTAAATTTAATTATGTATATAGGCATACATACACGTATTTCCAAAAAACCACTTTTAAGATAATTTTTTGAGATTTGACGAAGTTGTTTGGTGGCAAACGGTGCAGAGAAGAAAGAGGCATGAACAAAAAGACACGGTTCAAGGCGAATTCAACTACAGGTGGACACGAAACGCCATACACTACCCAACAAACACGAAGTCAAACCTTTGATATGAAATGACTTTGTCATTTGACATCAAACACAATTCTCAAACGTTTTTCAATTGTTTGATTTAACATTTAAATTCAAATTGATAATGATTTGAAAATAAACATTTGATATCAAATGTTTTATCAATTTGATGTCAAATGTTTGTCAAATGTTAAATCAAATCAAAAATAAACTTGGCAAAAATAAAGCGAAAAATAAATGTAATCATTAAAAATGGCGATTAAAGGTAAATTTTTTACTTTGCGGTTACATGTGTTTTTCTATTAAAAATAAATTTTAATATAAAGTGAACAGCTTATTTCTTGTAAAAAATAAAATTATTTGTGAGTAATTTCAATGATTAAAAATAAGAAAAAAAGGAAAATAAAACGGGAAAGTGAAGAAGGTTTGTTGAACGATCGCGGTGCTACAATCCTCAAAATAAAAGGGAGCCAAGAAGTTTGTCTTTCCAAGAATTAGAGGACATTATTTAATCTTTAAGCTATGGTGCCGAATGTTTATCTCACAGTTTATTTAAATAAATAATAAATTTATATTAAAAAAAATAAAATATTTTTATTTATATTCCACATTGTATTATAATCCACATTTGAAAAACATTTGAGAATTACGTTTGAAAGCAAGTTGAAAATAAAGGCATTTTTCAATTTGAAAATAATTTCCCCTTTTTGTTGAGAACGCTATGATTTTCAAATGATTTTCAAATCATTATCAAACGTTTGTCGTTTGAGAAAACGTTTGATTTCAAATCATTTTCAATTTGAAATCAAACCTTCGTGTTTGTTGGGTACTCATCAAGCATTGTAGTATTAGTGAAAATGTGTTTGTATGTGTCACACTGACGATGCTGGATGGAAAATCAAAAAAATTAGATATGACGGCGAATATTACGACCAGCACACATACACGATGAATTCGCCCGCTGGACAAGCATTTGACAAGTGTATTTGACCCTTTAGTGTTTTGTAAGGAATGGTTGAAATTTCGAATTGAAAACATTACCAATGAAATGGAAAAAATACCATGTTGTTTTTGTTATAGTATTGACACCCTTGTAGTTAAATTCGCCTTGACTCGGTTTGTCTATTACATGTCGTTTTCTTATATTTCTATTTAGACAAATTTATTTTTTTCTTGTTACCTTTTATTCTTACTTTGAAGTAACAGGTTCAAAATATACTGACACATTGATCTTCCGTAACAAAAAGGACCGGCAGCGTTCTGGATAATCAATTTTTCCCGGTTACTTGAGTTGTTTTTTGTGTGTTTTCTTTTTTTTTATGTTTAGACTTTCGTATGTTGTATTTTAAATATGTTAAATAATATGAGGCAAAAGTAATTATTCACATTTTTTGATTGTTCAAAATTAAACGAAACAATTAAAATTTGTTTTTAATTACTGATACATAACTTATTTCCTGGATAATTGATGTTGTCGGTTAATCGACTTACAGATAATCAAGGCTCTACTGTAAATAAAACAATCTTATATACCCTTCACCATTGTGCGAGCAGAATACAGAGCAACTAGACAAAAACTAAATAAAACTGGTTAATATTTTTTTTAAATCGTTTTTAGAACGTACAAATTAAAAAAAAAAAAATCTCTTTGAAAAACCAAGATTTGAACCAGAGGACTAACAGTTTCTAAACTCAACCCCCTAGACGAGTGAACCATAAACGAACGTTGTTTGAATATCATTAAAATGAAATATGTCCCGAATAAGACACAACCGGTTTTGAACTTCGCTTTCCACAAGGACCCAGAATATATATACTTTTAAATCGTTTTTAGAACATACAAATTAAAAAAAAAAATCTCTTTGAAAAACCAAGATTTGAATCAGAGGACTAACAGTTTCTAAACTCAACCCCCTAGACGAGTGAACCATAAACGAACGTTGTTTGAATATCATTAAAATGAAATATGTCCCGAATAAGACACAACCGGTTTTGAACTTCGCTTTCCATTAGGACCCAGAGTATATATACTTTATAGGGTGTAGGATCAATATTGTAGAAATTACAAACGGAATGACAAAGTTATTTATTTTTACCTTCGGTGAAGGGTATAAGAAGAGTAATTTTTGGGAATTCAGTATTTCGGTTATAACTCAGGCATTTTTTTAACCGATTTGACAGATTTATATACCGACGTGTTTAAGAAGAAATTTGCCATTTAATTGAGTTATAAAGTTTGGACTCTATGGTTCCCGAAAGTGGGCATTTAAAAAAAAAAAAAATTAATTTTGGTCATAACTTTTTTGTATCTGAACCGATTTTTCCGAGTTTTTTATAAAAACTAAAAATTTCCGATATTTTGGTATATAAGTCATATCCATAAGACATATGGCAGCCCTAAAATTTAGGTTTTGATAAAATTTTTAATTATTTTTGTACGGGAGGTACCACGCCCACTTCTCCAATCCCGCCCACATTTTGCAGGATGGTGTGCATTGACAATCTTAATATGTGTACCTAATTTGGAAACTTTGGCTTTTGGCGTTCCCCAGATATACAGCAAAAAGTAATAAAAATACAACAACCACAAGGGATTTTTCGAAAAAATTAGAGGTAGTCGTGGTTTTTTGCTCATTACTCAGCCATTTTTTAACCGATTTGACAGATTTATACAGTGACGTGTTTAAGAAGAAATTTACCATTTACTTGAGTTATAAAGCTTGGACTCGAGGAGATCAATGGTTCCCGAAAGTGGGTATTTAAAAAAAAAAAAATTTAATTTTAGTCATAACTTTTTTGTATCTGAACCGATTTTCCCGAGTTTTTTACAAAATATATTCTACTAAAAATTTCCGATATTTTGGTTTATAAGTCATATCCATAGGACATATGGCAGCCCTAAAATTTAGGTTTTTATACAATTTTTAATTTATTTTGTACGGGAGGTACCACGCCCACTTCTTCAATCCCGCCCACATTTTGTAGGATGGTGTGTATATACAGCAAAAAGTAATAAAAATACAACTACCACAAGGGATTTTTGGGAAAAATTAGAGGTAGTCGTGGTTTTTTGCTCATATCTCAGCCATTTGTGGACCGATCTTGCTGAATTTCAATAGCAAACAATTCCGGACCATATGTGACATATATGGGGTCTTCAGAAAATCCATTTCAACGGACAGACGGACATGGTTTAATCAACTTCGCTCCTCATAAGGACCCAGAATACATATACTTTATAGGGTCTTAGATCAATATTGTAGAAATTACAAACGGAATGACAAACTTATATATACCCTTTCTACCTTCGGTGAAGAGTATAAAAAGACGTGCAACTAAAAATCATCGTGCGGGTGCAAAGGATATTTGGAAGTTGATTAAAAAAGAACAAACGACGTTGTAATTGTGAGTTACATTTGAGGCTATCAGCGCAGAAGTTGTGTAGTCCCAGACTAGATGAGATAATGAGGAGTTAACACTACTCTTGCACTATAGTACTTGGTTGTAACGGCCCGTGCAAAAACTATGTTTCTAGCGCCACCTGTTTTGGATACAAAAAGTTGGCTTACTCGACTATTACACTGTAAAGAACAGTGCAAAGAACATATCTTACACCAGAACCGTAACCAAAATTAATTGTGTGTTACACAACTTCTGCGCCGATAGCCTTATTTATAAACACTTTTTTATTTAATAAATACAAAAAAATAAAATAATAAATTTTGTGCCATAATTGACTTTTTTTGTCCAAATGTACCTCAT
Organism: Pollenia angustigena; assembly: GCA_930367215.1. NCBI lineage: Eukaryota > Metazoa > Arthropoda > Insecta > Diptera > Polleniidae > Pollenia > Pollenia angustigena. The sequence continues at coordinate 288,937,806 of OV884056.1, forward strand.
TTATTATTGTAGTCTTTATTTATCTATTAATTTATTAAATTTTTAAAATGGTACCAAGTGTAAAAGATGTTACCCTCTTTTACCCCATCAAGTTTTAATTTCACGATTTGAAATTAAATTATTTTTACTGCAGGAAGGAATTTTACAACAAGAAGTTAATTAAAATTTATTGATAGTTTTTATTCTTGGCTGAGCTGAGCCTCGAACTCGGGTTGAAGTTATGTTTCCAGAATAACCACATTCTCATCATCAGAATTCTTTGTGTTCTACCCTCTACACCACTGCGCTGCGTGCCAGTCAACAGTAAAACATCAATCTTTAACCAATTGTATTGGTGGTTTGAAATTTTCCATAACGATAGTTTGAAATATTTGTATACTTTTTCATTGGAATTCAAAGCTATGTCATATTAACTAAACAAATATATAGCTTTAAAAATTATTTTTTTTTTATACAATTTAATAACATCTTTTAAGTCCACCGGCAACACTGTCCAAACAGCATCAGCAGCATAGTTCCATCTTAGAACAAAGATAATAAATAAGACATTTTAGTAACATTTTTCAAATCCACCGGCAGCACTGTCCAAACAACATCAGCAGTAAAGTTCCATCTTAGAACGAAGATAATGAATAAGACGAAGATTTTGATGATTTTTTTTTTAACTTTCTACTGAATTTTAAAAGTGAAAGTAAATGGAGATAGTTGGAATTATATATGTTATATGTAAGAAACAGTGATGGCAAAAAATCAGGAATAAGAATTTTGAGATTTGGTCTGTAGAAGAATTAGTGAAAATATTTACAAACACTACAAGTATTTAGTCTTTATGGGTACTAAGAAGCAAATTCGAGAAGGGTTCCTACATCAGATGTACTTTCAAGTATAAACCGATTCTTTAGAATTTTATAAGCTTAATTAAGAGTATCTCATGCTGTATTTTATACATAATATTTAGAAAATACACATTTTGGAAATTTTTTAGGGAGCGATATTGTTATTGAGCAATATTTAATTATACTGGAACCCACAATGATATCCAGGGGCCTAATGACATGCCATTCAGGGACATTGTGAGACTTTTAAAAGTGCCATAGTGTCCGTGGACATTATGACACTTTTTGGTACGTGGACGTTATGACACGCACCTCCGCAGTCATTCTTTAATAATTTTCATGGCATATTTTGAATTCTTCAAAAGCATGTTTTGTGCGCATATTTTTTAATATTTAATACATAAAAATTCGCCACTAGTGTTAAGTATAAATTTTGTTAAGAAGCAACTTTAATTAAGAGGTAGATACATTTTTTAGTTATCTTTTATTGATTAGTTATTTAGTATTTGTTAGTTATTTTATTAGCTTAAATTGTTATTGTTTTAGTTATGCACACTTTTAGTGTGAAAATCAATGTACAGATGTTATTTTAAAATTTTTGTTCATAATTGTACTTCAACCCCACTGTAAATACTAGAATGTTCGTTATAAAATAACTTAATTTATTGTCACACCTTAAAGTATGCCTTAGTGTATGATGCATAATAATTCAATTAATTCAGCCACAAAGATAATGCATAATAGATAATGCATAAGTTTAATTAACAAAATAGACGTTAGGGTCTTTAAGTTCCAGACTGTGTCAAGTTGATACGCATCACGCGGAGAAAATTATAAACATTGAAGCGTGTTGATCACAATAATGAGTTGTGAATAAAAGCTCTAAATTGCGGTTGTTAAAGTATATACTTTAATCTGTTCCATTTTGACAAAACATCTTAAGTCGAGATAAGATAGATATCAAAAAAGTTTTAAAAAAAACTTAGTGAAAAAATTATTTTTATCAAATAATAAAATAAACTAAAATTAAAGAAAAATTTCGTTTTTAATACAAAATTTTAAAACCGTACAAAAAACTGTTTTCTTAATGAAAATTCGTAAAATTACCAACATTTTTTTGAACTTTTTAAATTTGACTTAAGATGTTTTGTCAAAATGCCACAGATATATAAATAAGTGTTATACATTTAAGTGTTGTATTTATTTAGTTTTATTTGATTTGCAAATACGAACTTGAAACGGGTTACTATAAAGAAAATAAACCAAAACGTTATTGAAGGGCAGTAACGTAACAAATACTTAAAAAAACGACGACTACTTTTTAACCCCACTGTATTTATAAATGAGTATTTTGTAACAAACCCCATATTTTTAATAATGCCAGCCACACACAGACGCAATATGAAATATCATTTATGTTTATATTGTTTTAGTTTTGTTGGAAGAAAAAACTGTATAGCAAAACAGAGTACCGAATAAAATTAAAAGCAAACAGTCATCACTGACACATGTCGATTAGTATTTAACATTAATTGATATTAATCGCCGATGCCTCTGTTAAATAGAGGGAAGTCAGAAAGAGAAAAACAAACTTTCTTCTTCTTTGTATTAAGTGATAGTTTAGTATCATAATCATCATAATGATAATTATATTGATGGCTTTGCTGATGGGCGAATGAGGCAAAAGTTTTGCCAAAAACAATTGCTGCTAATTATTTTGCTATTTGCTATAATAGTTTGTGGGTTGCTATAAAAACATATCTAAAAATTAATTTATGACGATTTGATAAGTTGGGAAAAATTTATTTTCATGTTTTTTCTATCTGTTGCTTTTGATCGATTGAATAAATATTTCTGATGTCCAGCTATCTCATAAAAAATATGAATGCAGACAAGTTAATGAAGTTTTATTAATAAGCATTAGATTAAATAACAGTTAAGATATTAAAGAAAAATTGAAAACATAATCAATTAATAGAAATTAGATGATAGATTTCTGTTGTCTACTATTTAAATAGATGGAACGTTCTTTGAAGAAGTAATAAAATAACAATTAATTTATTTATAATAAATCCTAAATGATGTCTAATTAATGCTAATTAATAAAGGAAAGTAATGTAAGTCTGTTAATGAATGGCTTAAGCTGTTGGATATACACAAATACATTTGAAAATTGGCACAAAATTTGTCATCCAATGTTTTTTGGCTGTAATATTTTTTAATAAAGGAAAAGCATAAGTTTTGCTTTCAAAAATCATTTGAGTTAAGTGGCCGTCGCACAGTGGCTGAAAATCGTTTTTCATTGGCCAAAAATCTGTAACTTTTGAACCGAAGGAGATATTTTAGTGAAATTTTAATCGACAGTTAGATTCTTAAACTTTCTTCACTTTAAATTTCATTAAAATCGGTTGAGTAGTTATTGAGAAATTTAAGGTCAAAGTGGAACTTTAAATTTTTTTTTTAATTTAGCGTGCAATATGGTTTTTTTAATTCTTTTAATTATTTAAAAATGTAATTTTTTGATTTAAATAATAATCATTAACATTTTTTGTAATAATGTGACACTCAAAAAATTAAATGCTTACTATAAAAAAAATTTTAACATAAAAAAAAATAGTAAAATCCACTGGAAATTTTGCTATTATTGCTGAAAAATAAACAATTTTTTGCTTTCAAATTTGTTTACACTTATTTATTCTTATTTATTAAAACATTTCATACATATGTGGATAATGTATGAATAATAGCAGCAATAGATTTTAATAGCTTTTGTAACAACGTGAGCTTCTATTTATTATTATTTTTTACTAATACAATGTCTGTCTTTGATCTAATGAATTTTAATTATTGTTCATTTAATTGAAAGATTGATTGCAAATATTCCATATTTTGTTCTGTGTTATTTCTGTTCTTAAGTAGTTTTTTGACTTCTTCATCTAAATCCCGATGTTCCACTTTCTATTGATTTCGAATACTGGAGATAAACGGATCTGACGTTGCCAATTATATATTAATCTTCATTAGTGGAATTTCGTGAAATTTTTCTCTCTATAAAATCTGTAATCCTTATTCCTTTTTTCCTGAGCTTCCTCTGATAAATCTCCAAGTGGCACCAACTGATATTTAATGGCATCTTCTCCATGATAAAGGATTTTGTGAAATGTAGCAGACATATTTCTCCATGGGTACTTGGTTGTATATATTTTTGCAGTTTCCTTAGCAAAATCTCCAAATTTTCTAGAGTCAATTTCTTCATTGCAAGTACTTCTAGGATTATTTTAAATCTAAAACTAAGGTTAAAATCAACACCTGTTATTTCAGATGCTGTTTCTGGATCTGAAAAGAATCTTCTTGCGGTATTGCCATCATTTGTATTGCCTGACCCTTGTTTCTGCTGATCTATAATCAACCCAAATTTGCGATATTCATCTTGAACATGTTTCCTTTTTGAACTTCTTAACTCCTTGTTGGTTTCGTTGTTTCTTATTGATCCTGAAGATCCGAAATCCAAATCATAACTGATTTTAAGTATGTGTTCCATAAGTCGTATTCTTGCATGTAGTGGTGATAATCCAAATTCATGTGCATCAGTATTATCTAATGATTTTGTCGGAACTTGGTTTAATTGGCTTGATGTTGCATGGCATATGATGCAGCTGGATGCAGCCTTCGTGTTAGTCAAAGCCTGGCCTACTTTTCCATCTATCATTGTTAGCACTAATTGGTAGCTAACTTCAATTTGCTGCACATCTAAATCTAACTGTAATGGCTGTAGCATTGCAATTTGGGCCTTGATATCACTAACTTCTTTATTAATGGCATCATGAGTTTCTTTTTTGAATTCAAATTTTATAGGTCTGCAATATTTCGTAGAAGATGGTGTCTCATTTTTCCAAATATCCTTTGTTTGCGTTGTACTTGTCGAAGGCTCTGAATCTTCCAAAATCTTTTTTAATCGCAATGGTACAAATGATACCATGAACATATCTGAGTCCGAAATATTTTCACTTGTTTGTATTGTTTTTGTCCGGAAGAACCATCACAACCCCATTTACAAAAAAGAATTAACTTTGTGTCTCCATATTTCTTTAACTCATTTCCTTTTATTGATTGTAGCAAGCGTTCGGATGTGTGATCAAGTAGAGATTGTAGTTGTACCTCTGCCGAAATTGATGTGATTGTAATAGTGTCCTTTAATGGCAAACAGTCCATTTTAGCAGATGTTATGTGATGATATGCTGGATACAGATTTGAGCCTTTTTCAATCGCACGCAATCTGAGCTGTATATATTGCTGTTTTGTTAATTTTAAATCCAGAAATAATGCTAATGCCTCCTCATTTGTGAATTGTTTTGCATCGCTTGGAGTTGGTATTCTTTTAAGAATCCGTTTTGTTCTCAATGGACTAGCTTTAACAACTTTTTCAATGATATCCACTTTTGTCAATTGTTTCTGTGATCGCAATTGATGTGGGAAAGTATCTTGAATATTTTCATATCCGATATCTTCATTTATATCCTTAAGCTTCCGCCTCTTGGATATATCGCTACAGTTGTCCAGCGATTTTTGTGGTCTCCCACGTGTGTTTTGATTTGAAGTTTCTGAAGCGATCTGGACAGAAAGTTCGTTCTCTAACCAGTTTGCAAAGCTCTTATAAAATCTATCTTTGCTGTTATCAACTTTCCTGTATCGCTGTTTTAAATGTTTGATGAAAACATATAATTTATTTTCTAAGTCCGATTGTATTTCAGTGCTATAGGAATTTAAGTTTCCTTTTTCTCGAATGTAATTTTTAACATCTTCCTCGTTTTTGTTTCTAAAATACTCTCCGGCCAATTCTTTATAGCTGAAGCTCTCCATGTTTATGAAAAACGTTGTTATTGCTCAGATATATTTTATCCACTGAGTTTGCATCCGAATGTTAAAAGCAAGTGACATTCGGATGCAAACTCAGTGGATAAAATATATCTGAGCAATAACCTTTTCATACTTTTTTTCATACCAAGTACAGGTAGAATAAAAAGGATTAAAAAACTTAAAATCCTTTTATTTATATGCTATAAAATACCTGACACAAATTTAACAACGCATTGCATAGCTATAGGGTCATGAACTATTATTGGAGTCATAAAAACAGATAAAATAAAAAGATCAAACAAAATTTAAAAAGCCCTTCTAAGGTGGGAGTCACAATATACCTGTTTAGCGTAAACGCGTGTATAAGCTCTTTATTCTACTATAGAATACGCTAGTGTGAACGTAGTGTAACGGATAAGGATGAATCAGGGTAGCTATACGTTTTTCTGATTGTGTAACATTAATAAAATTTTTTATATGTACTGCCTGTATTATCTTCGATCACGATCAATTTTCCCTATATCATAAAATTTTTTTGAAGACAATAGCACATGATTTCTGTTACTTCTGCAAACATTTTTGCGGAATAAAAAAAATTGTAAAAAAACAATTTAAAACAAATTTTTTTTTCTGAGTAATTTCATTATAATTACCTTTCTATCAGTGGTTTTACCTTCTTAATCCCTTTTGGGCTGCAAAAGTTCTATTCTTCTAAAGTTGAAATATGACAAAAAAAAAGTAGTTTAGAAATTTTTTTTGGAGTAATTTCATTAAAATTAAAAAAGTGTTAAACAGCCGGGTCCAAACGGGTACAAGAGTATATACAGGGTAAAAGAAAACACTTTCACCTTTCTATCAGTGGTTTCACCTTCTTGGTTCCTTTTGGGCCGCAAAAGTTCTATTGTACTAAAGTTGAAATTTGACAAAAATATAGTAGTTTAGAAAATATGTCCTAGCATCTCAAATATAAATAACACAACAGTCGCAAATATATTTCCTAAAGATAACAAGACTACAAACCTGGCAGAAAAGCAAGCAGGTCATTACCGCTTATAGTTTTTGTGCAATGATAATTTCTTTCGGATTAAATATTAAAAAAAAATACTTTTTTCTGAATTAAAAAAAAAAGTCGTGTTTAACAACATGTCACACCCACAATTACCAATATTTTGACCAAATTTTTTGGCTACCTTAGTTTTAATATGTTTAATATTAAATCAAATTAAAATTTTTGAAATCGGCGACAAACAAAAATTGGATTTTGGCCAATGAAATAAAATTTTCAGCCACTGTGCGTCGCCAGAATTGATGACCATACGTTCCCGTTTTATGTCATTTTCCACTACTTGTGTTAGAATCGTCGGCGATAGGTTCCCGCATTTTTGAAGGAAATTCGTTTTGAGGACTTCAAGTTTCTGTGGCTTTTTGTCATTAACAAAAAAGCCTAGAACGATTAAATCGTGCTATATTTCCGACCAAAACAAGTCACAAAAAAGAGATTCGGCAAGCTTGGATTGCAGTCCTCAGCAAACATTAACAATTATTCAGTGTTTGTAAGGAGTACAGCGCTCGTTTTTTACCGCCATATGCAAAAATTACAGCATCTTCTTTGTTGCTACCTTATAGTTTACTTTATACAATTAAAAAAACAATTATTTTTTTTTATATGTATGTTCACGGAAAACTTAACTGTCTGCAAAAGGGTTACTGAAACCCTATTGTTGTTGCCGCAATCTGATTATAAATTAATAAATCCTCTTTATTACCGATACTACCACGTAATGGATTCCCAGAATCATTTAATTGTTATTATAATAATTTATATGTTAACCGCTTATGATGTTTTCTTTTCTCAAAAAATTTGTCATGAACTTTTTCTTTTTTGTATTTCTTTAAGTAGAAAAACCAGAATCAATTAAAATAGATAATCAAAACAAATTTCGATCTACCAAAGGTTAAATACAATTTGGTTTAAAGATTGATGTTTGAATATTGACTGCCAGCAGACGTCAATGGCTGTGAGTGTTAAACGGCAAAACCCTCTGAAGGGATTGAGTGGTAACAATTGAAACATGTTAGGGTAACCTGTCCGTGAAAGCCTGGGTTCGATTCCCGCAGAAGTCAAGAACAGGGTTGCCGAACATGGTCTTTTCCGACCAAATTTGGTCGGATATTTTTGGTTTGGTCGGATGGTAGGCCAAACCTTATTTTGGTCGGTTTTAGAAAATTACATATCTCATACAGGGGTGTGCTGGAAATCGCAAACGCAAAACGCAAGAATTTTAAAAGTCGTTTTTTAGTAAGATTTCTGTAATAAAAGAATTTTATGACAAATATTATTCAAACATTTTGCTATTAAACAGAGTTTTTTAACAAAAATTATAAAAATTTGATTAAAAGTGTATTATAAACAGCCTCCAAATTCTTGCGTTTTGCGTTTGCGATTTCCAGCACACCCCCCATAGCTTTTTTACCAAACACAAATTTTTTTTTTTGATTGTTGATGAAACTATGGATATGGCATTGATATTACGTTAGGAGCAAATTACTTTGACGGTGTTAGTTTTTTAAAGGATAGCTTTGTCATCTTATTCGAGCTTACCAAGTCAGATGCCGTTTAAATTTTTCTTCTTATATAAAACTTTTTATCAACAAACAATATTCCTATACAAAATTTGATCAGATTGGCAACAAACGGCGCTCACGCCATGACTGGAACTGTTGGTAAGCTTATAGCTTATTCATCGATGTCAAACGTGACTTCGTTCGCTTAAATTACATTTAAAACAAAGACAATATTGTATAATTTGTTTTCGTTTTAAATGTAAGTCAATCGAACGAAGTCTTCGTTCAGAAATAGATGAACAGGCTAACAGGCATTACTTAGTAATGCAAAAAACATTAAGGTTCTTTTTGGTAATATTTAAAGTTTTCTCACATAGTCCTAAAATAACATAAATAAAAGAATTTCGAGAATTCTGCTCTGTATTGGGTGTTTCTTATACAAGATGGACTTCTTAAAGAAAGATGTTGTAAGAATCGTAGAACAGCGGGATGCTTTGATACTGTATATTGAAACATAGGTTTATAAAGGCAATGGTTTAAGAACTGCAGAACTTGCAGAAAGTATGGATGAGTTCTAAAACAGAGAAAGTTATCAACGCGTATACAATAAGCCAACTATGCATTGTTAAACTCTTTGATAAATTTTTTACGTTCTCTGCAAGGTATTGGATGTATTGGAGCTCAGTCTATGTCTTATTAAGTTGAATACTTTTTTTTAAATTGTACAAACTTACGTTAATAAATGTTGATTCATATTTTATTAGTGGTCTATATGTGTTATTGTATACGATCAATGAATTATTCCAGTCTATAAGCGCTATTAAATGAATTTGTATATATACATATATTTTGTTTAAGTTAAACGTGTAGGACGTTAAATATTTAATAGGTGTGAACATAGGCTTACTTTTTGTTTTTACTATAATTGCATATTACAAAAAAAAATAATATGTAGATTTATAGCTTTATCCAATAAAAATTATACTTCCCAGCCAGCAAAATACTTCGACATTGTCGGAATCAGACATTTCGTGCAAATGTCTGACTTCATTCTTAGAGATTTCGTTCAGATTTCTGTCAGACATTGACTATTCTTACTGTCTGGCCGATTTCTGATCGATTGCGCATGGAAATATCGGGGGGAATTTATGTACAGATATGTCCAATAGAATTCCGACCGAATTCATTCAGATTTGTCTAAAGAGACTTATTATTTTTTAAAAAAATTGTGACAATTGTCATTCAGTTGGAAATAATTTTAATTTTATTTTATTTGTTCAAGATAAAAAGCATAAAAAAGGTACGTACGTGTAAAACTTATAATTATGTACATACATATTTTGCAATAAAATTATTTCTTTCAGCTATCAGTTCGAAAGCAAAAAAATCTCGGCTAACACATCAGAACTGCCCATGCCATTTTCATTAGATTTCTGTTAGATATCTATCAGAAATGCCGACAAAAAACCCAAATTTCCCACGACATGTCTGTCAGAATTCGTGTCAACCACTCCATACGTTTTTGGGTCAGAAATCTGACAGAATTCGTATACGATTCCGACTTTTTTGCCGACGTTTCCCTCAGATATCTGAACGACGTCGGATTATTTTGCTGGCTGGGTTTTTATCAAAAATACATATACATACATATCGTCATATAAAATGCAAAAGGGCCTATGTCCATTTTAAGAAAAAGATAGATTATTAAATAAAAAGGCAGCTATTGTGACTATAACAACGGGGTTTTCTGGTTAATATCGTTACCACATTACGCATGATTGACACTATCCTGAAAAACTGTTTTTGTAATCTCAGTCGTATCGCTACAAAAAATTTTTTAAAAATTATGATAGGCCCTTTTGCATTTTTATGACGATATAATTGGTTTTTAAATATTTCAAAAATTTGGTAGTTTTAAAGGATTTTGGTAGGTTTGGCAGACAATTTTGGTCGGATAAAAATTTTTCAAACGGCAACCCTGGTCAAGAATGAAAAATTATCAATAAATTTTAATAAATTTTATGTTGTTAAATTCCTTTCTTCATAAAAATAATTTAATGAAAAATTAAATTTGATGAACTTTAGTCCAATTTAAATATCAAAATTTGGATTAAAAGCCATAAACAGTTCAACAAAATTACCACAATACTAATCATTATTAAACATTTTTAAAGGAAAAGGTTAAAATATGGATCATCAATTATGTATGTAGAAATGGCAATCAATAAATTATTGGTTTCATCCTCGTCATCTGATGAGAATGAAATGCTAATTATATTTAAATTTTCACCTAAGCGTGATGTTGTGAAAAATAAACTGCCTGTTCAACAATTGCAACCACTCAGTTTTTATTACAGTTTAATCCCGGTTATTCGTAATCGCAAGGGACCGGCCATTTCTTACGAATTATAGTGGTTTTACGAATTAACGGGGTTTTTCAATCTATTTACTAAAACGATAATAAAAAACATAAAAAACAATTGTTAAAATTAAAATATATAAAAAGTATTCATGATACAAACTGATCTTAAGAAAATAAACACACACACAAGCGCAAGCAAATACCAACGCAAAACAAATAGCGGCAAAAAATCATTCTTTCCATGTTTTTATTACGAATTATGAGTGGTAAAGAAGATTTTAATTGCAAAAAAATTACGAATTAGCGAGGGGACCCAAATGTATGGAAATTTTACGAATTAAAGCGATTTTTTCAAGGGACCGACAGTTTATTACGAATTATCGGGAATTACGATTTATCGGGGTACGAATTATCGGGATCTGACTGTTTATTTTTATATTTTTCACGAACGTTTACGTGTTCTCCAAAAGAATATTTTCTATGTAAAAGCGAAACTTGCGGAAAGACTATATTCCTCAAAGACAGAAAGTCTGATTTCACACGTTTCATCTTTTAATGCTCAACTCTTATGTTTTTGGTGAGAGAAGAAAGAAGAAAAGGGGTTAGTACGTTTTGTGTTTTTATTCATTCGTTTGTATATGCACAACGATGGCTGCATGTAATTTGTTTCTTTTCTTTTTCTATTCGATTCGCTGTTAATAAAATTGTTGTTGTTTTGAACCGAAAAAAGTTTAAACCGATTGCTGCGTGTGATTATATTGGCATTTTTAAAAGGGAATTGAAAAGAAGTTGAGACAAAGCAGTTTTTGAAACAAGCATATTAACACAGGCCACAATCGGGAGTGATGTGTCATCGGAGCTACTGACTCCCGTGGTGATAGATAGGATCTCTGGTTTGCTGCGTACCAGTTACGCCCTAGAATGAAAGCTATATCAATGAAGTTTCTAGAACTTTAAAATAGTTTTTTTTTCACTCTAGTCAACATATCAACTTCTATATTAAAAAAAAAAACACAAAAAAGTGTAATTTTACTTACCTCTAAACAAAGAGTAAACATATTCAATAATTTACACGTGTAATTGCGATAATTTTTGCCCTTGTTTATTTGCTTATTGCAAAAAATCAGCAGATGTAATTAAAAAAGTATGTCAATAAACAGAGTTTTAATAGAGGTTTTATCAATTATTCAATCAATACTTGAATACTTTAATTTATTTATAACATGTTTATTCATATTATTACAACTACGAATACGAAAGTATACATATCGTAACCTTAAACCCAAAAGGACCTCCATTGCTTTATTTTTTTCACTTACTTTATTCGCGCAAATCATGTCAGTTTTTAAAGCTTATATCACGCGTATCTCGGGTCTTAAAAGAAGAGATTTTACGCGAAGAATTTCAGCCAAAAATCATGTAATATTTCATAAGAAGTGTAAGCGCTATAAAGCGAATTCTCCCTTAGATTAGTTTTTTCGATGAAGCATAATTTTTTGCTTGGTCTTAGTTAGGCGTTTTAGCGATTATCATATTGTTGGCTTAATAAGAAAACCTGCTAACTCCCTTTCAGCGTATTTTACAGGAAAGACAATAAACTTTTTAAATTTTATATTTGCAGATTGAGAGGAAAACAAAAAAGTAATATGTGCTAAATATTAAAATTATATTAAGGGTTTTCATGATATCGCTTAAAATTGCCATTTGTGCAAATGGGCAAACTCGTTTCATGATGAACCCTTTTAATTTTTGTGTAATTTTAGACAACTAATGTAAGAAATTTCTAAGAAACGTCTATACACAAATAAATTAAACAAGTAAGAAAGTATATTCGGTCAAGCCCGAACATATGATACCCTACACCACAGTATAAAAAAACACATCATGCTTATATGCCCATATATATATGGATTTATCTATGTCTATAAACTTCATTAAAATCGGTTTGAAAGTTTGTGAGAGGCAGAAATCGCCCCCTTCCTCCGCTTGTGCTCCTATTTTTGAAAAACTGTATAGCTTATGTGTCCATATAGATATGGATCTATCTATATTTTAAATTTCATTAAAATCGGTTTGAAAGGCAGAAATTGCTTCTATCTCCCCTCGAGGTCCTTGTTTTTAAATGCATACATTTTGTGTCCATATAGATATGGTTCTATCTATGTTTTAAATTTCATTCAAATCGGTTTGATAGTTTCTGAGAGGAAGAAATATCTTCCCTCGTGGTCCTACGATTCGGACCATTTTCCATAGGCTTAGTTCCTGTGCCAAGAAGATCCTATGGCCCAAATTTTTTCAAATAATCTACAAAATTGGGACCTGTACTTTGCGCACAAACTTACATGTACTGCCAGCCAACCAGCCAGCCAACCGGACGGACATCGTTAGTTCGACTCAGAAAGTGATTTATAAACACTTGGATTTTTCATTGAAAACGACGTTAAAAGCGCTAAAAAATTTGTTTGTATAAATGCACAAATGAACAGCGCAAGTTTACGAGTCAAAATTGTTGGGCAAATGTACAATGTTTGTGTATATGAATTCTCATACAATTTTTGACAGTTCATTTGCGAAGGCGTAAACATGCACAGTTTGCACAGATTGCTAGACTTTTAAGCGATATCATGAAAACCCTTATTATGTTTGAATGCTCCTTGGTGCATGTACAACTTTTTAATTTGATTAAATTTTATATTGTAAGTCTATATTGCTTAAGTGTTAAATTATTGTACTTATTTAATTGCTTTATAATTTTTAAATGGACAATCCCTTGGAAAAGTCGACAAGTAATCGACAAAACGTCTGGAACAAAATATTGTAATTAAAAATTGAATTTTATTTACATTGAAGAAATTTAGGCCCTAAATTCATCACTCTGGCCAAAGGAACAACAACAAAAAATATTTAATAGTTTTACACACTTCAAGACTCAAATTGAAGAAAAACAACATGATGGTCGACAAGGTGTATATGTATTTCCCACACGGCATCAAAATTTAAATTTACTTAAAAAGTGGATTTAGCAGATTTGCATATTAAGCCGACGATACAATCTTCTGTAGATAGGGCCGTTTGTTTTTTGTCAATAAAATCTCTAATTTTGGTCGAAAGATCACAAATTTTTTGTGTTTATGCAAAACATCAGAACCAATGAAAAAATCGATTTTTAATATTTGCTTAAATAGAGCTTTTGCGTTTCACATAACGATATGTATGTTTTTATTTAAATGAAGAAAAATTTTATTTTTTTTACTGAAGTTTTTTTATAAACGTATTTACATTAGGGGTATAACCAAAATAAGAACCAATCATTACGGTATGGGCAATGTTATATTGATATTAAAAATCGATATCAGGGGTCATTTCGGTCCAAAAACCTTCGGCACCGAATGGAATTTCTAAAACACCAAAAATTTTTTTTTTTTTAATTTTTATTACAAAGTAAAAAAATTAAAACAAGCTTAATTAAATAACTTATACATTAATAAAAAAAAACACGAAATGCAAAGACCAGCATGGCTTTCGACGTTAGAATTATGGATTTCCTGTAAAACTGAAAAAAATTATAAGCTAAAACTTCATCGCGATCGGTGCCGAACCTTTTTGAACGCTCGCGAAAAAAGGAAGGCACATTTCTTCATATTTTTTTGTGCACTATCTCACTATGATAGGTCCTTTTTGATATTTGCAAAAAAATGCAAATGGTTATATCCTTAATGTACCTATGTGTATAAATCTGACTGCGAGTAAACAACAATAATGTAAATAATATAATATACATATTTATGTACATACATATGTTTGCATGAATGTAAATTAATATTATTCATACTTGATGACATTTATTGACATGTTATTTGATAATTCATGTCTGTATTTACACATACAAATGCATGTATATATGCATATGTATATAGGATTGTTTACATTTGTATGTGTAAATCATATGTAATCTGAATAAAGTAGGAGTTTTATTGTGTAAATTTGAATGAATGCATGCATGTATGCATTCATGTAAATACATGTGTAGAAAATTTGCATTTCCTTTATTAAAATGCATAAAGACACACATACAAACAAACACAGAGACAAGTGGATAGCTAAGTCCCGTTATATCATTGTCATGTCATTTGTGTATTTGGATTAGCAAGAATTTGCAAACATACAGTTGTGGCCGGTTGTAAAATAATGGTAGAGTTCTAAAATCTAATATGTAAAAAAAAATATTATGAATCCCCTCCAACTGATCGCTAACGATACTAGGCACCCTCAGACATATTTCTTTTTACTGAGCTACCAATAGTCCTTGAAATTTGTGGAGTGATTACACTGTACCACAAATTATCAACAAAATCGTGACCAAATGAATCTGACACTTAAACTTTATGTAATATTGTCCACTGTATCCGAATATGAAGTCAGATTGGTTAAAAGTATAACCATTTTTAAATATTGGCAAATTACCGTTTTTGGCGGTTTTTAAAAAGATGATTTCACTTAAATTAAAGTTTCTTTCGAAATATTCGCCGGATTTTTTATTTCTTTATTTATATTCAAAGATAATGAAATTACTAAAACAACCACATATCGTTCGTAAAAATCGGTCAAGAATTTCACAAAAATTCAATTCAAATTTCACCTTTTTTTAAACCAAACAATAAAGTTTTACGACGTTAGCTTATTTCAATTCGCATATTTTGTGCCGAATAGCATACAAATCAGTAAAAAAGTGACAAAGCTACAGAAAATTATTTGTAATATCCCATTTTTCGATTTTTACCAAATCACAAAAAGCACACCAAGGAAATACGCATATGGGGGATTCACAAGGTGTCATAAAGTCATATGTCTTAAAATAATAACATGGAAAATACGACTGTTGAGAACAACCCCTCATAATTCAGTGTGCTATTTTGAATGTAAATCAGCTGATTTAAAACAAATATAAAAAATAAATATTTACCAAAAATAAAAATATTTTTTAATTCTTATCCATAAATTAATAAATTAAATTAGATCTTACCTGACTATTTTTCAGACGCAAATCAGAAATTAATTTTATTTTGTTTGTTTACCAAACAGCAGAGTCCTAAGCCGATTTAATTTGATGCCGTAAGTGATTTGTTGCTAAAATTGCTAGCCGCAGGTTAAATTCGGATGCTAGCTGGATAAAAAATCAATGGCGACAGCTTACAAAATCTAATTCGGCTCATTACGACGGCACAATAAACATGGCAAGCAAAGTTCTTTTTACTTAAGACCAGGGACCGTAACGGTTATAAGTGGTATAAAAAAAGTTATTTTATAACAGTTATTTTAAGAATTAAAAAAAACTCAATCTTTAACAGTTATTTTTCAACGTAAAAATAAAAGGTCGAATAAACTTTCGGAGTTTTAATTTTTCCGTCTCAAATAAAACTCATTTTAGCGACCTGCGGTCAAATCTTTCACCAGAAAATTTGGAAAAAATAATGTTTGTTAAATTAAACAAATACAAAAAGTCTGTTAAAAAAAAGTAAACAAATAAATTTTAATTAAGACAAAAAAATTAATCTCTTCAAAAGAGTTTTATTTTATGAAGGCGAAATGAGTTTTATTTTAGACGGAAACAATAAAACTCCTACAATGAGTTTAATTTTTGACGGAAACCATAAAACTCTTTTTTTTAAGATCACCACAGATTCTGATACAGCTCGTCAGTTCGAATCTATTGATATATGACACTATAAGTCTCCGTTGGCTCTAACATGAAGAGTTTTTATGTTTAAATTTTCGGGATAACTGTTATTTACGGTCCCTGCTTAAGACACTTTTTGTTTACAAAGCAACAACAATATTTTTAAACCATTGTACAATGTTAGAACATTAGAATGATACCACACCTTGTGAATACCCCAATAGCGAAATGTTTAGTAACAAAAAATATTAAAAAATAGCCTAAAACTTTAAAATTACTATGTGGGTTAATTCACTAAAGCTTCTGTAGCTTTATCATTTTTGCACCAATCTAATTCTTGTTGGGCGCAAAATGTGCGTATTGAAATAGATTAATTAAAATTTAATTCTCTGGTACAAAAAAAAAAAAAAAAAAATAACATGAAAAGAACCAAATTGCAAAAAATCATTTGATTTTTAATGAAGTTTCAAATTTTTTCCCCTGTAACAATGTCATTTCTTGACCAATCTTCACTAGCAATCCATTGTTATTTTAGTAATTTTATTATCTTTCATTAAAAAGAAGAAATACATAATCCGTTTAATATTTTTGAAGATATTTGCATTTAAGTGGCATCATCTTTTTTAAAAACATAAATAACAGTTATTTTTGAATATCTCGGAAGCGGTTCTACTTAAGCATTCTGACTTCATTTTCGGATTCAGCGGGCAATTTTACATAAAGTTTAGGTTTCAAATAGGAGTAAACCCTTTTCAAATATTTATCGAAGACCCCATAAAACATTTGGCTAAGTTCTGGTTTCTTGAGTTATTCTCATTAGACTTACACTTGTCTGTATATTGAAAACACGCTAGCTGCCGAACGACTTAACAGAAAATAATGGTTTTAAACTTGTTTCTAGTTCTGCCAAACATTTTGGGATTAACATTCAGTGCTATCAGTTCGGTAGGAGAAGAGTTATAGTCCTAAATACGTATTTTACAAATTGATATTTCTATTCTGTTAACGCAATCTGTATCAATTAATTTTCTTATTATTATTGCAGAAAATATTTTTAACACAATACATTGATAAACGCATAAGGTATATGGTGTCAAATATAACCTTTTCACTTGTTTACATTAAAAAGCAGATGCCAACGATTATTCCTAGTTGTATGTCTCTATTTAATTAATCATAAAAAGTTCTTAGAAATAATATGGATTTAATTAAATTTATTTCATATTAATTTAATTATGATTGATGTCAAACACACACTTGTGCGAATTAACATCCCAGCAAATCGTTTTTGCTGTAAAATATTTAAGTAAACAAGTTAGAGTGCTATATTCGGCTGTGCCGAATCTTTGACACCCTCCATCGACAGTTCGAATTTTTTAGGAGTAATATCTGTATGATGTCTATTTTATTATTATAATCTTTATAAAAACATACATCTGCATTAAAATTGGTTGTGGTTTAAACCTATATTAACCCAGTAAAAAATGTGCTCCAAAAGGAGCAGGTTTTACGTATGAATTCATACCTCAAA
Organism: Pollenia angustigena; assembly: GCA_930367215.1. NCBI lineage: Eukaryota > Metazoa > Arthropoda > Insecta > Diptera > Polleniidae > Pollenia > Pollenia angustigena. The sequence continues at coordinate 288,955,634 of OV884056.1, forward strand.
TAGCTTCAAACCTGCTGATAGGATGCCTGATTTTTGTATGGGGTGTTCCCGGTTTGGAGGACTATTTTCTGCCGACAATAAGCGCTTCTCTAAATATGCAAGCAAAGCACTCCTAAAGAGCTTTTTTTAAGGGCTAACTATATAAACATATTCGCTTCGATATCAGCACTAAAAAATCAGCTTTTTTGTATATTTTATTCATTATCATTAACTGCTGTATTAGAGCTCTTTCATTGAAGCGCTCGATTATAAGCTTTTTCTCTTAAGTGCTTCAAAAAACTCGAATTTTTTTACTGGGAATTTATTGACCCACAATCAGAAAGGTTAATGCTTTTTTTTTTTAGCAATTTTAACTAGCTTAAATAAAATATCATGATTCGTAAGCCGAACTTAATGATTTTCAGGAGAGCAAATTATATTGGAGCCATGGCAAGCTTTGAACCAGTCATCCCAAAACTCTGCAAAAAAACATAAAGGGTATTCACGTCACAACTTGCACCCTTGCAAAAAAGCAAAAGTGAAAAAACATAATAACAACCACAACGACAATTATTTTCGCACAACTAATTGTCTGTGTGGTTGTTATTATATTTTTGCACTTTTGCTTTTTTGCAAGGGTGCAACTTGTGACGTGAATACCGTTATAAATTTTAAAACAGCGGAGAAATTAGTTTTAGCGTTTCCAGTGAATTTCAGAAGGCTGCTAAAATGGGATCTAAGGTAAATTATGGACCGTAAATCACAAAATTCCATAACATTTTTTGCGCAATAACTATACCGCAATATCTATATCTGTTACGGTTTTAGACGTATTTAATTATTTTACCATAGTTGGTTTTATATGGGGCCTAGGGTAAATTATGGATCATTCTCAACACAATTTTATAGTCTTATTTCTAGTTCAATGCAACTTTGATGTTCAAAATTTTGTTATGATAGCCTTATTTTTTACGTTTTTAGGCGTATTAAACTGTTTTTTGGAAGAAGGGTTTATATGGGGCCTAAGGTAAATAATGGACCGATCACCACGAAATTTCACAGTCTTATTTCTACTCCTATAAAACTGTGACGTACCAATTTCTTTTACGATAGCATTGTATATTATGGTTTAAGGCGTTTATATGGGGCCTATGGTAAATTATGGACCGTTTTTCACAAAATTGTATAGTCTTATTTGTGGTTCAATGAAACTGTGATGTTAAAAATTTTGTTATGAAACCATTACTTTTTACGTTTTTAGGCGTACTAAACCGTTTTCCGGAAGTAGGGTTTATATGGGGTCTAGGGTAAATTATGGACCGATCTTCCCGAAACTTCACAGTGTCATGATATCATTGTTAATTAGGGTTTTAGGCGTACTATACTGTTTTCTGGGAGTAGGGCTTATATGGGGCCTAAAAATTATCAATTTTTATTAAGTGGTGGTTCAACATTTTGATTCATAGCTCTGATCCTACTGAACCGATTTTGCTGGATTTCAATACCAAGCTGTTTATGATAACTACAAGCAATTTGACAACAAGTTTTTTATTTCTTTTGAGTTTTTCTTGTTGAAAATTCGCGCCTAAACTAATATGCAATGGGACTAACGTTGGTGCAAATTTCATTAAAATCGGAAGACATCGATTTAAAAATTGGGTCAATTGACATGAAATTCCCCATATGTGTATGATGATATCAATATCAAACTTAATACGTATTTTCTACGTCTGTCTAAAAATCCGCACTGTTATATGGAAATGAAACATGGTTTACAACGGGCACAGTCGTTAAGAACATACAGTCACAAATAAAGAAATTCCGAATAGAATTTCAAACGCTGAACTCTGGAACAGAGCCAACAAGATTCCAGTGAAAGGCTAAATGAGAAAAAGAATATGGAATTGGATGGAATTTACACTTTAAAAAGCGCCCGAAAGTAAATGCAGAAATACGCTTGAATGGAACCAGCAAGGAAGCAGACGAAGTGGAAGACCAAAGAGCATATGGCGCTAAACAATCCCAATGGAAATAAGAAAACTAAGTGAAGGTCCAATTAGGCCTGACTTAAACATAATGCCATAACGATGACAAAAAAACAAAAAATTCAATTGGTTTGTATGGCCGTGGTTTTGTCGTTATGGTTAGTCACCTTTAATCAAGTACAGTGTTTTAATTAAGGAAGTGCTGCAAAAGGAAGAAGGGATACCTACCTAGGATGGTATCCATGACAGGGGTACCCTCTAGGAAGGTTATTTAGTAGGTCCCCAGTCAAAAAAGAAAAAAAAATCAGAAAACAAAACAAAAATCCAGGCGCGACGGCATCCATAGTGGACGGCTTCCTGGTCAGCGTCTGTTTCCAGGTTAGGAACGGCTGAAAGAACAACCTGGCGAATAGGATAAAAACGCACACCCCTAAAACTAAAAGAGAAATGGAAGGAAATAAAAATAAGGTTACGGTGCAGGGAGTAATAAACCCAGTACCCAGGCTCTCCGTCGTCGATATCAAAATACTGTAATACTTCTACTTCAGTAGCATACCTGCCTGAAGTAGGAGCAAAGGCTACAGGCAACGTGAACCACAGGGAACCGTGGAACGCGCAAAACCCTTTCCGAAGAAGCTCGACAATACAGTGGTCGCCACCAACACCTCAGATAAACCTGCCTACAAAGCTGGAGAACGGAACAAACGAGCAAAGCTTAACCCAAGAGCCGACTACTTCTGAAAATAAGCGGTTTTTGGAGCTTGGAAACATGATAGAGGAGCTACTAAACTACATGAAGAGCAAAAAAAACGTACACCACGCTATTAAGGAGAAAACAAGGGCCATAAAGGCTATGTATAATAAGGCAAAGGACAAATTGGAAGAAGTAGGCCAATCAAATAGGGCGGAGATAAAAGAGCAGACAACACAAACAACTCCAAAATTGGGTCCACCCGAAGTCCACATGAAAAGAAGTAGAGACCCTGGTGATGAATCGCCGAAAATACAAAAGATTAAGAGGCCAAGAAAAGCTGCCAGAAGGAGAAAAAAGAAACAAGAGAGCGTGGCCACTAGACATGAAGAGACCACCTTGGAGGGAAATTACTCGTGGCAAATAGTGAAACGGAAGCCGAAACGGAAAAAGTACAGTAGAAAAAGAAGAGAAAGGAATGAAGCGATGATAATCTCTGCAAAGGGAGAGACAACATATGCGGACATATTGAGACAGATCAAGGTGGTCCCATCCCTAAAAGATCTGGGAGAAAATGTATCACGTATCAGAAGGACGCAAAAGGGGGAGCTCCTACTTGAAATTAGCTCCAGAAATAAAACTAGAGTGGACATATATAGAGGACAAATTGAGAAATCAATCGGCCTTAGGGCTGAAATTAAAAGCCGCAGGCAGGAGATTACTATTGAATGTAGTGATATTGATGAAGTCACGACGAAAGAGGACATCTGTATCCCATTTCAGGGTCAACTAGGCGTACCAAACATGAGCGAAGAGGATATAAAGAGCTTACGGAAATCCTACGGTGGAACTCAGACTGCAAGGATAAGTCTACCTTCGGAAATAGGCCACAAAGTCCTACAGGTCGGAAAAGAAGGGATAGGATGGGTAATATGTCGCCTAAGGGAAAAGGTGGTCCTACGTCAATGTTACAGATGCTTGGAATATGGGCATATAGCCCGGTCTTGTAAAAATCCCCTCGATAGGTCAAAATTGTGTAGAAGGTGTGGAAAAACAGGACATATGGCAAGGGACTGCACTAGCGATGCAGAATGTATGTTCTGCAAGCAAACGCAAAAACGGGAAAGAAACCACGTGACGGGTAGCGGAATATGCCCAGTCTTCAAAGAAGCGCTGCAAAAACGTCGTAGATGAAATTAATACAAATTAATCTCAACCACTGTAGAGCGGCACAGGACCTGCTTTCGCAGACTATCAGCGAAACTGGGGCTGACATAGCTATTGTATGTGAACAACACAGAAATCTTGAGCCAAGCGTCTGGGTCAAAGACACATCCGGCAAAACATATGGGCATGTGGAAAACGAGCGATTGAGGGTACTCAAAATCAACCTGAGGAGGGATTTGTAAGAGCCAAAATAGGAGGCATCTACATCTACAGCTCTTATGCCCCACCTAGTGCATCAATCGAACAGTTCGAACAGTTGATGGCTCGGCTGAAAAGAGACGCACAGCTCAACAATCCGAAGATTATAGCAGGAGATTTTAATGCATGGGCTACTGAATGGGGAAGCAAGACAACGAACAACAGGAGTCGCATCCTCCTGGAGGGGCGAATACATTAAGGGCAAGAGGCCTGGGATCAATCGTGGACCTTACGTTTGTAAGTGGTTCATTGGTCCGAAAAATGGACTGGATGGTCAGTGAGCATTACACACATAGTGACCACCAGGCCATAATTTTCTGTATTAAAGAACCAAAGAGAGGGCAAAACCGAAGGACGCACACCTGACTTATAGGGGATGGGCAGCTGAAAAAATGGACGTGGAAAGCTTTAAGGACACAATTGTTAATGTCCGATCTTTTGATGGCACAGCCTCGGAAATGGTCGAACATCTAATGTCGAAACTTAAACAGGCGTGTGACACTTCCATGCCGAAACGAAGGGATTCGGAAAACCGGCGACCAATATACTGGTGGAACCCAGAAATAAATAGCCTGCGCAAACAATGCCTCAGTGCTAGAAGAAAGAGCCAACGCGAAAGAAACCGACCCGACTTTATTGAACGACAGAACGAATATAAGCGACTAAGGAAAGAACTTCAACGCGCTATAACAAGGAGTAAAATTAATTGCTTTAGGCAGATATGCCTGGATGCGGATGCAGATCCATGGGGAAATGCATATAAATTAGTTACTTCCCGCCTCAACGTAGGAAGATCACCACAACCCACATGCCCCCTATTAGTGAGACAAATTGTTGGAACTCTGTTTCCGAGACACGCCGAAGCTCTGCGCACTAACAACACGACTATAAGTCCGGATACAGTAACGGCAGTAACGGAAGAGGAACTTATCCAGATAGCGATGAAGCTATCAGACAAAAAAGCTCCTGGCGCTGATGGTATCCCTAACAAGGCATTAAAAAAGGCAATGCAAGTCAATCCAAGTCTATTTGTTGAAGTATTCAACCGTTGCTTGGAGGAGGGAACTTTTCCTGATTGCTGGAAGAAACAGATTTTGGTTCTCATTCCAAAACCGAACAAAACATTAGGAGACCCTTTATCGTACAGCCCAATATGTCTGCTTGATTCTATTGGGAAAGCTTTGGAGAGGGTAATATACAATAGATTGGTCCCAATTGTGGAGGCAAGGGGTGGACTGTCCGACCACCAGTACGGATTCAGGAAGTCGAGATCGACAATTGATGCCATTAAGATAGTAGTAGACACAGCGAAAAGAGCTATAGAAGGTCAGGGAGCAAGAAAGAAATACTGCGCATTGATAACCCTAGATGTAAAAAATGCCTTGAATACTGCAAACTGGGAACGTATCATGGACAACCTAGCCAGACTTGGAGTACCGGTGTACTTGACTAAAATTGCGGGGAGCTACTTTTTGAGAGGGAGCTTCGTTACAACACGGATTTGGGCACTCGTACATGCAACATAACCGCAGGCGTTCCACAGGGATCGGTTCTAGGACCGTTATTATGTACAATCGGGTACTGAACCTTAACATACCAGAGGGGGCAAAACAGTATGCTTCGCAGACGACATCGTGATCGTAGTAACTGCTGGGCATGTAGACGAAGTCGAACTACTGGCGAACGAAACGGTGTATGCCATTAGGTCATGGATGAAGTCGAGCGGCTTGGAACTAGCAGAACATAAAACAGAAGCATTACTTATAAGCAGTCGTCGAAAACGCGAGAAAATAAACATAAAAAAAGGAAAACACATCATTATGTCCCAGCAGCAACTTACGTACCTAGGAGTGGTAATAGATGACAAACTAAAGTTCAGATCACATATTGAAAAAATATGCACTAAGGCATCGAACATCGTGGTAGCTTTGTCTAGGATGATGCCAAACGTAGGGGGACCTAGGCATGGGAACAGGAAGCTAATCTCTTCAGTGGTAAAATCAACCATTTTTTACGCGGCCCCAATGTGCGCGGAAGCTCTTAAAGTCAAGTCGGTTGCGGCCAAACTAAAGTCCGTATACAGATTATGTGCCTTAAGAGTAAGCAGTGCATATAGAACTACATCGGATGACGCAGCTTACGTTATAGCGGGAATAATCCCAATTGACATAATGGCAGACAAGGCAAAACGCGTGTATGAGCGCAAAAGATTAAGTCCACCAAATGCAAATGAGATTCCAAATATGGAGAGACGGAAAACCACGCAAGCATAGCAGAAGAGATGGGAGGAAAGTGGAAAGGGGAGATGGACTTTTAGACTTATACCGAAAATAGAGTCTTGGCTAAAGCGAAAGCATGGCGAGGTGAACAACCACCTAACGCAATTTCTTACGGGACATGGAGGGTACAGAAAATATCTGCACAAGCTTGGACTTGACACGTCACCAAATTGTCCATCTTGCGCAAACCAATTAGAGGATGCAGAACACGTTAGGCACGCGGAGGATCTAATAGGACCGAGTATATATACTGAAAACATAATAAACGTGATGACAGGAAAGAAAGAAAACTGGGATGCGACCTGCTCTCTAGTCGAGAAAGTCCACAAAAAGCTGAGGCAGGAAGAGAAGCACAGAAAGATGCTATTGCAGGTAGAAGTAGAGACTAATTAGGTCTATCCGACCCTGCGAAGGAATATCATGACAGACAGTTCCGCAGGGCTGAAGGAAGAGAAAGGAGGTGTTTTTCGTCGGTAGGAATCCGACAGAACCCAGGGGGTAAAAGACCAGGGTATCTGATGGAAGATTTTTTACCTACCTTCACACAAAAAAAAAAAAAAAAATCAAGTACAATGTTGCTCATAACACAGAAAAAATTAAAAACCAACTTCAATTAACGTATTTGTTAGAAATTTGTACTATTTAGTAAATTCTGTACTGATTTTCCGCCAGCAAACAAATTGATCATATCAATTAACACGTTTGTAAGTTTGGGCTTTTCTTGCTGTTCAGTTTCAATCAATAGGTTTAATTGAAATGTGACCACCAGCCAAAGAGGCTAAAAAAACGTAAACACAAATTAAAATATTATCAAAAAGTAATTTCAATTTTTGGGAATACAAAATTTTAATTTCAAAAGATTTTGTTATTCGTGCTTAATTCCCAGTTTTTATTCTTGATAAAAACACTTGAAATTTATTGTTGATGGGATAAGCTATTCCTATGCGCATTTCACTGGTTGCTTACGCCAGATCATCAGGAAACTTCATCCATAAAGATTTTAGAAAAACTAAAGTTATTAAACCAAATAAAACTGTTAAACGTATAAGACTACTTGTAACAATATCAAAGTTTAAACAAAACACATCAACAATAAATAGTGGGTTTATCTCATCTTACATTCCCCACTACAATTAGTTAAAATTCTCTCAACATTAATTGTAGTTGTAAGTAGGTTAAGAAAAACAAAATAAAAACAACAACAACTTACAAAAGATGTTTTCAATTAAGTGTTTTTTTAGGCCGTGACCTTGCCTGTTTATTATCAAAAAGTAATTTTAATTTTTTGGAATACAAAATTTTAATTTCAAAAGTTTTTGTTATTTGTGCTTAATTCCCAGTTTTTATTCTTGATAAAAACACTTGAATTAAAATATTTTTTTTCAATCAACACAGTTATTTGAAACAATTAAAAGATTGTTTGAAAATTTTAAATATTTTAAAGTTTGTGTGTATGTTTTCATATATGCAAATATACACACAAATATTATAATTTTTGTTTTCAATAAAGGGAAATTAATTGGAACAATTAAAACAATTGTTTGAAACAGCATTATTGAATGCGGTAACGTCAATTCCGTTTTCGAATTATTTTAAGTACGGGGCTGTTGATAAATCCTTACTTGAATCAAGCATTCTGTGCTTGATTTAAGGAAATCCGTATACATGGATTGATATTTAGTTCACTGTCAAGCCCGACCTATCATACCCTACACCACAGTATTTAGATATACAATTTTGAGAGAATATACTTTTTTGGAACGTATTGGCCACCGTGGACCCGCCAGAACACAATTAAATTATGAGCTTAATAAGATTTAGAAGTTCTTTTTGGCGTATATTACAAAGATATATTCATCTATATAAGATGTTTTGTCTTTGAGTGATTATAGGAAGGGGCTTATATAGGACCTATATTTAATTATGGAGCTATCAACAATATTTTGACACAGTGGCTGTCATACAAGTTGTATTAGCAAATTTGTATGTCAATATTAACATTTTTAAGCAAATTATGGGATTAAAAGCTACTTTCAGGAGTAGTGCTTTTATGGGAGCTCAAATGTCTACAGATTCCAATAAAATTTGGTAAGATGATTGAGATGGCAATAAAATAAGTTTGGACTAAATTTTAACTAAAAACCAATATAATTAGGCACAAACGCTCTAGTCCCGAAATAAGATTGTGTTTGGGCTATGTCAAATTAACGGACTGATTCTTACAATTCTCAACAGGCTGGGACCTTGTAACAATTGGGACTTATATTGCAAATTAAATTAAATTGTTCCCAAAGTTGTAACCTTTACTTTGCGAACAAGGTTTACATAGTCAGACAGCTAGCCAGCAAGCCGGACGAACATCGTAAGACCGATTCAGAAAGTTTTTTTTTTTTTTTTTTTAAATTTATTTTTATTATTGAATCTTTCTTATCGAAATTTACAATATGTATTCAAATCTTAATTCTACTTGTTGTTTATTAGTTGCTACCAGTGTAACCACTAACTGCTGTATTCAAATTCTAAAAATGTCTTCTAGTTAGGCTCAAAGTATCGGTTCTTTTTAGCCTCTGGTGACCTTCGAACTGAAGCAGACCCCGAGCGAGGTAGTTAGGGTGGGCCATTAGTTTATCGATGTAACTTATTGAATATTTTTTAATTTCCTCCTGGATAGTGGGGACGTTGAGATCTCTGTGGATAATATCATTACGTATATACCATGGGGCGCAGACAATTTGTCGTAATACTCTAGACTGTCTTCTTTGAAGCTTTTGGATGTTAGATGCGCATGCAGTACCCCATAATTGGATGCCATATGTCCATATTGGTTTTATGATGGACTTGTATAAGAGAATTTTGTTGTCTAAGGACAAGTTTGAGTTTCGACCGAGAAGCCAATGTAGTTGAGCTGCTTTAAGTTTCATAGCCGTTATTTTCGCTTCAATATGACGCGAACAGGTCAAGCGTCTATCTATATGAATTCCCAAGTACTTAACATGGCTTTCTACCGGAACAGTGATGTTATTTATTTTTACAGCTGGGCACGTTTGTCTTCTGAGCGTGAAAGTTAAGTGAGCACATTTAGCCGGGAAAGTGATTCTGAATTGTTTTACAAGATGTAGATTCAGTTTGATGTCTGCATATCTTTGCCTTTACATTGATTTGGTACTGCTTCTTTTCTAACATTATAATAAGACCAATATAAATATCCTTTAGGTAACTGATCTACACAATATCAGACGTCTTTGGATAACTGATATAAACAGAATATCAATACGCCTAGCGTCACGTGGGAAGTTATTTCAATTGTTTTGATAAGCATATATATACAGTATTACTGCTAAGAAAACTAATCAGTTCTTTGTAAAATATCTTCTATAATATACGCAAGTGATAGGCTCGGATTACTAAAAAAACTTCTTGACTTCTTCGTGTTTGTGTTAGTCGAAGAATACACTGAAAGAAAAATGCTTCATATATTTAATGAATCATTTTCATAAAAAAAAATTTTTTTTGGGTAAATGAAAATTTTCATTGTCTAAATGGAATTTCATAGTTATAATGAAATATATACGCTAAAAATTTTCATTGGATATATGAAAACTTAAGTTTGTCCAAGTTAAACAAAAAATTTTAATTGGGAACATAAAAAAACAATATACAAACATAACTTTATTCATAAATTAATACAAAATTATAGTTTCCTTAAAAAATGTTTAATTGTTTATTAAAAAATGTACGATTTAATAATTTCATACATCTAATGTTACATGTATGCCATTAAATTTATGAAATCAAAAATTTTTTTTATAAAAGCAACATATTTCAATAATTGCCTTCATAAATTTAAATTTTCATTATGACAATAAAAATGTCATTATAGTAATGAAACAAAAACTTTCAATCCACTTTCAATAAACGTTGTTATTGTTATTATTGACAATTTAATCTCATATTTACGCTCTTAATTGAGTAAAAAACATAGTTTTTTTTTTGTCGAAAAACTACACTGCCCCAGTAGACTAGCTGGTAGTGAGCTAGTCTATCAGCACCGAGGTAACGCGATCGAATCCCGCCAGAGACAGAAAAAAATAAAAAATAAAATAAAGTAAAATAAACTAAAAAAAAAAAAAAATATTTAAAAAAAAAATTTTTTTTATTTTATTGAAAGTATTCATACAATGAATAATATTCATAGATCTAATGTAATGTTTCATTAAATCCTTTTAATGAAACAGGTTTCATTGATCCAACGAAGCGCTGCTTAGGTTCCTTATTAATGCAATTTTTCATGGGATTAATGTCAAAATTCATTGGTATTGTTGTTAAAACTATTAGAACTCATCTAATATGGAAGTATGATTTAATTTTTGTGCAATTTTTGCAACTACAGTATGTCGCAATTTGTATATGGATTCCGCCACTGTACTCAATTGAGTACAGTTGTATTTTTATTACGATAACTTTGTAAAAATAAACTGCAGACCAATTATTTTTCATTTATTTTATAAATACGAATGCTCACTTTTAAAAAAATAAATACAAAATAAACAAGCCATACAAATAAGTACAAAAAATAGAAATATCTTTGGTTATCTCAACACATTTAATTTTATATAAATTATGGTCCATTTTGTGGAACTAAATTTTTATATATATCAACTTTCATCGAAATATGAATACATATATCCCACGATATTATATGAAATATTCAAAGTTTCAAAAAAATTTACCTTTGACCTTGACCTTTGGCGTGGTTCGATTTTTACCATATTTTCCAATTATAGTCCATGCAGCTTGTGTTATAGAACTCTGAATAGCAATATTTGAAATTTCATTAAAATATAATGAAGCTCTTATATTGATTAATTTTGTGCGAAAAAAACATTTTTCTCGAAATCCATAAAAATAAAATCGTTGCCCAAGTATGCCGTGAAATATTTGTTAAAAATTTTATTTTCATTATCTAAGATGTTTAAAATAATTCCCTGGTGTGTAAATCTCAATTCTTTCGATTTATTGAAGAAAATTTTTTGAAATTTTAAATGATAGATCCGTTTTTGACATTATCTGAAGACAAGTTACCGCCATCAAAAAAAAAAACATTTTTTCATATCGGAAAATTTTGACTCTGTTGAATAAAAAAATTATTTTACAGATATCCGTTTTGAAAATCTTTAAAGTATGTGCACGAATTTCTCGGTCAAGTACCAATTGGCACAATAGCGGTCTGGGTCATTATTTATTACTGTGATAGTTCTGAACCGATTTTGGGTTTGTTAACCTTTTTTGAAATTGAGGCTATCAGCGCAGAAGTGGTGTCACCCAAAATTTAATTTGCACTGTTCTTTACAGTGCAGCAGTCGAGTACGCCAACTGTTTGTATCCAAAACAGATGGCGCTAGAAGCATAGGTTTTGCACGGGCGTTACAACCAAGTACTTAAGTGCAAGAGTAGTGTTAACTTCTCATTATCTCATAAAAAGTAATCTAGGGTTACAGCACTTTTGCGCTGATAGCCTCAAATATATCTACATTTCTATTTATTTATTATCTAGAAAAAAACTGTTATGAGATTAAAAAAGATGTACAAAAACTAAAATTAAGGGTTTTTTAGGCCGTGCACTTGCCTGTTTATTATCAAAAAGTAATTTCAATTTTTGGGAATATAAAATTTTAATTTCAAAAGATTTTGTTATTCGTGCTTTATTGCCAGTTTTTATTCTTGACAAAAACACCTGAAATTTATTGTTGATGGGATAAGCTGGGATAAGCTATGCGCATTTCACTGGTTGCTTAGGCAAAAACCCACTGTGTATTGTTGATGTGTTTTGTTTAAACTTTGATATTCCCAATAAAAAATTGTGCTTCAAGCGAAGCAGGTTTGTAAGGGAGAAATGTAAGAGTTTCGCTTACCATTGCGCTTACGGAAGACATGAATTTTATATGGCGAGTTCCCACTTTGAAGCAATACATTTTTGACACAAAAAGCGCATTATTCAGCGCATAAAAAAATTGTTGGATGTAACGAATAGCTTTACACACTGAATGTTTTTTTACAGTTATTTTTTAGTATTCTCCCTTACAAACCTGCTTCGTAGTAAGGGAATGCCGTAGCACTTGAAATAGAGTTATTTACTTTTATTATTTTTGATTTTATTACTTTACTGCATTTCTGTGTCTTTTTGCGTAGCGCATAATTGTGCGCTTATTTTTTTAAATGTACCTTTAGTGCTTCGCAAAATGATAACATTTTTTATTGGGTTATAATTAGATTAAACTCATTTTTTCACCGCGATTTTTTTAAAAACTTTTTTGCTATCTTATCTCGACTTAAGATGTTTTGTCAAAATGCCACAGATATAAATCAATTCTTTATTTTTAAGATTTTTGTTTATTTTCAAAAGATTTTGTTATTCGTGCTTAATTCCCAGTTTTTATTATTGATAAAAACACTTGAAATTTATTGTTGATGGGATAAGCTATTCCTATGCATTTCACTGGTTGCTTAGGCCAGATCATCAGGAAACTTCATCCATAAAGGTTTTAGACAAACTAAAGATATTAAACCAAATAAAACTGTTAAACGTATAAGAATTATAGCAACAGTTCTACTTGTAACAATATCAAAGTTTAAACAAAACACATCAACAATAAACAACAGTGGGTTCATCTCATCTTACATTTCCCCACTACAATTAGTTGAAATTCTCTCAACATTAATTGTAGTTGTAAGTAGGTTAAGAAAAACAAAATGAAAAAAACAACAACTTACAAAAGATGTTGTCAATTAAGTGTTTTTTAGGCCGTGCACTGCCTGTTTATTATCAAAAAGTAATTTCAATTTTTGGGAATACAAAATTTTAATTTCAAAAGATTTTGTTATTCGTGCTTAATTCCCAGTTTTTATTATTGATAAAAACACTTGAAATTTATTGTTGATGGGATAAGCTATTCCTATGCATTTCACTGGTTGCTTAGGCCAGATCATCAGGAAACTTCATCCATAAAGGTTTTAGACAAACTAAAGATATTAAACCAAATAAAACTGTTTATTTGGTTTAATATAAATTTAAAACTTTTTCCAACTCCCCATAAAATTAAGAACAACTTTAGTGTTATACACATCAGCACAAATACAAAATATCCTCTGCTCTATTGTGGTGTGGGTATAAGAATGTTTTAAATTGTAACTTAATATAACATTTCAAATTATATGCAAAGGATTACATTTACAGATTTGAAATAAGCAATTAATTTTTAATAAGAAAAAATATGCAACTTCAAAATGTCTTAAAATTTAAATAATTTTATTGTTTTTAACACGCATTATTATTATCAAATATTTATAACTTTATCTATTTCCTCATAATAAATTAATCGAATCATTTACACACTATAACACAAAGTGTCTAAAGCATTTAAGCAAGTACATATCCTTTTTTTGTAGTTAATTTAAAGATATTTAATTTAATTGAATTTAAAGTAAAATGCAATTGATTGTTGTAAAACTTTAAATTAATTTAAGCAAATATTTTTGGTGCAGCAAAAACCCATGAAAAGAAGAAAAGAAAACTTTTCATATCCCATTATTTTTCTCTTTTTTACTTAAAATATTTCAAAATTTAATTTCTCTTTAAAATAATAAACTCTTGTTAAATTTGTATGGTTTTATGTTTGCTAAAATTTTGCAACAAAATCTTCAATTGCAATACGAATATTAAGAGCAACTTTTATTTACAACAATTTCAATTGAAATATATCGTCATTATAATATTGTTTGATTTCACAATCAATATTTAAATTTATTGCATTATAAATTACTTTGTATGCAGAAAATCACAAAAATATATTACGAAACTCTGAAATTCACATAAATTTCAATATTGAAGGATTTTTCTATTGTTGTTGTTGTTGTTGTTTCTTCGTTCTATTTCTTCCCAAAGGACATTAACTTAAATCAAATTTACAAACATTTTACAGACATACTTCATGTACAGCAAATCATTACAATATTTTAAAGTTATCAAGAATAACAAATAACAACAATAACTACAATAACAACTACAACAAAAATAGTAAATATAAAGAATTATAAGTTTATTTATGAAATATTTCTAATAAATTGTAATCAAAAAATGATATGGACAAGAATGTAACAAAATCTTGCAGGATTTTGTTGTATAACAACAATTATATTTTTTAACTAAAGCTTTAAATAAAATAACGAATAAATAATAAACTTTATCATCAATTTTACTAGACATGTTGATTTTCTAAGTAAAAATGAAAATATAAAAAAACTTTAAATGTCAAAATGTTACAATCCGGTTAGTTTGAGTACAGTGATGGACTAAGAAATATATAAGGATTAAAAACATCTTCTTTATTTTTATCGCCTCTTCTGTTGAGGTGACGAAGTTGATCGGCTTTGGCTACTTATACTGTCAAAATGTTTAGACATGATTGCTTTTTCTTGCTTGCAATATCAAAATGAAAATATACATTCAATTTTTGGAGCAACGAAGTGGAATTCGCCTACAAAATGTTGTCAGGTGACGTCTCTTTTAATGTAGAACAAGATTGCATCAAAAACTCAATTTTAAAAAAATTGGCATATACGATAATTTCGCGCAAAGGGGTCGATATGTTGGGTAGTTTGCTTTTCAGCAAGAAAGGCGAAATCGCTTTATTTTGCAAATAAAAACATTTTGTAAAGAGACAACAAGAAACAGTAGTGGAGTTCAGTATTTGCACAAGAGTAGATGAAAAATATCGTAGCTCTTTTCTTAAATCCAACAACAAAATACACAAGCGGATTTCAGTGTTTGATGTCAATGGCATTGCAAAAGTTCGAATGCAAAATATTGTAGCTTGTGTTTGAAATCCAACAACAAAATACACGGATTGCAATGATCAAATAACTGCTTTTGCACAATATAAAAACTATAAACCTTCTGTGTATTATGTTTGCATCCCTGATATGTTAAGAAGGGTTATGCGCCCAAGGGCACACTTCCACTCGTTGTGATGTTTGATCACTGATACTCAATCAACTGAGATTTGTTAAATCATAGTCCAGACCTGCAATTTTTTTGCTGCAATTTTTAAAAATTCTGCTTTGAAATTGCACCATTGTCCAAATTGTGAAAGTATAGTTATGCAATTTTTTTTTATTTTTATGTTGTCTTTCCTCTTCTCTTTTATTTATTTATATCTATAATTTTTGATATTCTTTAATTAGGCTTGAGTTCATCAAATTAAATTTTCATTAAATTATTTTCACTGAGGGAAAATCAAAATTGTTCTTATTTATATTTATTTTATTTATAAATAAAAATACACCTACAGCCAACTTTAAGTAAAAATGTGTGAGAATAACAAAACAAAACAGAATTGCAGAGTTCATGAAACTGAGTATGCCACCGCACTCTCCTCACCGCTCTCACCAATAAACTTAAGAATTGCTGCAACAAAAATCGCAAGTCTGGACGATGACTTACAATAGTTTAGAATCGTCCGACAAATCTACTAAGGCATCGAAAACATTATCGTCTGCAGTGCTTCGTGTAATTAAAAACCTTTTTGTGAATTTTTAAGACTAATAATTCTGTATATCAGTTGCTACCTTATTTGCATCATGCGTTGCAAAGTTGCTTAAAATACCGCTCACTGTCAATGGCAAAATTATTGCAAGAACAAACAGTTACAGCCTAAAACGCACCAAACACTGAATACCGCTGCAGTGTTTTCGTTTGATTTCATATAAGATTTATAAAATTTTGCTGTTTCGCAAAACCATTTGCAGCAAATACTGAATTCCACTTATGTTTTAATAAACACGCAGTGTGTTAATATAATGCAAGAAACATTTTCTTCAGGGCAAATTTACTAATTTATATTTGGGATCCATTGTTGACCAGCCCTTTTCTAAAGCACATTAAAGCAAGGATTGCAACTTAAAGGGCACTAACGATGATACGATTTACAGATATTAAACAAATTAAAAGAGAAAGAATGTATTCCTTAACCACAATAAGGAGTAATTAGGACGCCTCCTTAGAATATTTCACTTTCAGGCATTACATCCTTTGGGTAAATCAGCTTCAGCCAATACCTGGAATTCCGCAGTGACTCAAAGTTTCTTGAGATTGTGGCTAACCAGATATGCTCTCTGATACCATGGGAGTCAGGAGCACTTGATGGCACGGCCCAATACTATTGGTTAAGGCCTCCACAAGCATAGCTTTTACTTGAAAATTGAAATATTGTTTTTGCATAGATACTTTTTTCACAGGGATATATATTTTTTAAGTAAGCCGAAATGAGTGATGATGATGACAAAAGGAATAAAAGGAAAGAGGAAGGAGATTCATGGGTGGGTGAAGAGTACTGAAGGTTGAAGAATGAAGAAGATGATAGTTGAAGTATTAAAATTGAAAAATGGAGATGAATACGATTAAAGTACACACAGAGAAAAAACATGTTTAAATATGGTCACCGCCAAGCAAACTTTTTTAAAAGAAAATTTTAAAAATATTATATTTAATATAACCATATTATCGTAAGCGTTAACCATGTTATGGTTAAATAAGGCCTACATTAAGAAGCCCCAACCATATTATTGTTGCCTGCAAACATGTTATGGTTAATAATAACTAAAATTTGGTTAGCACTTTCAATAGTATGGTTGGTTTTCAACCATAGTATGTTGCTCTTGAAAAAGAGGAAAATACTATTGCAAATTTAAAAACAAATTATTATAATATTAAACCATAACATTATGTTAAAAATTTCGTTTAAAAATAGTTTGGTTGGAGGTGACCATATTTAAACATGTTTTTTCTCTACGTGTATGTAGATCGAATACACCCTGGCAAAGAAAATGAATGCCTGAAGGATGAATTTTCTCCTATCCTAAGAATAAATGAATGTTTTCCTAAAGAAGATATATTTTCATGGAAAAATATTTCCGAGGATGGATATGGCTTAATACCAAAGTCGTGGGAAGGGTGATCCTGAGAGCCTGTTCAAGGTCTATTTTTACCACTTGTGGTCGAGTTCAGCCTGAGGGATGATTCATCCCTAGATGCTAGTGCTATATCACGGATGTTGTTCGCTTTTCCTAAGGCTCCAGCTCTTAAACAAGGGGCGAGTGTATAGTCCGGCAGAACTCTTTAGCCGCACTTACATGTGTGAACAGATTGCTCTTACGAACTCGGGCTGTTGTTGAGATAGCCCCAACATGACAGTTGCCTAAGTTAAACTTTTTACTAGTATGCCTCTTGGTTGTTAAACTGCGTGGCACGTAGATGTCATAAGGAAATTCCTCTTGAGATTTCATTTTACGATAGTGTGATATGAATTTTTTTGTAGCAGTAATTAAGTCATTTTTCTCGTTCTTAACAAAAAAGGCGAGTTTTAATGATTTTCTTTTCAAAGTCCTACAAAAGTCTGTTTTAAGTTAAAGCAAGTAGTTAGATATTAGAAGCCCTCGCGGTTTTTATGAAGGCTGCCCCTCTTGTATGAAGTATTTTCTTTTCGAATAAAATCAGTTTATATATCAGAATAAAAATTAATTGTATTTTAAATAATCTATAACAATTTTTGCACACTTAAGAACTCATCAAAAATTAAAGTTTTGATGAAACATATTTAGATATGTGTAACAAAAATATTTCAAAAACTTTTTCTAGTTTGGCTTAGAAAAACTGTCTGTGCAAATACTTTTGCAGAAAATATTTTAAACAAAAATTCCAGATAAAAAATTAAGTGAAGTAAGAGAAGAAAATGTTCTTACGTAGTATTGTATGTATGTATGTACCAACACACTATTGTAATTCTTTGCACATGTATGAGTATGAAAAATGCAAACTACAGAAGATCCTAGATAAAAGAGATGAATTATAATTCAGAAAAAATATAAACTATGTACATGTTAATAGGCTGAGATATTTCTTATTTATAAATGTGGTTGTGGTAGAAGCTCAATTTTCGTCTGACAATTTTTTAATAGACTCAAGGAGTTGTCGAAATAATATTGCCTTGAAAATTCTATAGAAGATAAACCAAATCGGCTCATATTTTTATTATTGGTTCTAGACAATTTTTGTTTTCCTAATACATGTATTAGTACCTCGAGAATAAGCACCAAGCGGTTAAAAAAAAGAATAGAAAGACTTATTTCACAGACACAAGCACTCCTCGCCGCATTCCACACGTATGTACATGTATTTTTTACTCAGATTGTCATTCGGATCAAGCCCTTCCACACCCCTTCTTTTAAGAGGAATTATTAAACGCTTTCAGATGAAATGCCTTAAAAATGGAATATGAAGAATGTCTTTTGGTATTTGTGCATCTATACATATGAAACAGGATGTGTGTATGTATGTATGTAACGTATGGACTCCAAAACGGCTGGGCCGATTTTGATGAAATTTTCAGGGAATCTTCAAAATATCCCGGCGGGTGACACTGTGAAGTCTGATTTTTGATTTTCGGTCTGTGGGCAGAGGGGCGTGGCAAAATCTAATTTTCATATTGCACCACCAATGACATCTATATAATTTGGACGATTTTTTCTTTCAAATGAAATAAAATTTTTCCCCGCCCACTTTTTTCGAATTACCTAGAATCAGAAAACGACTCATATTTAGACACGCAACAACAGATGGCAATTTCAATACATAATTGTCTGAAATATGCAATTGCAACTCGATTTAACCCTGAAAGGTTACTCTTCATTTTGATGCATTAAGGTTACTGTTTGTGAAATTGAAGAACTTTAAAAAAAAAACTTTCCGGCCGTAAGATTTTTAAAGCAAAAAATCAACAAGAACTTATTTAGTTAAGAATTTTACTAAAAAATAAAAGTTCTAAAAGATCTTTTTAATATTTTTAATTAGGCTTAAGTTCATGAAATTTAATTTTCATTAAATTATTTTTATGAAGAAAGGAATTTTTACAACATGAAAATTAATTAAAATTGTTATTGATAATCTTTCATTCTTGACGTGGCTCGGGCTCGAACCCTGGCCGGCAGGTTACCATGACATGTTTCGATCGCAACCACTCGATCTCCTCAGATGGATTTGCCGTCTTACACTCGCAGCCATCGACGACTGCTGACGTCAAAAGTCAAACATCAATCCTTAAACCAAATTGTATTTTAACATTTGGTAGATCGAAATTTGCTTTCCTGAATGATTTTCCATTTTAATTGATTTTACATGTTTTTTCCTTACTTCTGTTTTTTCGTACTTTTGTCAAGAATTTTTCTTGAAGTCCAAGTACATTTTTTGTTTTTTCATTTTGTCTTTCTCTTTTCCATAAATAGTTCAACAAAATAACCACATTACTAATTATTGTTAAAGCTAA
The DNA here is from genome assembly GCA_930367215.1 of Pollenia angustigena. NCBI lineage: Eukaryota > Metazoa > Arthropoda > Insecta > Diptera > Polleniidae > Pollenia > Pollenia angustigena. Next base: position 288,975,369 of record OV884056.1, read on the forward strand.
GGCACGAGCTCTATGTGTACATTTGTCCTTCAAGTTGTGCTGAAAAAGGTCAACAGAAAAGAGAAAGACAGAATGAAACAACAAAAAATGTACTTGGACTTCAAGAAAAATTCTTGACAAAGGTACGAAAAACAGAAGTAAGGAAAAAACATGTAAAATCAATTAAAATGGATAATCATTCAGGAAAGCAAATTTCGATCTACCAAATGTTAAAATACAATTTGGTTTAAGGATTGATGTTTGACTATTGACGTCAGCAGTCGTCGATGGCTGCGAGTGTAAGACGGCAAATCCATCTGAGGAGATCGAGTGGTTGCGATCGAAACATGTCATGGTAACCTGCCGGCCAGGGTTCGAGCCCAAGCCACGTCAAGAATGAAAGATTATCAATAACAATTTTAATTAATTTTCATGTTGTAAAAATTCCTTTCTTCATAAAAATAATTTAATGAAAATTAAATTTCATGAACTTAAGCCTAATTAAAAATATTAAAAATTTTGGATTAAAAACCATAAATAGTTCAACAAAATAACCACAATACTAATTATTGTTCTAAAAGATCTTTCTATAAATTTGATAATTTTTTTATTATTATTATTTTTTATTTTTATTATTTTTTTATTATTTGAACAAAAGAGCATAATTTTAATACACATAAAAAAGTTATATGATAAAATATAAATCAGCTTCTTCGATTCGACGAACTGTTACCTTCCTTCTAGGGTTAAAGCTCCAGTTATCTAACATCCACTGCAAAGCAGCTTAAAGAAACATCCTTCATCAGTGCAGATTCGCAGGTGGTTGCGGTAAAAATTCAGCATTTTTCAAATCCTTAAATAGGCTTATTAAAATTAATTCACATTTACTACGTTATCTCCAAAGGATCCTTCCCAATCACCAGTTCAGTCTTTTTCTAAACCTTGATGGCACGCGGTTGTCATTCACAATAAGTCTGAGTTCATACGGCTCATGTCTTATTGACAAGATTCTTCCTTTTTCTTCTTTGAACATGAATTGGCGTTCAAATGAATCATATCATGTTGACGACATGTTTTTATACCCACACCACAATAGTGGAGAGGGTATTATGCATTTGTGCTGATGTGTGTAACGCCTTAAAATATTGATCCTAGACCCACCTTAAAGTATACCGACCGACTTAGAATTACTTTCCGTCCGGCTGGCCGGCAGGCTGGCTGGCTGTCCATGTAACCTTGTGCGCAAAGTTCAGGTCGTAATTTTGAAGACAATTTGATAATATTTGGGTCATAGGTTCTTATTGGCACAAGGACCAAGCCTATTGAAAATGGGCAAACCGTAGGACCACGAGAGCAGTGATGGGGAAATTTCTTCCTCTCAGAAACCATCAAACCGATTTTAATAAAATTTAAAACATAGATAGATCCATATTTTTACGGACACATAAGCTATGCATTTTTAAGAAAATAGGACCACGAGGGGAGGTAGGGGGCAATTTCTGCCTCTCACAAGCTTTCAAACCCATTTTAATGCAGTTTATAAACATAGATAAATCCATATTAATATGGACACATAAGCATGATGTGTTATTAAATACTGTGGTGTAGGGTATCATATGGTCGGGCTTGACCGACTACACTTTCTTACTGGTTTTTATTGTTTTATTTGATATTAAAAACAAAAACAAAATTAAACAACGAATAAGAAAGCAAAACGTAAAGACAGTACATGCATATGTGTACTCGTTTCTTTTCCCCTCGTCCCTCGTCCCTCTCGCCCGCCTATAAAGTAGCAATCTTGTCAATAAGACATGAGCCGTATGAACACTGACTAACGCACTAGTCAGCCGTGATCTTAAAAAAAAATCTGCAAATTTTAGACTCAAAAGAAACTTAACGTACTATATGCGTAAATATTTTACGAAAGCCAGGAGTTAAGAAGGTGCTCCCCAAGGAGCACAGTTACAATCCCATCGGAGAGCGATTTACTTCAGCAAAAGTCTTGTCTATTATTAATAAGAGCCTAAAATGTTTTTCGAATACTTCCCCTTTTCAATGTTTTTTTTTCAATTGCTTATATAACATGCATCACATCCATACAGCATTCCTCGTACATGCCACAAACAATGGCAGACGTAGGAATATACCAAAGTCACATATGTACGTACATGTTATATGCATACATATTCTGGCATACATATGTATTTAAAATACATTGAAATGTAAGCAATTTCGTCTTTACTTTTCTTCCATTTTCTCTCGAAGTTCTTAAATAAAAATGAGTCCAGTCCATCTTTTTGATGACCTCTCTTGTATTGAACAAAATTGCACATACTTTTTTCATATTATCCACTACATGTTGTTATTTTTCTTCATCTCCAACAATTACGACTCTTAACTCGACTACGAAAATCTTTCGTATACTTTAGTGCTCGACTCTGTTTGTAGAAAGTTAAAAGTTCAGCATGTAGCAAATAGAAATCAGTGCTGGTGGTAGTAGTTTAAGGGCTTCTTTGCCTTGGATATTTTTTTCCTAAATTTATATTTATTTATGTTAGAATAGTTATAGTTTTTCAAGAGGATTCTTATTTTATTTCATTTGAATTATTGTTGTTTTGGATTTTGTAGTTGCTCCTCCTACAGCATTCGAATATTCTGCAGTTTCTTTAAGATGAAATTTTTCGCAAAGTGGGCTTATTATATTTAAGTACTCGTATTATTCAAGTTTGTATGCAAATTGAAATAAATAAGTTTGCTAGTTTTGTTATTTCATTATGGGGTTTTTTCTTTCGTAGTATTTTTAAAACAATTTATTTAAAAGGTTTTTTTTTTCTTAGTTTAAAATATTTTTGTTTAAAAGTTTTAGCTTTAAATTCAGTAAAATTTTAATATTAACCCGTCTTTTTGTTACCTAAATTTATAAACGTATTTCCACATTGAAATACAGTCAATAAAAAAACTAAAAATATTTTGAAAAGAACTTTCGCTATAAAAAATATTTTTCTAAACCTTTTAAATTTTTTTCTTTGACACAGCAATAACAACTTTCTTTAAAACGAAAAAAAAAAAAAAACAAGTCAGAAAACCATATTCTGCTGTGTCGAATCTTTGATACTCTTCACTTAGCATAAATACTTTTCGGAAATGGGATATGAAAATATGATTTCGGATAAAGTTAAAAAATTTAATTAGAAGTTCATATCTTTAATTAACCTCTAGCTGAAGAACAATGTTGCCATTGCTGTAATTTTATAAGCTGACATTTTTAATTATAATGGCCGATTCCACCGATTTATTTATATATCAATTTATGTTTAAAATTCGTTTTTCATGACAAATAAAAATAAAATTATATGAAAAACTATATTTTTAAATATGAATTGATATTTAAATAGACTTGGTGAAATTGGCCTTTTAATTAAATAATGCAACTCGAAGCATAAATTTAAATAAATTAAAATTTTTGATATTTTTAAATTAGGTTTAAGTTCATTAAATTATTAAAGTGAATGGAATGAATTAAAATTTTTTTGATTGAGATAAAAAATAAAGTGGGGTTGGTCATACATTTTACGTATCTAGGGGCATCGTAGGTGCTGCAGCAGCCAAATTTAAGAATTTTATTAAACCGCCATATAGAGCCCTAACTTTATGACTTTATTGGCAACAATTGCTTCATCTCCTAAAATGTCATGGTCAAAAAAGGTACCGTTACTATTTTTAAGCCAAAACAATTTTGTTGTAAGCGACAAATTTCATACAAAATTTATATGAAATTAAATAAAAAAGCTCTCTCCTGTAAAATTTGATTTTTGGCGCTTACGTTATTTTCGCGGTTAGGGGTCGATATATTTTTGGTTAAAATTCTTAAATTTTGGCTGCTGCAGCGCCTACGATGCCCCTAGATAGGTAAAATGTATGACCAACCCCACTTTATTTTTATCTCAATCATTTATTTCTCACATACCTACGCGCTATCTCCATTCCTTAAGGGCGCTCCCATACAAAATGTTCAATGCAAACTAGAGAATAAAATCAAAAGTTGTTAACAGATTTTAATCATTTATGGCTTGTTTTGTTTGCAAAAAATTAGAAGCCTAGCTGCATTTTCCAATTTTTTATGAATTTTTAAAAAACAAAAATTTCGACATTTTTATAAAAAAAAAAATATTTCTAAAACGTTTCTAAAAGTTTTAAAGGAAATTTTATTGCGGAATTTCTTTTTTTTTTTTTAGCATTTTCAATTAACTAAACCGTTATTGAGTTACGCGAATATATGTTGTGCAACCTCCTTCATTTTCCAAATAACGGTATATCTCGAAAACAAGAGCTAACCTAAAAAACCGTGAGCACCATTGGATTCTACGTACCCGAATTATGATAAAGCGCCAAGTGCCCTGCCCGACTTGTCTATTTTTGCAACTAGCACAGTTTTATCTATTTTCAATTTATTAAGATGTTTCTTCCTTATTTTTGTTTTTCATAACTTTTTGCCAAAAGTTTGATTAAAGCTACGTTCACAATCAAAAAAACATTTTCGTTTTTTCTTCTATCTTTTTTCTTCCCAAAGTATTTCGTATATTTTCCTTTCATTTTTAGAACAAAAATGTAACTAAAATTTTTTTAAAAATTTAACTAAAGTTGAGTCAACTGACGTTTAAAAAAATTTTATTTAGTTTTGAATGAAAGTTTTAACAAAATGTTTACAAAAATAAAAATAAATGCATAATATTGTTGTTGCTAAAATTTGCAAACGGTTTCTTGATGCAAAATGTGTGTAGTTACAAAAGCAATTGTTGCTCTATTATGAACACCAAGTGAAAATGTTTTTTAAAGTCTATAAATATTTATCAATAGCGATGATGATGACTAAAAACTTTAATGGCCATTTTCTCATTAGGCAATTATCTTTTTTCCCAATGAAAAACTGCACATTAAAGAAATTTTGTTTTCTCAACGTCTCATTTGCTTCGATTTTATCGCAGAGCTAACCATCTGCCAATTATTTATTTTCCTTTTATTTGCCGTACAGATAAATTCAATCAGCTGACTCCTAACTTTTACATGTATTTTGAGTGGCGTTGCCAGCTGAAAACTTTGTTTTTTGTCGGTATATTGAGAAACCCAAAATCGTTAACAGACAGTTTATCGGTCCAATAAATTTATGTTGACATTAAGTAACAGGCAGTTTGTCGATACATTGAGAAAATGGCCATAAAAATTTTACATGTTTGTAAAAATTATACAAGTTGGCGGAAAAGCTGCGATTTTGCAAATGGCTGTGGAGAATTATATCGCTCCATTTCTTATTGACGTTTTTATACCCTTCACCGCAGGTGGAAAAGGGTATACATTTATTTTATAATTAATACCATTTTTATTCATAATATCGATCGCTAATCGATATACCTACATATATATATCTTTATTTCCTATCGCTAACAGTAACTATATTCCATCTATCAGTGGCTCGTAAAGGCAAAGTACAGTAAATTATTAGCGCTAAAGCTACATTAGCAACATGTATAAAGTTCCTGTTAGTTTTCGAAGCCACAAACCATATATAAAGCTAATCGTTAAATTATTTAATTTTTATAATCAACTCTTTTCTCAAAAAAAGTTAGTTTTTGCCTTTGGTAGTAGGCATGAAATATTTCATTATTATTTAACATTACATATCGTCACCTAAAATGCAAAAGGGCGCAACAACCAACAAATTCAAAATCAAGTTTTGATTGATTATGTTGCACTACATAGACAAAAATTATGATTATGATGCACTATAAAATTAAAAAAAAAAATGTTGTTACGCCCTTTTGCATTTTAGGTGACAATATATAAGTTTAATTTCTTCTACATTTTTATTATTATTTTTATTCTTTCCACACAACAAATATCGCCTTCTAAAAAGGTGCATGTATAAAATGTCTTGCCAGCCACAGGATATGAAAAAGTGAAATGCCATGTTTTAAACGCCTGACAAAAATTGCTCTTCATAATTTTAGCTAATTTTTTAAAGCTTTTATTTTATTATTTTCTGACTTTTTGTTTTTTAACCGAGTTAGCGATTATAGATAAATTTTTGGGTTTGTTTCCAATATTGCAATTTTTTGCGAATTTTAGCAATGTTCGCGATAGGTGCGATTTTTACTTTAAGTTTTTTGATATTTTAGAGCTTTAATGATTTTTAATCAATATGTATTAGACTTTGCTTTCATGCCGCTGTTAGCAAATTTGCGCTAATTGAGCAATTTTAAACGAGTTTTTGCCATTCCTAATAGTCTAAGGGTCATCAATCAATAGCGAAAATTTTCTTTATTTTGCAAACTTTGTTATGTTATTTCGGATATAAGCTATTTTTATCTGTAAGGGTTGTGATGCTTTAAGCTTTAACGATTTTTTAAAAATATTAGACATTGCTTTTATACCGAATTTTTGCCTTTCATAATAGCTTTAAGAACTTTTTAGCAATTTTATGGCTCGTTTGAAATAATAAAAATATTCGCAATTTTTCGCTATTTTTGCAAACTTTTCCGAATTTTTGCAATTTACACGTAGCTCTCTCTCAATTTATTCGGGGCCGAAAAGTGCAATGCCTTATGCCACAAGTAATGGTAAAAGTTTTAGAATAAAATATGCTTCCCTTTTAAAGAGCAAAACATTTTAAAAAAACGAGTACAAAATTCCATATTTTAAATAAAATATCAAATTTTTTTTTAAGAAAAGAAAACACCATTAGTCTTTCGTAATAAATTTTCATGCTTAAGGTCAGAAAATTTTAATAATAATAGTCCTGTGTAATAAATTTTCAAACTCAAGCTCAATTTTATATAGTCACACTAGCGATATAGTCCACGATTTGGCTGCAACTTAATGATGTGACTATAAGCGAAAAGTACTGTATATAAGTTTGTCATTCCGTTTGTAGTTTCTACAAAATTATTTTTAAACCATATATTCTGGATCCTCATGCGTCTGTTGAAATGGCTTTTATGGAGACCCCAGATATGATGGAGTCTTTGTTGGTATATATTCATGCCAGATCGGTCCACAAATGGCTGCAAAAACCGACGAATACCTATAATATTTTCAATAAAATCCCTAGTTGTTGTTGTTTTTTTTATATACCCATCACCAAAAGTAACAAGGTATAAATATACCTTGTCTAATTTTTCTTTAAATATATTTTTTTAAGGTAAATTAATTAAATAATCAGGCTCAAGGTCTGTGTTATAATCTATTATTTTATATTTGTTTTTCATTCCTTTTTTACTATTTTTGTTGCGTTTTTTACAATTGTCCAAATTTGGTACCCATATCTAGGCTGCCAACACCCATCCTGAGCAAAAACACATTGGAAATATATTTATTTATATATTGTACTCAAAACAATGTAAGGAATTTCGTAAACGCGTACGTTTTTTGGCGACTACAGTGAAATCAGGCGATAATCATTAAACTAAATAATAGCAACTATGATTATAATTTACTTTATAACTCTATTTGGTCCACATTCGGGCTACACATATTTCCCTGCTTTATCTCTTGAGCTGGATTTGACTCTATTACTACTTAGAAGAACTGGGAACGATTGGAAGACAACATTTTTTATTTCTGCCCTGCGGGAAATTTGTGTCAATTGGTCCAACAGACTGGTCCTGCAAATTGTGAAAATAGAACAGGTACAAAAAGAAAAAACTCATGACCAGTGAAAGGAGCACCAATCATTTAACTGGTTTATGAAGAACAAAAAGGTAGAAAATATAATTAATTACTGTACAGTCTTCACCGGTGGTGTTACATTTTTTTGGGACTTTCTAAAATTTGGCTCTTGAATTTAATTCTAGAACTTGTTTTATTGAAATAATACTACATCGTATTGAAATAATACTACACTTTAGTAACTGTCACTAAGCACGTCCATTGAGAATAGATTTGTTACTGGTCCAATGGTGTCAGTTGACCCCCTCCAATGACAACCCCATGTAAAAGAGATAGGTCTTATTCATAGAAAGTGTTAAAACTAGAACCGGTCTCTACCACCAAAGACCTATCACGGGACTACTTTGGTGTCAGTTCGCTTCCCTCTAGGGTGTTTACTAGACTGGTCGCAATTTTTTTTTTTTTTTTTTAAATTTAATTGTTTGCGCTGCTTAAAATATGAGGTTTGGTGTAAGAAATCATGATCTAATTTTTCAGGTCAATCCGACGGTGCCTAGCCGTGCCGGGTGGGGCCCAAAGTTCCCCATATTATAAAAAAAAAAAAATCTTTTCTATCAGATCTTTATAGCTATGCTAGTTGAAAAGCCGAAAATCAAAAATATGGCTTCGTTACGATTTTCCGCAGATAAAGTACTTCAAGTGTGCCAAAATTCAGCTTCCTATGTCATCAGATGGCTTCAGAAAGTTGCGGAAAGAATAGTACATACATGCAAACATCCTGACATACTAAAATATTATATATTGTATAGATAGATTAACATATGTTCGCGCAACTCAAAAACGCTTTAGTTTATTGAAAAACTAAAAAAAACGAAATTCCGCAATAAAATTTACTTTAAGAAAGTTAAAACTGACAGAAAAGATGTTTTTTTTTATAATATGGGGAACTTTGGGCCCCACCCTGCACGGCTAGGCACCGTCGGATTGACCTGAAAAATTAGATCATGATTTCTTACACCAAACCGCATATTTTAAGCAGCGCAAACAATTAAATTAAAAAAAAAATCCCATTCAAGATGCGAACAGTCTAGTGTTTACTCGTTTCGATGTAACACACGAAGTAGAAAGTCTACTTAAAATTACGCAAGTAACGAGAATACACGTAAATCGCTACCTTAACTGCAAACGGGCGTAACTAAACTTGTTTTTTTTTCTGCAGGACTAAAAATATAAAAAACGTTAAAAAATTTAACAACAATAAAGTGTTCTTGGCGTTTGAGTTCCTTAAATAAAATCGCCTATTTTCATCCCAGGAGTCTGAAGACTTGCGTTAAGATAGTTTTATAAAACAAACCGCCATAAACAGTCCGAAACACTATATCAAAGTTTTGTGTAGTTACGATATACTATATTATACTTATACTTCACCTTATTTCTATCTTTTTCTAAATAAAGCGTCACAATGGACCATATTGGTCTCTGGGTGAAGGTGTGAAGGAGACTCCACACCAGCCTTTCTACCTACCTACCTACCTACCTACCTACGTTGTTCTTTATGGGATCTTATGGGTCTTACGTATTCCATAATACTTTGTGAGATAGAAATCTAATGAGTTTTGTTGTGACTGTCAAAAACTCTAATTTAACATGACAGTTTGTGTTCACACCATCACACAAAGTATAAACACTCAAACATGAAATAAAATGCAACCCTGATATAATGAAAAGTATTATTGTTTAGAAATTTTTCAAAAAAACGATGAAGTCGTATGGGATGTCAAACTTTTTTCATAATACTTGTCATTTTCGTGACACATTGCATTCACACTATCACACTTTGTCATATTACTTGATTTTTTGACATGTATTAATACAAAGTATAATAGTGTAATCTAGCCTTTAGTGTAACGCACTAAAAAACAAAATTTATACACCCTGATTCACCACTTGTGGAGGGGGAGGGTATAAAAATAAAAGTGTTGGAAAATAAAACGTTTGTTAATAAAAGTTAAAGAAAAATGGCGGTTAAAATAAGCAAAGATATAAAAAAAGAGTGTAATAATAAGCAAAATACTAAGATATGAAAATAAAATTTTATTTTTTTTTTTATTTTATTTTGCTACGCACCATTTGCGAAATGACTTCATATAAATGATTTACTATGAAAAAATGTTTTTTTTTTGGTTGGTTGGCTGTTTGCTCAATTCAGTCTCCCAGACTTCAGACTCATATTTATTTGCTTACAAGCACTTTCACACAATAATGTGACATTTAAACAATGATTTTTCTTACACAGATACACACTCACACACAGTTAAGTGAAAGAGTTAAACTTTTTGGCGCCATAAGTACTATCACAGCACCATTATTTTCCGTTTTTGCAACTTTTTTTTTGTTTTTTTTTTTGAATATATTCTTAGTTGGACAATGCCAAGTTTATGGCAAATATATATAAGAAACTAAAGAAAAACAACATCCAGTTGACTTTTTCACACTTAGATTTGTGAGAAAAAATTAAAAAAAAGCCATAATGTTAACATGACTTACAAAAGCGCTACAAAATATTTAATTTTACTTCTCCAAGTTCATCATCCAAGGAAGTAAAAGGGGTTTTATTGAAATATATTAATTATTCCTATTGCTTTTGTTTCGAGGGATTAAATCTCTAAAAGTTTTTATATGTGGCGCTAAAGCAACTATTTCGGTATGCAAAATCTTGATTTAAATGAACACTAAAATGTTTTCTAATGATTCTCATGTAACCTCTTTGAATAGCAAAAAAATTAAAATTGATTAATTCTATATTGGCTTCATGAAGAGGCTTTATTGCATTTAATAAAGATCTAAGCATAAATTTAATTACCAAATCGAAACAAAAGTAAGATATCTCAAGCAGTCCTTAAGATCGATTCGAAATCTAGTCTCTTTGCAAGATGTTGGTTTAGGTACCCATTAAAAAATCGTGTTTTTGAAGCGCCTAAGAGAAAAAGCGCATTATCTCAAGCTCCAATAAAAGAGCTATTACTGTGCTGTGAATGCTTACAAACAAGATTATAAAAAATGCTGGCATTCGATATTGATCGAACTTCCAAGGTAAATTATAGTATAACTTCGTTCGATATCAAATGCCATAACTAGACTTTTTGTTTTGTAAGTGCTTATAACAGAGAAGGTTTCAAGCGCCTTAACTTAAAAATGTTCTAAAGACATACCAACGTATTAAAACAAAAGTCAATTGCAAGAGGCATATAAAGGAACCCTACTTAAACAAATAAATAAAAGCAAATTGCATGTTTAATTGGACTAAAAAAGAGAGAGAGTATTTTCAGCAATAGTCCTTCAAACCGGAAACCACCCATATAAAAATAATGCTTCCTCCCATCAACAGGTTTTCGAGTGATTTTTTACATTTTTAAATAAAAAAAAAGCCTGCTTGTTTTGAAGCACCTCTTTTGTGTGTTTTCAGAAAAGACACCATTCAGTTGGCGATCAAATCAGTGGTGATCATGAATCTTCCGCCAGCTGATGGTAACTTTCTCTTTGGCCTCAATTTATAAAATTTAAAACCAGTGAGATTACAGGTCACAAATTGATTACTTTGTGAATGCTGGATCCTCTAGAGGTTACACGTGTGCGCCTAGAAAAGCACTTACCGCAAGACGGCGAACTCTCGGGCTTGTCCGGAGCTGGAAATTGCAAGATCCCGGACAATCCTAAGATATCATATCACTAGAGTACGATGTGGTAAAAAGGAAACAAGCCCCATGGGATAATAAAGGCCCAGCACTGGTTTTTGGGATCAAGTGCTATGTGTTTGTTTAACCTACCTCCCAGGAAAGTAGATCTTAGAAATTTAGGATAATGGCTGATTTTTACCCGTAACGTGGGTTAAAGTCTTCCTTCGCTCGAATATAACTGCGCTATTTAGCAGAAGATGCGTTGCATTTCACACTTGTAAGGCCCTTTTTCAAGATGCATGCGACGCATGCAAAAGGTAAAAGAAAAAAGGTTTGGTGCGCATATCTATGCTACGCTTGTACTGTGTTACTTCTTGACTTTGTTGACAGATGCATAAGCGCATGTAATAAACATGTAATAAAATTTTCAGCTATGCGTAGGTGTGCACACACGGGAAATTAGTAGACGCATTTTATCCAATCGGTGTTAGCGCTATAGTATACGGTGAGGTTGATTTTAATCGGCCGTATAAAAAGTGTTCCGATATTACAACTTTACTTTTAGCTATCGGTTAGTTGTGAAAACGGGCCTAAGATTATCTGAGCCTTAAAATTGCCAGATCACAGAATGATTTTTGGGGAGGCTTCTTCAATGATTATGAGAAAGGTCTTAAACTTCTTCGACTTCTTGGTGTTATATTTATCTTAAATTTACCCCTGGTTGAGTTCCGGAAAAATCAGATGCAGTTAATGCCTGGAATTCGGTAGATTTCAAAATTGACAGGTCTCTTTAGATCGCAGCTGACCAAAAATCATATCTGCAAGCACAGAAGTCAGGACAACATTGAACTTCGGTTCCAGTCTGACTATTTATTGAGGACCCTTCGGGGATCGTAGGTTGCGGCTTAATCCCAAAGTCGTAATTTTCATCTTGAGGGAAAATTTGGCTAACTGCAAATCTCCCTGGTTGCTGCTGCTATTTCCAGATATGCTGCTTGCTTTACAGCAGCGGAGGTAAGGTAACAACAAGGAGCGAGTGTAAAATTGTACCGTATTAGGCACTAAACTTGCTGCCTGTGTTTGTTGGTTGTTCTCACACATGGGATCGGTGGTGGGCGGTGTGTCACCATATCAGGTACTCGCGTTAAACCAATCCGACTCATATTAAAATGCAGAATAAGCGATAATAAGTAGATAGCGTATCCTCATTTACCAGGATTGTGTACATGATTTTACAACAGGATGTTAAGTTTATGACCATTGTAGCTTTGTTAAATGCATAATTTTTTCCCGATTAGAGGTTAAAAAAGTGCTTAGGAAAAATTAAAAATTCCAAATCACGGTGGAATCTATTGACTGAATTTATTAATCTTTTTCCGAATGTTTATTCGTTAAGATACACTTAAATATATTACTGTAGGGTATCGAAAATTTCTGGAACCAAATTTTTTGAATTGTTACCAAAAAAAAGTTGGAAAAAAATAAAGACATTGTAATCGTATTTGTTAACAATATTTTCTTTCAACTAAATAATTCACACTTCATCATCTTCTTGCCAAATTAAAATGAATTAAATATTTTGAATTTAAAAATGTATCAATTAGTTCTTTTATAGAATTAAATTAATTTTTTCGGTTAAATTTCCTGTAGCAAAAAATTAGCAACAGCTAAACAAAATCGAATTTAACTTAAATAATAGTTTTTCTTTCAAAATGTTCTTAAAATTGTTCTTTTATTTGAATTATTTACGAGTTTTAATTTTTTTTTTTAATTTTAAACTTTTAAAAGATATTTATTTTCTCATTGTGCAATTTAACGTAAACGCAAAGTTTTAAAGCTGTTAACGTAATAGATTCTCGCATTCAATATTTATTTATAGGGTAAGGGGAAAAATTATGTATGGCTGACAAAGAGAAATATTTTTTTTTGTATTTATAAATAGCCTGAGCTAATTTTTTTTATTGTTAAGACTAGCACTCAGGTTTGACACCGATTAATGCATTGAGTTGTGTTGGAACTAGGAAAATAGGTTATGGGAAGGAGAATAAAGCTAAAAGTGCTTGTGAATAATTGATTTGAACCTATTCAAGTTCAAAGTGAGAGGAAAGAATTCCACAGAAAGGTTATTCTACATACGAACAATCCGGTCAAAGAACGAATTTTCCCTGTAATGCACTCTTCGAAGCACAGGCCATTCGACCACAAAAGGAAAAGCGCGTATTACGAACAACCGTATGATTTTCGGGAACAAGATCCCTAATTTCATCAGAATGTATGTCAATAGAATTGGATATCCTACTGTCACCAAAGAGAACTCTTCTGCACGCGGTCGAGAAGCTCCAAAATAGACTTTGAAGTACCGGTCCACACATAAGAGTTGTACTCCACTCTCGTTTGGATATAGTCTGTATAAATAGAAAAGAGATCAGATGGAGTGAAGTATGTTTGAGTGCCCCGGTAGGCTAGCTGGTAGTTAGCTAGTCTATCAGCGCCGGGGTTGCTGGTTCGATTCCCGCCAGAGACTCTGGGTTCTTTCCTGCAGACAAGCCTAGAGCTTCGCGGGATTAGCTTAGGCAATAATTCGGGTACGCTGAATCCAATGGTGCCCACCGTTTTTTTAAGGTTAGCTCTTGTTATCGAGATATAACGTTATTTCGAAAATGGAGGAGGATGCACAACATGTATTCGCGTAACTCAAAAACGGTTTAGTTTATTGAAATTGCAAAAAAAAAACCGAAATTCCGCAATTAAATTTCAGTTAATTAAAATTTATCGACATTTGTGAATAAAATCAAAAGTTGTAAACAGATTTTAATCATTTATTACGTTTTGTTTGCAGCTTAGTTTTTTATATGTTTGCAAAAAATTAGAAGCATTTTCCAATTTTTTATGAATTTTTAAAAAACAAAAATTTCAAAATTTTGATAAAAAATTATTTTTCCCAAAAAAAAAAAAAAAAAAAATTATTGTGTAGTTAATAGAACACGAGCGCCTTACTCGTCCGTTCAACTTACATTTAAAACAAAAACAAATTTCGAAATTATTAAAAAAAAATTTCAGTTTTCTTAAAGAAAATGTTGCTGCGGAATTTCGGTTTTTTTTTAGTAATTTCAATAAACTAAACCTTTTTTGAGTTACGGAAATATATGTTGTACAACCTCCTCCATTTTCGAAATATCGGTATATCTCGAAAACGAGAGCTAACCTTAAAAAAACGGTGGGCACCATTGGATTCAGCGTACCCGAATTATGTTAAAACGCCATGTGCCCAGCTTGTCAAAAAAAGTGTCAATTTCGAGCACAGTGTTACTTACACAGACAAAATTCTCCAAAATTGTTCACCAATTAAAGTATTAATCAAAAATAAAATCAGTTGTAATTAAAAATTTAATCAAGTGAATTAAACGTTTAATCAAGTAAATTAAACGTTTAAATCATACTATTAACTGGTTTAATTGATACTATGAATTTGTTTACTGGTGCAAATTTAATTAATTTTGTAATTAATATCACAAATTTTTTAATTGAAATCAATTTTTATTTTTTTCTGTGTACAGAGATCATATAACATAACACAAATCTATTTTGGAATCATTTTCTTCCCCTAACTAATATTATAATTCACAGGCATATGTTGTCTAACACAATAAGCCACTTTAATATTGTGGCGTTCAGTTGCCAAAGTAAATAAAATTTAAATACAAACTTGCAAACCGGCCTAGCACATTACTAACACAAACACACCGACACATTCATATGTTAAACGATAAATCTTTAGGATTCCTTGTAAAACTTTGAACTAGTTTGCTAAGAACTGTACAAGTGTTTTAAAAGCATTTTTTTTTTATTTATTCTTCAATGGCGTTGAAGGTTTTTGCTGCTGCTGTCGCTTATCGAACCATTGAGATTGATAAAATCGCTAAATAAGTTTCTTAAATAATATTGGTATTTTATTTCTACGAACTTCCCCTGTATTCTAATACCGATATATATTTAGTTTTTTTCTATTTTTGTTTCGTTTCCTCTTTGGTAGTTATTCGAAAGCATTCCAATTGTTGTTACTGTTGGTTTGTTTGAATTTATTTAGAGTTTCTTTCTTTTTCCATTTTAGTCCTTCCTCATATAAAATGTTTTACTATTAGTTTCCTTTAGTACTTCTGGTTTTTTATTCTGTATTTTTACTTTGTATTATTTTATTGTATTATTAATTTTTCCTTTTTCTTTTTTATTTAGCTTTGTACTTCATTGCCATTTCCAATTGTTTTCTTATCCTGTTTTAAGTAACAAATATTTGTATTTTACTTATTTTGTTGGTATCTTATTTATTTCTTTTTTTTTAATATTGTTGTGTTTCACTTGATATTTTTTCCAACAACTTTCGTATTTATTTGCTGATTTTTTGGTTCGGCAAATCTTTTTTTCTGATAAATACTGGGTATGAAACAGTGGGCTGACAATTTATTATTGTCGTTTTCAGATTCGTTCAAAATTTTTGCTATTCTAGTAGTTTTGCTGCTTCTTCTTTTCCAGTTAAAACTCGAAATGCTTCCTCTTAGCATTACTTTATAGCATTGCTCGCTAATTTTTACATTGCATTAGTGCTTTTTATTATACTCTATCGCAATTCTTTAAACTTTGTATCTTAAGGTATGTTCAGACCTAACAAATATTTGACGAACAACCCAGTAAAAAAAATTGGGTTTTTTGAAGCGGTTAAGAGAAAAAGCGCATAATCGAGCGCTTCAATAAAAGAGCTTTTATAAAGCAGTAAATGATATAGAATAAAATATACAAAAAAGCTGCTATTTTAGTGCTGACAACCGAAAAAAAATAAAAATATGCGAAAATGATTGGAAAAAGGCATTTAAACAAAAGTAAAAGCAACACATTAATGAATATGTTAATATAGTAAGCCCCTAAAAAGCACTTTAGGAGTGCTTTGTTTGCATGTTAAAAGAAGCGCCTATTGTCAGCAGAAAATAGTCCTCCAAACCGGGAACACCCCATACAAAAGTCAGGCATCCCATCAGCAGGTTTGAAGCTATTTGTCGTATGAATTCCTACACAAAACCTGCTCCTTTTGGAGCACAGTTTTAACTGGGAAATTAAAAGAAAGCGTGACCAGTAAATTGATCAAACTTTATCTTAATTTTTAACAATTTCTATTGATTTACAAAACTTTATTTGTACGAAGATAATTGTATAATACAATTTTGAAACTGTTAAATGATGTTTAAGCCAGAAAAACGTTTGCAGAAGCAAATATTTTGCTAATAAGACTAGTGATTACGTGTATGACGTCCAAATATTAAAAAGGTGTGAACATAGCTTTAGCCCTTATCCTGTATGCTTGGGTCAAAATTACACAAACAGTTTTTATTGTAGCATTGTCGAGCGACTTGTCGTGCTGAAAATTGGCAGAGAGGCGCAAATTAGCTGTATGTCGTTGAAAATGCAAACGAAGGATAGAAGATCTGCAATTTTTAACTTTAAATGTGTTTTTACCCCCAGGGATAAATAACGATGTATCTTAAGGCTATTCCTGCTTTTAGTGAAATGTCCCCCAGGGAAGATTGCTGATGCAGCCAATACCTGGCACAATAGGGTGAAATTGGTCGGTTTTTCTTTTTTCTAAGAGGTTAATCTCGGTTGACCAGAGGTTCTATCCGGTTCCACGGGAACCAGCCTATTTATTGGTTGAGGCTGCTTCGGGTATTACGTGGGTAGCTGTGGCTTATACCAAAAATCAAGGCAAGAGAGATCCTTAAAATGTCAGCTTCAATGGCTGATTTTGCACCCACTGTAGTTGAGTTCGTTTTACTGGATGATAGCCCTGTTTGCTGTTGCTATTTAACAGATGCTGCTGTTAGCAGAGCAGAAATTTAAGACATTTGAATTTCTTGGCAACTCATGGGGCCATAATTCCGGGAAAAGCTTTCCAATTTTAAGTAATTTATAACAAGGGAGTAATAACAATTCCCTGTAAAAAAATCGAGTTTTTTGAAGCACTTAGGAGAAAAAGCGCATAATCGAGCGCTTCAATAAGAGAGCTCTAATACAGCAGTAAATGATAAAGAATAAAATATAAAAAAGCTGCTATTTTAGTGCTGACAACGAAGAAGGTTTTAAAGCGAAAAAAATTAAAAATTAATATTATGGTTTACGAAAATATTAAAAATGGCATTTAAACAAGTAAAAGCTCTTTACGAGTGCTTTGTTTGCATGCTAAAAAAAGCGCTTATTGTCAGCAGAAAAAAGTACTCCAAACCGGGAACACCCCATAAAAAAATCAGGCATCCTATCAGTAGGTTTGAAGAGATTTGTGGTATGAATTCATACATAAAACTTGCTCCTTTTGGAGCACATTTTTTACTGGGTTAGGTCATTTTAAGTTGATAGTAAAAATTCCAAAGATTTACTTTTAAATTTCAAGCTCTATTTAAGAATTTTGCATTAAGATTTCATCATACTTTAAAAAAATAAGCCTTAAGGTACAACAAACTTAACTTCATATATATTTTTTTAAGTTGTTTTTCTGTTTTCTTAAATAAGTTTGTCAATATTTAAATTATGAAAGAAAAAAAAAGCAAGAAAAACATATTGATGATAACGAGTATGCGGCTGCTTATAATAACATCATAATGACATTATATATTCAGACGACTCCTTCTAAACCATCTTTACATCAGTCAACCACAGCTCACGTTTACATCAATACTTTAACTTCCTACAATCAACCAGACAGACAGACATACAAGGTAGGGAATCATGGTTTCCGAGAAAAAAAAAACACAACAGATGTAAATAATATTAAGACAGCATCATAAAGCATTAACAAGGCATGAATACATCTTCTTAGTTTTCCACAGAAACAAAAAATAAGAATGAAAATATTGTCATAAAGAAATAAAAATTATGCCGCTTCCTCTTTGCAACAAAATAAATTGTTGCAATATTATAAAGCAAAAGTGGAATATTTTAAAAATAAATATCTATTTATGAGAAAGCTTAAGGAATATTAATATAGGGTATTTTTTTTAGCTCCATGAGAACTTGAAATTAAGAATGAAATTAAGAATGAACATTTTTTAATGCTACCTGGTGGTAATTTCATAACATTTATTTTTTTAACATGATTACCGGCATATGTCTGCTGCGGTAAGGATCGATCCAGTTTTTGCTCTACTTTTCCAACTTATCTGGCCATATGGTGTCTTGAATATTGACTCCTCATGCTTCAAGACAAACCAGCATAAGCATAAGCCGATGACTTAACAAAGCCCCATTAAAAGTAATCCAGACGCGTAAAATCGCACGAACAAAGGAGAACATGAAAAGCACCACTTCTGAAAATAAAGTCACCAAATTGATTTTACAATAAAACTATTTTAAGGCTTGTTGTAAGGCAAGTTGGGCCATCTTGTAGCTAATTAGTTTTTGGAAACAATAATTCAGTCAGTATGACTCGCCATTCACGATCAAGGCAGCACCTTACCCATTTCAAAAGAGCGTGTGAACCGCTACAACCAGTCAAATTTGATGGTTTAAAGGTGATTTCCTAACGGCTTGAGGGTTCTCTCTTAATACGCTATTTTGTTTTATATTTTAACCAATTAACCAGAAATTAACTGCGTAAAATAGACAAAGTGCTCTATGAACGGCTGTAGGAAATATCGCCCAAAGAAAAATGGCCCAAAAAAAAAAAATGAAAAATCGCCCAAATGAAGAATCGCCCAAAAGAACATGAAAAATGACCCAAAAAGTTATATATGAAATTTTGCCCAACAAAAACGAAAAAGGGCCAAACAAAAAAAAAAATGAAAAATGACCCAAAAAGCAAAAACGAATTTTTCCGAAAAAAAATTAAAAATTACCCAATTTGCAAAAAAGTGGTTATTATTCATATAAATTTAGTTCCATACAAGTGTAAGTTTTATGTAAAAAATTGCATTCTATCTTCAACAGCTGCTCGGCAGTAAGGACAGTAATACCGGCTGCGCAAACTTCGCTAAGCTTCTGTGCATAGTCGGCCTTCGGCCGGGCGCAAGGATTTTCTCCTCTATGGTATAGCAAACACCGGCTTCGCTAACTAAAGCTTCTCTGTATAGCCGGCCTTCGGCCGGGCGCAAGGATTTTCTCCTCTATGGTAGAACAAGTACCGGTTTCGCTAAGTAAAGCTTCTAAAATCTGCCTTGTTTTCGAACGAAGGCCATATACGCAGAGAAGCTTTAGTTAGCCAAGCCGGTGTTTGTTATACCATAGAGGGGAAATCCTTGCGCCCGGCCGAAGGCCGGCTATACAGAGAAGCTTTAGTTAGCGAAGCCGGTGTTTGTTATACCATAGAGGAGAAAATCCTTGCGCCCGGCCGAAGGCCGGCTATACAGAGAAGCTTTAGTTAGCGAAGCCAGTATTTGTTATACCATAGAAGATGAAATCCTTATTTTGGATATATATATTTAATATATACACCCGGAGTAAAAGCTATAAAAATATTTTATCCATATTATGTTTAATTTAACCAAATCATTGTCACCGACAACCATATTATGGTTAAATAAGTATCTTTAAAAAAATCACTTGAAATTTTAACGGTATTTAAAAAAAAAATGTACACATTTTTGATTATAAGTTAAGTTGCAGACGTTGCAAAGTGTAATAACGTCCTCGTCCTCGTCTTCGAAGGACATTATGACACTTTAAAAGTGTCCAAGGACACTACGACACTGGACGTTATGACATGTCACCTAAATTTATATGAATAATAAACACTTTTTTGCAAATTTAGTAATTTTTTTTTTTTTTTTTTTTGGGAAAAATTCGTTTTTGCTTTTTGGGTCATTTTCCATTTTCTTTTTGGGCCCTTTTTCGTTTTTTTTGGGCAAAATTTCATATTTACCTTTTTGGGTCATTTTTCATGTTCGCTTGGGCGATTCTTCATTTGGGCGATTTTTCATTTTTTTTTTTTGGGCCATTTTTCTTTGGGCGATATTTCCTACAGCCGTAAATTTCCACAATTTGGGAGCCTTGTTTTAGCGTTTAATGATTCATGATGACTTGCCAAGCAATTCGGAACAGAAATGTCAACTCAGTTTAACATTCTCAGCTGTCGAATCAACGTTATCGATTAACTCTTAATATTAGTACATTTACGTTATACCTCGTCGAATCGACGAACAATTTAAAAACAATTTTTGCGGAACGATTTTTAAAGAAAAAAATTAACAACAATTTGTATTTTTTTTTGTTAAAAAATAAGATAAAACAAGTAAGAGTGCTATATTCGGCTATGCCGAATCTTATATACCCATCACCATAGTGCAATAAGAAAAAAAAGTTATGTAAGCACCATTCTTAAAATATAAATAAATATATTTTGTGCCACGACCACTTATCCAAACCGTCCACATTATATTGGATGTTGTGTTTTAAAGGTACATAAGTATATAAGATTCGGCATAGACGAAAATAGCACTCTTACTTCCCAGACGGACATGGTTTTCTTCCGCAACCTCGTAACTCAAAAAAAAACTACTTTCAGGAGAGACAAAATACTTCTATTTTACCAAATATTTGAAACTTTTTGCTTTATATTCTTTGATTATCCAAGAATTAGGAAAAATTTCGATATTCCGACAAACAAAGCAATTACAAAATTGTAAGGCGGTATTTACTGATTACTGTTCCGGTTAAAACAAAAAATCGGAAAAAATCGAGTTACGTGGTTGCGGAAGAAAACCATCGATATACCATTTTACCTTCGGTGAAGGGAATAAAAAGCATAAATAAGTTATTTTTCTCACTCGAACTGTTTTTTGTATTTTCTAATTAATTAAGTTTTCAAAGCTTTCGTCATCAGCTAACGTTGTAAAGAAGAAAAAAAGCGTAATTGAATACATATAAAAAAAACTATACGATAAAGAGTAAATCAAGAATGATAGAAATAAAGATTTTTCCTTGCGCACGTTTTACCGTTTGATGACGCAGAAGTTCCCTTGTAAAGATTACCAAGTCACTTTTACATGTGAAAATCGTAATTTCTTACAAAAAATGTATGTATTACGTGATAGATGGCAACCCTGCAATTAATTTACTCAGAGAGTTCAAATAAAAAATATTTTATCAATTGTCAAGAAACTAAGAATTTTGCTTAAAATTTTATATTAAAAATATTATTGCAATTAATAAAATTTTTAAAAGTGTTCAAACGTGTGTTTAAAGTAGCTTAATAAAGAAAAATAAAAAAATAAATAAAAATAGAAGATTGCAGAAAAGAGTACAAACATAAAGTGTGCAGTGGGCAAATGCCAACAAATTAGCCGCAAAAAAACAAATGGGGAAGTTGTGCGAAAAACTAACGTGTTGCGTCCTTTTAATTAAATGTCTATATTTATATAGAGATAATATATATTTATGTAAGTTAAAAATGAAACTATGAAGAAAAAAGTAACTTCTAATAAAAAATTTTCAGTTTTCAAATAATTTAAATAGAAAAATAATAAATTGTGCCACTGTCATGTTAACACATAAACATAACACTTTAAAAGCTAAAAATTATTAGTAAATGAGATCGAAGGTTGTGTGACGTCACAGTTCCTACATGCGTAGTTTATATCTGCCTGATGTCGTAATCTTTATTTCTATCATTCTTGGAGTAAATGACCTCTATAGATTCGACGAACAGTAACCATCCAGGGTTAAAATGTTGTTCAGTTTGTATTATAAGTGATAAGTAAAAATTTCAAATTGAAATTTTAGGCTGAAAAAATAGTAAACTTTTTCTAATGCCCTAACTCTAGAAATAGAAAGATCTTATCAGTCTCGGACAATCCCTATTAAGATTTCATAGCGAAAAATTTAACAAGATTGTTTTGAATAACACAATTTTTATTAAAAATCTTTATATGTGTTAATTTTTTCCTACTTTCTATTTAAATGCCTCGAAACAATGTTTTTCTCTAACTCTTTATGCAACTGAAAATCAATTAATTTATTTAAATTTTCCAAACAATCAATTAAATTTACAGCAATATTTTATTATAATCTCTAATTAAACAATGTAAACTAACTTTTTGAATAAAAAGGACACACTTATAATAAACATCTGTAAAATTGTGTAACTAGAAATTAATTAAATTTTCCCCATCATTGCCCCCAGTGCTAATAGTTAAAACAGCAAAACAAAAAACTTGCACATGCAATCATAACAAATACACACAAAAACTTTTACACAAGTAACCCCAATAGGAAAATCTGAAAAGCCTTTAGTAATGCAAAGTTTTTTACTAAAAAAATATTTTCAATGTCTTTAAAAAAATTCAAACCTTTCCTTAAAGATTTTAAAAATTTTGCATTTTACTTACAGACTAGCGGAGTTCAATGTTTGATGCGATTGATCTTGCGAAAGTGAAAAAGCAAAATATTGTAGCTTTTGTTTGCAATCCAACAATAAAATATACAGAATTGCAATTGTCGCATCATTGCTTTTGCACTAAAACTATTTAGGTTTTTTTGCTACATGTATTGCGTTTACATAACTGATACTCGAACAGCTGACATTTGTTAACAATAATTTAGAATGGTGAAACAAAATTTAAGATATGGAGCCGACAACTCTAAATAAAAAATTAAAAAGAGAAAAACCTAACAAAAAGTGGACGGCAGATGAAATAAAAGCTGTTTTGGATTATTTGGAGCAGTCAGAATACATACATAGAGGTTAGTATTTAAGAGAAGTCCGTAATACATTAACAAATTTGTTTTTAATAAACTTTGCTGTTTATAGAAAATTTTGTAGAAATTTAATATTTATAGGAATTATCGAACAAATTTATACACGTTTGGCAAAATTTGTTATTTAAAGGAATTCTGCGAAAATTGGTTAATTAAAGGAAATTTCCTTTTTTTGGGAAATTTTGCAACATTTCCGAAAAAATTTCAATAGCGGTATTCAATGTTTGGTGCGTTTTAGGTTGCAACGGTTTGGTAGTGCAATAATTGTATCATTGCCAGTGAGCGGTATTTTAAGCAACTTTGCAATGCCAGATGCAAATTAGATAACAGCTGTTTTACGGAATTATTGGTCGTGAAAATTTACAAAAAGGTGTTTGATTATTTTGTGAAATTGTTTTAAAATTTCACGAAGCAGTGCAAAAAAAAATATTATCGCAGCATTAGTAGAACTACGCCGATCGTTGGCGTTTTTAGAAGATGCCTTAAGGTATCGTATCCCAAGTTGCACCGATACCGCTTTTATCAATAAATTTTTTATAAAACATTTGAGCTTTTGGTGTCTAAATAATAATAACAAAGAAATTGCTTTTGAAAAATTACGGACTTCTCTTAAATACTAACCTCTATGTTTTCTAACTGCTCCAAATAATCCAAAACAGTTTTTATTTCATCTGCCGTCCACTTTTTGTTGGGTTTTTCTCTTTTTAATTTTTTATTTAGAGTTGTCGGCTCCATATCTTACATTTTGTTTCACCATTCTAAAAAAAATTGGCGCAAACTTTTTTTTCTTTAAATAGCAAGTTTGAGCGAGAATTCCTTTATAAAACTTAAAAAAAAATTCCTATAAAAATTTGTGCAACAATTGTTAAAAGTAGCAAATTATTCAACATTTTCGTTATCTGACCTTTTTTCTCTGCAAGTCAAGCCTTACAGTTTCCAAAAAAAATGCAAGTTTGTTGCAGAGGGAATATTCAAGGCTGAACTGCACGAGTTATGGACTCGTGAACTAGCTGAAGATGCTATCTCCGGTGTTGAAGTACGTGAATTCCCAGCCCGTCCTGAAATCATAACAATGGCTACAAATGCCCAAAATTTTTTGGTTGAAAAGTTCGTGAATTAACTGCTATCGTGCAAAAGCATTCCAACTTCGCACCTGGCCGTATTGAATTGTATGCTCGCCACACAGCCAACGAATGGCTCTTTTGGGCGAAAAAATTAGTTTCGTGGCGACGTTACGATCATGTGATTTGAACCGTTGAACTTCTTTCTTTGGGGATATTTAAAAGAAAAAATGTACGTCAAATAAGCCAAGAAAAATTCAAGAGCTAAAAGATGAGATAACTCGGCACATTAACGACATTGATCCTCAACTATGTCTCGGAGTCAAGGCCCAACCATAATATGCATAACCGTTCTTAGCCTACTGTCAAAAATTACCAAAAAGCCTCTCAAATGTATTTAAACAATAACAAAATCCAAAAACATTTGATTCCGTACGGAATGAGCGATCAATTTCAATATTAAATGTGGAGATAGTAATACGTCTCTTAATAATATACTAGTAACTCATTCCTTGATAATGGTATCCGATTGATATCGAAATATTGAAACAAATTAATTAATAAATAATATTTATTCTTTACAAACAATTGGCCTCGAGCTTGATAAAACTTTTTATTTTTATTTTTCTTTTATTTACAACGAACATCGTGCGTTCTGATTGGACTATGAAAATAAAAAAAATTTATTTTTAAATTCAAAATACAAAAAAAGCTAATGTATATAAATATGAACTAAGTGCTGGTTCACTATCTTTAAGTTTTGGTCGTCAAGCTCAAAACTTGTCGGCATAAACTTGAAGAGTAGGAACCAGCACTTAGTTAGGTAGCAATTTCCAAAAATAAACACATTTTTTGCAGAATTCCTATAAAAAGCAAATCTACGAAACATTTCTATAACTAGCAAGTTTGCGCAAAATATTTTATAAACACCAAACATCTAAAGAAATTCTTATAAACAGCGGATTTAAGCAAAATTGCATTTGAAAGGTAAATTTTTAGATTTAGCCTTTACCCAGCAAAAACATCTCTCACCAAGTTTGGTTTATTGTAATTAGAAATTTCGTTATACAATACTTACTTTTCAACTTTATTTTTAAGAGAGATGACCTCACTTGTCTCGTTTTTATTTAACTACAGGTCGCCGAGTCGAAAAGTTTGTATGTTTGTACAGGTGAAATTATAGACCGATGCTCCCTTTTTTCAATAGGCTTTATGCTAATGACACTTGAAACGTATGTACCAAATGTTTGTAAAATTATTTTTTAAATTTCGAACTGTACTTTACGCACATGGTTTACATGGACTGGCAACCAGCCAGCCAGGTGGACGCACTGCTTTACATCGTTAGATCTGTTCAGAAAGTGACTGCGGGTCAATTGATGTACCGAAATGTGGGTCCACGACCAATATTTTCATGCTTTACACCAGTGATGTCAATTATGATTGTGTTGGTGAGATTACTCTTATCTCTTACATGCCCAGCGGGCGAAATATGCGGTTGCGAGGCCTATTGTGAGGCCTTATTAAAGACCTTTTCTAAGGGTCATCTATGTTCGATTAAATTGTTGGGAATCAGGTAAGGTATTAAAACTTACAAAACATTTTCATGAAAGGGCGATGCAAACACCAGGGCCAGCATTATGCGAGGAAATATAGTTCATGCTTTCCATTCATTTTTCATCAGACCATTTAAAGTTAACTTACATTTATTGCTATGAAGACTAAAAAGCAATAAATAATAATACAATTATCGAAAAATGTTAAGTTATGGACAGACACAATCAGTTATTATTTAAATAAATTTAATTTGGAACCTCAGAAACTTTGCTTATTTTTTGGAAAAATTGCGCAGTTCACAATATTTGAAGTCTTTTTACAACCTAATACAATTCTTTCCAATATTTTTCGTTTTCTGCTCAACATACCTTTGCGAATTCTAACAATGAAAATTCATTTGCTCATACTAATGCAAATATTAAGTTTAAAAATATTCTGTAAGTATTTACCACCATTATAAAAAGAGAAGATTTTACTAGCCTATAATAAATACTTTTATTTACCAATAATATCTTCTAAATTTATATTGCAGTTTCGTAACAACAAAAAATTTTTTTGGTTTGCGGATGGTAATTTATTGCGTTGTTTTGAGCAAATGTATTTCAAATCGGAAAATATTTATTCGCAAAGATATGTTGAGGAGAAAAGCGACAATCATTTGAAGGAATTTTTTTTTCATATAGGATATAGCGCCCCGTCTAAATTTTTCCAGAACTCAATAATATTTTCCCTGTCTGGAGGATTAATTTCGCTCCTAAGTATGATTAGTTCCGACTGGATGCTGAATTCATAACTCGCAATGTCGCACTTAAAGGGATTTTGGAATATGTTAAGTAGTGGTTTTATATCCTCAACATCTTTAAAACGATCTTGAAAGTTGTAAAAAAGGTTTTCAAAAATTGCCAAATACTCAGATTTTTTCAAATATTTCTCCTTGTCATAAATAAGCAAAGTTTTAGGAAAGTTGGAAAAATCTTCATTATTTATTTCATTTGCTAATAAAAATAATTTGGTTTTAAAATTAAAAACAATCGTATATATGTCACTTAAATTGTTTCCCTTTTCTTGTAGTTCCAAATTTAGCTCATTTAAAATACTGCTTGTATCCGCCAGAAACGCAAGGTCTAAAATGAACTCATAATCATTCAACTGTATTAATTCACATTCGTCTAAATTTTCAGTTTCCCAAAAACGCAACACCTCTTTTCTAAGATCGAATAACCTGTTTAGACAATCACCCCGACTAAGCCAACGAACTTCCGTAAACATTTTTAAGTCGTGGTGATTGGCGTTTACGTTTTTAAGAAAACTTACAAATTTTCTGTGCGTTAATGAATGATGACCCCCCCGTATTCTATTGATTATCCGCTCTGCAGTCTTAATAGCGGCATGATCACTTATAAATTTTGAGGCAAGCATGGACTGATGAATTATGCAATGGAAAGCATGTACATCAATTCCATTTTGCTTAAGCTGTCCTACGAAACCTTCATACTTCCCGGCCATAACGTTTGCACCATCCGTGCAAACTCCTGCTAATTTTGAAGATTGTGTAACAGATATCAGGTTTTCAAAGACTACGTCGTATAATACCTTACCTGTTACATTACCGTAAAACGTTTCAAGTGAGTACATAGTTTCAAAAACATTGTACTCACTATCTATGCATCGAACACAAATGACCAATTGTATATGTGCAGCTAAAATTGATGTGCGCTTGACGACACTATTTCGGCTCATGGGAAGCGTTTTTATTACGCTGCAATCGATTTTCAGTTTTTCCAAAACTGCATTGAAAAGCTTTTTTATAAATGCCCCATCGGAAAATGGTCTTCCCTGTTTTACTATTTCCAAAGTTAGTAAATTTGATATTTCTATTTTTAACTCTTCTATCCTATCTTCATGCTCTTCTTCTTGTGATACTAAACTTTTCAAGCTATCCAAATAAACCTTTTTTTTAATCTTATATTGGTTTTCCCTTTCTTTTACTTCATATTGTTTAATATCATTATGGAAATGATCATAATGCCTTTTCAAAGTATACAATCTCTTAAGTTCAAATGTTTTAAAACATAAGAGACATTGAAAATAATTAAATGCATTTTTTATCATAAAATATTTTTTATATGGCATCATTTATCTTTTTTTTAATAAACTCATCCGCTTGCACGTCCGTTATCGCTGTCTACAAGACTATTAAATGAAATTCTAATTTGAAGTTTACAGCTATACACAATTGTACATAGAAATGGATTTCCCTGGTCTATTTATTCAAAAATAAAATGAATTACATGAGAATTATAACGTGAAAAAGTTATTTTAGTAAAAAGTTAGGGTATTCATAGTGGTAAGTAAAATAGAAAGGGTATTCACGGTGTTGGGTTACTCATACTTCAAACATCTGTGCATACATTTTAATTCTAGCTAATGGTATATCATAACTTTTTACAAAATACCAAATGCGCACCTGAGTTTGCCTGCAAAAATGTATAAAGTCATTATAACAGGTCAAAGTTACGTTAAATAAATACCATAAAGTAGTAAGGTTTACTCTTTAGACTCGGTCATATAATTGTAGCATAAAAAAGTAAGCAATAAAAATAGTGCGAAACAATAAAGTTTCATTAATACATCAATAAAACAC
The DNA here is from genome assembly GCA_930367215.1 of Pollenia angustigena. NCBI lineage: Eukaryota > Metazoa > Arthropoda > Insecta > Diptera > Polleniidae > Pollenia > Pollenia angustigena. The sequence goes on from OV884056.1 coordinate 289,003,679, forward strand.
ATCTTCTTACCCAAAAATTTTACCTGCTGTCACATTTGCTTTTATGTGTATAGGTTTACACATAAATTGTAGCAAAACAAGACTTTTTTAACTTGTTTTTTAAATATTTTTACCTACTTAAGAAAAGAGTTTTCAAAAAAAAAACCCACCGACGCGATTGGTACAGAAACAAAAATATTTTTACAATCACAAAATACCAACAAATTCTTGTGGCTTTTTCTTTTCTTAATAATTTCTGCATTTAGGTACGTCTTTTTAACGAAAGAAAAAGGGACCCTGTTACAGGCATCAACGAATTTTTTTCACGAACAAAACACATATCGTTAGCTTAAATGCAAAACAATTATTTTGAAAATTTGAAATTTTTGTTGATTAGGATTCACTTTACATATATATTTTTATAAAATTTTAAAATTCTATCTTAAAAAATAACCACAATTGCACAATTGTGCAAAGAAATGGAAATCCCTGTTTTAAAATCATTGTACAATGTCAAAAACAGAAATAAAACAAAACAAAAACATAGATAATAAATAAAATAAAAAAGATAATAAAACAAAAAAAAAGATGTACCTACATACAGTTATTGTATATTTATTTTTATACATAAATATATTTAGAGGCCTCAAAACAGGCCTTGCAATATTTGCGATATTTCCCGCTGAATGAGAGTGTTTCTCAGTAAACAATTATATTTTACGCTCGCAAAATAAAAGAGCGTAAGCGTACATGTGAATTAATTGCACAATTGTGCAAGGCGCTGACATCCCTGCTTTACACACATCAGCGTAAACGCATAAGCTATCTTCTACTAGGAATGGGCAAAAAATATCGATATATCAAAATATCGATATTTTTAAAAGCAATAATCGATATATATCGCCGATATTTAAAATACCGATACATTGATACATCGATATTAAAATACGACTATCAAATTCGATATTTTTTAAAGTCAGTCTTCATTAAAAACTCAAAATTTTGCCGTTTTTCAAACATAATGTTTTTTTAAGAATCGGCATCACTGCATGCACCATATGTTTTTTTAAACTTATATGAAAATTGGGGCGAATTCACTAGAAGGTGGGGTCAAGTCAAAATATGGTGTTTTTGCGGTGTTCGACTAGTCAAAGTTTCTATACAAATCATGGTGGAATAAGCAGCTGGCATCGTTATGGCAACAAATACAACATTGCAACAAAAATTGAAATAACATCACCGTTTACGTCAAAAAATACTTTAAACAAAAATCAAAGCGTGCCGCTGAACGTGATGAAATAAATAAATTTTTAACCAATTTTTATTTAATTATGTTCAATATCTTATTTATTTTAATTTAAATTATCAAAAACTTATCAAAACTTTAATAAAATACAATAATCACAGCACAAAACCGACTTTTTGTAAACATAAGCAAAACTTTGAAATAAGACTAGACAAACAATTCAAGAGCAAAAAATCGTCATCTGGCGTATGCTGCCACCTTTATTATTTCACCATGATACAAACTAGTTTTTTATGTAAGTCTGTGTTCATGATTGCTACTTTATAGGCGAGAGGGACAAGGTGAAAAGAAACGAGTACACAGATGCATGTACTATCTTTACCTTTCGCTTTCTTATTCATTGTTTAATTTTGTTTTCAATATCAAATAAAACAAAATAAGAAACATGTCCTCAACATGGCATGACTCATTTGAACGCCAATTCATGTTTAAAGAAGAAAAAGGAAGAATCATGCCAATAAGACATGAGCCGTATGAACTCAGACTAAATTTCATGAACTTAAGCCTAATTAAAAATATAAAAAATTTGGACTAAACAACCTTTTTTTTACTAGCAATATTTTTGACAACTCGACCACAGAACCTGTGTTGTTGTAGAGTTGACCTCACTTTCTCGTCAATTCGCCTTGTATGAAGATCTAAAATGATTGGCATTTATAAGAAGAAGAATTCTGATTAAAACAGTGAAGTCAAACGAACTTGAAGACTTATTTTATGCGGTTTTTGGAAGACTATATGTGCCTATATATATTTGGAATAATAATAAGATTCGTGCATATATATGTATGTACATTTACTTATTTAAAATTTTTCAATTTGGTAATAGTTTTAGCAAAATACGTTCGATATATCGATACATCGGTATTTTTGAAATACAGTAGAATCCCGATAATTCGTAATCGCAAGGGACCGGCCATTTCTTACGAATTATAGGGGTTTTCGATTTAGCGGGGTTTCGATTTAACGGGGTTAAAATAAAATAAATACGAATAAACGGGGTTTTTAAATTTATTTACTAAAACTATAAAAAAACATAAAAAACAATTTTTTATTTATTTATTTATTTATTTCATTCAATTATGCAATATCAAGCCTTAGAGGCCAAAATAACAATATTACATGTTCATATATCCTGAGAAATTAACAACAAATTATATATTTGTACACTAATAACCTAATAATAATAATAATAAAAAATAATAAAAAATAATAAAGCTATTATCAAAAAACAACATATAATAGTAATGTTGAAAATAAAATAAAAAATGTTGAAAATAAAATATATAAAAATTATAAATAAAAATTATGCATGTAACAAACTGATCCTAAAAATATTAATCCACACACAAGCAAAAAGCCACGCAAAAATAAAAAAATGGTGAGCAAAAAAGCATTCTTTCCATGTTTTTGTTGTTTTTATTACGAATTATAAGTGGTAGTTAGCAAACAATTACGATTTATAAGAGGTAAAGAAGATTTTTTTTGAAAAAAAAATACGAATTATCGAGGGGACCAAAATGTATGGAAATTTTACGAATTAACGAGATTTTTTCAAGGGACCGAAAGTTTATTACGAATTATCGGGAATTACGATTTATCGGGGTACGAATTATCGGGATTTGACTGTAATATATTAAAAAATATCGATTCGTTATATATCGATATATTTTTTCAATTTGACCATCCCTATCTTCTACTGTGGTGTTGGTATAAAAACCGGCTGTAGGAAATATCGCCCAAAGAAAAATGGCCCAAAAAAATAAATGAAAAATCGTCCAAAAAAATTCCATGTAAAATTGGGCCTGAATTCATATAAAAAGTGACCCAAAATGTTTGGGCTATTTTTCGTTATTATTGGCTGATTTTTCGTTTTTTAAATATTGTATGAAAAATAGCCCATTTTTTCACGCCATTTTTAATTTTTAAAATTTCGTAAAAATCTTACATACTATTTGTCTAAATCAATTATTATTACTATACGTCGAATTCCTAAATGTTATTTATAAAAATAATGGGACATATTGCAAAAAGGTGGCATGTCATAACGTCCAGTGTCATAGTGTCCGTGGACAAACTCGAAAGCATAGCTTACAAGCTCGAAAGCATAGCCGGACTTTGGCCGGGCGCAAGAATTTTCTCCTCTTTGATACAACTCGTACCGGCTTCACTACCTAAAGCTTCTCTGCACAGCCGGCCGGGGGCAAGGCTTTTCTGCGAAGTCGGCCTTCGTTCGGAAACAAGGCAGATTTTAGAAGCTTTACTTAGCGAAACCGGTACTTGTTATACCATAAAGCAAAAAATCCTTGCGCGCACCCAAAGGCCGTCTGCGCAGAGAAGCTTTAGTTAGCGAAGCCGGTCTTTGTTATATCATAGAGGAGAAAATTCTTGCGCCCGACCGAAGGCCGGCTATGCAGAGAAACTTTAGTTAGCGAAGCCGGTTTTTGTTATACCATAGGGGAGAAAATTCTTGCGCCCAAAAGTGTTTTCGTTATATATTTAATATATGCACGCAGAGAAAAAACAATAAAACCATTTTTAAATGTTTAATTTAACCATATCATTGTCACCGACAACCATATTATGGTAAAATAAGTTTCTTTAAAAATAGTTTTGTTGGTTGTGACCATAATAAAACAGGGTTTTCTCTGCGTGTATGTAGATCTTTTTTAGTATTAAACATCTTTAGTAATTAGGGACCATTTGACATTTTTAAAAATGACATAATGTCCATTTGCAAAATATCTTAATGCCCACGGACGTTATGAACTTTTCAAAAGAGTCACAGTGTCCATGGACATTACGACACTGGACTTTATGACATGTCACCTTGCAAAAAGCTATATTCTGTTTTGAGTAATTGAGTATAACTATGCAGTGATTAATTAATATTTGATTATTGAATAGTGCACAAAGATTGGCGGAGGGCTCAAATAGGTATTACTGTCCATACTGCCGCGCAGCTGTCGAAGAAACAATGCAATTTTTTACATAAAACTTACATTTGTATGTTACTAAATTTAAATGAATAATAAACACTGTTTTGCAAATTGGGTAATTTTAAATTTTTTTTTTTTTGGGAAAAAATTATTTTTTTCTTTTTGGGTCATTTTTCATTTTTATTTTGGGCTCTTTTTCGTTTCTTTTGGGCAAAATTTCAAACTTTTTGGGTCATTTTTCATGTTCTTTTGGGCGATTCTTCATTTGGGCGATTTTTCATTTATTTTTTTGGGCCATTTTTCTTTGGGCGATATTTCCTACAGCCATAAAAACCAGGGTTTAAAATACTACAGTCGAAACCAAAAACTGTCAAACAAAACACGAAAATTTGTGTAAAACTTTTCGATTTTTGAGTTGGATTGACAGCGACTGTTAGCATTAAATGAATCAGAAGCACAAGCAGCAGTTTTTTTCCAATGACAAATGAAGAAGTGGCAGAAACCACAATGTATTTAAAAATATTTGTTAAAAAAAGTTTTGTTGGAGGTGACCATACTGAAAACTTTTTATTTAACATTTAATCTGAAATAGGCCTTTAACAAGGCCATTTAAGCAAAATTTTTCCCTTTTTATTCTTAGTTTCTCCACTAACACTCAATAATTAAATAAAATAAAATTTGTTATTGAATGCAAGATTTCAAAATGGTATAAATTTTGATAACTTTTATTAATGTTAAAAATGGCGAAAAAAACCCTCAAACACATAAAGGAATCTTAAGAAGGAAAACTTAACAGCCAACTAGTGCCTGGGAAGCATTGAATTTTAAATAATTTAGTAAAAAAAAGAACTAGAAAATTATGACAGCAATAAAAGAGAAAAAAAAAATTATATTGAATGAAGTCAGTAGAAATCACAACCAATAAGTTAAAGCTGAAAAGGCAAATGAAGGAGAAATTATAGTCTGAAAAACTTTTGCAAAAATTACACAATTAATATTAAGAAAACTAAAAATGAAATTTTGTAAAGTTACAAAAGGGCCAGCACCAAACAAGTGTTACTCTTCACCACTTGCCACAAAATTAAGGACTTTAACAAAAAAATTTTTTGGGACGAATTTAATAAATCGATGGCACAATTATTGAACAACCATTATAAAATCTAGTTGTAAAGTTCAGGCTGATGTGAAAGTTATTCACAGTACATTTTATATAGATAACAGCAATTGTGTAGATTTTTGATTTTTGTTACTCTTTTCTTAAATAAATATTCGTTATTTAACAATTGGGTAATGCCATGTCAAAACGACCAAGAGTGGGACACTACCCCTTTCGATTTTAATGAAATTTGGTGAGAAGGTTCCTTTTATCTTATAAGGAACATATATGAACGAAAAAAATTTTGAAAATTTTTTTTTCAAAAGTTATGTCATATACAAAATGTCATAATTTCACCGAATTAGCCGAATGTGTTGAGCTTATTTCGTTTATATCTCAAAAACTACTTGTCATTATGACATTTTAAATATGACATAACTTTTGAAAAAAAAAAAAATTTTTAATTGTTTTTCGTTCATATATGTTGCTTATAAGGTAAAAGGAACCTTCTCACCAAATTTCATTAAAATCGAAAGGGGTCGTGTCCCACTCTTGGCCGTTTTGACATGAATCACCCTTATATTTTCGAAAACGAATGCTTGTTTATTAAATTTAAATGAATAACTTTAAAACAATCTTATACTTAACTAAAAACTAACTGTTATACTTTGTCTGATAGTGTGAATGCATATGTGATGAAAATGACAAGTATTATGAAAAAAAGTTTGACATCCCATACGACTTCATCGTTTTTTTGAAAAATTTCTAAACAATAATACTTTTCATTGGATCAGGGTTGCATTTTATTAAATGCGTGAGTGTTTATACTTTGTGTGATGGTGTGAACACAAACTTTCATTTTAAATTAGATTTTTTGACAGTCGCAACAAAACTCATTAGATTTCTATCTCACAAAGTATAATGGAGTACGTATGACTTGTGAGATAGTGTAATCTAGCCTAAAGCGCGCAACCTCTAATGTTAAGCTGTGAATTAGGGAAGCCACATATTCACTTATACTAAATAGTTAGTCAAAGTATTGTTCCAACAGTTCTTAATGGTCTTAGGGCCGTTACTTACCATAAAAAGACAAACATACATTTTTTTACAAGGTTTCGTTATAATGTGCCAAATTCCCATTTCATACTATTGAAAAACTGAAGTTTATTGTTGATGGGATAAGCTATTCCTATGCGCATTTCACTAGTTGCTTACGCCAAATCGTCAGGAAACTTCATCCAAAGATTTTATTTTAAATTTTTTTTTCAAATTCCCGTATTCGTTTAGTTAAAATTATTCAGTTAAACCATACCGGGCCATTCTGCTGATGCTTCTGTTAACAAAGGGGAATACAAAATCAGTGTTACAGGGGTAAGCGTTTTGAATTATTCTTAAATAAATGCATATGTTGTCTCTGAAGCTTCTTCTCACTGTTATATCACATTCAAACCAATATGATTCCACATTAAATTCACGTTGTTTTAACTTAAAATAACTTTCATTCAACGTGATTCGGATTGTTATTTCAATATAAATGAAGTTTTGCTCTAACTTTACTGAATTATAGTTATTTTAAAAGAAAAAAATGTTGTTCACAAGTTATTGTAAAATCATGTTAACAACTTTTGATTTTATGTATTCACAAAAGCCGAAAAATTGTAATTAATTTAAGAATTTTATTAAACCGCCATATACATTTTTCGTCTTTTGTGAATACATAAAATCAAAAGTTGTCAACAGATTTTAATCATTTATAGCTTGTTTTGTTTGGAATGTTGTTTTTTATATGACTGTATGAAATTAGAAGCATAGCTGCATTTTTCAATTTTTTATGAATTTTTTAAAAACAAAATTCCGAAATTTTAATAAAAAAAACTATTTTTTTTCTAGAAAAAAAATTATGTTTATAAAACGACTGCGCATATAAGAAAAACGTTTTACCTTTCTTGAAGCAAATTTTATTGCGGAATTTCGGTTTTTTTATTTTTTCAATAAACTAAAGCGTTTTGAGTTACGCGAACATACGTTGTGCCACCTCCTTAATTTTCGAAATAACGGTATATCTCGAAAACCAAAGCTAATCTAAAACAAGTTAGAGTGCTATATTCGACTGTGCCGAATCTTTGATACCCTCCACCGACACTTCGAATGTTTTAGGAGTAATATCTGTATGATGTCTATTTATTATTATAATCTTTGTAAAAACAGACATCTGCATTAAAATTTGTTGCGGTTTAGACCAATATAAAATTATTGATCGACAATCAGAATCAATTTTAAAAGGTTTGAGTAGAATATCACTTTAAGCTGAACTTAAATGATTTTCAAGAGAACAAATTACATAAAAGCCATTGTAAGCTATAAACCAATCATCCCAAATTCTGCAGAACGATTTCTGGTATTAAAAAACATAAATTTCAATACAGCGATGCAATTAGTTTAAGCGTTTGCACTAAATTTCAGAAGGCTGCTAAAATGGAATCTAAGGAAAATTATGGACCGTATATCACAAAATTGCATAACATTTTTTCTGGCCATATGAATTTAACTGGAAGAAAGTTTACCGCGTATTTAATTATTTTACCAGAGTGGGCTTTATATGAGGCCTATGGTAAGTTATGCACCGATCTTCACCAAATTTCACAGTGCCATTTCTAGTTCTATAAAACTGTGATGTATCAAATTTTGTTATGATAGCGTTATTTTTTACGTTTTTAGGCGTACTAAGCTGTTTTCCGGGAGTAAGGTTTATATGGGGCCTAGGGTAAATTATGAACTGATCTTCACGAAATTTCACAGTCTTATTTCTAGTCCTGTAAAACTTTTATGTTCCTAAATTTTGTTATGATAGCATTATTTTTTACGGATTTAGGTTTACTAAGCTGTTTTCCGGGAGTAAGGTTTATATGGGGCCTATTGTAAATGATGGACCGTTCTTCACAAAATTTTAAAGTCTTATTTATCGTTCAATAAAACTGTGATGCACCAAATTTTTTTATGATAGCATTATTTTTTACGGATTTAGGCGTACTAAACTGTTTTCCGGAAGTAGGTTTTATATGGGGCCTATGGTAAATTATGGACCGATCTTCACGAAACTTAATAGTTTCATTTCTAGTCCTATTTAACTGTGACGTGCCAAAATTTGTTATGATAGCATTGTTAGTTAGGGTTTTAGGCTTACTATACTGTTTTTCGGGAGTAGGGCTTATATGGGGCCTAGGGTAAATCATGGACGGATCTTCAAGAAATTTTACAGCGTAATTTCCGGTTAATAAAACGAACTGTTGCGAAATCTTATATCATTCTGTGCATTTTTCCACCATTTATGTTAGTTTTTCTAACAAAATTATCAATTTTTTTTAGGTGGTGGTTCCACATTTTAATTCATAACTCAGATCCTATTGAACCGATTTTGCTGGATTTCAATCCCAAACTGCTTAGGATAACTACAAGCAATTTGACACCAAGTTTGTTTATTTCATTTGAGTTTTTCGAAAGTGAGCGTGTTTTCAACAGACGGACAGACGGACAGACAGACGGACATGGCTAAATCGACTTAAAATTACTCAAGAACCCAGAATATATATACTTTATAGGGTCTGAGATGAATAGTTAAAAAGTTTCACACGGAATGACAAACTTAATATACCCTCTTCACAACTTATTGTGGTGGAGGGTATAAAAACGGCTAGCACCACTGGATTCAGCGACCCCGAATTAGGTTAAAAATCTTTCGTTCGTATCATACTAAAATATTAAACAGCAAATACTTTAATCTATCTATACAATATATAAATCTGATGACATAGGAAGCTGAAATTTGGCACACTGGAAGTACTTTCTCTGCGGAATATCGTAGCTAAGCCATATTTTTGATTTTCGGATTTTCAACTAGTATAACTATAAAGATCTGATAGAAAAGATGTTTTTTTTATAATATGGGGAACTTTGGGCCCCACCCGGCACGGCTAGGCACCGTCGGATTGACCTAAAAAATTAGATCATGATTTCTTACACCAAACCTCATATTTTAAGCAGCGCAAACAATTAAATTTAAAAAAAAAATTGCGACCAGTCTAATGTATACTTTAGCAGATCTTACATGAATATTAAAAGAATTACACACGGAATGATAAACTTAGTATACCCTCATTCACCACAAGTGGTATAGGGTATAAAAAAGTTATTGCCCAGAAATAATTTTTAAAGAAAGCTGCTTTTGTTGTCAAATTATAGAAACGAAAACGTTAAATATCATTGCCCTAAAAACTCTTATTTAAAAAATAAACACTATCAGCCCAATTATAAATATTCCCGGGGAAATGAGCTCCCGGGGAATTAGTTTTTCCCGGGAATAACATTCCCCTATTCTAAACAGACGGGGAGAATAGTATTATGGGAAAGGGAATTTCGAATTTTCGCTCTCAGATGTTTTGCTTTCAGCTGTGTTGTGTTAACTTAAAACTTGTAAAAATTTTGCAAAAAACAAGCGAATAAGTGAAAAATATGTTGTGTTGACTAAAAATAATAAAAATAAAATAGTTTTTAATAAAAAACAAAAGAAAATGTTTAGTGTAGCATTCGGATGGTAGCTGAAGAAGCAGAAAATCAGCAACATTTAAAAAACGAGCAAAGGGTTGCGTGAGAACGCAAACCCACTTGAGCTGCCGGAAACGTTATAAGTGTATAAAGATATTCACCCTTATTGTGTTTGGCATATTTAAAATATGTACGCCTACGACTGTTTGGTAATAGATTAAAGAGAACGTGAACTTATTTCCTTTAATCTATTACCAAACAATCGTAGGCGTATTTTAAACACGCCAAACACAATATGGCTGATTAATATACATAGGCGACGCAGGATATCCCCTGGATATCCGTGGCTTCTGAAAACTCACAAAACTCCAGAAGAGGGGTGACCGAAATGAAATTCATTTAAAATGCCGCAATGTTATTGAAATAACCAATGGTGTCCTCAAAAATAGATGGAGGTGCATTTTTGGTGCTAGAGAGCTGCTGGTGCCCCGCCAACTTTAACGCCCACTTTTTTCGATTTACCCAAAATTAGAAAACGGCTCCATCGATTTGACTAATTTTTCTTTCAAATGTTCGTATCTTTTTAACGGATTTTAAAAATCGAACGCAAACATTTTTCCTTTTTTGGACAGGACAACGTCTGTCGGGTCAGCTAGTTGTAAATAAAACATAACGTTTTTGGAGAATTATCTTTATATTTTTTATTATTATAGAAGGCTCTATGACACCTATTTGTGAAACAAAATATCGGTAAAATGCTCGCCACCTCTTCGGTGGCATACTGAGATATAATTAAGGTCCAATATCGTTAATGTGCCGAATAATCTCATCCTTTAGCTCTTGAATTGTTCTTGGCTTATTTACGTACACTTTTTCTTTTAACGCAGCCGTTGAATTTCTCGCGCAAAAGAGCCATTGCTATTCTGTTGGAACCGCATATCTTCCATGTCCATATTCTCAATTTATGGCTACAAGAATTCCGATATCCCCTCGCTTTTCACGGTAACTGCTTGGCCGACCTCATTGTCGAAGAAGTACGGTCTGATGACGCCACCAGCCCATATAAGAATTGGGCGAGCATGCACAGGTGTTTTCACATTTCCTAGAGACCCGGTTTGCTGAAATTTGCGCACAATTCTCATGATTGTGGACACATTTGGTCGATTATTCTGACGAAATGCATTCTGATTTTAACGTCTATTTTCGTAAGAGGCTGAAAAAATCTGAATGCGCTGCTTTATTGTGTACCTCACCATAATTAAATTTGTCAAAAACTGAAACAAAGAAATGTCAAATTAAGTTGGTCAAACAACTTGACATAAAGGTGTGACTCACAATTATAGGAAAGTTAAAAAATATTTTAGCCCTGTTTGTAATTAATCTCAGTGTTTAGTAAGAAAAATCGTGTTAAGTACGCATAGTATTTCAAAAATTTATTTATTGTTCTTATTAAACAAATATTTGACAGGCAGTTTCATCAGCTGTCTTCTTTTTAAATCAAACGCTAACAAATTTTCAAGACAGGGGATTTTTCACTCTCGTGTGAAAAACATATAAATAAACAAAAAGGTAAAAAAATAATGAATCGTTTTATATAAATTATATCATGAAAGAAAAAATTTTGTTATTTTATTTTTTTAAATTACGTATACATATATGTATATATCTTTGCCATTTGCGTAACTGTCACAATATTACCATTGAAAACGATGCCATGGAAGATAATCCAACGACATCAAAAATGCCGAGCGGTTGTTCTATAGAATAAATTGTATGCAGAAGAATGGCTGAAGATGGTTAGTCTGCAAACGATTTTCCAAAATCCAAAGTAATATCGGATTATTTAAGAATAAGGGGTTTTACGATGTGTTTAAGTAATACATACAACGATATGGAAATATGATGAAAAGTTTTACGCATCAAAAAAAGATGAAGTCAAAGCGGATTTGAGAAAAAAAATAAAGAAGAAAATGGAAGATTTTCCATAATTGAAGATAAATGGACAGATATATCTATTTAAAATACGTAACTTTTTTGTTAAAATAATTTTTTTTATTCGTTATTCTCATCGATTAATCGAATAATTTTTAAGGTTTAATCGTTTGATCGAACGAACAAAAACAATTATTTCAATTACTCGAACAAAGTTGAAAGGCGAATAACTCTAATATTTAGGTACCTCAATTATATATTTTAGTAACGATTTGTATATTTAAAAAAAGGGAAGAAATCAATTAATTAAAAAGAAAACTTATAATATTCTATAAAAATTAAAAGAAAAAACTAAACAAAATAAAAATAACAGTTTAAAAAATAGTTTAAAGCACAACTCCCTTGCAATTTTTTGGCGGAATTATTTTCTAAATTTGTGAACACATTCTCCCTTTAATTGCCATTCGTAATACCTACTTTTTTCCCGGGGAACAGTTTCCCATTTTCGAATTCTGTTTAGAATAAGGGAAAAGGGAAAAGAGAGAATTTTCCCGGGGAGATTTTATTTATAATAGGGGAACAGGGAAAAGGGAAAAAATTCCCGGGGAATTGTTGTTCATAATTGGGCTGCATATAAAAGTTGACCAGAGTTGAGCAAGCACAATATTAATCAATATAAATAATTTCATTTCTAATGGCCAATTTCACCAACTCTGTTTAAATATCAATTCATATTTAAATATGTATAGTTTTTCATGTAATTTTATTTTTATTTATGTATTTATTTGTTTATTCACATATAATCGTAAGCCAATAAAGGCCAAATTGATTAAGTGGATTTAACATGAAAAACGAATTTTAATTTATGTTTAAAATATTTAAATAAATTGGTAAAATCAGCCATACGAATATAATTTAAATGCATCAGTCTATTTTGTTTTTTCCAGTAAATTGTTATATTGTAAAATTTTTAGTCTCATTTTATTTTTATTCGCGAGCAGAATGTTTAAACTTATAAAGCGAAAAGAACTACTTCTTTTATTTAACATTTTTAATATATGCAAACAACATTTTTCAGATTTTATTTTTCCCTTTTTTAATAAGAAATTATAAGTTTGGCTGTAATTATTTTCAAAATTAAAGCCCCTGTTAACTTATGTCACTCCCATAAGGGACTCGTTTAAGAAAATTGAAAAAAAGAGAAAATAGTATTAAAGCTTCATTGCTTTTCACTTCTAAAGTTTACAATAACTAGAAGAAAAAAAAAAAAATAACCAAATGAAAAATTATATTACAAAAGAAAGTGTTAGAAGTGGCAGAGTAAAGCGCCTTGAAACTTTTTTATAATTAAAACAATATTTTCATTATTTCCTCTTTTGCATTTGTTTTTTTTTTTTGTCCTAAAATTACCCAGGAAACATTTTTTACTGCCAGGGCAATAAAATTTAAATGAAAATGTCCAACATTCTATACTAAATTATTGCGAAAATCTTTTAATCAAATAAAAAAAGCAGTTGGGCTTTTCTTTTTGCACAGAAACTATTATAATGACTTTTACGTTAAAGTTTTTGCATTCGCTTCGATTTTTCTCTATTCCTTTGTTTTTTTTCCAGTAAATTTTCAATATTAATGTTCATTTCATGAATTTTGTTGCCGCTGGCATTTGAACAAATTAATTGGGTAGTAAGTGGGATTTCTTTTATTTGATTTTTGAGGACAGTAAGTTGGAGATTCTTGTGGGCTGAATAATATAATATTTCTTTTTAATTAAAAAAAGTTACTTTTTAAATAAACTTATTTCAAATAATTATACCCACACCACAATGGTGGAGAGGGTACTATTATGCATTTGTGCTGATGTGTGTAACGCCTTAAAATATAGGTCCTACACCCACCTTAGAGTATACCGATCGACTTAGAATCACTTTCTGAGTCGAACTAACGATGTCCGTCCGGCTGACCTTGTGTGCAAAGTATAGGTCGCAATTTTCGAGATAATTTTATACAATTTGGGACAAAGGTTCTTACAAGGACCACACAAGGACCAAGCCTATTAAAAATTTAAAACATAGATAGATCCATATCGATACGGACACATAAGCTATAAAGTTTTTCAAAAATAGGACCACAAGGGGATGCAGGGGGCAATTTCTGCCTCTCAAACCGATTTTGATGAAATTTGAAGCATAGATAGATCCATATCGATACGGACACATAAGCTATAAAGTTTTTCAAAAATAGGACCACAAGGGGATGCAGGGAGCAATTTCTGCCTCTCAAACCGATTTGGATGAAATTTAAAGCATAGATAGATCCATATCGATACGGACACATAAGCTATAAAGTTTTTCAAAAATAGGACCACAAGGGGATGCAGGGGGCAATTTCTGCCTCTCAAACCTATTTTGATGAAATTTAAAGCATAGATAGATCCATATCGATACGGACACATAAGCTATAAAGTTTTTCAAAAATAGGACCACAAGGGGATGCAGGGGGCAATTTCTGCCTCTCAAACCGATTTTGATGAAATTTAAAGCATAGATAGATCCATATCGATACGGACACATAAGCTATAAAGTTTTTCAAAAATAAGACTACAAGGGGATGTAGGGGGCAATTTCTGCCTCTCACAAACTTTCAAACCGATTTTAATGAAGTTTATAAACATAGATAAATCCATATTTTATCGACACATAAGCATGAAGTGTTCTTTAATAATGTGGTGTAGGGTATCATATGGTCGGGCTTGACCGACTATACTTTCTTACTTGTCTTTAATTTATAATTGCTGACAGACAAAGTGTGCGACTTATATTAATTTTTAATAATTTTTAAGCACAATAAAAAATGTTTTAGCGAGTGATTATGGTTGAATAATATATCAAAAAAATATATCAAAATGACTTAAAAGACCCATTCGTTGTAAAGTTACAGGGTTAAAATGATCCATCAAAATGTGCCCCGAGGTGAAACTTTCGAAGACATCATAAACCTTTATTATAAGGGCAATATTATTTGGTACAAAAAACTGAATTTTTCAAAAAGGGGTCACAAAAAGGGGTTTTTAAAATAAACAAGTTAGAGTGCTATATTCGGCTGTGCCGAATCTTTGATACCCTCCACCGACAGTTCGAATGTTTAAGGAGTATTATCTGTATGATGTTATTATAATCTTAAACTGTGACGATTTGTTATTAATTAAACCATAATAGGCAACCAAACTGTTTTCCGGTAGAAGGGTTTATATGGGGCCTAGGGTAAATTATGGACCGATCATCACGAAATTTCACAGCGTCATTTCTAGTCCTTTAAAACTGTGACGTACCAATTTCTGTTATGATAGCATTATTAATTATGGTTTTAGGTGTGCTGAACTGTTTTCCGGGAGTAGGGTTTCTATGGGGCCTAGGGTAAATTATGTAGCGATCTTCACGAAATTTCACAGTATCATTTATAGTCCTATAAAACTGTGACGGGCCAAAATTTGTTATGATTGCATTATTTTTTACGGTTTTAGGCGTACTAAACTGTTTTCCGGTAGTAGGGTTTATATGGAGCCCAAGGTAAATTATGGACCGATCGTCACGAAATTTCACAGTGTTATTTCTTGTCATAAAAAACTGCGACGTACCAAATTTTGTTACGCTAGCTATATTTTTTACGGTTTTAGGCGTACTAAACTGTTTTCCGGGAGTAGGGTTTATATGGGGCCCAGGGTAAATTATGGACCGATCTTCACGAAATTACACAGTTTTATTTCTTATCCTATAAAACTTTGATGTACCAAATTTTGTTATGATAGCATTATTTTTTACGGATTTAGGCGTACTAAACTGTTTTCCGGGAGTAAGGTTTATATGGGGCCCAGGGTAAGTTATGGACCGATCTTCACGAAATAACACAATTTTATTTCTTGTCCAATAAAACTTTGATGTACCAAATTTTGTTATGATAGCATTATTTTTTACGTTTTTAGGCGTACTAAGTTGTTTTCCGGAAGTAGGTTTTATATGGGGCCTATGGTAAATTATGGACCGATCTTCACGAAACTTAACAGTTTAATTTCTAGTCCTATGTAACTGTGACTTGCCAAAATTTGTAATGATAGCATTGTTAGTTAGGGTTTTAGGCTTAATATACTGTTTTCCGGGAGTAGGGCGTATATGGGGCCTAGGGTAAATTATTGATGGATCTTCACGAAATTTCACAGTGTGATTTCCAGTTGAATAAAACGAATTGTTGCGAAATCTTATATCATTCTGTGCATTTTTCCACCATTTATGCTAGTTTTTGTAACAAAATTATCAATTATTTTTAGGTGGTGGTTCCACATTTTGATTCATAGCTCAGATCCTATTGAACCGATTTTGCTGAATTTCAATCCCAAACTGCTTAGGATAACTACAAGTAATTTGACACCAAGTTTGTTGATTTCTTTTGAGTTTTTCGAAAGTGAGCGTGTTTTCAACAGACGGACAGACGGACAGACAGACGGACATGGCTAAATCGACTTAAAATTACTCAAGGACCCAGAATATATATACTTTATAGGGTCTGAGATGAATAGTAAAAAAGTTTCACACGGAATGACAAACTGAATATACCCTCTTCACAACTAATTGTGGTGGAGGGTATAAAAAGGGGCAGGTTCTTATAATATTTTTCAATTAAGGGGTCGCAAAATTAGAATTTAAAAAAAAAAAACAAGTTATAGTGCTATATTCGGCTGTGCCGAATCTTTGATACCCTCCACCGACACTTCGAATGTTTTAGGAGTAATATCTGTATGATGTCTATTTATTATTATAATCTTTGTAAAAACAGACATCTGCATTAAAATTTGTTGCGGTTTAGACCAATATAAAATTATTGATCGACAATCAGAATCAATTTTAAAAGGTTTGAGTAGAATATCAATTTAAGCTGAACTTAAATGATTTTCAAGAGAACAAATTACATAAAAGCCATTGTAAGCTATGAACCAATCATTCCAAATTCTGCAGAACGATTTCTGGTATTAAAAAACATAAATTTCAATACAGCGATGCAATTAGTTTAAGCGTTTGCAGATTTCAGAAGGCTGCTAAAATGGAATCTAAGGAAAATTATGGACCGTATATCACAAAATTGCATAACACTTTTTCTGGCCATATGAAGCTAAACTGGAAGAAAGTTTACCGCGTATTTAATTATTTTTCCAGAGTGGGCTTTATATGAGGCCTATGGTAATTTATGCACCGATCTTCACCAAATTTCACAGTGTCATTTCTAGTTCTATAAAACTGTGATGTATCAAATTTTGTTATGATAGCGTTATTTTTTATGTTTTTTTTGGACTACTAAGCTGTTTTCCGGGAGTAAGGTTTATATGGGGCCTAGGGTAAATTATAAACTGATCTTCACGAAATTTCACAGTCTTATTTCTAGTCCTGTAAAACTTTTATGTTCCAAATTATACGTGAATTAAGCATTATTTTAGGTGATTTTTGTGCTTAAAATAGCACTTACAGCAGACGCATCAAAATATAAATTTCGTTAAAAAAAAAGTTGACATTCATTAGTTAAGAAATCAGTTTAAGAAATGCAATTCATAAAAATATGATTTGTTTTGTTAAAATAAATAAAATATAATAATAAAATACTACTGGAAAAACTGTAGCGTGCGTCACAAAGGGTTCACGGCTTTTGTCAAAAAATCACAACATTTTATGGCTGCGAATAAGTGCGTTAAGAATTCTTTTATAGTCATTTTTCTTTCAGGAATTAGATTTTGTATACCTTATCATGCGAAATTCGCTAAAAATTAGGAAAACGCACTTCAACCTTCGAAGTTACTTCCACTTTTTGTAGCGTGCGTCACAAAACTTTGTGATCAATTATTTCGCAACAAATACTTGCTAAGAAATTGTGATTTATGCCATTCGTAAGTACATATTAATGTGACTAAATACTATATATGTATGTATAAGTTTAAGCAATCTTTTTTGAAAGATCAAAAAATGTTTATATTTCAATCAGAAAACGCGTGCGAGTGTAGCGTTCGTCACGCAGGATTGGCCCATATGCAATATTTATGTATATATGTGTTATATGAATAAAAAATTCTATTCGATAATTTTTGACGAAAGCACGGATTTGTCGGGGAAAAGCCAGATTTCCTTATCTTTAAAATACTTCAACATACAACAAAAAGTTGTTAGGGAAGAATTTTTTGTTGTAAACGCATTTGAAGAGCCTTCAAAGGATATTGATAATGACGATGAGGTGTCAATTGATGCGAAGGCATTATCATCAATAGTTCTTAAAGCTTTGACAAATTTTGGTCTTGACCTAAAACATGGTGTAGGAGTTGGAACTGATGGGTGTCCTCTGATGTCAGCAGAAAATGGAGCTGTAAAAAATTCTGGAAACCGTGACAATGCGAATCAAACGCCTTGCTATTCCCATAAATCAAACAACTCAATTTCTAAAAGCAATAAAGTGCCATTAATAAAAAAAGTGGTATCTTTGTTAAAGAAACGAGAAAATTTTTTATATATAATCATCCCAGGCAAAACACAGTTTTAGTAAAGTATTTGGGAGCCAAACTCTCTACATTATGCGAGACAAGATGGGTGGACCGCCACGACTCAGTTTTACACTTTGCAGCAAGTGTACATCATATAGTAGAAGCTTTGGAAAATATATCTGAGTGGAAAGGAAGAGATACTTCATCAAAAGCCTTATATTAAGGAACTCACTTAGTACTTTGAACTTATTTGCGGGATAAACATATTAAGTATGATACTTATTGTAACGTAAGCGGCTGCGTATCATTTTACAAAAGCACGATATACTTATATCTTCAAAAAGTATATCAAAATTTTAATTATGTGCCTTGAAGAAAAAAGAAATAAAGTCGAAGAACAATTTAAAGCGATTTTTTGTAAAAGTTAAAGTTATTTGCATTCAAATCGAGGTTCCAATCGAAAAGATAAGATTTGAACGAAATAATCACATCCCAAATGTTGAGGATTACTACCGAGTTGCAGGTTAAATTCCTCTTAATGAATTAATTTTAGAAGATCTCAAAACACCTTTCCTTTAATGTTTTGAACATACCAAAACTTCTACTCAAAGTGTAATCAAGTCATATACAGATACAAAACTTTTAAAACCACATCTCGAGATAAACACCAACTAACATCTAAACTTGAGCCTGAACTGTAGCATTGGCAACAAACATGGAAATTATCTAAAATCTATCAGATAACGTTGTAGATGCTTTAATTAACTGTGATAAAGATATCTACCAAAATCTAAGAAAAATATTTCAAATTTTCGTTTCAATGCTCGTCAGTAATGCTACGAGCGAGAGGTCATTTCCTACCCTTCGTCG
This sequence comes from Pollenia angustigena, assembly GCA_930367215.1. Taxonomy (NCBI): domain Eukaryota; kingdom Metazoa; phylum Arthropoda; class Insecta; order Diptera; family Polleniidae; genus Pollenia; species Pollenia angustigena. The sequence goes on from OV884056.1 coordinate 289,022,851, forward strand.
AATAAAAACATGGATCAGATCAACAATGACAGACAGAAGATAGACTGTATTATCTAAATTTGTCCACTAGGAAATCATAAATTGCCTATTTAAAAAGATTAGTTTATTTTAATTTATATTGAATATTTTATTTAACCTTATTGTTGAGTTTTTTTTAACATAATATACACATATTGTTTTTAATAAACTTTTAAAAACAAATTTTTTACTTTTTTGTATCATAAAAAGCTTCCCCCCTTAGATCCACGCCTGATGATCATAAATGCAATAATTTCTACCAAATCCTACCCCTGATCTCTTAATGTTATACGTGAACTTAGCATTATTTTAGGTGATTTTGGTGATTAAAATAGCACTTACAGCAGACGCATTAAAATATAAATTTCGTTAAAAAAAAGTTTATATTCATTAGTTAAGAAATTAGTTTAAAAAATGCAATTCATAATAATATAATTTGTTTTGTTAAAATAAACAAAATATTATAATAATATACTACTGGAAAAACTGTAGCGTGCGTTGTGAGGCGTGCGTCACAAAGGGTTCAGGGCTTTTGTTCTTTTATAGTCATCTTTCTTTTAGGAATTAGATTTTGTATACTTTATGATACAAAATTCGCTAAAAATTATGAAAACACACTTCAACCTTTCAAGTTAGTTCAACTTGTTGTGGCCTGCGTCACAAAATTTTGTTATTAATTATTTCGAAACAAATATTTGCTAAAAAATTATGATATATGCCATTCGTAAGTACACATTAATTTTAGTTAATACTATGTATATATAAGTTGAAGCTATCTCCTTTGAAAGACCAAAAAATGTTTATATATCAAACGCGGGATTTGCCCATATATAACTAGATAATATTTGACATTATATTATTATTTATAGAACCATAATTGCATATGAGACCTAACAAGAGAACACTCTTAAAAATGTTGTCTGTAAATACTGCCCAGTAAAAAATGTGCTCCAAAAGGAGCAGGTTTTGTGTATGAATTCATACCACAAGTCGCTTCAAACCTGCTGATGGGATGCCTGATTTTTGTATGGGGTGTTCCCGGTTTGGAGGACTATTTTCTGCTGACAATAAGCGCTTCTTTTAACATGCAAACAAAGCACTCCTAAAGTGCTTTTTAGGGGCTTACTATTTTAACATGTTCATTAATGTTTTGCTTTTACTTTTGTTTAAATGCCTTTTTCCAATCATTTTCGCATATTTTTATTTTTTTTTCGGTTTGCAACCTTCTTCGTTGTCATCACTAAAATAGCAGCTTTTGTGTATATTTTATTCTATGTATATCATTTACTGCTTTATAAAAGCTCTTTTATTGAAGCGCTCGATTATGCGCTTTTTCTCTTAAGTGCTTCAAAAAACCCAAATTTTTTTTACTGGGTGTGGTGTAGGGTATCAAATGTTCTTAATTCGACTATGTACTTTCCAATTATTCTTTTTTCTTAAAGTTTTTTTTTTTATAATTAAACGTTTATTTGATATCAGGTGTAATTTATTTAAATTGGGTAATTTTGCGTCATCTCAAGTGTAGTTTTGAGTTTGGCTGGTGGTAACACTGTGCAGCACAGAACATACAAATAGCGAGATTAAACAAATTCTTTACTCTCTATTTCTTTGCTTTCGCTTGTTAGTTTTTGCCTAAAAAATAATGTGTTTAGTAATCAGAAAAAAACTAAAAGCACTTCTTACAATTCTACTGAAAGAACCGATGAATTTTACAAGGGATTCCAAAAATTAACGCATTCACATGTAAGTCATTATTTTTTTTTTCTACATACATCCAGAAAGAAGTACATAGTTATAGAGCTGCGATCGGCAAAATCAGGGCGGCGCGTTTTCTCTTTTCTCTATTATTTTCTTTTATTACGTACGTGTGCACACTCATAGAAGAGAATACTACAACATTAACAACAGCATATATACCCTGTAGGCCAAACTGCCGTCGACGACATTGTCGTCAACAATTTATGCACGACATGTGTTCTATCACTTAGGATTTCTGGAAGACAATTTTGAGGAAAATGTCGTGACCGACAAAATACTCAACATTGTCTAGTGCACTGTCTTTTGAAGAAGTTAATAAACGACGACATGACCGACATTGTCTTTCAAGTTGTCTTTAGTTAAAACTTATCCAAGACAACATGACAGACATTTTCTTGTAAGGTATCCTCTATCAACAACAATACACGACAGTATGAGCGACAGTGTCTTGTAAGCTGTCCTGTATTAAAGTGTATGCACGACAACATGACCGACAGTGTCTTGTAAGGTGTCCTTTATCAACTTCTAAGCACGACAATATGAGCGACATTGTCTTGTAAGCTGTCTTCTTAACAAACAAAAATAACTTGTTCCCAATAAAAAATAAAAATAACTGTAAAATAACGATAATAATAAAAAAACATCCAAAGCAAAGTGAAGAAAATCAGTCAGTCAAGTCTGAGAACTCAAAGACTAAGGTATGATTTTAAAAACATATATGTGCTATTGAATATTTTTATTTATTCATTTAGGTTTATAGGCGACATTGTCGTGTAAGCTGTAACTCCTGCAACTTCATTGTCCTTTACGCAGTCGTTGACGTCAAAGTAGAATCCATTGTCATCTATATAGTCATCAAAGACAATACAAACGACAATGCCTTTCATGTGGTCATTAACGACTATATGGTCGGCAATGTCATGCATGTGGTCATCAAGGACAGGCTGAGCGACATTGTCTCTCTTTGTGTCGTGCACGATTTAAGCGACACTTGTTTGAAAATGTCATCGACGATTTGCATTAGTTGTCCCTTACGTGTCGTGCAGGAATTAACATTGTCGTGCAGGATTCATCAATGATTCTTGCACGACATAGCCAACTGGATAAATTCATACAACGCATACCTACAATCGCAAAATGTAATAGTATAGGTTGCCGATCGCAGTTATAGAAGAAAGCTACTTAATAATGAGTGAAGAAAGCTATTAATTTTGAAAAAGTAGGCGAGGTATTTTTTGGGGACTGAGCTGGGAATGAAAATTAAATTCGATGAACTTTAAGGTGCAATTAGACGTGACGTAACCATAACAAAACTGTATTACCATCACCTCTGTTTTACCAAAATGACATAAACATACCATACAAACCAATTAAATATATTTTATTTTAAATATATTTTGTATTTCAAACCCATTTAGGTCGTGTATTAAATGTATTTGTCTTGTATTAAATCCCAGCAAACACAGATATACTCCATATGTTTTGCCAAACGTATTGCCTGGATGAAAAATATTATTGCGGCAATAATCGGTTTCGTATTGCGGAAGATAGTTACTTCCTTCGGGAAGAAACGTGTCTCGATATCAATACTTCTAAGCAATACGAAAGCGATTCTTCTAGATGATAAACTAGCAATATTGCCAGATAACCACTTATAAGCAAATAGGAATATATCGCCAAAATATCATAAGGATGATAAAAAAAGAAGATTTTGCATTTCAAAAAACCACACATTTTTATTTTAAATAACATTGTTTATTATATAAAATATAGTTAAAAATTATACAATTTATAAATAAAATAAAGTTATTGAGAAAGAATAGAGAACATTATCTTTATTTACCCCATGTACGACACTTGAGTTTAATCTTTCTTCGTTTTCCGTAAAAATTTGGTCCATAAATTTTGCAGCTTGCCTGTCTCTTGCCTTCTTCTCTAATATCTGTAATATTTGTTACCGTGGAGAATATATAAAATGTAATGGATGTATAATTTTAAATAATTTAAATTTTTTCCTGTCTATATTTTGTATTTTTTTTTAAACAATTATTAGTATTGTGGTTATTTTATTGAACTATTTATGGGTTTTAATCCAAATTTTTTATATTTTAAATTAGGCTTAAGTTCATTAAATTTAATTTTCATTAAATTATTTTTATGAAGAAAGGAATTTTACAACATGAAAATTAATTAAAATTTATTGATAATTTTTCATTCTTGACTCAATCTGGGCTCGAACCCAGGTGTTTACGGCCAGGTTACCCTGACATGTTTCGATTGCAACCACTCAATCTCCTCAGAGGGCTTGCCGTTTAACACTCGCAGCCATCGACGACTGCTGACGTCATTAGTCAAACATCAATCCTTAAACCAAATTGTATTCAACCATTGGTAGATCAAAATTTGCTTTGAATGATTATCTATTTTAATTTATTTTAACATGTTATTCCTTTACTTCTGTTTTTTTTTCGTACTTTTGTCAAGAATTCTTCTTGAAGTTCAAAGTACATATTTTTTGTTTTTTCATTTTTTGTCTTTCTTATTCTTGTTGACCTTTTCAGCACAACTTGAAGGACAAATGCAAACATAGAGCTCGTGCCTTAGCTTTAACAATTATTGGTATTGTGGTTATTTTATTGAACTATTTATTAAATAACCACAATACTAATAATTGTTAAAGCTAAGGCACGAGCTCTATGTTTGCATTTGTCCTTCAAGTTGTGCTGAAAAGGTCAACAAGAAAAAGAAAGACAAAAAAATGAAAAAAAAAAACAAAAAATATGTACTTTGAACTTCAAGAAGAATTCTTGACAAAAGTACGAAAAAACAGAAGTAAAGGAATAACATGTTAAAATAAATTAAAATAGATAATCATTCAAAGCAAATTTCGATCTACCAAAGGTTGAATACAATTTGGTTTAAGGATTGATGTTTGACTAATGACGTCAGCAGTCGTCGATGGCTGCGAGTGTTAAACGGCAAGCCCTCTGAGGAGATTGAGTGGTTGCAATCGAAACATGTCAGGGTAACCTGTCCGTAAACACCTGGGTTCGAGCCCAGATTGAGTCAAGAATGAAAAATTATCAGTAAATTTTAATTGATTTTCATGTTGTAAAATTCCTTTCTTCATAAAAATAATTTAATGAAAATTAAATTAAATGAACTTAAGCCTAATTAAAAATATAAAAAATTTGGATTAAAAACCATAAATAGTTCAATAAAATAACCACAATACTAATAAATTAAAATAGATAATCATTCAAAGCAAATTTCGATCTACCAAAGGTTGAATACAATTTGGTTTAAGGATTGATGTTTGACTAATGACGTCAGCAGTCGTCGATGGCTGCGAGTGTTAAACGGCAAGCCCTCTGAGGAGATTGAGTGGTTGCAATCGAAACATGTCAGGGTAACCTGTCCGTAAACACCTGGGTTCAAGCCCAGATTGAGTCAAGAATGAAAAATTATCAGTAAATTTTAATTGATTTTCATGTTGTAAAATTCCTTTCTTCATAAAAATAATTTAATGAAAATTAAATTAAATGAACTAAAGCCTAATTAAAAATATTAAAAATTTGGATTAAAAACCATAAATAGTTCAATAAAATAACCACAATACTAATAATTGTTAAAGCTAAGGCACGAGCTCTATGTTTGCATTTGTCCTTCAAGTTGTGCTGAAAAGGTCAACAAGAAAAAGAAAGACAAAAAAATGAAAAAAAAAAAAAAAACAAAAAATATGTACTTTGAACTTCAAGAAGAATTCTTGACAAAAGTACGAAAAAACAGAAGTAAAGGAATAACAAGTTAAAATAAATTAAAATAGATAATCATTCAAAGCAAATTTCGATCTACCAAAGGTTGAATACAATTTGGTTTAAGGATTGATGTTTGACTAATGACGTCAGCAGTCGTCGATGGCTGCGAGTGTTAAACGGCAAGCCCTCTGAGGAGATTGAGTGGTTGCAATCGAAACATGTCAGGGTAACCTGTCCGTAAACACCTGGGTTCGAGCCCAGATTGAGTCAAGAATGAAAAATTATCAGTAAATTTTAATTGATTTTCATGTTGTAAAATTCCTTTCTTCATAAAAATAATTTAATGAAAATTAAATTAAATGAACTTAAGCCTAATTAAAAATATAAAAAATTTGGATTAAAAACCATAAATAGTTCAATAAAATAACCACAATACTAATAAATTAAAATAGATAATCATTCAAAGCAAATTTCGATCTACCAAAGGTTGAATACAATTTGGTTTAAGGATTGATGTTTGACTAATGACGTCAGCAGTCGTCGATGGCTGCGAGTGTTAAACGGCAAGCCCTCTGAGGAGATTGAGTGGTTGCAATCGAAACATGTCAGGGTAACCTGTCCGTAAACACCTGGGTTCAAGCCCAGATTGAGTCAAGAATGAAAAATTATCAGTAAATTTTAATTGATTTTCATGTTGTAAAATTCCTTTCTTCATAAAAATAATTTAATGAAAATTAAATTAAATGAACTAAAGCCTAATTAAAAATATTAAAAATTTGGATTAAAAACCATAAATAGTTCAATAAAATAACCACAATACTAATAATTGTTAAAGCTAAGGCACGAGCTCTATGTTTGCATTTGTCCTTCAAGTTGTGCTGAAAAGGTCAACAAGAAAAAGAAAGACAAAAAAATGAAAAAAAAAAAAAAAACAAAAAATATGTACTTTGAACTTCAAGAAGAATTCTTGACAAAAGTACGAAAAAACAGAAGTAAAGGAATAACAAGTTAAAATAAATTAAAATAGATAATCATTCAAAGCAAATTTCGATCTACCAAAGGTTGAATACAATTTGGTTTAAGGATTGATGTTTGACTAATGACGTCAGCAGTCGTCGATGGCTGCGAGTGTTAAACGGCAAGCCCTCTGAGGAGATTGAGTGGTTGCAATCGAAACATGTCAGGGTAACCTGTCCGTAAACACCTGGGTTCGAGCCCAGATTGAGTCAAGAATGAAAAATTATCAGTAAATTTTAATTGATTTTCATGTTGTAAAATTCCTTTCTTCATAAAAATAATTTAATGAAAATTAAATTAAATGAACTTAAGCCTAATTAAAAATATAAAAAATTTGGATTAAAAACCATAAATAGTTCAATAAAATAACCACAATACTAATAAATTAAAATAGATAATCATTCAAAGCAAATTTCGATCTACCAAAGGTTGAATACAATTTGGTTTAAGGATTGATGTTTGACTAATGACGTCAGCAGTCGTCGATGGCTGCGAGTGTTAAACGGCAAGCCCTCTGAGGAGATTGAGTGGTTGCAATCGAAACATGTCAGGGTAACCTGTCCGTAAACACCTGGGTTCAAGCCCAGATTGAGTCAAGAATGAAAAATTATCAGTAAATTTTAATTGATTTTCATGTTGTAAAATTCCTTTCTTCATAAAAATAATTTAATGAAAATTAAATTAAATGAACTAAAGCCTAATTAAAAATATTAAAAATTTGGATTAAAAACCATAAATAGTTCAATAAAATAACCACAATACTAATAATTGTTAAAGCTAAGGCACGAGCTCTATGTTTGCATTTGTCCTTCAAGTTGTGCTGAAAAGGTCAACAAGAAAAAGAAAGACAAAAAAATGAAAAAAAAAAAAAAAACAAAAAATATGTACCTTGAACTTCAAGAAGAATTCTTGACAAAAGTACGAAAAAACAGAAGTAAAGGAATAACAAGTTAAAATAAATTAAAATAGATAATCATTCAAAGCAAATTTCGATCTACCAAAGGTTGAATACAATTTGGTTTAAGGATTGATGTTTGACTAATGACGTCAGCAGTCGTCGATGGCTGCGAGTGTTAAACGGCAAGCCCTCTGAGGAGATTGAGTGGTTGCAATCGAAACATGTCAGGGTAACCTGTCCGTAAACACCTGGGTTCGAGCCCAGATTGAGTCAAGAATGAAAAATTATCAGTAAATTTTAATTGATTTTCATGTTGTAAAATTCCTTTCTTCATAAAAATAATTTAATGAAAATTAAATTAAATGAACTTAAGCCTAATTAAAAATATAAAAAATTTGGATTAAAAACCATAAATAGTTCAATAAAATAACCACAATACTAATAAATTAAAATAGATAATCATTCAAAGCAAATTTCGATCTACCAAAGGTTGAATACAATTTGGTTTAAGGATTGATGTTTGACTAATGACGTCAGCAGTCGTCGATGGCTGCGAGTGTTAAACGGCAAGCCCTCTGAGGAGATTGAGTGGTTGCAATCGAAACATGTCAGGGTAACCTGTCCGTAAACACCTGGGTTCGAGCCCAGATTGAGTCAAGAATGAAAAATTATCAATAAATTTTAATTAATTTTCATGTTGTAAAATTCCTTTCTTCATAAAAATAATTTAATGAAAATTAAATTTAATGAACTTTTGAACTAATTAAAAATATTAAAAATTTTTTTTTAAACTATAAAAGAAAGAAAATAAAAAATTACTTTGATTATTTTCTTCTAGATGACAATTTTGGGATATTGCTAAACTATTGCCTTAGATGATATCTTCCATTTGTTTGCAAGGATGTATTTTTTGTTTCTAATACATTGACGCCTGTATTTTTCTTAGCCCTGGGCACAGCAGAATATATCATTCGAACTTTTTTTTATTTTCATCTAGGTTAAACAAAAAACAATTGTTCAATAATCCTTAATAAAACCTGCCAATTGATACATTATTTTTTAAACAATCTACTAAATGTGGTTAAAATTCAAAAATAAAAACCAATAAAAATGCAAATTATGAGATTCGTGTTTTTAACTGTCATTCATTGAGTCTGCAATAAATTGAAAATACTTTATTTATTACAAATACATTTAAAAAATATATATATTTTATATTGCAAAATCGATAAAAAAAAAAATAATTAATTTTTTGTAAATACAAATTAATGTTAAACGTTTTGTGAGGCAGCAAACTGCTATGATTGCTTTTTGATTATTACAAAATATTTATTCAGTTATAATATTGATTGCAAAAATTAATACTGCTAGAAAAGTTTTTATTAAAAAACATTTGTAGGTTGTACAAAGGTTGTACAGTGTACGATAGTTTTCGGTAATTTGTATAATGCTATGTTTACACTTGGGTTTTTAAGCACGTTTAAGCCAAATATTGACTTATTTAATCAAAGCCTTTCACGTTACATTTCAAAGAAGAGTAGCAACGTTTTTATTTATAAATTGATAATAACAGTGACGTTCAACCAACCTGTGGTCATTTATTATGCATTTTTATAATGAACGGGGTAGCCAAATTGGTAACAGTGTAGTCGCTGTAGTACAACGTTAAGAATAGATCTGCAAGCTGTCAAAAGTAAAAAACGGCAGCTTCAAAGTAGTGTCAACAGAATACGTAGTTGTGGTAGTCGTTGCAGTTGAAGCGCAAAATTCGAAATTTTGAACTTTGTTGCGCCACAGAGCATTCGTCAGCTTCAAATACTACTACAACTAATTTATTCTGTTCCAGGCCTAAGATTTGCAATTTCTTTCGTATAATCGTGGTAAAGTTGCTGTGACTACAAGCCATATGCATAAATGTAGGCATATCCAAACAAAATAAATTAATTATTATGATGCCAACTTGACGTGTTGCGATTATTGTTTTTATAAACAGCTTCAATTGGATATTTATGTTAAAAATTGGACACCATAAATTTTAATGTGTGCAGCTAACTTTGATGTTTTACATAAAAATATTTTAAAGCTGCCCAAAAATATGATAAATATGCAGGTATACAAAATGCACGTAAGCAAGGATTTTGAAGAATAATTGCAGAAAATATTTATTATGGGCAGTAAAGTCAAAGTTGAGCTAACTTAAATTTTTTGTATGAAAATAATTTTAAAATGTCTACAATTTTGTGCATTTATCTTAAATGTGCAGGTATAGAAAGTGCATTTAAAAAAGATATTTGTATGGGATTATAAAAAATAATGCCAAAAATTATTAATTTTGTGCAGTTAGGTCAAAAATGCACTTAAACAAAAGGCAGTTAAGTTAAAACTACTGTATTCAAAATGGATAAAACTAATAAAAGTTTTCAGTGGGGTAATTAAAATTAACATACGCATCGATGTTGTGTACCAGCACCAGCAACATCTTACATGTGGTGATGCCGAATTTAGTTCCCTCTGGGTTAAATTCCAGATCAGGACACACATGTTGCATTTCGGATTTCTGTATAGAAGTCCAAACATGGAAACGGCGGCTTCTCTTAATGGCTTTGACGCCCTTTCCAATACCATTTCTAGAATCCTGGAAAGTTGTCCGAACAGTGAAATTGTAGTTGCTGGCGATTTTAATTTCCATAACTGTTCCTGGCTTCGCCATTCGAGCCATACAACTCCCGAGGGCCAATACGTTGAGTTATTCGCCGCGAATAACCACTTAGCGCAACTAGTGAATGAGCCAACACACAATTCGTGTGTTGTAGGGCAATCTCGGAATACTCTTGACCTTTTTCTCACTTCTCACCCTAAAAAGTACGAAGTGAGAACACTCGATCCTCTCGGGAATTCGGATCACAATACCATTTCTGCTTACTTTTCATATTCGGCACTAAATAGCGTCTCGAAAACAGCCCCGAAACGCTCGATTTTTATTTATGAAAAGGCTCGTTGGGCCGACCTTAACTAATTTTACCGGCATTTCAACTGGAAACTTTGTTTCCTTGACGATAATGTTGATGCCGCTGCAAAAATGGTCGTAAATGTAATTTTGCTTGGAATGAAACTTTTTATTCCCTCGAAGCAAATTTCGGTTAAACCAAAACTTAAGTGTTGGTTTAACCAGACGTGCAAAAATGCAGTCAGATCCAGAGAGGAGGCGTTTAGTAGTTGGCGTTTGAATAAAAACGCAACTACTGATCACCTACGAAAGAAGGCAAGATCTGAGTGTGCCAAAGTACTTAGACGAGAAAAATTTCTACACGAACAGCGTCTTCGTGCTAAGGTCATTGCTGCTCCTCGGGGTAGTACGACCTTTTGGTCCTTCGTTAAAAGAGTAAGGGACAGTGCTAGTTCTTCTATCCTAGCGCTTTTAAAGGACGACTAAATATTTACTGACCCGATTGATAAAGCCAACCTCTTAGCTGAACTGTTTGCAAGTAATTCGTTCTTGCCGGAAAGCAATCAATCACTGCCCGTTGTCGGAAGAGTATCATTTACTATGCCCAAGATATTTTTCCGATCACGCGCAGTCAAAAGGGTTCTTTCGGATCTTAACGTAAACAAGTCACCGGGGCCGGATGGCATATCAGCACTGGTACTGAAACAGTGCTGTTTGACGTTAGCTCGTCCATTGGCCAACCTTTTCAGCTCTTCGTACCGTGCGGGAATCTTTCCCTTTTGCTGGAAGGTGGCCAATGTTCAGCCAATCCCCAAGAAGGGTGAGGCTACTAACCATGACAATTACCGCCCAATCGCAATTTGCTCTTCGCTCTCGAAGGTGATGGAGAGCATGGTTAATTACCATCTTGTGAAATATCTGGAGATAAATTCACTTCTCAGTGACAGACAGTATGGTTTTCGTGGTGGCCGATCTACAGGAGACCTGTTAGCGTTTCTTTCAGAACGTTGGAGTCGGTCCATTCACCGCTTTGGTGAATGCAAAGTGGTTGGTCTAGATATTTCCAAGGCGTTTGATCGGGTGTGGTATGGTGCGCTTGTGTCAAAGCTTATTGCTTTTGGTGTCGGTAATGATTTCTCTCGATTTATATCGAGTTTCCTCAGTGATCGCTCTATACGTGTTGTTATAGATGGGATTGCATCAAACGAGTTTCAGCTAAATTCAGGGGTACCGCAAGGTTCTGTCCTTTCTCCTACGCTATTTCTTATGTTTCTTAATGACCTTCTTGGTCATACTGCAAATCCAATCTACTCTTTTACAGATGACAGCAACATTTGTCATTCATATTCCTTCGATCATAGGCCAAGCCTTGTTGAGATTGGGGGCAAAAGGCAGAATATGTATGACACTCTTAATCAGGACCTGGCTGCAATCTCTGAGTGGGGTCTAGCGAATAGGGCCGAATTTAATGCACGCAAGACCCAATGTTGTACGTTGACCCACAGACGGGCCGTGGGACCAACTATGTCATCTGTATTAATGGGTGGCATTGATATTGAGGAATCGGATACTCTTGATGTTCTGGGCATGAGAATACAGTGCGATGTCCGCTGGAATAAACACGTTTTTAAAGTGTCGAAAGAGACATTCAAGTGTTAAGGTATTTTAAAACGGTGCAAGACTTACTTCACTTCATCCGATCTCCTTACTGTCTATACCACCTTTATCCGACCGAAGATGGAATACAACTCCCATATATGGGCAGGGGCTTCAAAGTCTATTTTGAACCTTCTGGACCGTGTACAAAGGAGGGCGGTGAAGCTCATCAATGACAGTAGGGTATCCAACTCTATTGACTCATTGGAGTATCGTCGGAATGTGGGTTGTGTGACACTTTTCTATCGATATTACCATGGGAGGTGTTCCACTGAGATAATTGAACTTATTCCACCCGCCCGAGTATTTCTTCGTTATACTCGCTCATCCAGTGGATCACATCCGTTTGTAGTCGATTGTCCTGTGTTTCGCACAACGCATTATAGAGAAAATTCGTTTTTCAGTCGAACTATCCGTATGTGGAATAAACTTCCCGCAGAGGTTTCCCCGGTACTTATTATTTATTAAGATTCAAGTCAAATGTCCACAAACACTATTCCCTCTTTCCTCCTTCCCAAACCTTATTTTCCCAATCAACACAATGCACTGCATATATAGGGGGCATCCCCTGAGTGTTGGTTTATCGTTAAAAAAAAAAAAAAACTACTTAACAACAAAAAGTTACAGAATTACCCCACAAAAGACTATTTTAAACATATTCATGATGAAATTGTGAAAACTTATGAATTATTTAAGGACAAAATAAAATAATTAAGAATACACGTGCGGGGTACGTTCATGGATTCTACGAGATTAATGAAGTGATTTAGTTGTAATCATGTCAATTTGAAGTGATTTACAAATCTCTTAAATGTATGGGTAATCATCTCGATTTTGATGTAATTAGAACTTAATCTCGCTCGAGTTGCTTTAACGCGCTTAAGAGACCTAGTGTGAACATAGCATAAGGCATTAATTTGTATACTCACCAGAGAACCTCAAAACTCACTATTTTTGTGCATTTATTCATACGCTAAAATTTACAATAACTCTATACATGCAAAACAAAGTTCAACGTTGGTAATTTTTTTTTCCTTTCGTACACATTTGATATTTTCATTTATTCGTTTTTTATTGAAAGTGCTTTATTTGAATTTTTGTTGCTCACGCAATATAACACAACTGAGTAAATTCAAAAGAGCACATTCTCTATACTTTTGTTTACATTAACAACAACAACAACAATAAACAACGATGAGACGCTTTTTCAAAATTAACAACAATAAAAACAACAATAACAAAAATACATTGTACCTACTACTACTACTGCTGTACTTTTTGTTTCTATGGAAATTGTGTGTACCTACATAAGTATGTGTGTTTAGTTTCATTTAAATTTTTTTTTTCTTGTACTACATAGTTAATGCTGAATAAATACATGAGTAATGATTGTTTGATTTCTGGCTCTTTCGTTTGTTTTTTTTTGTTTCTTTACCAAACAATCATTTGCGCTCAGAACACTTAGAATCTTTATAAAAAAAAAACGAAGGCAACGATTGTATAAATAACAAAGCACGTTATTGTGCGTTATTTGAATGACTGCAAACCAGCAGCGAATATTTGCGGTTGCGCGAGTTTGACTGTATGACCTTAAGCGTGTGTATTTGTTGTCGTTAATTAAATGCGATTTTTTTTCAATTGCAAAAAGCTATTCTCTGATACTCACACCATAATAATGGAGAGGGTATTATTAGATTGTTCTGATGTGTGTAACAACTTCAAATATTGGACCTAGACCCACAATTTAGCATACCGATCAGTTACTTTTTGAATCAATATAAAGATGTCCAGCTGGCAGGCAGGCCATTGTACACATCTAAACCTTGTGTGCAAAGTACAGATCGCAATTTTGGAGATAATATGATAGTATGATGGTACATAGGTTCTAGCTATTTTAAGGACCAATACCATGGTGTGAATCGCTCCTTAATTTCACACAGCCCCCACGTGCAGAGAAAAATACATTTTCCAATATTGAGTCATTACTGCAAAAAAAAAGCTTAAGCGCCATCATTTTCAATTTTCGTTTTTATTTTTTATTAAATGACTTAATTGGCAACGCTTGCCTCATCACCAAAAATGTAATGGTCACATAAGGTACCGTTACGATTATATAGCAAAAACAAATTTATCTTAAGTGACAACCTTCATACAACATTTTTATGAAATAAAATTAAAAAAAACTTCAGCTGGAAAAGTTTGTTTTTGCCGCTTAAGCTTTTTTTGCGCTAATGACTCGATGTGGCCACTTACGACAAAACTTTTTTTAATGCATATTTTTAAACATATTATGGTTTATTTAATTAAATATGACAACCATACGTGACAATCATATTATAGTTAAATTAGTCCTCTATCAAGAAGCCATAACCATAATATGGTTGCCTCCAAACATGTTATGATTGTGACTGTTTGGCGTGTTTAGATTGCACATAGATTCCAAATATGATACACTCTTGAAAATATGTCTCTAAATACTGTGGTGTAGGGTACCATATGGTCGGGCTTGACCGACTATACTTTCTTACTTGTTTTTGGGTATATTATTTAACAGTTAATTGCAGGACGTATTGAATATAAGCCCATGATATGTATGTATGTTTATTCTTAAATAATAAATATCTTTATACGAAAAGTGTTATGTACAATAGTTGTAAAATGTACCACACACACATACAAATATAAATATTCATATATTTACTCATTTGTATGTACTTTCTGTAAATATTGACCACTACTAAAGGCCAATTTTTTTATGTCAAGCAATTCGCTTCTGTTTTCTATGTATGACGATACACGCATACATATATGTATATATGTAATGTACTGTAAATTGATAACACTGGTCAGCAGCAAAAATCGCCTTTAAATAGAACTATTTGAAAGATTTTAAAGCAAAAAATTCAAATCGGTTTTCAGGTTTTTCTATCGAGCTTAGATTACACTACGTTACAATATTTCAACAAAGTCATGACCAAATGAACCTGACTTATAATCTTTATGTAAAGTTTTCCGCTGAATCCGAATATGAATTGTCAGAATTGTCAAAAGAAGAACAGTTTTTGAGATATTCCAAAATAACCGTTATTTGTGTTTTTTAAAAAAAATATGTGACTGAAATGCAAATATATTCAAATATTTTAAACGGATTATGTATTTCTTTCTTTTAGTGAAAGGTTATAAAATTTCTAAAATAACCATGGATTGCTTGTCTAGATTGGTCAAGAAATGACAGAGTTACTGGGGACAAAAGTTCAAGCTTCATTGAAAATTTTATGAATTTGTTCAATTTTGCTCTTTTCAAGTTATTTTGTTAAGAAATAATTGGCGCTAAATTTATTTTCATGCATAATTATTATTGTAGTTTTGTTTTCTTAAATTCATAAAAGAATTTATTTCAAGGACACAAATTTTAAATTTTTATCATTAATTTGTTGTTGTTTGCAGACCAGTGTAATATGTCTGTGAGTGCTTTAATATTTATTTGTTTATGTATGTCAGTTTATTGTGTATGTATATGCGGTGCTATAACGGAAATTTGCATAATTTACTTTATTATTTTTTTTTATTATTATTGTTAACATATTTTTGTTTTTGTTGATTTTACAAAAACAAACTCAGCCTAAAGCTAACATCGCTTGTATTTTGTACCAATTTTTTTTCTGCCGTTTTATTTGCTTTAGTATAACATTTTTTTTTTTGGTTCATTTGTAAAAATAAAATAAAATTTTATTTTACAAAACCAACCCATGTAGTTAAATGTAACATTTCTACACTTATACCGTTTGTAATTGTGTGAGTGCGTTTGGAATCTAAAGTACCCTGCAAGCATTTGATATCGCTAATGATCGGAAAAGGATTCGTTACTCCTTTAAAAATTATCGCCAAACATCAAGCTATCATAAGTCTAATCTGCCATGAGAAAGCCTAGTTCACTGTTGAAGTGTCATCTTTTCGATACGAATACAACTCTTATACACTACTATGTTGTTACCTTGTAAGTTCGAGAAAAACGAAACTTAGTTTGTTTACTCGAACATGAACACGCACTGTAAGGTTTCGCCAACATATTTATGAGGAGATAAAAATATTAAGGACAACTTTAAATCAAGTTCCTTTGCACGCCGAATTATTTAAACATATGTATTTATGATACTACGTAAACTACCAGATGACCAAAAATCTGTTAACAGTGTTGCCAGAAAAGTGCTGTGCAAGATTGCTAAATGCACAAAATTAAATTGCAAAACGTTCTACAGACGATTTTTATACAAGCACTTTATTTCAATATTTTATACGTACATGTTTGTAAAGAAGTTTATTTTCTAAAGTAACAAATTTCGTTTCTTAATACAAGAAAATCCAAAAATAGTTCCTTGATTTTAACCTTTTCGCTACAAGTTTTTACTGGTTTACTAAAAAAATCCAATTTTTTGGATTTTTATTATAATTGGCCCTAACAACAACAATCAATATTCACTTTAAAAAAAAAATGTACCCTAATGTGTTTTTTGGACTGTATCCATATGAAAACATATTCGGGTTATTGTAAAGAAATTTTGTTAAAAAAAACTTATATAAATAGTGGAATAATGCACGGAATGTTATAAGATTTTTTGTTCTATTTGAGCGGAAATCACACTGTAAAATTTCGTGAAGATTGGACCGAAAACAGTTTATTACGCCTAAAATTTAATAAATAATGCTATCAGAATAAAATTTAATACTTCACAGTTTTATAAGACTAGAAATCACACTTACGTAATGATCGGTCAATAATATGCAATATGCCCCATTTAAAAACAACTCGGCTGCATCAAACGTAAAATTATTTTATATGTATTGCCAGTATTTTATTCAACACCATATGGATACATACAATGTTTAAAAAATCTGCACAGCTTTTTTCCGGTTTAAAACAAAAATCTTTTGATGCACAAAGTTAAAATAAACCTTTTGCTTTATGTTGGATGTGTTTTTTTTTAAACATGGTCAGATATACTGCATATGTTATTTGAAAGAAAAAAAAAACCTTTTTTTTTCAAAAAAAAATTATGTATAAAAAAGTTATTTTATAAATGCTATATTTTTCTCAATTTTGTAAAAATCCAAGAGTTTTTCATTTAAAATGATTTATAAGATCTTAAAAAATAATTACATGGCGATATCTAAGCCAAAGTTGAGTGTATCCATATGGATACAATATAGCGCAAGGGTTAACTTATTAAGTAAAATTTTATTAATGAAAGAAATATTTTCTCATGATCAAAAAACTCACGATTTGGTGTATGATAAAAAATTTCTTAAAACATGAAATACAAAAGTAGCTTGTTTTTATTAAAAATAAGAAAGTTTTTTCTGAATTTAAGCTGCATTTATTTAATATTAGTCTGGTTTTGTAGATTTTTAAATAGAATCGAATTTCTTGCATCAAGAAACATACCGACCCATTTGCGCGAAATTATCGTATATGGCAATTTTTTTGAAATTCAAAAATGCTTCATATATTTAATGAATCATTTTCATAAAACAACTTTCCTTGGGTAAATGAAAATGTTCATTTTCTAAATGGAATTTCATAGTTATAATGAAGTATTTTCGTTACAATCGCTTCATTGGATTTCGTAATTACGTTAAAAATTTTCATTGGATATATGAAAACTTAGGTTTGTCCAAGTTAAACAAAAAATTTTAATTGGGAACATAAAAAAACAATATACAAACATAACTTTATTTATAAATTAATACAAAATTATAGTTTCCTTAAAAAAATGTTTAATTGGTAATTAAAAAATGTAAGATTTAATAATTTTATACATCGAATGTTACATGTATGCCATTAAATTTATGAAATCAAAAAAATTTTTTATAAAAGCAACATATTTCAATAATTGCCTTCATAAATTTAAATCTTCATTATGACAATAAAAATGTCATTAAAGTAATGAAACAAAAACTTTCAATCCACTTTCAATCAACGTTGTTATTGTTATTATGGACAAGTTAATCTCATATTTACGCTCTTAATTGAGTAAAAAACATAGTTTTTTAATACAAAAACTACACTGCCCCGGTGGACCAGCTGGTAGCGAGCTAGTCTATCAGCACCGAGGTTGCGCGATCGAGTCCCGCCAGGGACAGAAAAAAAATTAAAAAAAAAATTAAAGTAAAATAAAATAAGAAAAAAAAAATAATTAAAAAAAAAAAATTAAAAAAAATTTTACTATAGATCTAATGTAATGTTTTATTAAATCCTTTTAATGAAACAGATTTCATCGATCCAACGAAGCGCTGCATAGGTTCCTTTTTAATGCAATTTTTCATGGGATTAATGTCAAAATTCATTGGTATTGCGAAGAAAATTCTTTCAGTGTTGTTCTTCAAAAATTGAATGTAAATTTTCATTTTTATATTGCAAGTGATAGCAAAGAAAAGTAGAAAAATGGCTCTCCTGTAAAATTGGGTTTTTGTAACATACGATAATTTCGCGCAAAGGGGTCGATATGATAATAAATTTTTCGGAAAATGTTCCAGAAACTTTGTTTAATTCATTAATTTTTATTTGAATCGACATGTTAAGCAAATCAATAAAAAGTTTATCATATTTTTTCTAAAACTTACTAATGATACACGTTTTTATGATAAAAATGTAGGGTTTTCTTCGTATTCTGTAAAATATTAATAGCAGATTTCACCAATTTATTTATATATCAGTTTATGTTTAAAATTCGTTTTTCATGTCAAATAAAAATTAAATTTTATGAAAAACTAAAGGTGAATTGGTGAAATTGGCCATAAAAAAGAAAACTTAATAAATTTAATTTTATTAATAAATTTCTTTTAATTGTGTTTAGTATCTTTTAGTTCGCTTTAAGTCATAACTTTTTGACTAAACCAAGCCACACATATGTTTACAATAAGAAAGTTTTGGCTTGAACGAGAATGGTGCAAAATATTCTTGATTCAAGCCATATTTTCTAGTGATTTAGTAAATAATTATTTCCAAAAAAAAAGAAAAAAAAAAATGACAAATCCAGCGATGGTTAATGCAAAACGTGCTGCATTTTTGAGTAATATAATGTGGCATCATTAAAAATCAGAGCTGATTCATTAAACGTTAGCAGATGAAGAAATGTTGTTATGAATTAACTCTGTGCCAACAATCTGCTAAGCTTTATCGGCATTCTAGTTAGCAGCTCGTTGTACGTTGTGTACAAACTGTGGCTAACTTTTTGTTATGAATACAACTGTTAATTTTTTATAATTAACTGTTAATTTATTCTAGTATTTTTGATATTTTTATCTTTGTCATCATTTTTAAATTTTCCAGAAGATTTTTTTTTTTTTTTTAAATATTATAAGTTATTATCTAAGTGTTGCCGCATTCTTTTAGAGTTTTTATAATTCATCACAGCAATTCAGCTTTAATTCTGTTTAAAATTGTATTGTGTGTTTTATGAACGATATAAAAGGATGACATGTCAAGTTTGGCGACATTTCCAATGTCGATATCTCTTCAAATGGACTTTCGCCGATTGAAATTTTTAAAACTAAAAACTTCAATCCTGAATAACGTTGTCTCTAACTTTTCATTGCAATGTTGTGTAACAATATACGACCACTGTATTTTAATAATATTTTTATCTGATAACTAAAATATAACCAAACTCTTCTTTAATATGTGTTATTGGTTTTTTTTTGTCGGGAGTAAAAAATGTTGAAATATTTCCTTGGCAAACGATTTCTCAACTTTTAAAAGGAGTTTTAAAAATGCAGCGCGTATATTTCGTATTTGCTTCTCATCTTCAATAGATATTTTCTATCAAAGTTATTCTTGTGATTAAAAAAACTAATAAACAAGGTTTCGTTTAAATGTGATAAATTCTCATTTTATACTATTGATAAACTGAAATTTATTGTTAATGGTATAAGCTATTGCTATGCGCATTTCAGTGGTTGCTTAGGCCAGATCGTCAGGAAACTTCATCCAAAAAGATTTTAGAAAGTGCACGGCCTAAAAAAACACTAAATTGACAACATGCTTTTGTAAGTTGTTGTTGTTTTCATTTCAGGGTTGCCGTTTGAAAAATTTTTATCCGACCAAAATTGTCTGCCAAACCTACCAAAATCCTTTGAAACTACCAAATTTTTGAAATATTTAAAAACCAATTATATCGTCATAAAAATGCAAAAGGGCCTATCATAATTTTTAAAAAATTTTTTGTAGCGATACGACTGAGATTACAAAAACAGTTTTTCAGGATAGTGTCAATCATGCGTAATGTGGTAACGATATTAACCAGAAAACCCCGTTGTTATAGTCACAATAGCTGCCTTTTTATTTAATAATCTATCTTTTTCTTAAAATGGACATAGGCCCTTTTGCATTTTATATGACGATATGTATGTATATGTATTTTTGATAAAAACCCAGCCAGCAAAATAATCCGACGTCGTTCAGATATCTGAGGGAAACGTCGGCAAAAAAGTCGGAATCGTATACGAATTCTGTCAGATTTCTGACCCAAAAACGTATGGAGTGGTTGACACGAATTCTGACAGACATGTCGTGGGAAATTTGGGTTTTTTGTCGGCATTTCTGATAGATATCTAACAGAAATCTAATGAAAATGGCATGGGCAGTTCTGATGTGTTAGCCGAGATTTTTTTGCTTTCGAACTGATAGCTGAAAGAAATAATTTTATTGCAAAATATGTATGTACATAATTATAAGTTTTACACGTACGTACCTTTTTTATGCTTTTTATCTTGAACAAATAAAATAAAATTAAAATTATTTCCAACTGAATGACAATTGTCACAATTTTTTTAAAAAATAATAAGTCTCTTTAGACAAATCTGAATGAATTCGGTCGGAATTCTATTGGACATATCTGTACATAAATTCCCCCCGATATTTCCATGCGCAATCGATCAGAAATCGGCCAGACAGTAAGAATAGTCAATGTCTGACAGAAATCTGAACGAAATCTCTAAGAATGAAGTCAGACATTTGCACGAAATGTCTGATTCCGACAATGTCGAAGTATTTTGCTGGCTGGGAAGTATAATTTTTATTGGATAAAGCTATAAATCTACATATTATTTTTTTTTGTAATATGCAATTATAGTAAAAACAAAAAGTAAGCCTATGTTCACACCTATTAAATATTTAACGTCCTACACGTTTAACTTAAACAAAATATATGTATATATACAAATTCATTTAATAGCGCTTATAGACTGGAATAATTCATTGATCGTATACAATAACACATATAGACCACTAATAAAATATGAATCAACATTTATTAACGTAAGTTTGTACAATTTAAAAAAAAGTATTCAACTTAATAAGACATAGACTGAGCTCCAATACATCCAATACCTTGCAGAGAACGTAAAAAATTTATCAAAGAGTTTAACAATGAATAGTTGGCTTATTGTATACGCGTTGATAACTTTCTCTGTTTTAGAACTCATCCATACTTTCTGCAAGTTCTGCAGTTCTTAAACCATTGCCTTTATAAACCTATGTTTCAATATACAGTATCAAAGCATCCCGCTGTTCTACGATTCTTACAACATCTTTCTTTAAGAAGTCCATCTTGTATAAGAAACACCCAATACAGAGCAGAATTCTCGAAATTCTTTTATTTATGTTATTTTAGGACTATGTGAGAAAACTTTAAATATTACCAAAAAGAACCTTAATGTTTTTTGCATTACTAAGTAATGCCTGTTAGCCTGTTCATCTATTTCTGAACGAAGACTTCGTTCGATTGACTTACATTTAAAACGAAAACAAATTATACAATATTGTCTTTGTTTTAAATGTAATTTAAGCGAACGAAGTCACGTTTGACATCGATGAATAAGCTATAAGCTTACCAACAGTTCCAGTCATGGCGTGAGCGCCGTTTGTTGCCAATCTGATCAAATTTTGTATAGGAATATTGTTTGTTGATAAAAAGTTTTATATAAGAAGAAAAATTTAAACGGCATCTGACTTGGTAAGCTCGAATAAGATGACAAAGCTATCCTTTAAAAAACTAACACCGTCAAAGTAATTTGCTCCTAACGTAATATCAATGCCATATCCATAGTTTCATCAACAATCAAAAAAAAAAAATTTGTGTTTGGTAAAAAAGCTATGAGATATGTAATTTTCTAAAACCGACCAAAATAAGGTTTGGCCTACCATCCGACCAAACCAAAAATATCCGACCAAATTTGGTCGGAAAAGACCATGTTCGGCAACCCTGGTAGTGGGGAATGTAAGATGATATAAACTCACTGTTTATTGTTGATGTGTTTTCTTTAAACTTTGATATTGTTACAAGTAGAACTGTTGCTTATAAGTCTTAT
Source organism: Pollenia angustigena (assembly GCA_930367215.1). NCBI lineage: Eukaryota > Metazoa > Arthropoda > Insecta > Diptera > Polleniidae > Pollenia > Pollenia angustigena. The sequence continues at coordinate 289,045,271 of OV884056.1, forward strand.
ACGTTTGACAGTTTTATTTAGTTTAATATCTTTAGTTTTTCTAAAATCTTTATGGATGAAGTTTCCTGATGATCTGGCCTAAGCAACCAGTGAAATGCATAGGAATAGCTTATCCCATCAACAATAAATTTCAAGTGTTTTTATCAAGAATAAAAACTGGGAATTAAGCACGAATAACAAAATCTTTTGAAATTAAAATTTTGTATTCCCAAAGAAATTACTTTTTTATAAAACAATAATTAGTATTGTGGTTATTTTGTTGAACTATTTATGGTTTTTAATCCAAATTTTTAATATTTTTAATTAGGCTTAAGTTCATGAAATTTAAATAAAACTTAAAATATTATATAAATAAAACTTTTAAGCGAATAAGAATTATAAACCCCAGTTTTACTTGTAACAATATCAAAGCTTGAACAAAAACAACAACAATAAACAGTGAGTTTATCTTTTCTTACAGTCAGGGTTGTTTTTTTTTTTTTTTTTTGTTTTTTTTGTAATTCCCTATGCTAATTATTTCTAATCAAAAAGCGCCGTGTCGCCAATCAAAAAGCGCTATAAAGCGCTAAATAAAATTTAAATAAAAAACTTAAGTTTTATTAATTACACTGACCGTAAAAAAAAATCGTTTTAAATGAAAATATATGAAAAACAAAGATACCGAGGCCTTATAGCAAAAATTATGTAACCAACAAAAATCAAATTTTACAGGAGAAGGTTTTTTTTTAAATAATTTTGCTTCAAGTCTAGGGTTTCGTTTGAAACTGCTTTTGCTCTTATTTCCCAGAGATATGAGATTTTTAGAGATGATACAAATGATAAAAATTACCGATTTTCTTAAAAAAAAAAAAATCTAAAATGTTCTTGGTTTAATAATTTTTGCTATTAGAGCTCGATTCTACTGCGCTAATTTCAAATCCGTTTTCAGTTTTTTCTATCATGTCTTGTATTTTTATGGGCTAGACTTATATTTTGACCGAAATAAAGCATTTATGCTACATACATTTTATCATAACTTGAGAACGATATTGATCTTTTACAAATAATTATTTTCAAAATTGTTTCTTAATTAGTGGCGGCCATTTTTCCATGCAAATTAGTATTTTTATCATTTATCAGAAATCCAGGTATATTATGAATAAAATAAGACAAGAAATCAGTAAACAAAATGCTAACTAGACGTGATTGGATGAACTATTTGGATTCAGCACGCTAAAGTGAATTAAAATCACATAATCAAGTTCCCTAGATCGACTTTTTTTTGCCTAGCTGTGTTAATAAAACATTAATATTTTTAAAAAGCCTTTTCTGATATTTGAGGAAATTTAAAGTTATATAATTTGAAATATACACGGAAAGAATTATTTACTTAATCAGCAGAAAATATGTCTTGAACAACGCTTTTGATTGATTTGGTAACGTGTCGATCCAAATAAAAACCAATTGCATCAAACCAAGTTTTCTTGAGCATTTTCTGAAAAATTTAAAGAAATCGCTAGCATTTGTTTATTGAATCTATTTTAAAATCAGACTAATATTAAATAAATGCTTCTTGAAATTTTTGATCATATACCAAAACCGTGAATTTTTTAATCATGAGAAAATGTTTCTTTATTTAAGAAACTTTTACTTAATACGAACAAAACAAGTTAAAAAAAATCAGTTATTTATTTTTGGATTTTCTTGTTTAAAGAAACGAAATGGATTTCTTTAGAAAATAAACTTCTTTCTTTGTATAGAATGCTTTTCAGAGTAAAGTATTAACAAAACGGAAACAAATTTTGGTTTAATGTGTCTTGATTTTAATGTATACAAATAAAAGTACAAAAATTTTGGGTATCAATAAAAGCGCTAATTTAGCGCTCTTTTCAAAAAAAGCGCTAGGGAAAAAATATGCGCCTTTTCGACAGTTGAAAAGCGTTAAATCTAGCGCCAAAGGCGCTAAATTGGCAACTCTGCTTACAGTCTTGACGACAATAGGTTAATTTTTTGTCAACTCTAAATATAGTTGTAAGTGGGCAAAGAAAAAACAAAAATAAAAATAAATTACTTTATTTATTATACTATTGATAATCTGAAATTTATTGTTAGTTTAATTTATCTTAAGATATTTTCTTAATTAAATCTTTTGCTGCATTAAACCCAAAATACGGATTTGGAAGCAAACAAGTCTCTTCAGCCGAGTTACGCTAAAACAGCATTTGACATATTTTTGAAAATAGCTGCAGTGCAAATGTTGAAACGGTAACGCTGGCGGTTAGTTATTCTTCTGTGCTTCACTTGGCGAATTTTTGCTTAAACATTTGTTGTGTTTGGCGCAATTCATCGTTCGTCCTAGTTATGTTTCTAGCATAATACTTGCTGGGTAGAATTACTGTATATTTAAGTGCTTTATTTGGAAGACTTTTTAAATTTGTTGGCGTTTACAAAAATTGTTTTTGTTTGCTTTTTTTTTATAGTTATTTAGTTTTTTCGCCTACTACATATTTAATTGTTTGTATTTTCTTTGGTTCAATGGAAATTGGTGAATGATTTTGTATTGAAAAATTTAAATTAAAACTAAACTTTAAAAGAAGTAATTTTTTTTTTTCACATCGTAAATTTCCTTAGCAAAACTTCTCATTTACTCACATAAAAAATATAAATGATTACAAATTAAAAAACTTGCATCAAATTAAAAAAATGCAGCGATTGATGTAAATAATGGTTTTTTTTAACTGTTCTAAACAACATTTTAGTAAAGTTGACTTTTAATAGAAGTTTTTCATGAATGTCGAGAAAGAGCTATTAGCACTATTGCAAAAAATGCTCTTTTATTTAAAAATTGTATGTGACAATTAGGAGAATACATGACTTCAGAAGGACTGCAATCTATTGCGATATGAAAGAAAAACGATAGCAAATCGAATGAATGGTATTCTTTTATACGTTTGCGCACTTGTCTCTCGCATCTGTTGTTTGTTTTCGCAGATCATCACATTCCATTTTTCAAATTTTAAAACAAGAACACGTTTAGCGGCTAAACTTTTTTTGTAGAGTCAACAAACAATGTAAACGGGCGTTGCTATATTTCAAATTTAAAAATAAAAAATTCGATTATACTAAAGAAATTTAAACAATATGAAAACTTTATCTGGTGTTTTTTATAGGCGTAAAACTAAAAAAATACGCTTTATTAGCACACAAATTTCATGGCATTTAATCTTTAAAAATAATTGTTGGCATATTTTCTTGTTGAAGCCATTTCTCCTCCAAATGACTTGCAATGTGAGGAGAAAAAATAAAAAATGGCGTTCACCAATCACTGTAATGCTGTTAGCGGTTTCAAGTTAAAAGACAAATGGGCTGATGTCTTGTCAGCATTAAAGCCGCACCATACAACGATTTTTTCGGGATGTAATGGACTGTCTGTTCATCTTTTTGCAAACGAAGACTTCGATCGCTTAACTTAACTTGGAGGTCACACCACGCGTTTTCGCCTCTACGCATTGCATGATTTTTATACCTTTCATGCGTTTCATGTTTCAAGTTACATGCAACGCCTTTTAAGCGGCATCACTACAAGTAAAAATTAAATTTCATTTGTCAAAACCAGCTGATTTGTTCGAACGCTGCTTGTGACGCTTACAAAAGTAGAAAATTAACCTACTTTTTGCATTCAACGCCTCAATGCATCCTACGCTTATGTGCATGTAACTTGTTACATATAACTACATAGATTCGACTTTTTTGACAGCTGCGTGGACAGCGAAAATGCGTGTAACGCGTGGTGTGGACCTCCAGCTTTACATCTTAAACAAATGGCCTGTTCATCGATTTCGAACGAAAATTCCTTCGCTTTACTTATATGTAAAACAGAAACAATATTTTATAATTTCTTTTTGTTTTAAATGTTAATAAAGCGAATAAAATCTTCGTTCGGAAATATATGAACAGGTAGAAAAACAAATAATAAAATATTGTTTTTGTTTAACATGTAAGTTATGCGAACGTAGTCTTCGCTCGAAATCGAAGAACAGGGGGCTAAATATGGCAGTCGTGATCTAATACTTTTTCGATTCGAAAGCAATTTAATTTCTAATTCTTTCTGTTAAAACTAAATATTTGAGTTTTAAAACAATAATTTCGATTCGTTCAGTATAGACTAAAATAAAATTGCTTTCGAGTCGAAAAAGTATTCCATCACGACTGCCAGAATTAGCCCCCAGATTTCGAGAGATTCATGAGAATTGTATTTACATATCTTTAAAGCCAAAAATTAGCCTCATCGCTGAAGTTGAATTGACGATAAATTTTGGTTCAACTTCTAGTTGATTCCCAGTTCATTTACCGAACACACTACGCAATTAATGATATGCTGGCTTTATATGCTGCACCAGTTGGATGTGATTTGGATGAAGGCCAGGATTTCCTTAAAATTTTTTAAGTAGTAGATGGGCAGAAAAAAGCGAGACCTATGTCACATTTTCTCTCGTCTACATCGGCGAAAAACGGTAAGGGCTCGTTTTTGACACAAATTATATTTGGCGAACAGTGCGTAATAAATTTCCACGATTTGTAGTGTGTAGTTCTGGTGTAACACTTTGCATGGTAATTTGCCTAAGTATGAAAGTGGGTAATAAGGGGGCTGTTAGTCATCACATTTTTATCAACCCCAATTTATCTGCAACATTTTAAAAGTTAATATAATTAAATGCTTTAAGTTTGCAGCTTGTTGGCAGCTAATTCTCTATATACGAGTATCTTTATCATTTGTGTGATATTTGGTAGCGTCTGCAAAAATGACAACTAATTCAAATTATGACATTATTTTTGTGCTACCCTGTTCACACAATCGAACTTGAGTGACAGTAAGAAATTTTAATAGTCAACCACAAATTAATTTGTGGTTAACCGTTGAATGGCGAAAGTTAGCGGCCTTACTATCTACACAGAAAAATTTATAAAAACTTTTTCAACAGTTAGAGCAATAATCAAAAATTAAATCGGTTTTAATTAAAAATTTTATCAAGTCAATTAAACTTTTAATTAAAAATTTAATCAAGTTAATTAAACTTTTAATTAAGTAAATTAAATCGGTTTTAATTAAAAATTTTATCAAGTCAATTAAACTTTTAATTAAAAATTTAATCAAGTTAATTAAGCTTTAAATTAAGTAAATTAAACGTTTAATTATTACCATTAATTTGTTTACTGGTGCAAATTTAATAAATTTTTTAACTAAAATCAATTTTTATATTTTTCTGTGAGGCTAACGAAAATTTAAGCAAAACTGTCTGTCACTAATGATTGATAGTGTGTACCCCACTTTATGCTGAAAAATATTTAATGCCTTTAATTCCTGTTTCGAAATTTCGATACTTGTAACCTAGTATATAGCCTACATTTGTGAATCCTAGCAAATAAAGATAAGCTATTCCAAATTGTAAACAATATTATTATTTACATATGTAAATATGTATAAACATATGTTCCTATGTAAGTATATATAAAAATCGAAGTTGTATGAAAAGCATTGACTCTATTAAACTAATATGCGCTTGGAAACATACACACACATACACAAAAATTTGCATATTTGAATAAATAAATATGGAAAAGTGCTATAAAAAAAGAAAAATATTAACTGTCATATAGAAAATATAAAAAGATCTAATCAATTGTTGTCACAAAAACAAAAAAAAAAAAAAACAAATATAGACTTTTTATTTAACATGACAAATGAGTGTTTTACTGTTTATTTGTTCGTTCGTATCAGTAACAGAAAAATGTTTAGTTCACTTTTTATTTTATTGAATAAATTTTTTTGTTTTATTTTGTTTGTTTAGACTTTTATTGTGTAATATGACCTCATAATACATTTATTTATTTATTTACTTATTTATTTATTGTTCATTTGTTTAAATGTGTGACAACAAATTCAGTCTTTATATTTTCTTGTTCTATTTTGCAGATTGTTTTTTTTTAATTTTCATTTTTATTGCAAAACAATTGAAATTATATTGGGTTTTTTTGTAAAGTAAAGTAAGTGTTTCAACTGCAATTTCATTTTATTGTCAATGGAATAAAAAAAAATAAAAATAATAAGAAGAAATAAAGAAGTCACAAGTACCATTAAGTATAAACAAAAATGTCTGAAATTTGACATGAAAAAGAAACTTAAAACTATTTGTAAATAGTATAACTTGATTTTTTTCTTTGTTGTAACTATTTTGAGGTTACATTACTAACGATGTGATGTTGGTTACATGCATGAAACCAAAGACGTATTTTCCACGAAATTGTTAAATGACATGCAATTTTTGTCTTTAGTTTTCCTTGAAAAGTGGAAGTGTTTACTACTAACACAAATATTTGGTAAAAACTTGTGTTACTTTTTTTAACAGGAATGTTTCTGCTTGAAAAGTAACCCCTTGGTGCTTTTAAAAGCCTCTTTTTGAATTATGAAGGTTAAAACAGATTATTTAAAAGAAATGTGTAAAAAAGATAATTCCTTTTTTTCAAGTCGGTAGTTTTTATTCAAAAAGATACTTCAAAACTGATTTTTTGTTTAAAAAAATACTTTTGGTTTAAAAATTTACTTCTTGTTGCAAAGATGGTTTTGTTTAAACATGTGTTCCACGTTCAAAACTCAACTTTATGATAAAAAAAAGTTAATTTCCTGTTACAAAATAGAACTTTTCTAAAAAGAAAAAACTGAAAAGTTTTTCATAACAGCAAAAATTGGGCTGTTTTAGAAGAGCTTTTTGTTACCTATTGAATTCAAAAAGTATTATTTTTTTGAAAAGGGTTAATTTTTATACTTTTTTTTATATATTGTATGTTTTTTAGATGCATGAGAACCATCGATATCGATATCTATGGTTAAGGAGCTGATAATGCCAAACTGTGTTGACATTTCTGTTCAGTGAGGCTTGGCAAGTAATTATGAATCGTTTAACGGTACAAAAACTCTTTCAAATTGCGTGAATTTACTTAAAAAAAATAAATCTGTACGCGAAGTTTTTAGAGCAATTTATTTTTGGCTGTATGGATTCGTCAAAACAGCCGCATTTGGAGCGAAGCCAGTCCTAAAACCGTTAACTAATCAACATAACATTATCCTAAATTTACTATTTGGTGTGGATTGCACGCTTTTTCGAAATGAGCAAGCAGCAAGGAGCTGCTGCTACGGTAAATGACGAGCAATGCTGAATGAATTTGTGCTTTCAAAAATTAATTAACTTAATAAACATCAGCGACATTTGGTTTCAACAAGTCGGCGCAACATGTCATACAGCCCGCTTAACCATCGCTTTATTGCAAAATTAACTTGGTGACAACTTTATATCCAGAGTAGGGCTTACAATCGGGACTGGTTTTTTTGAATCCCGAGATTCGGGATTGAAGAAAATATTTCGGGATCTCGATTTCGGGATCCCGGGATTCACGGGATTTTTTAAAAATTTTCGGGATTTATTTTTTTAATTTATACGAAATATTAATACTTTTTAAACTGTATTTAAAACAACTTAATTTTCAAGTAAATATTTATATTTCATGAACATATAAGTAGGTATTATTTATTTGTAAAATATATAATAAAAACAAACTTAAAGTAATTATTGATCACAATTCATAAAGATCATGTAAGAAAAACGTAACAAAAAATCATAAAAATCTTATTTTTATCAATATTGGATTATTGATATAAAAATTACACCATTTACAAATGTATTTTAAAAAATTGTGTACAGGATTTTAAAATACAATTGCACAATTTCAACAAAAAAAAATTGGAAAATTTAATAAAAACTCTTTCTACTTAATTAATCGATATATTTTGAACAAAACATTTTGTTATTTATAAATTGTACATATTGTAATTATTATTAGTATTGTGGTTATTTTATTGAACTATTTATGGTTTTTAATCCAAATTTTTTTTTAATATTTTTAATTAGGCTTAAGTTCATTAAATTTAATTTTCATTAAATTATTTTTATGAAGAAAGGAATTTTTACAACATGAAAATCAATTAAAATTTACTGATAATTTTTCATTCTTGACTCAATCTGGGCTCGAACCCAGGTGTTTACGGACAGGTTACCCTGACATGTTTCGATTGCAACCACTCAATCTCCTCAGAGGGCTTGCCGTTTAACACTCGCAGCCATCGACGACTGCTGACGTCATTAGTCAAACATCAATCCTTAAACCAAATTGTATTCAACCTTTGGTAGATCGAAATTTGCTTTGAATGATTATCTATTTTAACATGTTGTTCCTTTACTTCTGTCTTTTCGTACTTTTTGTCAAGAATTCTTCTTGAAGTTCAAAGTACATATTTTTTGTTTTTTCATTTTTTTGTCTTTCTTTTTCTTGTTGACCTTTTTCAGCACAACTTGAAATTTGGATTAAAAACCATAAATAGTTCAATAAAATAACCACAATACTAATAATGAAAAATTTCATTCCAGCAATATTTCTGGCCTGTATTATCATTTTAAGTTGTCATGCAGCTAAAAAAAACACCCTTTATAACTGTGTTTTTACTTCAAACGCATTTACACCCAATGTGTATGTTGAAAACTCATAAAAAAGTATAAAATATAATTTTTGTACGAGTTCTGTCTACACGTAGAGAAAAGATGTTTTTCCGTATGGTCATGGCTTACAAAAGAATTTTAAGCGGACAAATTTCAAATATTATATAGTTTCTTAAATCATATTATTTTCTCTGTTAACAATGGAATGGTTAAATTATTTCCGCATAATGAAGCCAGAACTATATGGTGGGTGCCTTCTTTTATGTTATGGTCTGTACAAAAGATCTAATGGGTCGCAATGCTTATTAGAGCTTTTTTCTGGTTTCCCTGGTCATAACCAAATAGAAAAATCAATAATATCACGAATTAAATTTCCCTCGAAATTTGTTCGGTTTTTTTCTAAAATACGATAAATCACGATAGGCGTGAATTTTTTCTCTGCGTGTATGAATATGCATGTGAAATGTGTTTTTGAGATTATGCTTATGTTTTAGTAAAACATGGCAGACATTTTACGGCGTGTTTTTTATTTGTTTAAATTTTTTTTAAAATTTTAAATTAAATTAACTTTATTTAATGTTTTTTTTTTTTTTTTTATTTAATTATAATTATTGTTTGTTTTTAATGGCACAGACAAAGCGTTATTGCGATACAGCCAAAAACATTGATTCACGTCTATTTACAAGGGAACAGGAATCCAGATTTTGTATTTATAATTTTGTCAAAGGGACAATAAGACACATATGTATATACATTTATAGAACTAGAAAATAAATAAATTTTATAATAATTTAATACAAATTTGTTTAGTCTGGGTTCACACTATGAAAGTTTTCTTTCAGAAAGTCTGAGTTTATTGGTGAGAGGGGAAGAGAACATGCTGTTCCTTTTTCCCCTCTCACCAATTAACTCAGACTTTCTGAAAGAAAACTTTCATAGTGTGATACCAGACTTACGAAAATGTAAATAAAAGCTGCATGGAGAGAGTAAAAACAATAAACCAAAGTGCTCGTAGGCGTATGCTTAATAATATTTATTATTGTTTGAAATTCGTAATAGAAAATTTCAATTAAATTTGTATTCTTTAAATGTTTTGTGACTTTTTTATACAATGCAGTTTAAACAAAAGCTCTTCTTTATAAATTTTTTTATTTGTAGATTAAATACTTAACAAAAATAATTTTTTCAATAAAAAACAAAACTTTTCTAGAAATTAAAAATATTAAAGAAATATTCAAAAAAATGGATTAATTTACTTAATTGCATTTTATCGGTCAAGTTGTTTTGTGAGTTGTCATTTTTTTTTTTATTCATGGTTAGATTTCAAATAATTTAACTTTTTCTAACATGTCCAAGCATGATTTCTACTAATTTTATTTAAGAACGTTTTTGTATTTTTTAAGAGAAACTTCTTAGAACATAAAGAAGCTTGATAATTAAAGCAAAGAATTTTAAACGAGCGACCAACTAATTTTCATAGCAAGAGAAGTAGAAAAAAAAAACTAGACCTTCAACTAACTTCATTTGGCTCATAATCGTACAGCAGTATTTAAGCCATAAACAGAATAATTGTTATAGCTTTTAACTAGGGTTTTAGTGCAATAGAAGTTTCTGTAAAATAAATTTTTGAAATTCCCAAATATAGACGCTCAGTGTTGCTCTGTGAGTACATCTGCAACATTTTGCCAACACCAAAACCTCACACCATTCGTCAGGGGAATCGATCTAGACTTCTTCTAAAACAAAACGCCTTTCTTCTTGTGGTCTTTACTACTGTCATCTCAGGTTCTTTTTTCACGAATAATTGAAGAAACCTGTATTATTAACTCAGTACACAGAAAGAAAAAACTCTTACTAAGTTCAAGTTTATTCTACTTACTTGCGTACGAGTCGTACTCATGAATCTAAGTACGAATAACACTCAAAAGTACTGAAAAGAATCCAAAATTGGATAATTTCGAAAACCAATATGCGTACTTTCGCTTGTGTTTGTAAAAGTATGCTGTAGAAACAACAACAACGCTTTAAAAGAAGGTTAACACAATTTAATTGTCTTATATAGAAGCAACAACAACAAGAAAAAAAATATAGATTATTTTCATGTTTAAAAAGTAATATAAGAAGCAATAATTCACATATTCTTTTTTTTAATTTAGTTAGTCAAATATAATAAATTAAATCAAAGTAGAATGATTACGACGACCATATTGAGCCTGCAGCTAGTGTCTTCTAAATTTTACATATTTTAATATTTTTGGTTATAAGTTAAGTTGTGGGCATTATGACACTTTGCAAAGTGTCATAACGTCCGCGGACGTAAAGACACTGCTCTGATGGACATTATGACACTTTTAAAAGTTGTTGAACACTATGACACTTTTATGGCCATTTTCTCATTAGGCAATTATCTTTTTTCCCAACGAAAAACTGCACATTAAAGAAATTTGGTTTTCTCAATGTCTCATTTGCTTCGATTTAATTGCAAAGCTAACCGGCACTCATCTGCCAATTATTTATTTTCCTTTTATTTGCCGTACAGATAAATTCAATCAGCTGACTCCCAACTTTTACATGTATTTTGAGTGGCGTTGCCAGCTTAAAATAATGTTTTTTGTCGGTATATTGAGAAACCCAAAATCGTTAACGGACAGTTTATCGGTCCAATAAATTTATGTTGACATTAAGTAACAGGCAGTTTGTCGATACATTGAGAAAATGGCCATTAAAGTGTTAAAGTCAATGGACACTATGACACTGGACATTATGACATGCCACCCTTCTGTTAATTAAGAGCGCAATACAACAAAAGTGAAATGAACATGTGTAACGGGTTAGTAAAATAACAATATTCTTTCTGGTTCTGTGGGGTAAGTGTTTTGGTTAGAATAAATCAAATCTCACTTTCGGATTATTTCAAGTACGAATCGCGATTAAGCCATATTAGGGGTTATTGAATCAAGCACAGTTTGAGATTAATTTTATCTCACTTTTAACTAAGTGAGATTGTTTAAAGTTTACCCGGCATTTGAATAACCCGTACTTGATCCAGCATTCTGTATTGGATTTAAGGAAATCCTTACTTACCGTACTATTGACACAGCTTCGGCTTGATTTAAGTACGGATGGATTGGTTTGTTTTTTCAGTGTACTTATGGTGTTTTCTTTTCTAAAAAATAATTATAATGCATTATATTTGTGCACTCAAAATATTATGTAGTTAAATTCAATCGAAAATTAATTTTAAACAAGTTAAAATTTATTTAAAAAACGGATCATTTACATTTCATTTAAAACAAATGATTTTTACATTCATTTTTAATTATACCCACACCATAATAGTGGAGAGGGTATTATGCATTTGTGCTGATGTGTGTAACGCCTTAAAATAGTGGTCCTAGACCCACCTTAAAGTATACCGATCTACTCAGAATCACTTTCTGAGTCGAACTAACGATGTCCGTCCGGCTGGCTGGCTGTCCATGTAACCTTGTGCGCAAAGTACAGTTCGCAATTTTGGAGATAATTTAATAAAATTGGGGTCGTAGGTTCTTATTGGCACAAGGACCAAGCCTATTGAAAATGGGCTGAATCGTAGGACCACGAGGGAAGATAGGGGGAAATTTCTTCCTCTCAGAAACTATCAAACCGATTTTAATGAAATTTAAAACATAGATAGAACCATATCTATATGGCCACAAAATGTATAAATTTTAAAAAAAATCGGATCACGAGGGGAGATAGAGGCAATTTCTGCCTCTCAAACCGATTTAAATGAAATTTAAAACATAGATAGATCCATATCTATAGGGACACATTAGCTATACAGTTTTTAAAAAATAGGACCACAAGGGGAGGCAGGGGGCAATTTCTGCCTGTCACAAACTTTCAAGCCGATTTTCATAAAATTTATAAACACAGATAAATCCATATTTACATGTACACATAAGCATGATGTGTTTTTAAATACTGTGGTGTAGGGTATCATATGGTCGGGCTTGACCGACTATACACTCTTACTTGTTTTTTTATTTATTTAATAGCGTATTCCTTAAAATTGAATAGTTTTTACTTTTAAAAAATATATTTATTTATTTATTTATCACAAGTATTTTAGTAAAATCTTAATTTATAAAATACTTAAATTCAAAAATGGTGCGGACTACTAGATCATTGCACCATAAAAAATATATTTTAACCGACAAAAATCAAACTACATAACAAAATATATACGGAAAAACATTATTTTTTGGTAGTTTGTTTTTTGAATAACAAACATAAATGTTAAAAAATAAAATTATTCGTAAAATAACTATATTTTTATTCAATTTTAACAGTACGGAAAACGAATTTAATAACCAACATTCAGTTACTGTAATAATTTTATGAGTGTGTAATATATTTTACAGGTTACACGTACCTTACAAAGTGATACATTTTTCTAAATAACAATGGAACAAAATAATAGCTACGTTTTATAATTTATAATTATTAAATAAAAGTAAAACAAACGAAAAACAAAAGTTTTAATATCCATCATAATATAACTTAAATCACAACATAAAGCAAATTGTACGAAAACACAAGAAAAACTTTAAAAAAAATACTTGCTTGCATAAAAAAGTACTTAACGCAGATGCAAAAAATGGTATTATCTCGCACTCAGTTATAACTGCGGGTAAGAAATGGAACAAATTTGCCATATGTTGTTGCAACATATTAAGAAAGGAAAACGACAACTTTTCACATTTTTGCATATATTTTAAGAATAGAATAAAAACCCGCGCGAATGGTAGCATAAATGGAACATTTTTGTCAGAAAAGAAAACACCATTAGTCGCAAGAAAATGCAAAGCTTGTTAAGAAACGTAAAAGGCAAGAAGCCCTATCCCAGTAAAAAAAATTTGGGTGTTTTGAAGCACTACAGAGAAAAAGCGCATACGCATAGCAGTAAATGATAACGAATAAAACATACAAAAAAGCTGCTATTTTAGTGCTGACAGCAAAGAGGGTTTGTAAGCGAAAAAAAAATATATTATGGTTTACGAAAATGATTGAAAAAAATCATTTAAACAAGTAAAAGCAAAACATTAATGAATATGTTTATATAGTTAGCCCTTAAAAAAGCACTCTAGGAGCGCTTTGTTTGCATGTTAAAAGAAGCGCTTATTGTCAGCAGAAAATAGTCCTCCAAACCGGGAACACCCCATACAAAAATCAGGCATCCTATCAGCAGGTTTGAAGCGATTTGTGGTATGAATTCATACAAAAAACCTGCTCCTTTTGGAGCACGTTTTTTACTGGAATCTTACATTTTGAAAATGTTACAGGAAAAGCAAAAACACTTTTTACGGCCAATTTCACCAAGTTCAGTTAAAACTTACTTTAACTTCTAGTTCACAATATGTTTTTGACAGTTATAACTGATAGTTTATTATATCTGAACTTGGTGTTAAAATAATAAATTCCCAGTAAAAAAAATTTGGATTTTTTAAAGCACTTCAGAGAAAAAGCGCATAATCGAGCGCTTATAAAGCAGTAAATGATATAGAATAAAATATACAAAAAAGCTGCTATTTTAGTGCTGACAACGAAGAAGGTTGCAAAACGAAAAAAAAATAAAAATATGCGAAAATAGCTGTAAAAGGCATTTAAACAAAAGTAAAAGCAAAACATTAATCAATATGTTTATATAGTAAGCCCCTAAAAAGCCCTTTAGGAGTGCTTTGTTTGCATGTTAAAATAAGCGCTTATTGTCAGCAGAAAATAGTCCTCCAAACCGGGAACACCCCATACAAAAATCAGGCATCCCATCAGCAGGTTTGAAGCGATTTGTGGTATGAATTCATACACAAAACCTGCTCCTATTGGAGCACATTTTTTACTGGGTTGATAAATGGCTTCTAATAAACTGTTTATAATTTATTTGTTTTCTACTTTCTTGTAAAGCCTACCAGTTTTTTTGACAGTTGACTGTTAGTTAGGTCTTTAAGCGTTTATCATATTATTTTTTGTATATAGGGACGTTTTTTTTTTTTTTTTTGTTAATAAAATCGCTAATTTTGGATATTTGTGTTGATGCAATGATGCACCAGAATCAATAATAAAAGTCGATTTTGGTTTTTTGGTAAGTTAGGGCTCTTTCAGTTTTAGGTAACGATGTACTATAAACCTGCTTTTAATTGTGCAAAATAATCAATATTTGTCATACCAAAGACTCCATATAATATGGAAAACTCGGCGGTAGTTTAAAATAAGTAGGCTGTGATATGGGCGAAATCTACAACTGCCTTTAATATTAAAGCAGTGGGGAATGTAGGAAGAGATAAACACACAGTTTATTGATAGTTTTTTGTTTAAGCTTTGATATCGTTGCAAATAAGACTTTTTGAGTGTTTGCAAGTCTCATTCACTTTGAAGTTAAGTTTGCTTATATCTTTGTCTTTTCTTACATTTCTGCAGCCGTATTCTGTAATTCGTTAAAGCTTAATCTCTGTCGCTAAAAATCTATGCCAACTTTATAGATTTTTCAGCGATTTTTGGATACGAATACAATTCTATTACTTGCATTGCTTAATCTGCCAATGTCACAAAGATCTAATTCGCGGCAATTTTAGCTGTTAATGTCATCGCTAAAGTTTTTAAATTTTGTATTCTCTAAGGCATTTTAGCGATCGCGATTTAGCTTTAGCTAAGCGAATTACAGAATACGGCTGCTGGCCTAAGAAACCAGTGAAATACGCATAGAACCTAGCTCATCCCGCAACAATTCAGTGTTTTTATCAAGAATAAAAATTGGGCATTAAGCACGAAAAACAAAATCATATTAATTAAAAAATTTGTATTCCCGGAAATTACTTTAATAATTTAATGTTAGTATTAACATTTTGAAGCCCCTTCCGACTATTTTGACATACTTCTCCATTAAATAATTCTAATAAAATACTAATAGGATTCGAACAAGTACAGCTGATGCATCAATACATTTCAACCCAACCCAACCCAACCTTATCAAACATAAGATTATGTTATCTAACATAACCTATCAGATCAGTTTTCATATAAGTAAAAATCTTAAATACATACTAATTAAAAATTGAGCTAACAACGAAACAGGTTTGCAAGGGAGAAATACAAAAGTTTCGCTTACCATATCGCTTACAGAAGACATGAATTTTATATGGCGAGTTCCCACTTTAAAGCAATACAATTTTGATACATTAAGCGCTTTACTCAGCGTATATGAAAATTGGTGAATGTAAATATCAGTTTCACACACTCAATTTTTTGATGTTGTCCATGGTGAAATAATACAGGTGGCGGCACTACGCCAGATGACGATTTTTTGCTCTTGCATTTTGTTGTCCAATCTATTGTCAGAGTTTTGTTTGTGTATACACCAGGGCGGGTCGATTTATTTTTGAAAAATCGTATAGCAAAAACGTAAACTACATGAAATTCTAAGAAAATTCTCCGAAGAAACCATGCATCTAAAATAAAATCTAAATTTGCGCCTCTCGACTTAAAAATTTTTTTCCCTTTTCTTTCGTTAAAATTAGTTCCTTTTTTTGTGATATACAGTATACGGTGGGTCGAAAAAAAAGTTGTGCCAGTCACCCCCTGGAATGAAAGATATGTCAGTGCAGTTCCTAAAACAGGAACAAATTGTTATTTGCCACGCCCCAAAATACAGCTCTTTTGCTTTTTAATATGTAGCGCCCAGAATTTGAGCCGGACTAAAAAGTCACCAAAGGGAAAAAATAAAGCCATTGTCAATCCATGAGCAACGATATGCGATATGATGATATCGGACTTTAAATGGAAGCGCTAAATATTAAAAACCAAAAAGGCTCTATTTTGGGGCGTGGTAAATAAAATTGTTTTCCTGTTTTAGAAACTTCATTGACATATCTTTCTTTCCCAGGGGTGTCTGGCACAACTTTTTTTTCTACCCACTTTATACTGTATATCAAAAAAAGAAAATAATTTTAACGGAAGAAGAGGAAAAAAATGTTTAAGTCGAGAGGCGCGGATTAGGAAACTATTTTAGATACATGGTTTCTTAGAACTTTATGTAGATAACGTTTTGCTATACAATTTTTCATCATTTTTTTTCATCCATACATATCGACCCGCCCTAGTATACACAAAGTCCACGTTTTGTGCTGTGTTTAGTGCATTTAATTAAAGTTTTTGAAAATTTTAAATTAACAACAATATCTTATTGTCCATAATTAGATAAAAATTGCCTAAAAATTTATTTATGTCATCATGTTTAGCGGTATGCTTTAATTTTTGTTTAAAATATTTTTTGACGGAAGCTGGGACCTAATTTTGGTTTTTGTTGCTGTATTTGCTGCCGTTGCGATGCCACCTGCTTATTTCACAATGGTTGTTACCGTTTTTCTTCAAAATGCTACCTAACAAACCTGCTTCGTAATAAGGGAATGTCGTAGCTCTTCAAATGTTATACATTTTTTAAATTTGTTAAGAATTCGTTTACTTACCTAACTGGATCTCTGTATGTCTGGCGACTACTTTTTAAGATGTATCATTAGTGCTCCGCAAAACATGAAATATTTTTATTGGGATAGGCTTTTCAGTATGATATTGAATAAACATTTTATGAGGTTCTTCAACCATATTTGTGGTATGCTATGCAATCAATGTATGTCAAAGCCTCGTTACCAAGTGTTGCCTAAAAAACAACATTAAAGTGAAATGAAAATAAAAATTCGCCACGGATGGATGCAGCACTTTAATTTTGGTTGAAGCCAAAACGGATATTAAATAAAAAAAGTCAAAACTTTACAAAACAAATGTTAATTAATGTTTTGCTGCATCAAATACAGTCAATAGCAAAAAACAAAAAAAAAAAAAAAAAAAATCTAACAAAAACCTAATAATAAAACTTTCATAAAAAACATCAAAAGAATGAAAAACTAAATATGATAAAACAGAAGGAAAATGAGTAATTGCTAAAACAAAAGCAAAAATAAAGACTACAGCAAAAAAAAATATAATAAAAAAACTTTTTAACTAAGAAATCTTGACCAGATGCAGAATTAAGTATTTCATTGTTTACAACTAAATATGTACGTTGTTGGCAATAAATACCCTACAAGGGAAACATCACATCGAAAACTGTATTGAGATTAAATATAACAAAAAGTAGGTGTATTTTTTCCCAGTGGGAAGTTCTGCGCCTCTTAAGGGTGGCAGTAAAAGCACATTGAGGAGTCCATAGCTCTTGGTATTACATCCTGTGGAGAAAAATTGATTAGTTAAATATTAATCAAGTACTTTCGAATGGTGATGTTATACGTAAGGAAAATCCCTATTTGTAGGGACTTTATTCTTAAACAAAGGCCATAGGGGAAAAAGGGACTTTTCTAAAATGTGACAAGACTATATAAATTTGGCGATCTTTTTCGATTTGTGAAAGCAAGGGAATTTCAGGCTGCGTAGCGAGTTTTCAAAAAAGTTTAATGTTACCTGGCAGGCACCAAATAGTCAAAAGACAGAGCTCCTTAGGGTTCTATCGGTTCGAAGTTGCACCTCAGTATTTAACTGACGGCGCCTCGGGAATCAGTTGTTGCAGTGAGTGCAGGAAATGTCTGACTATTGGTAGTAGGACTCCGTAGGTATGCTTTTTGTGAGAAATGCTTCCTATTTTTGAGGAAGCCTTGCTTTTCTGATAGAGAGTCGTCCTCAGTAAGTTGTTCGCCGTCTGATGGGGGTATACCTTTTGCAAGGCGTGAACTCACAAAAGGGGTTTAACAAAGAGTAGCCTTTAAACCCAAAATCGCGGGTAGGGTGACCTCCAGTTGAGAATTGTAAACGGTAAAGTTCAGTTCGTGGAGGGATTATTAAAAACCCAGTGGAGGCTATATAGCTCCCTTGCTCACACAGAGGCATTTGGTAAGTGCTTAATATTAGCACATTAAGTGGTTGAGATCCACCGTGAAGTTAAGTCACAAAACAGGTATTCACCATGACACAGTAGGTGTATTTCTTGGGAGCTTTATGACTTCCTCATTTTAAATCTGTACATTTGGATCATAGTTAGTTTGGATGCTAGAAACTGGAAAACTACTGTCCTTAATTTGATACTTTCTTTTGCGTGTTTGTTCGTAGTTGCAGGTTTGTTCGTAGAAGGCTTAGAAAAATATTAAGAACAAAGCAATATAGACTTCTGCATATCTGGAGAATGGCTTTAGCTAGAGCTTTGTTTTTAATACACTATATCTGACAAAATGTAGGTGGTGTTGAGGAAATGGGCGTGGTACAGAATAGTTTTCTTTATATCTGGAGAATGGTAAGGCAAAAATTCTCTAAATTGAGCACAAAAAGCTTGGCTATTAACAAAAAACGTCAGTAAAAATTAGGGTGGAATGAAGATATAATCGTGATACACTCTACTAATACAAGTGTTAAAAAGCCTAAGCACCCGTTGTAATTTTTTGACATTACTTCGTGTGGAATTTGCAACTAAAAACATGGACAAAAGAACCCATGATAATCGTATAATACCATACGCTAAATAATCACAATCGATAACATCCCTAAGAAAGTTCCTCAGGACGCTGCAGGCACATTAGAAACATCAAAGCGAGATAAAGTTGGACGGATCGCAAGACACGAAAAGTATGTGATGGCTTTTAACGACCAATGTGCAACACGCATAGCAAACTAACTGCTACAAGCTGTACAAAATGTTAATTTCCTAAGATTTATCTTATTCAATGATATCAGAACAAAGTTAGATACACAAATTTATTTATTCTAAATAAGACAAAAATTACTATTATCTTCACTTTTTCTTGCGGGACCCAAACTTTGTATCTTTAATTGTATGAGAGATATTTGATTTTAAAGTTCGTTCGGGTACCCGTGTCAGGAGAGTAAGGGTTAAGTTGGAAATTAAACAAAAGTAATACAGGGTCATTTCTACACCCATTACTACTGGTTAGAGATCTGGTATTTATGAAATTGTGGCTCGAGAAATGTAATGATGTTTAATTTACGGCCTTTCCAATTCGTAGTTCTTTCACCTTTTCTAAATAGTTTCTTTAATATTTTGCAGTGATTACTCAATTACATTTAACTTGTGTTTCACGCTGAACAAAACAATAATTTTTATAAGCACGATTATGAAAGAAAGAAAAGAAAGTGAATGAAGAGAGAATGGAACAAAACAGAGGAACTCGAAAAAAGAAAACATCATAAACATTATCAGTAAAACAATAGAATAATATATAGAGTTAAATATAAATATGTATTTTAAATAATTACACAGTACTGGGCATATAAGTAGCATCTTCAGCAAAGAAATATGTCAAATAAATTCTAAAAATTGCGAATGTTCTGTTATAGAGAAATTTAATTTCAATTTACTAATACATATATGTATACTTATTTTACATTTTTTAAATAGTCATCAAGGACTTGCTAGTGGATGCAAGTCGAGCTAAACTGGGTTTATGTTTGGTTCTTGGAGAATTTTCTATTTGAAAAATTTTTCGGAAATTTGAATTCGGAAATTTCTCTGCAAAGTCTTTGACTACAATTTTTATTTTTGTTGCACTAAATTGCACTAATTGCCAGTATATAGAATTTTTTTAAAGCGTGCTTAATTTGACAAGCAATTTTTAAAATTATATTGAAATTTTGAGGTAAAAAAGTAATCAGCCTTATTAAGAGAGTCGTCGTCGTGATCGAATTCGCAGTCGTTTGAATTTTTTTTCGATATAATTTTAAATTTACGATGACGACAAGCCGAATATTTGACAAAATTATCAGTGTTATAATATCTTCAATACAAATAAGCAGTACTGTTCATCATTTTGATATATTGTTTTAACATTTCTGAATCCATGGTCAAGACAAAAACGTTCTTTAGTTTTCATCACTTTTTGGTACCCACATAAGAATACTATCCACTCGGTTTTAAGATTACTATGATCGCAGGTACCTTAAATTTTCTTTAACACACATGCAGTAATAAATGGCGGTTAACGAGATTTTTATCTGGAAGTATAAGAATCAGATTAGTTTGGACCTGGACAACAAATATTAAAAATATCGGACTTAAACAAGGCAAAATTCGCCGGATAATGACTTTCGCTATAACGCCGCTATCAAAAAAGAAAAAAAAACTTGCAGTGCAGGTTAACTATAACCACCTTGTTAGCAGTTATGTGCTTAGTTATCATCTTTAAGCAAGTATCCGTAAAAAGATAAGCACTGGTAGAGTTTTTCCCTATTAATTACGCCTAATTGTAGCTGCTCGAAACAATCTTCAACACCTCTTTACCATAATCTTACCTTAAGCGGGTTTCAGGACCTATGAATCCACAAAAAGTAAAAGAAATGTGAAAATGTATGACTATGGATAAGTAAAAAGTTGCAGTTTTTACTTCATCTGTATAAATATATATGTAAAAGCTAGTAAGGATACGTCTTGAGGCAGTATTTCACTCTTGGAGTATGTACATTAGGGCTATAACCAAATTTTTGGCATAGTACCACGGAGTGGCCAAGAATATTTAAGTAATGAAAACACCTGTCTCCCGTTGTTTTTTCGAAAAAAACCTCACGAAGGGAAGCAAATTTCTAAAACCTTTTAAGAAATTTTGAACCGTGATGAATTGTAAACCGTAGGAAAATTTTTAAATTGAAAGCAGTGGATAAATTCCAAAATAGCATTTTAGAGATACGTATAGGAATATATACAAATATCAGATGAATATTTTTTAAAATTTCCTTGAGATAAAAATGGTTGGTTTCAAATTTCAACCCGATCCCTGCGTGAACTTTTTTAACAATCCGAAAAAATTATCATATTTTTTATTAATAACTTTTAATGTTCTACACGAATATACTATGCCGTTTTTGGTATTCGCAAAAAGTATAAAAAAATTATAGCCCTAATGTACATGTATATTTTACTAACTGACTCGGCAAACGTTCTTTTGCCATATAACTTATTTCTTTCAGATGCTACAGTGTCTGCATGCCAAATTTTAAGAAAACTGGTTGATTAGATGAGAAGTTATTGGGAGGGGGAGCATTAATCCCTCTTGCCCTATTCCATTCCTAATTTCCTGTCTGATGTTACAGTATCTGCATGCCAAATTTTAAGAAAACTGGTTGATTAGTTGAGAAGTTATTGGGAGGGGGAGAATTAATCCCTCTTGCCCTATTCCATTCCTAATTTCCTGTCTGATGTTACAGTATCTGCATGCCAAATTTTAAGAAAACTGGTTGATTAGTTAAGAAGTTATAGGGAGGGGGAGCTTTAATCCCTCTTGCCCTATTCCATTCCTAATTTCCTGTCTGATGTTACAGTATCTGCATGCCAAATTTTAAGAAAACTTGTTGATTAGTTAAGAAGATATTTAGAGGGGAAGTTTTTATCCATCTTGCCCTATTACACGCCCAATTCCATATTTCCTGTCAGATGTTACAGTGTCTGCATGCCAAATCTTAATAAAACCGGTTGATTAGTTAAGAATATGTAGGGAGGGGGTCTTCACCCCTCTTGCCCTATTTCATGCCATAAATAATAAAAATTATAGGCTTTAGTTCTTTCTAGATGTTACACTATTTGCCTGCCAAATTTCAAGAAAATCTGTTGATCAGTTATGAAGAGGAGGAGAAGCTTTTTGGCCCCTTGCCTTATTTCACGTCCTATTCCATATGTCCTTTCAGGTGTTACAGTGCCTGCATGCCAAATTTTAAGAAAACCGGTTATTTAGCTAATAATATATAGGGAGGAGGAGCTTTCACCCCACTTGCCCTATTTCCTATAAGATGTTACAGTGTCTGCATGCCAAATTTTAAGATAACCGGTTGATAAGTAAGAACATACAGAGAGGGGGAGATTTTACACCTCTTGCCCTATTTCCTTGCAGATTTTACAGTGTCTGCATGCCAAATTTTAAGAAAATCGGTTGATTAGCTAAGAAGATATAGGAAGAGGAAGCTATTACCCCTTCTGCACTATATCACTTCCTCTAGCGATATAAAATATACCTTACGTCCTATTCTCATACCTAACAAATACACATACAATATTTCATAAAAAACGGTCGAGCCGTTTTGGAGGAATTCAATTATAAACACCGTACCACGAGAATTTCATATCAATATGTATATAGAATATATGTATATTATTACATTGCTTCCTAAGGTTTCAGGTTGGAAAAATGGGTCACAAAATATTTTTCCTTTCAGATTTATCCTGTGCTAGCACTTTATTTTCAGACTAGGACTTTGCCATTAAGCGAGATAAGTCTTAATTTAGCGAGACTAGTCGTAAACAGACTGGCTCCATGTGCTTAATGACGTACCCATTGTTATATTTTCTTGAGGACTCCACTTAATTTGATTTCCAGCTACATCCACATTGGTTATTCTTAGTATATGGCCAATCTAACTTCATTTTCGATTTGCAATTTCCAGGAGAACTGGAGTTTGGCCAGTTCCTTGCATTAGTTCTTCATTTGACATAATATTTGGTCTAAAAATCATTAGTATTTTATGTAGAGTACGGGTAATAAGTACTTGGAGCGACCGAAGTTACGGAGTGCAAGTATTTCAAGATTCACACGCATATAGTGGACTTGGTATTTCATGAAAAGAGGCACAATTTTATAGAAACTAAATTTTTATTTGTCGTGGTCTTCACACTGAATGCAATGCACCAAAGGCTTGTTTAGTTTTTGAAGTTCTGTCGAAGGTGTTTGTAAGAATACTTGCTAAATAGCAGAAAGGTTTGACATTGTTTAACTCAACATCGTCTTTTTCGAAATTGAAGGGATTTTTCGGTGTCTAACCGCAGTACTTCTGTCTTATCTATGTTTCGGTGAGGTCCAACATCAGAGGCTAACTCGTGAAGTGGCATTCTAAAAATGTGTATTAGCAGCAGGCGACCGGCAAAAATGGAATGTGTGCAATGATGACTAGACTGTCCAATATTAAAGGCTTCTGATAGGGTTTGGCTAATAAGGATTTCTTAAATCTAAATCGCAAAAAGGAAAATTTAAAAAATTTTAAGATGAAGGCATATTTTTGTTTTGGTAAACTATATACGAAATTATATGATATTCAAATGTTTGAAAGTTTTTTAAGCCATTTATTTACGTTTTATATCATCCCTGACCAGCAACTCAATTATTATCATAAATAAAAATTTCATAATCATATAACGACTTGTTTTTGAAATTTTGTCTGAATAATTCTTAGAATCTTTGCTTAAATTGGATAATAAGTTTAGTTTTCTTTCTATTCAAGTTTTCTTAAAAATTATTAATTTAAGATGTGCTACTCAAATAACCTTGACTGCTTATATTGTATTCAACAAAAAAAGAAAAGACTTAACCCAAGATAGTTTTTTCACATTAATAATTTGTTACATTAAAAAAAAAAATTGGCATTTATAACGATTTTAAAAACTTAAATTATCTTTTATTTTAAAAAACAAAAGCTTGAACGCAAATTCACAAAAATTTTCATTAACTTATTAATTATTCAGTTCGAGGGTTGCGGGTTCGATCGCCGCCAGAGACTCTTTCATTGATCTAAAGGTCTAAGTTACTTTTACTTGTTTAATAAAGTTACACACCATCCACACTATCCATTGTTATGTGTGCACAAGAACAAAACGGTGGCAGAATATTTGACGCACATGCAGAGTAAAAAACATTTTTCAATATGGTCACCTCTAACCAATGTATTTTTAACGAAAATTCTTAGCCATATATTGGTTAACTTAACCATATTATTGTCACATCAAGCAGCCACAACCACAGTCAAATTGTGGTGTGCTGTAGACAGACGAAGTTTTTGACTGCCACATAAGTTAGTGTGTACCCCGCTTTAGACTGCATTAAGTTGACCACTATGGAGTAACCCTTGCACTACTAAAGCCGGATTTTTTTTAATTTAATTTTTCAAAAACCTTCTTTTAAATTTCATATACATACACACATATTTTATAATCAAAGTGGTTAACTTTTTGAGGTCTTCTTATATAAGGCCTTTTGTAAGACCTTCTTAACCCATTTTTTTGGTACTCATGCAGTACTCATGCTCGCTTGCCTTCTCAGGAAGGTCTTATGAAAGGTTAACCTATTCCCTTCTTCATACATAAGCTTTTTTTATTATGTGTATGGATACATACATTTTGTGCACTTTTTACGTTTGTAGCAACGAAATTGATAAAACGTTACTAAAAAAAACCCATTCCAAAGACAAGACAAGACAAGACAAGAAAAACTTTAAATAAAAAAAAGGGAAAAGAAAAAAGAATTAAATTTAAATTAGTTTTTCTTGAATTTTGTGACGTAGCGGTGGTGGGTTGTGAGAATTTTTTACAATCAGCCTTCCAAAGAGAGGAAGCAGAAGGCCTTGGATTGGTAGGACATCGTGTGTAAAAAGTCAATGTATCAGTACGGGTTAGTAAGGTATTGTGTCTGAGAAGAAGGGGCTTCTAGAAGGCTTACTACTTGTCTAACAGTTCGTGGTTTCGAAATTCTCAAGACTTATGGGAACATATTTTGCCAAACAGCAAAGGAGGGGTGCTTTAATACCATGTGAGATAAGGCCATGATGGCTTTATCTCTCATTCAGTAGGGAGATAAAGCCTTTTTGTTTTTTTTTTCATTAGAATGGGAGATAAAGCCATCATGGCCTTAGCTCACATTAGCAATTTTAGAAAATGGCTTTATCTCTAATTTCAGTTCCGGAGACACTCAAGTTAAGTATTGAAAGCTGGCTTCGCATACTAAAGTTTTTCTGCGTGGCAGCCTGCGGCCGTGCTTAGGGGTTTTTTCCTCCAGTAGGACGCGGCAGGTGGCTTCGCTGAATAAAGTTTTCCTGCGAATAAAAAAATGTTTTTCAATGATAATTTTCCCTATTACAGAATGTTTACACCATGCGTAATAATAATATTCTGGAAAAATATGGCTTTGTCTCTCATTTGCGAAAGAAATATGGCTATATCTCTCATTTCGCAAAATTTTAAATATGACCGCACCTCTCAATGATTGGGCAATAAGGCCATTATGGCTTTATCTCCCATTCAATTAAGCAATAAAGCCATCATGGCATTATCTCCCAGGTTTTAAAGCACCCCCCCCCCCCCACCCCCACACAGCAAAGCGTAATTTATATATACATAGTTATTATATTATTTCGACAAATTTTTTTTGGTGCCCTGATAGGCCAGTAGGTAGTGTGCTATATAAATGTTATGGTGTTTTGTTTTCACAAAAAATGTCATCTTCTGAAAAGGTGCATGCATAAAATGTCTTTCCAGCCCTGTTTTAATGCTATTTGTTTTTTTTGGTTGAGAACAGAAGTTATGAAAAACTGGAATGCCCTGACAAAAAATTTTTCTTCATCATTATAGCTCAGTTTTAAACGCTCTTTACATTATTTGCTGAAATTTTGTTTACAACCGATCTTGCGATGTCAATCAAATATTTGCGTTTGCAATTTTTTGGCTAATTTTAGTCATGTTCGCGATAGAAGTGATTTTTTCCGGTAAATATAATGGGGCGATTAAGGATGGCAACACGACTGAAGCTGTGTTGCCAGGAGCGAAATAGGGCAACGCCGCTTTGTGCCAGTTCACACACGTCAAGTTTGACTCGTCAAGTCTTGAGCTTTTGTGCCGGTTCACACACGTCAAGTTTGACTCTTCAAGTCTTGACCTTTTAGAAGAGAAGGGAATAAAAGGAATGCCATTGATTTTTTTGATTTTTCTTCAAACATTTCTGTCTTCACACTTTTTATATAATAAGCAAAGTAAAGTACGAAAGATTAACTGCCAAAGAAATAAGAAGAAGAAAAAAAGAAGTGTAACAAAAAAATATATGAAATGAAGGAAAAACCCCGCATAATTGTAATTCAAGATGAAATTTTCTGCGGTTTTTCATTTCTTATGATAAAGAAAACAAATGAGTAAAAAGTAAAAAAAAAAAAACTAAAAAACAAATTATAGTAGAAAAGAGAAAAACTTTGCAGTTTGAAGTAATAATTAAAGATTTTTTCCTGATTTATGTTCTTCTTGTTTTTGTACATATTCTTAAAAATTTTTTTTTTGAAGAATAATAATATAAGAGCTTGGAACTACCTTAGAATAAACGTACGTACAACTTGTTCTATTCATTTCTACTAACAGTATGAGTTTGAATGAATGAAATAAAGTTTAAGCAATTAAAAATAAAAATGCTATGAAAAGACTTAAATTAAACTTGTGATTTGAAAGAAAAAAAATAAAATATTTAATAAGATTAAATAAATAAAAACCAAATGTGAAAATTAAATATAAAGAAAAAAGAAGACCTAAACCTGCATAAATTTACCTTGATTAAATATTTGTTTTAGGAATAATTAAATTTTAGTAGGAAACGAACAAATAGAAAGGTCAATATGGGGAGTTGGTGATATAAAGTTGAAGGTTGTATAGATTTTATTTGTATCTATCTTTAAATTCTTTAAAAAAATTCAACTGCAAATGTTTAAGGTGGCACAAAAATTTTAAATAAAACAATTATTCAGCTGAATTCAGTAACTAAGAGTTATTATGGAGGTCTCAGAGCTGAACTGAACCAAGACATAAAATATAATATTTATTTCAAAACTGTTGCGAATTCTCGGCAAAGTTTAACTCAATCCAGTTCTGTAACAGACTAAAATAAAAGGTCTTTCGTTCCTAAGGTAGTAACGCTAGTAAACCCAAGTGAAGTGCACCAGTAATAAATGACAGTTTATTTACTCAAACTTAAAATATTTAAGAATTTTTAATCCAAATTTTTAATATTTTTAATTAGGCTTAAGTTCATCAAATTTAATTTTCATTAAATTATTTTTATGAAGAATGGAATTTTACAACATGAAAATTAATTAAAATTGTTATTGATAATCTTTTATCCTTGACCGTGGCCGGGGCTCGAACCCTGGCCGGCCGGTTACCATGACATGTTTCGATCGCAACCACTCGATCTTCTCAGATGGATTTGCCGTCTTACACTCGCAGCCATCGACGACTGCTGACGTCAATAGTCAAACATCAATCCTTAAACCAAATTGTATTTTAACCTTTGGTAGAAATTGAAAACTTAAAATGGATTAATACGAGCATTTGAAAGAAAACTTTGTCAAATCGATGCAGCCGTTTTCTGATTTTAGGTAATTCGAAAAAAGTGGGCGTAAAAGTGGGCGGGGCAAAAATTTATTTTCGTATAAATCTAAGTTGGACCATGGCGATCATTTTTAAGAGAAAATCGTCCAAATTATATAGATGTCATTGGTGGTGCAATATGAAAATTGGATTTTGCCATGCCCCTCCGCCCGCAGACCGAAAATCAAAAATCACACTTCACAGTGTCACCCGCCTGTATATCCTTTGAAGACTCTCCCTTTAATAGTCCTTCAGTAGAGAGATTTTTAATATCCTATGAGAGGCATTTTCCCCCCTACGCTTACCCGCTTTATTTTTATTTTCAAAAGTATAGTATACCATAAGAGTGACTTCTACAAAGTTTGAACATTCTTACTATAATAGTTCTTAAGATAAGAGATGTTAAACATCGTCGTTTTATAGGGGTACCACTTCCCCCGCTTCTATATTATTTAAATTTTGGCGCTCAGAAGATCCTACTACCAAAAGTTCAACAAAATGCGTGCAGCGGCTCTTATTATTATTTCTATCTATTTTGAAATTTAAAGTTTTCCATAATAGTAGCTTTAACCGCGTTTGAAGACTCTCCCTTTAATAGTTCTTCATTTGGGCTATATTAAATATATGTATCCTATGGGAGGTATTCCCCCCCTGCGCCTACCCGCTTTATTTTTATTTTCAAAAGTGTAGTATGCCATAAGAGTGACTTCTACAAAGTTTGAACATACGTACTATAACAGTTCTTAAGACACGCGATATTAAACATTGGCGTCCTATGGGGGAACCACTTCCCCCGCTGCTATTTTGTTTCAATTTTGGGGCTAAGAAGATCCTACTACCAAAAGTTCAACAAATTGCTTGCAGCGACTCTTATTAATATTTTTATCTATGAGGGGTACTCCTTCTCCTCTGGCTATTCCGCCCATTTCTATATTGAAATTTATAGTTTACCATAATAGTAGCTTTAACTACGTTTGAAGACTATCCCTTTAATAGTTCTTCAGTTGAGCGATATTTAATATATGCATCCTATGGGAGGTATTTCCCCCCTGCGCCTACCCGCTTTATTTTTATTTTCAAAAGTGTGGTACGCCATAAGAGTGACTTCTAGAAAGTTTGAACATTCTCACTATTACAGTTCTTAATATAGGCAATGGTAAACATTGGCATCCTATGGGGGATTCCACTTCCCCCGCTGCTATTTTATTTGAATTTTGGGGCTCAGCAGATCCTACTACCAAAAGTTTAACAAAATGCGTGCAGTGGCTCTTATTAATATTTCTTTCTATGAGGGGTACTGCTCCTCCCCTGTCTACCCCGCCCATTTTTATATTGAAATTTACTACTACCAAAAGTTCAGCAAAATGCGTCCAGCGGCTCTTAAGATATGCGATAATTAATATTGGCATCCATTGGGGGGTACCAATTACCCTGCCCCTATCGAAAAAATAAGTAGTCTATTTTATTTTTAGGGCTCACGTGATGTTACTGTAAAAATTTCAGGAAAATCGGTTCAGGAGTCTATAAGCCAACAAACAAACAAACATTTTTCATTTTTATATATGTATATAGATATAGATAAATAAATATTCTATTTATCTTTACTTCCATTCAACAAGCCATACATCTTATAATTATAGTATAGAACTAGAAGAAGTTAATGGACACAAAAGGGATGCATATAAAAAAAAATAGGACCACGAGGGGAGATAGGGGCAATTTCTGCCTCTCAAACCGATTTTAATGAAATTTAAAACATAGATAGATCCATATCTATATGACAAGCATGCCATGAAGTCAAATGAAGAAAATGGTATTTACAAACATAATAAAATAATAATAATAATTGAAAATAATTAAAAATTAAAGCAATACAAATCTGTTTATGTACAAGAAATTATGTAACGTATTTATTTCAGCACATCGTCCTTTATGGCAATTTGATGCAAAATCTTCTTAAATAATTATTTTTACACAAAAGTATATGTACATATGTATGTATGAACACATGTTTATATGTACATATTGTATGTATATTTTTTTGACTAAAATTCTTTAAAATTTTAATAATTTATTATAAACCGACTATACTATTAATAACCAACAAATTGCTTGAAAATAAGTAATAAGTAGTCAATTTAAAAGTCATGCATGTCTATGTTAAAATAATGAGTCGTCGACAAGGAAAAAAGTCACTTAATCCACTAGATGTGCCCAATAAAAAATTTTATCATTTTGCGAAGCACTAAAGGTACATTTAAAAAAATAAGCGCACAATTATGCGCTACGCAATAAGACATACAGAAATGCAGTAAAGTAAGTGAAAGAACTTTCAACAACTTTTATTAAAAAAAAATAACATTTCAAGTGCTACGGCATTCCCTTACCATGAAGCAGGTTTGTAAGGGAGAATACTAAAAAATAACTGTATCAAAACATTCAGTGTGTAAAGCTGATCGTTACATCCAACAATTTTGATGTGCGCTGAATAATGCGCTTTATGTCTCAAAAATCTATTGCTTCAAAGTGGGAACTCGCCAAATAAAATTCATGTCTTCCGTAAGCGCAATGGTAAGCGAAACTTATCTGTTTCTCCCTTACAAACCTGCTTCGTTGGAAGCTTCATTTTTTATTGGGTGGTTATAAAAAAAATCAGTTTGAAGTTACTTCAAAATGTGTTTGACTTCCTACAGGGTACAAACAGAGTTGAAAACTACGACATCGATTTCATTATAATAACCCCGCAGGAAATGTCGCTAGTTAATCTGTTCTGATTCACTATTGACGCAGTCACCAGTACTAGTGACTTATTATACCCCAGGCAATATTATTTACAATAGACATTTAACATGTGCGTGTCATTGGAAATCTACTTCTGACAATGCTACTACTGGCTAGGTACTGACTAGGTAGTTCCTTTGCGAACATATGTAGACATTGGCACCAGAGAATCGCTAGTACATTTAAGTAAAAGTAGTCTACACTTTTTGTAAGTATCGAAATCATAACAATCTTTTTTTATTATTTCTTCAACTTTTATAGGAATTGTACTTCTCAGTTGTTATTGATAAAATCTTTTTCGTATTAAAGCAAAATATAGTGGCAAATGTTATGTAGTGTAGACACTTCGTTGACAATGTCACCAATGTAGTCGACAAAACTGGTGACTTGGTGACATTTGCACCCAGGTTTCCTTCAGGGAAATTATTTGTATTTAATTTTTAAACTCACACACATAAGCACACATTAAAACTCGAAAAAAAAATTAACAAAATTAACTCATTGGTTAATTAAAATAATAAAAAAAAAAAAAAAAATTGGGAAAAAGAACATGGGTAAAATAAATTAAAATAAAAACAAATAACGACTACAAGAACAACAAAAATCCGTTGACAATGAAATTTATTTTGTTTTTGTTAACAAAACAAAAAATGATAAAAAAAAAGCAGCGATAAAGCCAAACACAAAACAGCATGTGAATATAACTCTTAAATAAATTTTTATTTTCCGATATCGCTATTGTTTGCAATAAATATACATTTACAAAACTAAGAATCTACCTTAATTTTCTCCCATTTTTTTTTAACCTGTCATAAACACACTCTCACAGTTTTATTAAATTCAAACACAATCAAAAAGCAAAAAGTCCAATTGCGAGTAAAATATTGTAGCATATTTATAGGAGGCTTAAAGAGGCATCCAACAATGTGGACTTATGCACGAATGGCATAAATGAAAAGTTGACACGTTTATTGTGCCATCCTCAGCTCTTGTGTTCATAAAGTTTACAACACATGCACTCACAAATATGTATGCACACATACGAACACGGTGACTCTG
Source organism: Pollenia angustigena (assembly GCA_930367215.1). NCBI lineage: Eukaryota > Metazoa > Arthropoda > Insecta > Diptera > Polleniidae > Pollenia > Pollenia angustigena. The sequence goes on from OV884056.1 coordinate 289,076,828, forward strand.
GAGTAATTGTGGCCGAGTTGGCGAATATTTTGTTTGTTTGAACAGTGTTTATTGGCTTTCGTTTCTGTCGGTTTTTCATCATCCTCATCGTACAAATCTGTTTGTAAAAGAAAAACAAAAGAATTTGGTATTCTCAGGAAATGCTGCGAATTGTTTTGTCAAAAAAGTCTGGTTAATTTTATTAATGCATGTAGACACACAAACAGTACACTGAAAAAATGGCATGCCTTTTATAAAGAAAGAAATAATTGTGGTTTCACACAAAGAAAATTCCTGGGAAGAACTTACAAAAATCTAAGAAATGTGGTGAAATAAATATAACTTTTTATTAAATTCTTTTTTGTTTAACGAAATATTATTTTAAATTGATGTATCAATATTAGTACATTTCCAGGAAGAGAAAAACACGGTTAATTAGTGGTCACTACGGCCATTTTTGTTAATATTTGAATTTTTTATTTAAAAAAAAATAAAAATAGCATTAAACATATCATTAATACTTATTTCAGACTTGGAACTGCATGCACTTGGAGAGTCTGAGATCTACATATCGATCCTTTATTGCAACATAGTCATATCTCAAAAAATCAAAAACAAAACTCAACAAAAGTGTTCCTTTTAGTGCTGGGAAATTATCGATAGTCTTAAACTATCGAAAATGTCGATAGTAAAAATATCAATATCGATATTATTATTATTTAAAATACAGCTATGAAGACATGTTACAGCAGCTATACACACACAGTTTTTTCGCGCAGAATTACAGCAATGAATACAAACAACAAGAATGGCAGGTGGTATGGATTGCTTAGCTGTGCTTTTTACTACTAACTAAAGGCCTTATTGATTACCTTTTGGGTTGAGAACCAAATCCAATTTAGAACATTATCTAAAGTTGCAATAAAATATCTTACAGTCCCTGTTACTTTGGTTCCTTCAGAAAAGTGCTTATCAGCATCACAATTTTTAAAAACGTATCATTCATGTTCTAAGGCAAAGCACCAACATCGGATATGCTTGGTCTATAATCAAATTATTACGAATGCCAAAGGTTGCTGTCATTTGCAAAAGAGTAGATATGGTTGAAAGTTTGACATAGGAGGTCATTAAGAAAAATAAGAAGTATAAATAGTAGGAGAAAGAACGGAGCCTTACGTCACCCCTGAATAAACTTTGAACTCGTTTGACGGAAGTCTATCTAAAACCACTCGTTATTGTTAAAACTCTGATAAAACTCAATAAAAATCGAGAGAATTTATCACCGACACCAAATGCAATAAGTTTTGACAAGAGTACACCATACCATACTCTGTCAAACGCCTTGAAAATAGGTTAAGCAATTACTTTACTTACGCCAAAATGGTAATGAACCAGTATAGCAACTTGAAAATCAAGCGTATGGTCTCGGTGAGATCTGGTTTCAACAAGACGGCGCTACGAGTCATACATTTTGGTGAGCACTTAATTTTATGTTTTTCTATGGTAAATTTTCCACCTACTAGATCTTTCGATATCACACCTTAGACCATTTTCTCTGGGGATATGTAATGACTGTCTTCAGGAATAATGCCCGTAATTTCTACAAAAAGTAATCTAACTGTGCATAGAAATCTATGGTGTAAAAGCTTCCATATTTTAAAGGGAAAATGAAGGTAAAAACACGTAGGTAAAATAAACTTTGAAATATGTAAAGATAACTGTTAGGTACGAAAACGACCTGTTTTCTTTTTGTAGAAATTACGGGCATAAGCCAGCTACGATGGAAGCTTTGGAACTAACATTACTCGCGAGATACCAGTCGCTATGCTTGAATGAGTCGCCCGAAATTGGACCTTCCGAATGGACCACCTCAGACGAAGTCATGGCCAACATTTTCATGATATCATTTTTATACAGTTTATGCCATAAATTAGTCTTTCAACCGATAATAAAAATTTCAAGTTCACTTTCAAATTTATGTGTTTTGTTTTACATTATAATTTGAACTTCATGGTGAATCACCCGATTTATCTATTAATCATTTTTTAATTACCAATGCTAATCCCGATTTTAATAAATGCCTTGTTCTATTTTTCCTTAATAAAATAAAATTAATTAGTTTCAGTATATAAACAATGTATATATTCACAATATATAGGAGAAATAAAATAAAAATGCTAAATAGTGCCCAATGTTCGATTAATCGAACACCATTTTTCTCAAAAACAAAAAATCTAAAAAAAATTTGGACTTCAGATTCGTGTTTTCTAGGCCCAAATGATCTATTAACCACCAAGTTTTATAAAGTTACTCGAAAAAAAAAATCGCTGGGACGAAATGGGTTAATAAGTCCACAAAACTTGACTCTTCCCAGTAGTTCTTAAGAGACTGCAAATAATGCTTTACCAATATATGCTGCAAAAATTCATCTTTTGGTGAAATATTAGCCTGTTGTGTTGCCGAGGACTGAATGCCCGTTAAGGCAATAAAAACTCTTAAAGGTGTTATGATACTTGCTATTTTTTGTATTGGATTTTTTTAGGATTGACTGAATGAAACAACAAATGCGAGAAAGAACAAGAAATACAATTTGATAAAATGTAAACAAAACAAACAATACTGCCCACGTTTTTTCCCCACAAAAAAACCGTCATAAAAGCTAAAAATCGCAAAAAAAAAGTTAAAACCCGTTTCTTTCGATCAAAAACTAAAAAAATTGGCAACAGTGCTAACAATTAATCTGGAAATGTCAATTTTAAGTTAAAAAATTTTATATTTTTTTTGACAGTCTTAGATTATTTATCGATAACACATGTATATTTGTTTGACATTTCAAGATTTTTTATGATATAATCATACTCTTTACACTTAGTCAGTTTTCCTATGCAAATATATTTGCACTGTTCTCCAATATAGAAAAAATACAAAAAATAGCAAGTATCATAACAGCTTAAGTAATTCAAGCATATCTTCATGCTTAAAACAACAACATACCGCCGGAATCAACGATATAAGAAAATTCATCAGTTTTATTTATAAACACACCAATAACTTAAAACAAAATTGTAGGAATCAAACAATATCACGGAAGGTTTTAAATTGTGATCGATGAATTGACAGATATTTCATACAAAAAGCATGTTCATATTAATATTCTTTTCTATAATGTTAAAACTTGAAATCTGGCTGGTTTTGTTTGTAATTTTTCAAAAATATGGTTGAAGCCTATTGTTTTATTAGACAAATTAATGTGTAGTTTATAGAACACGAGCGCCTTACTCGCCCGTTCAACTTACATTTAAAACAAAAACAAATTTCGGAATTTAAAATAAATTTAGGAGAATAATAAATTAATTAAATTCCTATGATTTTTTAAAACCAAAGTTTTTCGAAAATTCTTAAGATATGTTCACACCAATTAAATAACTGACTTCCTAGACGTAACCACTAGCTTTCTTAAAGAGTTGTTTGCTTTGGCAAAACGTTTGGCTAGAGCAAATATCATTCAACAGTTTATAAATAACATTCTACAATTATGATCTTAGAAATAAAGTTTAGTAAATAAATATAAATTGTTAAAAATAAAGCTTAAGTGTGATCAATTTGTTGGTTACGCTTTTTTTGGATTTTATCTTCAAATATTTGTTAGTTCTTGAAATACCTTAAGTAACCCTGCAAATAAAATTGGACCACCTGATCCATTTTGATAAAATGGACTACTCCATGGACTGGTCCGATGTAATGCAAGCATGGACCACGTCATTGTTAAAAAGTGTTTGTAGTGAGACGACATGTCTTCGTTTTTTAACGACATGCTTTCGTTTTTAAACGACTTCAAAACTAATCCTCTTGAGTATACCATGGAGTAGTTTTAAAACTACTCCTAAGTGGTCCAAAGGGGGGTTAAATGGTCCTCTCCTAGGACATCGTAATGTTAAATAGATCAAGTTTCTTCCATACGTTTGGGTTACTTTTGGACTAGTCCTGGTCCCTTGTGGGCTACTCTTTACACGCGTGTTTGGACTGGTCTTATTATTTGCAGGGAATATCTGTGTTTTGTTGGTTTCTTACCTTCGTAAAACGTTTTGTTTTTATTCAAATTAACTTTTTATTACAAAAACTAATTTGATTTTTGTATTTTTAAGTTTTCGAATTAAAACCGCTTATTTTAAAAATGCTTAACTGAAAACCGGTTTTTTTGAAATAGCAACTATTCGGAATATTCGAAAACTGGTTTTTGAAAAAAGTCGAATAATCGATCTCCCTAATCGTTATTTAGTACAACCTTTGCCACACAATTTTTTTTTTAAATTTAAAATTCAAAAAAATGAATTTTGTACCAGCATGTTGGTGTATTGTGTGCTTCAAGCTTAATTGCATAATCACTTGATTACACAATCATAATGGTATCGTGTATGGGCCCTATAAGGGTGCAACACTTTTTGGCATACATTTAAGCACAAGGCAGCATCATGGGCCCTCTATTATACTTAATTTATAATTCGGACATGCCAACAAGCAACTAAACACAAACTTCAAAATTTGCAGACGATACAGCTTTTCTAAGCGTCCACGAAAACCGTTATGAAGCATCTCGTTACTTACAGCATCATATATTTCAACTAGAAATATGGTTAAAACAATGGAGGATAATGGTCAGTGAGCAAAAATACGTACATATAACATTCACCTTGCGCCGGGAATCTTGCCCCCCCCCCCCCCTATTATAATCAATAATCAAATAATTCCTCAACATTCGCATGTAAAATATCTCGGTATACATCTGGATCGGCGATTAGGGTGGAAATGCCATATAGAGGCAAAATTAACTCAAATGAAACTAAAAGCCATTCAAATTCATTGGCTCATTGGAAGAAATTCTGTCCTTAGTCTAGATTGCAAGCTTTCTACTTTACAACTCTATATTAAGGCCTATCAGGTGCTACGGTATTCAACTATGGGGCACTGCCTCGGCCTCTAATATCGAAAAAAATCAAAGGCGCCAAAACAAACTTCTTCGGATATTCACAGCCGCTCACTGGTATGTTAAAAACTCAAACATTCATAGGGATCTCAATGTGCCATTGGCAAAAACTATGATTACAAAATATGCAGTAAAATATTTAAAACGGCTTGAACAACACCCAAATCCACTAGCTCGAAAAATTTTAAATCATGACGGTCACACTCGCTTAAGAAGAAGAGACACTGCAGGCACTTACCCAATTAGATGAGCGATAAACACCTATACATATCTGTATATGTGAACAGAACCCGTGATGAAGAACATTTTTGTCTGGATCTGGCAGGACAAAAATAAAGTGTTAGGATAAGATTTGATTAGTTAGTTAGTTCATATTCAATATATGAAGATTAGGGCGGGTCGATTTGTAGGGAGTGAAAAAATTCACCAATTTCCCTATGATTTCCGTATTCTATGGGTTATTCCATGAAAATTTGCCGTAGGAACCATGCCTCTATCGTTAAAATCGAGTCCCCTACTTTTTGTTGGTAAAAAGTTCAAAAGTTATGGGCATTTTTGTCCAAATTTTGGACCATTTTTCCATTTTTTTCATGATTTTGTCCAAGAATATTACTTTCATGGCCATTTTTTTGGCTCAGTCCATTATTTAATTCAATTTACAATTCAAAACGAAGAGTTTTAAATTTATCGAATTCGGTTGATTAATTCATGCGATATTGCTAAAACAAAATAACACATAAAACCAACTTTTTGATTTTTTTCCCCTTTTTATTTTTTTTTTTCTACAAAAATTCAAATTAAGAGATAATAAAGTATCTATCAACCTATTATCAAAAAAAAATATTCAATTTGAGTGTAGTAAAAGACAAAATGTGAAAAAAAAACATTATTTTTTCTGAAAGTCTTGTTTGCTTTCAAGTCTTGGTGTTTTCGTACGGCTCTCTAATGTCGTCGCCATAGCGCCTTCTACATTCTTTCCTGCAACTCGTTTAGCAGTGGCAGCCAGCAATTGGACATGTCTTTCCGTTCCTTGAATGTGTAAAAGAATTTGTGGATCATCGAACGGTGGCACTTCGTAATTTAAATATCCCTCCATGAAAGTAATATTCTTGGACAAAATCATGAAAAAAATGGAAAAATGCTCCAAAATTTGGACAAAAATGCCCGTAACTTTTGAACCGTTGGACCAATGTTGGAGATTTTTCAGTTCACCTTTCCAGTTCACCTTTTCAACGCGCCTACTGGCGATTAAACCCGATCGATAGTTTTTGAGTTATGGGTGTGAACGTGTAGGTAATATTTCATACGAACGTATGAAGTAGGGGACTCGATTTTAACGATAGAGGTATGGTTCCTTTGGCAAATTTTCATGGAATAACCCATAGAACACGGAAATCATAGGGAAATTGTCGAAAAATAAATCGACCCGCCCTAATGAAGATTCAATAAAAAATAATGAGAAAAAAAAAATGTAAAATATTATATTTAATTGCAGCAAAATTGTATATGAATACTGCAATAACATTATCAAAAGATAGGTGAATGTGAAATGATTTGCAAGAGTGATTTTTGTATCTAAACTATTCCAAAAGAGTTTTGAGACTTTGAATCATTTCTAATACAGAATTGAATCTGAAAAACAACATAATTGTATAGAATGGTAATGGATACCAAGGCCTAATTCCGCACATACACATAATGCCTTTCCCATTAAGGGTGGTGTAGTGTATAAAAATCTCATCTAAATACAAGAAAAAAAGCATTAAACTAATCCTGTCATATCCACAAACATTTTCAATCAAAGCAAAATAAACAAATACATGCATATGTATGCATATAAAAATTAGTTGACCATAAAAGAGACAATGATGATGTTGACGGGAGTATAATAAAATAAAAAATACATGTTAAGAATATAAATATTTTACAAAGAAAGGGTTGAACATTTCAATTTATTTTTATAAATTGTTCTCAGTATTCTAATAAATTGTTGTTGCAGGATGAATAGTTATAGGCCATTTGATGTACGATGGCTGTATTTTATTTGATTTGTTTTGTCAAGGACAACAACATCACTGTTAAATGACAACGTTATATGAAAATCACTTAATCTCAAGTCAGCATAATTTCAAAAGGAGAGACTATTGTTTTTTACAGAATGATGATTTCTATGTGCTGGTACGAAATCCTGGCAAAAGTTTATTTAAAAGCCCATTTTGGTTAAGAACAATTTGAAAAAGTATTTATGTACAACAAAATCGATAAAAGTTTTTTTTTATGACTACAAAAGACAGCATTCGATATCGTTCGAAATTACAATACAATTTAAATGAAAATTTCGATCAAAATCAAATGCCGTAATTTGCCCCCTAGTTCTTCCAAAAATTTTTATAAATTACTTTTTTAATAAAGCATGAAAATAAAAAAAGTTTTTTTTAATAATTTTAAAATACCAGCTAAAGTAATCATACAAAATTTTAAAGCAATCAATCAATTTGCTTGCATGTATTTGCTGTTTTTTTTTAAATACCTGCCAACATGTCAATCTTAAATTTAAACATCTAAATTTCCTTCTTTTGACATTAATAAGACGTTTTGACAATTTTTTAAGGAATTAAATATCAATGTGGGGCATATATTTATTGGTAATAAAAAAAAAACTTTAAAGGATTTTTAATACATACACACAGAAAAAAATCAATGTAAATTCGTTTAAAACAAGGTTGAATTTACATTTTTCAGTAGTGATTTTGCTTCATTGTTGTTTCATGTTAATTTAACATGATTTTACAATAACTTGCGAACAACATTTTTTTCTTTTAAAATAACTATAGTTCATGTAAATTTAACATTGCAGTAAAGTTAAAGCAAAATGTCATTTATATTGAAATAACAATCCGAATCACGTTGAATGAAAGTTATTTCAAGTTGAAACACTGTGAATTTCATGTAGAATCAAATTTGTTGGAGTGTGATATAACAGTGTGACGACAACATATGCATTTATTTAAGAATAATTCAAAACACTTACCCCTGTAACACATGTTTCACTTATTTTGAATCTCCTTTGTAAACAGAAGCATCAGCAGAATGGCCCGATATGGTTTTCGTCATCATTCTACTATGAAAACTTGATGTACTATTTAACTAAATATTTTAATTAAAAGAATACCGGAATTGTCTTCTTTTTATAAGATATTTAAAACATGAAAATAAAAAAATTTCCATACTTAAGTATGTATGCATGTTAATTTAACAAGATAAACTAAATAAAGCTAAATATAAGTTTAAAAGAAGAGCACGAAAAAATTTGGATTCAGAATGGCATACAATAGATTTAAGAAGAACAAACAAACAACATATTTAGTTAACAAATATAAATCAATAAGAAAAATGATTATCAAAACCAAATCATCTATAACTTTCTTAATTAGATGCAGAAATACAGGGATAATACCAAAATTTATTTCAAATTCAACAAAGAATATTACAAATCTTTTTGAGATGGAGAGGAGACTTCCGTCTATTAAAAAACTATTTATAAGTATACACAGGACTTACAAAATAAAATATTAAAATTAGCACTAAAACAAAACACGAAATACTGAAGAATTTTCAAAGAGAGGTAATAATAGTGATGGATAATTTAAGAGAATATTTAACAGATGAGGAAATAAAACAATTTCTCCATTATGAAGAACGGGTTGAATCTACATTTAATAATAAGGTGAGAAGAATACATAACAAAAAAATTTAAAAATCTTAAGAATTTAAAAGATGAAGAATTAGGAATTAGATTAAATAAAAATTTTTTTATAAATAAAACTCGTGAAGATATTCCAACAGACGTTAAGTGGGTCCTTTCATTAGGGCCAAAATACGTTTTACCGGTTAAAAGGGAAAATTTTCCTACACTAAGAATGATAACGGAAGGAGAAGATTTAGTTCAGACAATAGAAGAAAAAGAAGAACAGGAGATAGCTAGAAATAAATTATCAATAATTATAGATAACCATTTCAATAAAATGAGATTAAATAACACAGATAGGTTTATTTTAGGTAAGGTTAGTGAAACTAAAGGTTTTTTAAAGAAGAATAGGAATATATTAGTATTCAAAGCGGATAAGGGTAACACAACCGTAGCTATGTATAAGAATGACTATGATGTACGAATTAATGATATAATAGGAGATGTAACAAAATATAAATTGACAAATAGAGATCCTACAAATAAATTAGAAAAAACTAACATTGAAATAATAGAAGAATTATTTAGACAAACAATTATATCAGTATCTGATAAAAATAGGCTAAAAACTAATATAGCAACTGCACCTAAACTTTATGGGTTACCAAAAATCCACAAGAATGATTTTCCTTTAAGACCAATATGTTCTTTTATAAACTCGCCTTCTTATGAGTTATGCAAATATTTAACAAATATTTTGAAAAAGGTTACGGAACATTCTACAACAACAAAAAGGACTTCCAATGGGATCTCCCGCATCTCCAATTATAGCTGATATAGTTATGGAGAAATTACTTGATGTATCTATTGAAAAATTAAATATTAAACCGAAAATAATGATTAAATATGTAGATGATATATTCTGCATTATTTCTGAATGCGGTGTGAATGCCTTATTGGAAAAATTTAATGAATTTAGCAGTTATATTAAATTCACTTTAGAGATGGAGTCAAATTCGGAATTACCTTTTTTGGATACTTTGATAATAAGAAGAGGAAACAGGTTAGTACTAGATTGGTATCAGAAGCCAACGGCATCGGGAAGAATTATAAATTTTTATTCTAAGCATAGTAAACAGGTGATTATAAATACTGCTAGAAATTTAAATAATAGAGTGTTGACGATTAGTGACAGAACTTTTCACAGGAGAAACATAATTAAAATTAGAAATATACTTAGGGACAACAATTTTCCAAGGAAACTGATTTATAGATTAATTGATCAATATAAGGAGGGAAGTAACAATAATCCAGGAGTAACAATAGAACCTCGAATATACAAATCGTTAACGTATATACCTAAGATATCAGAAAGGATTAAAGGATCGAAGATCTTTGACACAGACAAATATATAGTGACATATAGGGCTTACAACACATTAAATAGTTTATATAGCAGGACTAAGGATATAATTAATAAATCATTGTTATGAACTTAATCACTATCCAGATTTTGAAAATGCATCAGTATTAAACAATGAAACAAACTACAAACGCAGATTCATATTAGAAATGTTACACATAATTAATACACCAACAACACAAAGAATGAATTTCAAAGCAGACACAGAAAATATAGCTAGTACCCAGCAAAAACTTGGTAATGACATGCCATTACTGAACAACTTACTTTTCAATGACTACTACATACCATCTTCATTACATAGAAGTAGTTTGGTAATGACTTATTTAACTCCCTATTTGTAAGCGAGGGTGGTAAGTAGTTGCCTACAATAATTTAATCTCATATTTACGCTCTTAATTGAGTAAAACAACGTTTTTTTATACAAAAACTACACTGCCCCGGTAGACTAGCTGGTAGTGAGCTAGTCTATCAGCACCGAGGTTGCGCGATCGAATCCCACCAGAGACAAAATAAAAAATAAAACAAAGTAAAATAAAATAAGAAAAAATAGAAAAAAAAAATAAAGTAAAATAAAATAAAATAAGAAAAAATAGAAAAAAAATAATAAAAAAAAAGTAACAAAAAAAAAAATTTTTTTTTAAAGTCATTCAATGTTAGTTGTAATTTTGGTGACATCGGAGTAATAACTTTTTAACTCCCTATTTGTAAGCGAGGGAGGTAAGTACTTGCCTCCAATGACATCACCGTGTTAAAATAATGAGTTAAAATGCCAATGTATAAGTAGTGAAGAGTCGTTATATTAGCTTTTTAACTCATTACTTTGCAATGTAAGTTTTTGCTGGGTAATTATAGAAATTTAGTTATTAAGAGATGAAGTATTAGATATGATAACATTTTTTTATTATATGTCTATTTGTACGTATATGTTTATATGTGTATATATACACTCACAATATTATTACAGTAACGGACTGTAGTTTATTTAAGAAATATTCCGTTCAGTCATTTTTAAATAAATAAACATTTAAAATTTCAAGCAAATTTATTTTTAACTGATTCTAACAGTTATTCAAAAAACTAAGTGCATATTAATACGGATTTTCAGTTGCAGTTAATATTGTCCGTTGATTGAGTAAAATTCTTCTTTATGCTAAATTAAATAAAAATGTAATTTAAAGCAACGAAAAGTTCCTTTAATTTTTACTGTCAAAAATTCAACCGCGAATTCCGTAAAAACAAGTAAATATTTAGTTATCTTATATAAATTAATTGTCAAAAAATTAACTACATATTCCGTAAAAACAAATAAATTTGCAGTTATTTTATAAAATTTTACTGTCAAAAATTCAACGCCATATTCAGTAAAAACAATTAAATATTCAGTTATTTTATATAATTTAACTACCAAAAATTAAGTTTTACTTGACCATAAAAAATTAATTGCTTGTTTTGTGTAAGCAATTCCCATGTTCTATTTGTTAAAATAATTTAGTTAAATACATCAAAATTAAAAAGTAAAATAATTGCGAAGCCATATCGGTCATGCTGCTGGTGTCTTATAAAAGAGAGTTCTTCTGTAAACAACGTGGTCAGTACAACAAAAGTAAAACAAACGTGTGTAACAGGGTAAGTAAATAAAAATATTCTCCCTATCTCGCTTATAAGAAAAACAAGCGGACAGGTGTCTGTCTGGTATTTTTTAGAAATTCGGCTCTTTTGTGGAGTAAACGACAATTTAATAAAATAACTGACTATTTAATTGTTTTTACTGAATATGGGGTCAATTTTTTGACAGTAAAATTTTAAAAAATAACTGAATACTTAATTGTTTTTACTGTATATGGTGTTGAATTTTTGACAGTAAAATTTTACAAAATAACTGAATATTTATTTGATTTCACGGAATATGGTGTTGAATTTTTGACAATAAAAATTAAATGAACTTTTTGTTAAAAATAAATGAAAAATAAGTAGACCGGTTTTTAATTGAATTTTCATTTATTTTATATTACAATTTCAGTTAATTTTACGTAAAGAATATTGTGAGTGTATATGCGTATGTATGTGTATATATATGTATGGTTTTGTGTATATATGTGTATATGTATATATATGTTGTCCTTAGGTCGCGATAAATATGTAAGATAAAAAAAAGTTTAGTAAAAAATGTTATATGTTATAGGATATTTTTCTTTTAGTCAACATTTTTTATTATTGCAAATATGGTTTTTGAAGTAGGTTTGTTTATAAATAGGAAATTTTTTCAATTTATATGAATTGTTATACTTTAGTTATATTTTATTTTTGTGTTTTTGGTTTTTGAAATTGTTTTATGACAATTAGGTTTTTGAATTTAAATTATGACAAAAAATTTTTTCATAATTTTGTTATTGTTTTTTGTTTTTTATATTAAAAATTTAATTTCCTGAAGATGCTAACCAAAGGTTAGCGAAATATTGAAAATAAATAATTTAATATTAAAAAGACCTAGAGCTTGATTTAAAAACAAAACAGTTATTAAATTAAAAAAGGTCAAATAAAAGCTAAATATAACTTTTGATTTTAATATAAAACAGGTTTTTTGTGGATTCAATATTGAACAATGTTGTTTTAAGTGATAATATAATATTTTTCATTTAAAATATATATGAAACTAACTGGCCCGGCAAACGCTGTTTTGCCACATAACTTATTTCTTTCAGTTGTAACAGTGTCTGCTAGCCAAATTTTACGAAAAAATTATAGGCTATAGTTCTTTCCAGATGTTACACTATTTACCTGCCCAATTTCAAGAAAATTAATTGATTAGTTAAGAAGACATAGGAAGGCGGAGCTTTTACCCCTCTTACCCTATTTAATGCCCTGTCCTCTTTCCGATGTTACAGTGTATGCATGCCAAATTTAAAGAAACCCTGTTGATTAGTTAAGAAGATAGAGGGAGGGGAAGCTTTTACCCCTCTTGCTCTACTTCATGCACTAAATAATAAAAACTATAGGCTATAGTTCTTTCCAACTATGACACTATTTGAATGCGAAATTTAAAAAAATCGGTTGATTAGTTACGAAAATATAGGGAGGGGGAGCTTTTAGCCCTCTTACCCTATTTCACACCCTCTTCCTTATTCTCTTTCAGATATTACATTGTCTGAATGCCAAATTTTAAGAAAACTGGTTGATTAGTTTAGAAGATTGGGAAGTGGGAGCTTTTACCCCTATTGCAATATTTTGCGCCCTCTAGCGATATAAAATATACTCTACGACCTATTCTCATATCTAACAAATACACATACAAAATTTCATAAAAATCGGTCAAGCCGTTTCGGAGGAGTTCAAAATGGAGGGCATTTTGTTGATATTTGTATGGGAACATAAATACATGTTTCGGACTGATTGCAGTGTTCACTAAAATGGCTATAACTCAAGAACCAATACTCATTTGAAGACCGTTGAAACATTAAAACCTTGGTATTGACGTCACCTTCCTTTCACCACTTTACAAAATCGGCTTACGCATTTCAGAGAACATCAATTAGAAAGATAATGATAAAGGGCATAATAAAGGGCATACTTTTACAGAAATTTACCACTATTTCGCCATGTTATTTTAACATTGGTATTTTTTTCTGTGTGTACAATTGTAAGCATATTATATATAAATAATTAAGAAAATATTCTGTACCAAGAGTCTTTAGAGGAAATATTAGCTAAAGAATAGTCACGATAAACTACACTATGCAACAAGAAAAATTAAAAGGATTTAAAATAGATTTTTTTTTGATGTCCTATGCCCGGATTGGCTAGCTCGCACTAAGTAAAGATGCCGTGGCCGTATGATTCCAACATAAGTTCCGAGCATTAAGAACCGTGTCGCCAACTTTTGACAAACTTGCATTTGCCCGTGCAGGAAACTGAATTGGCAAATTGGTTTTTTTGTTGTTTTCTTACGAAGACAATGGAATGAAACAATTTGCTTTTTTAATTTTGTTTTTCCATTTTACCCGCTTACAACTACAATTCGAGTCGGAAAGAACCTAACCAATGGTAGGGGGATGTAAGAAAAGATAAACTCACGGTTTATTGTTGGTGTTTTGTTTAAGCTTTGATATTGTTACAAGTAAGACTTTGAGTGTTTAAAATTCTTATTCGCTTTAGGATTTTATTTGTATAATATTTTTAGCTTTTCTAAAATCTATGGAAAAGGTTTCTTGATGATCTGGCCTAAGCAACCAGTGAAATGCGAATAGAAGCTAGCTTTCCCTCAACAGTAAATTTCAGTGTATTTATCAAATATGAAACATTGGGAATTTAGCACGCCATACAAAAATCTTAATAAGAAATTCAATAAATTAGAAGAAATATTCGGCTGTGCCGTTTATTTGATAGCCTCCACCAGTAATAGAAAATTCCAGAAGTGTGCTTAATGTATTAAAATCTTGACCGATCATCACATAGATTTATGATTTTATATCTAGTCATAAAAACTGTTAGTGTAGAAAAAATTTTTTTAGGACTTGTCAAATTTATAAGGCTTTTAGTAAAACATTGTGGTTAAAAATAATATTTAACAGAAAAGTGTTTTTTTTTTTTTTTTTTTGTAAAAAAGAGCGAATTTTTAACACCTTTTATCAATTTAATCTCTTTTAAAATGTAAGGTTTGTTAAAAACCAAAAAATTACATTTTCCCTTTTAAAAATTTAAAACAATTTCTTTAAAAATTATTTCAAATAAACAAAAAATATATTGTTACATTAAACTTTACCATATCAATAAATTTTAAATAATTAACATAATTTTTTTTGCAACAGCAAATGAACAAAAATCCAAATTAATTTCAGAATATTTTCGGAAATATTTGCTCATATATAAAATTAATGAAATAAATAACTGAAAAAATTGTACGAAAATTAAAAATTAAATTCTGACTACCTTTTAACACAAAATGAATAAAAAAGAGATAAATAAATAAAATGTAACACATACTCATTTATTATGATAAAGAGGCAGTCATCATCACAATCATCGCCGTTTTACAATAATATTGCATATATTTTCTTTTCTTGTTGTCCTGTTAATTTTATTACAAAATAAACCAACAAAAAAAAAAAGAACTATTCACATATAAATGTAAAGATTTTCCACAAATATTAAAAGTAAAGAAGAAAAAAATTAAGTTGAGAACGAATTCTGAAAGTTACTATCAGAGTTTTATTAACTTCAGTGTAGAGCAGTGTTCGAAAATAAACACTAAATATCGCTCCTTAGTGTTCAGTTCAGTAGATTTATGGAAAACACAAACGCTAATAGTGTTTGTGAAGTAAATCATTAAATAAAAATAACGCTTCCCTGCTTGTCATCTTTCTAACACAAAAATAATACTGGGGACTGATTCTGATCTAATTATTTCAGTCAATACTGAATGAATCGAAATAGATTGGCAATAAACTTAAACCATAATCTTCTGTGGGAAAATCACATCAGCCGCCTCAAATCGAAATTATCACCAGGAATTGGTATTCTTTATAAATTGAAAAATAAACTAAATGTTGATACGAAAATGTTAATTTACCAATTCCTTTTTAACTCGCACTTGACTTATATATGGGCATTTGCGTCAAAAGGCCCACCGTGACCGAAAATTTAAAAGTTATTAAAAGCTGATTATTTAACGATACATATTGCTATAGAAAAATATTTCGATTTCACTAATTTTATAAATTTACCCATAAATTTGTTCACTTCAATGAATAATCAGACTGCAAAGTTGTGCAAACGTCATTTCTTATTTGTGAGATAGTTTTATTGTATGTTTTCTTTAATATTATCTTCCTTAAAAGAGGTGTTATTTGATAAAAATTATTCCAAAAAAATTTTCTTACATGGTCTGTAGTCTAAAGCTAAGATCCCACTATCGGCTCAAATAGCACAATCTGTGACGATTTTTATCGTGCTATATCGGCACACATTAAAAAACTTTGCACAATTTTTTCTTAGGTGGTCCCATTATCGTCGCACATTGTGACAATTTTTTTCGGTTCATATCGGCCAAAACTCAATTGCGACAATAATCGGTACAATGCGGTCACACTATCGTGCTATTTGGGCAAATTAAATCAAATGTTTTTGTTTATTTACTTGTTGGCAGACATAATTTTACTTTAGAAATTCGCAAAATTCTCCGTCCGAATATAAATTATGTTTCCTAACAATTTTAAATAATATGTTAATATAAGTTAACGTAAACATTTATCAAAATTAAAGTAAACTCAATTAACATTATTCTTTAAAATAAAATTAGTTAACGTAAGCATTTATCAAAATTAAAGTAAAATCAGTTAACATTATTCTTTAAAATGAAATTAGTTAACGTAAACATTTATCAAAATTAAAGTAAACTCAATCAACATTATTCTTTGAAATAAAATTACAAAAAATACAAAGACGCCTACATTGGCATTTTGTTAAAAATCATTTTAAATTTCTTTAGAAATAAGTGCAACGACTTATTGAAAAAAATCATTTTAAATTTCTTAAGAAACAAATTATGCAGAATTGATAATCACGCCACCGGCGAAATTTGCTAGAATAAACAAAAATACAAAATATAAATATTGATTGTAAATTTTAGTTTTAAGTTTGATTTTTATTTTAATAAAGCGCGGTCACGCTGACCGAATAAAAAGAAAGTTTGTTTTTTTTTATTTATTAATTAAGGACAAACTTAACTTATATGTATAATAAAAAATATATTCAATTTCATTCAAACTTACTGCACTTGTTCTTTTTTTTTTGTAATTGTTGTTTTGTAAACAGATGTTTACAAACCAGGGATGGCAACATCGATACAACTGCAATGTTTTGGTTGTTTTCTTTCATTTAGTAGTACAAATGTACTAATTAACGTTTCAATACATAAATAATAGATAAAACAAATGTAATTTTGGTACAATTAAGCTCAAAAAAGTAAAATTTTAGTAGCCAGTTTATGCAATTTAAAAATTTCGTTTTGCCATCCCTTGTATCGGCGCTGATTGGCGACTGTGATCGGCACACAAGTGGCCGACAAAAATCGGTACATAATAAACAATTTGATTGCTCCACATTGTGCAAAATAGTGTTCACATTATCGGCGCATCTAGGTTAATTTTGATTGTCCACAGTCAGCACAATTTCGGCACAGATTGTCGCATATTAAAACATTTTGACCGTTCACACTATCGGCACATGAAATACGCCAAAAATTGGTACATTGCGCCGATAGTGGGATCTTAGCTTAAGGAAGAGTTCAAAGAGAAATATGTTATTCGGATTTACGGTAAATTTTTATTTTAATTATTATTCAGTTAAATTATTACGGAAAAAATTTCACGTTCGAAATGTCACGTATCGACCCAGATTTTGGCTTAAAAAAAAGAAAATACAAAAGATTTTGGAATCAAACCAAGATATTTTAATGTTACATTGCTACGTAAAATTCTGAAAGTAGTTTGACTAAAAAATTGTGCCAGGTTTCGCTGAATTACGCCTTTTTATACATGGCCACAAAAACTACTTCTGTTTTTTTCACGTTCGAGCCGCTACTTCTTTGCCATTATCTTTGACCTAGAATCGCGCCCTCCATAAACTTTAGCAGAGATAACAGTGCTTTCTTAGTGCTATGATTTAAGGGTAAAGAGAACGTAAAAATATTTTTTGTTTAAAATATTATTGCATTTTTGATGCGTGCGACTGTCACGTTCAACACTTTGGAATTACCCATATTTTGACAGTGGTAAATTATGTTCCAATCTTCACTAATTTCTGTATTGCGATTTCTGGATTCAAAATCCAAATACCAACTTTTAAAGTAGTAGTGAAATTTGCTTTAGCGTTTTTTAAGTTTTAAAGCGCTTTTCAGAAGCCTGCTTTATATGGTCCCATTGGTAAATTGTGCATTGATGCTCAGGAAATTAAATTTTTTATATGTTTTATAATTAAAATGGTCTTAAAGAAAGTAAAATTCTTTTTCTTTTATTTTATTTATTTCCACTTCAGGGCCAAAAAATTACACAAACGGCTTGATAAACACACATTTTTCGTTGGCAAATAAGCGAAACAAACAAACTTATAAACAAGAAACTTTTATCCCCGTCAATGCTTCTGCTCATCCTTCCTTTCTCTTCACTTCTGAAAGTTTTCACTAAATGATTAGGATTGGCACTATGCAGCGCAAGCAGTTTGACAACTGTTCAACATGTTTGTACACAAACTTGAAAGAATAATCAATCCATCCGCACTTAATCCAAGCCGAAGCGGTGTCAATTGTGCGGAAGTACGGATTTTCTTAAATCAAGTATATAATACTACACGCAAAGAAAAAACATGGTTTTGGTAAACATATTCTAAGAGCAACATATCATGATAATATTCATGATTGTAGTCACCATATTTATATTATTATTGAATCATATTATGACTAAATATACTCGTAATATGACATCATAATATTTTTCCCTTTATCATTTTATTATTCAGTTAATCATAATAAATTAAGAAGCAATCATAGTATAATACATTTCATAACTGTCATAAAAATATAAAATAAATTAAAATTTTTCTCATCGATTTTTTTATTTTGTGGCTTTTTCTTTATGTAAATCAAATACCGGAGTTCAATATAAGGCTTGCAAAAGAGCAAATGCAAAATCTGTGTTTTTCATGGGCCACCGCGTATGTCCTTTCCGTTTTTGAAACGTTGAAGCCATATTGCCTAATTTTAAACGCTCTTTCCATGTTTCTAAAAATTTTTGAAAAAATGTGGATCAATTCCGATTTTTTAACGTAGTGACAAAGTTTAAAAAGTGCAAAACCTAGTCCATAGTTTGGTCTAGAATGGTTTTTCGGCTCTCCTGAAAAATATGTTTTAAGACATACATACGCAGTTGCCCATGAAAACCACAGAAATATCGTATCACTTTTATAAAATATAACGAAATCTCTGTGTGTTTTGCTGTTGGATTTTACAAAAAAACGACGATATAGAAGAGGTTGGGAAGTTTAGCCACACACGTCCAGACCATGTCCCCTACGACGGCATTTTGTTTCGATTTAAAATTAAATGTCATATTATTTAAAAAGTTAATATTGTGCCGTAAGACACCTACCAATGTCGATATAAACTCAACTTTTATTGTTGTTAATATGATTTATAAAGAATTTTCAGATTAACATTTTTCAGCGTACATTTTTATCGCAAATATGACACACTAACATAAAGGAATAAAAAGAAAATCCTGTAAAGCTTCAAGTGATGATTGCTGTCAAACGAAATTACAGACCGGCGACCAATGTTCTCGCGTAATGACAAAAAATACCCGTTTATATACAATATGTGTTCACATGTATACATGCATGCTTCCGTATGTATATATGTTTATAAACGAATAATTTATAAAAAAAAAATTATATATATTTTTATAGCAAATATGTAAAGAAGATATTTTTTAAGTATTGTCAATGTTTATATAAGAAATCTGTATATATTTTCCTTTACATACTTAATGACATGTGTAAGAAAAAATATTTATTTTAAGATACATTTGTATATTTGGATGTAGTTTCGTTGAAGGTCGAAAATGATTGCTGCTGTTATTATTGTGTTATGCCAGGACGGAAATTGTAAATGTTGGTCCTCTTAAAATGTTGGTTTCAAACACAAAACAAAACAAAAAAATAAAGTCATGCCTTTTAAAAATTTAATATACGAACAAAATTTAAGTAAATATTTTGAAGATATTTTTGAAACTTTAAAAGCACTAAAACGCATCACAGTGGCATGAAATTAAAAAAATTAAATAATAACTAAAGGACTCCTAAATGTTTCAGCTGATATTCATACTAAAGAATTAATCTTTTTTGATTGTTCTATTGAGACAAACCATAGTAGGTTAAACCTCTATTTCGGTACTTTTTTGCCACCCCATCTACCCTTTGCACAATCGAAACGTGTCCAAAAAATACAAATATGGTACTTTTTCGAAATTTTAACGTTTTTTTTACAAAATATTTATAATTTCAATATAATATTGCAATTGTTGATACTTCAATGGTTAGAAAAAAGTACCAAAAGGATTAAAACGGGAAATTTTATTTCTTTCCTTAGCTTTTAAACTCTTATCCTGTACTTCAAAAATAAAACGCATATGACATTAGTGGGTCAAATTTGTCCAATACAAAAAATTCAAATATTTATTCAGTTTTTTATTTTTTTTACATTCATTACATACAAAACTGGTCTCAGAATGCTTTGTTCAAATAAATTTTTGACATTCGGAACATTTATTGGCATTTTTGGTGCTGTTAGAACTACTTGGACAAAAGTAACAACGTCCCTTTTTAAATATTGATTTTCTTAGGATTTTTGTATGAAAAACTTTAAATGCGTTTTTCTTGTAAACTATACGAGCTAGAACAAAAATAATGCATATCTGTGATGACTCATATTTTCCATAGAAAATTGTAATGGCAAACAAAATTGTTACTAAGCCCGCATCACAGGCGTAAATTGATTTTGTTGCATTTTGCAATTTTGACCACAAAGTACCAATTGCGTATGTTTTTTCCCATACGCTTTGTGAAACGATCTACAAAAATTATATTTTAAACTTCAATAGTATTCACTAAAAAAATAATTGCACAAAAGTTAAAAAAAAATCCGCTAAGTATTTAAAGAATAATTGAGCAATAAAAACTGTTTGGGCAATTTTGACACATTAATACAGGATAAGGGTTAATTCTTCAATTGGTACTTTTTTAATTATCGTAATCTTCGACTTAGAAACATAACATTCAACCATTGCATGCATATCCTGAGTGGATAATAATCTATGAGGGAATTTTTTGGTACTTTTTTGTTCTTAAACTGGTAATTTTTGAATTTCCGTTGGTATTGGGCCTAGACACATAAAATGAAACATGAAAGGTCCTGTGTGAATGAGAAGTTAAGCGGGTTAAATGTGCAAAATTTCGCCATGAATTGGTAACCGCTTCCAACAAAATTTGTTTCGACGATTTGGATTGCAATATAATAAGATTGGACATAATAAGATGGTTTATGGGAACAAAGTTTCCATTTCGGAAATAACCTTGTACAGGGGCTATGTTTTGAACCGATTCTCACAAATTTCCATAGGTTTGGTCATTGTGTTAATTAGATCCCATGTGTTAAATTTCACTGAATTATCCCCAAAATTGCGCCAGTACTTCGGACAGTCAGCCAGCCGAACGGGAGACGGACGAGCATCGTAAGATATTTTAGGTACTTTTAGGTACTGCAAAAATCAAAAAAAAAATGGGTATAAGAAAAATTTACTATTGGAATATTCGTACCACTTTAAAAACTTATCCAAGTTAAATTTTTTTATTTAACCCTTATGTGAATGGCAAAAAAAACACCATTAAAAGCATTGCTAGTTACCCGGGTACCTATAAGGAAATATAATTGGAAACAAAAATTTTTTGTAGAATATATGTGTATTATCACGGAAATTAACTCTGAGATTTACAAAACATGTTCATTTTCAGTAAAATTTCAAAAGTTTGTAGGTGCCCTGGGTTATGCAACGTATTACTGCTAAGATATGCAAGTTTGAAGTTTAACGTAAATTCTCAATGCACATCAAAGTTAGCAAGTGTGAAAATAAAACTTGTAAATTTTACTCCGGTGATTTCCCTTTTTGCAGCGATACACAAGTAAACTTTTTTATGTGTGTTATTTTTGTCTATCTTTGATTTTGATCGAGTGAAGGTAACATTTCAAGTAAAATTTTGGGTAAAACAAGATGTTTTCTAACGCAAGAGCTCTTTCTAAAAGATTTACTTCGACAGATATAAATAACATATTATGTGAATGTGAAAGTAGTGAAGAAGATATGAAATATTCTGAAAGTGACGAAGAATATATTCCACAATTAAACGAGGTAGCAGCTTCAGATACTGAATTAGTAGGGAATGTAGAAACTGATGAAGACTCGTACGACTCTGAAGATTTTGAAACGAAAGGAGAAATATAAAGAAATATAAGTTTTGTGCAAAAGATGGAACCTATTGGCAACTTGATCCATTTCCTAAGTCGCAGACAATTAATAAAAATAGTTTAAGACAACGTAGTGGAGCTGCTCAAAAATACAAACTATATTCAGCAAAGCAAATATTCAAAAGTATATTGTCAACTGAAATGTGTGCAGTATTTCACGTGAAACTAGCCGAAAAGGGGAAAAAATAATAAACGACTACAACACAAAAATAGCCAGAACAGCAAAAAAATAAAAACATTTGAGCCATTTCGTGAAGAAAAATTAGATGCATTCATAGGAATTCTTATTCACGCAGGCGTCCACAAATCAAATAGAGAACACATAACTGAGTTGTGGAAACCTACTCACTTGCCGTTGTTTCGGGCAGCAATGTCTATCTGCAGATTCAAAATGATGCAACAGTGCATACGTTTTGATAATGATGTAACCCGCATATTACGAGCAGAAACTGATAAAGCTGCTGCTTTTCGAGACATTTGGACGATGCTGAATGAGAATTTACGTCAGAGTTATAAACCTTCTGAATGCATTACTATTAATGAGCAATTGTATGGATATCGCGGACGTACCCGCTTTACGCAGTACATGCCGTCTAAGCCAAAAAAATATGGCATCAAAATATTTTGGGCTTGCGACGCATTAAACTCTTACCCTTTGCATGGAAAGTTGTACACTGGTAAACCATCAGAAGGCGAGCGTCAAACAAATATAGGCGAAAGAACGGTTTTAGATCGGGTTTTTCCATATAAAACATGCATGTTAAGCCTAATGTAGAATCTACTTTTTCCGCTTAACCTGAAATTATTACATATTATAATAAAACCAAAGGAGGAGTTGACAATATGGACAAACTTTTAGGCGAATATTCCTGCAAACGCAGAACAAATCGATGCCTACAATCATTATGTTATAATACTATAGATGTAGCAGCATTAGCATCTTATATCATATATATGGAAAACCATACACAGCTGCGTTCCACAGAGCGTCGTAGACAATTTCTGAAATAGCTTAGCTTTGAACTCTGTAAGGAAAACATTCAACAACGCATTAAAAACCCAAAAGTTATCTCCCAATTATTAGTCAAATCTGCAATACAGAGTGTGCTTGGGAAAGATTTTAAAGTTTCACCGTGAAACAGTTCCGGTTTGCAAAAAAATAATAAGAGCGGCCGTACTCCCGTGTAGGAAGTTGTCACTTGTGCTCGCAACTACGTATGAAGCAATGGAAAACACGTAAAGCTTGCACCAGATATTCCAAACCGATTTGCAATGAGCATTCAACAAACTGTCCAATATGCACAAATTGTTCAATAAAACTGTGATGTACCAAATTTTGTTATGATAGCATTCTTTTTTACGTTTTTAGGCGTTCTAAGCTGTTTTCCGGGAGTAAGATTTATATGGGGCCTATGGTAAATTATGGACCGATCTTCACGAAACTTAATGGTTTAATTTCTAGTCCTATTTAACTGTGACGTGCCAAAATTTGTTATGATAGCATTGTTAGTTAGGGTTTTATGCTTACTATACTGTTTTCCGGGAGTAGGGCTTATATGGGGCCTATGGGTAAATCATGAACGGATCTTCAAGAAAATTTACAGCGTGATTTCCAGTTAAATAAAACGAACTGTTGCGAAATCTTATATCATTCTATGCATTTTTCCACCATTTATGTTAGTTTTTGTAACAAAATTATCAATTTTTTTTTAGGTGGTGGTTCCACATTTTGATTCATAGCTCAGATCCTATTGAACCGATTTTGCTGGATTTCAATCCCAAACTGCTTAGGAAAACTACAAGCAATTTGACACCAAGGTTGTTTATTTCTTTTGAGTTTTTCGAAAGTGAGCGTGTTTTCAACAGACGGACAGACAGACGGACATGGCTAAATCGACTTAAAATTACTCAAGCACCCAGAATATATATACTTTTTAGGGTCTGAGATGAATAATAAAAAAGTTTCACACGGAATGACAAACTTAATATACCCTCTTCACAACTAATTGTGGTGGAGGGTATAAAAATAATAAGTTTTTAAAATTTATTAATAGTAAGGAGTTCTCAAGAAGTCTTAAATATGTAGACCAGATGTTTCTTTAAAAAAATTAACTTCAAAATACCAAAGGTGCCCGGGTACCTTGCCATTTACATAAGGGTTAAGAAAATTATAAAAAAATTATATTAATAAAAATATTAAGGCCCGTTTTCACAACTTACCGATAGCTAAAGGTATGATTTCAGCATCCGTATAAAAAGTTATCCATTATTACAACTTTACTTTAACCTACAGGTAGGATGAACCTTAGTTAATTTTATCGCTCACTTCAGATTAAAGTAAAGTTTTAATAGTGGAACAATTTTTAAAAGTCCGTTTAAAGTCTACTTTTAGCTATCGGTAAGTTGTGAAAACGGGCCTCAAAGTAATTGTATGATAAAAAAAATATTCACCTGAAAAGACAATAAAAAAGCCATTTAACAACAAAGCAAAGTTTTAATAAAATTACTAAAAAATAAAATTATATTTCAAGGCTAAAAATAACTTCTCAAAATTTCATGACGTTAAACCATTTTTATATAAAATTGTTTGTAAAACAAATTGCTATCATTAATTTGGTTAATAGTTCTTGTTAAACAAAAAAAAAAGACTCCTGCACAAAATAATAAAATTAAAGTCAAAATGGTAAAAGTTATGGCTACGTTAATAAAAAAATTAAACAAAATAGAAAAATCATTCATATAAACTCATGACACTAAAAAATAGAAATAAGTACATTAAATCGCGTTTACATTTAGTTTAACATTTCCCCTTAAAGTGATTACTTTTTTACAGTCCTTAAAAATATGTCGTTACAAGCACATAAGAACAGGGTGATGAATAAAATAGTAAATTTTACAAAAAAAAAGAAAAGAAAATTTTTAATGTAAACCAAACACAAATTTTTTAATTTTGTTTTTGTTTTATATGTTATTTGTGCGAACGTAAACGTTCGAGCGACATCGTGAAATAGGCAGTTAATAAGAATTAAGCTGTAACATAATTTTTAAATCTAACAAATTTATTGTTATTTAAATTCTTTTTTGCCATTATAGACCTACGCAGTGTTGCCAGTGGATTTTTCGAAAAAATACCTACACATGTTAAAACAAATCCAATTTTTCCCTAAACGTAAAAAAAAATTCCCCTTCAAAACTCCCTACGCATTATTGTCAATAAAATAGAAGAAAAAACATTGGTTATAAAAAATAAATTTTATTCGAATAAGTATATTAAAATTTCTACAAAAAATAAGAACAAAACTTAAAAAATAATTCATATCGCACTTGTTCAACAATAATGTATTGTTACGAAAGTTAAATTATCTAGGAATTATTTATAGTTATAAGTTATCTTGTAAGTTATAGTTTTATGTAACTTAAAAATGTCATGTATAATTTTCAACACAACTGTTATTTTAAAATAATTCCTATAAAAATTTCCCAGTCATTTCTGAAAATGGTTATAGAACATAATAAATAGTTATTACGGGAAGGTTCAGGAAAAATCTAGAAATAATTATGAAATATAAAAAGGGGTGACTCATGTATAATTAGTTTAGTTTGTTTTGAGAAACGGTTCTGTTCGTAACTAACAATTGTGAACAAAATAATTAATTTCAATAAAGTTTGTTAAGTTGAATAAGTGTGTGTTTTATTCGGATTTGCAATTAAAAGAACTCAAACGCGTTTATTAAAGGAAAAACGTAACAGTATTAACTCAAAATTTAAAAATTTTCAGTAGAAGCAAAACAATTTTTAATTTAAAATGAAAGGCATATGAAAAAGTATTTTTAAGCCAACCGTTTCTTTACCAAAATTTAGAAAAAAATAGCTCGATTTTTTTACAGTGGGAATAACACCTGTCGATTATTTGTATTACCTTTAAAAAAAAAATTAAGTGATATCTTAGAAAAACCCTACACATACATATTAGTGCCGCCCACTTTTACCACTTTAATCAACTCTGAAAATATATTTTTAAGCGATTTTAGTGAAAAGAAAGATTTTCAACCGCTTCGGACAAGAAAATATCCCTAACAAAACGTTTTTTCTGTAATTATTTTATAAATAATGCGATATGACGAAAAATCCCTACAATTTGGTGATAATAAAAAATCTGTACGATTTTCCCTACGCTTCTATGTTAGTATCAAAAATACCTACATGTAGGGATTTCCCCCTACTTCTGGCAACACTGGACCTATGCCAAACCAACGCAAACAAATATATTCTCTTGATTCTACAGTCAATAAGCTAAATGGATTAAGAAAATTTCGCAGAAGGGTATTAAAACACCCCTCCATTTGCAAATATCACAGTTTGATGCATTTATGTTAAAATTTACCTGGCCTTCATATAAAGCTCCCTCCTGCATATAACCTTAATACCATAATCCATCTAATTATGTTGCCATTATAAACAAATAAAGATCTAAATTATATTAAGTGATAAGTCTAATACAATTACGAGACCCGAAAATACCCTGCAGTAGATTGAACTAGTACCTAATTAGTACCAAGCTAGTCCAAAAATAACTAGTACTAGTTCTCAACTGTAAACTTGTCTATACCATCTTAATGCTCAAATTAGCATTGAGTGTGCTTCGAACATCACTAGTACTATTGGCTCTAGACGTGCACTAGTACACTTGGACCACATTGGGTGCCTTTTGCATTAGTATTTTAACATTTTTTTATAATAAAATTGCCATAAATAAGCGAATTGAAATAAAATTTAAGAAGCGGTATCAAAATAAAAATATGTACTGGATTTTTAGTTTTGTTACAAAAAATTATATCAGTCTACAAGTAGTGCCCTTGTACTACACCAAGTACTGGTACTCATATGCACTAGTATTTTTAACTTTAAGTACTTTTTGTTCTAGTAATTGTACTGAACCATTTTTCATTTAAAATGAGAAAATTCAAGATGATATTGAGAAAATTCCAAATGAAATTGAGAATTTCAATTTGATATTGAGAAAATTCCAATTGAAAATGAGAAATTCAATTTGAAATGAAAAAATTCCAAATGAAATTGAGAATTTCAATTTAAAATTGAGAAAATTCCAAATGAAATTGGGAAATTTTTATTTGATATTGAGAAAATTCCAAATGAAATTGAGAAAATTTCAAATGAAGTTGAGAAATTTTAATTTTTTATTGATAAAATTGAAATATCTATATAATTTTTATTATATTCATTCAACAAACATGCATAACTAACAAGGATCGAAAAATATGAAAATAAATACAAATCGCAGTATTATTGACCAACAGGCATATCTTCCAGATCCAGAGGAGATTGGTAAAACGATGAAGTATGCTGTATGGCTCTACTGCAATCTCCAGTAGTTATACATGTCTTAGAAGCATTAATCATCTGTTCTAAAAAGACAAGCCTCTGTTCTCCTACATGGGTGGGAATTACGTTCGGTACATTTATCGTTGTTTTTACCGGTTCATTCATCGTTGTTTTTCTTTTTGACCAAATAATTTCAATGGGGTTAAGCATCGGTGAATAGAAGCTCAATCGCAGGAGCGTAGCTGGAGAGTTGTCAAAAATAATTTGTAGCCGACTGTGGCATTGAGCATTGTCACATACCAATACGAGGATCTGGATGCCTGTTGGTCAATAATACTGCGATTTTTATTTAGTTTAATTTTTTCGATCCTTGTTAGTTATTTATGTTTGTTTAATGAATATAATACAAATTATATAGATAATTTAATTTTATCAATGAAAAATTCAAATTTCTCAATTTCATTTGGAATTTTCTCAATTTCAAATTGAAATTCTCAATTTCATTTGGAATTTTCTCAATTTCAAATTGATATTCTCAATTTCAGTTGGAATTTTCTCAATTTCAAATTGAAATTCTCATTTTCATTTGGAATTTTCTCATTTTCAATGAAAAATGGTGTAGTGTCATTTAGACAATTAACTCCTTATCTTCTGCAGGGTATGTTTCACTACCACTCTTTTAGTTTTTTGATATAACTTATTTAAGAAGATTGCATTTAAAATTCAAACCTCGTAACGAATCACCCATAATATGAAACATCTAAACAGGTAATTTTACTCGGTAATCAAACAAAAATCTTTTAAATTTCCTTGTAAACAGAAACGACTTCCAACATTCGACAAAAGAAGAAAAACGTGAAGTATTGGAGTGGAAAATATACGACACGCACGCGTGCAACATTTCAAATAATTTAATAATTGCAATTTTTCATTTAAGACGAAAAAACACACCAGCAAAAAAGAAAACGTCAAAAATCCTACAAATTACATGGAATTACAAATTAAAGAGGGTGAAGTGTATGCGAAGTTTTCAAAATATAATGGGAAAGTGGATTAAGAATAAGTATAAATATTTACATTTTGAGTATTGTTGTATAAATATTTTTTTGTTGCTTTCTTGTTATGAAACATGAAATTAACATTTTTTACAAATAACAAGACATTTTTAATTTTATGGCAGCAATTTGTTTGATGTAAACAAATGTAAAATGTGAGTCAAAAAATTAAGAAAAAAAAAAAAAATAAAATATATGAAAAATTTACTAGTCAAAAAGGAAACGTATAATTGATAGACTGACTTTAATATAGACCAAATTATGTGGAGTATAGCTTTAGGCGCTACACTAACCTTTAAAAAAAAAATGTTGATCATCTAAAAGCTTAACAAAAGGAAAAAAATAGAAATCAAAAGGAATAGCTTCATTATAAGAGTTTGTTAAAATGTTTGCTGTCCGCAAGTCTAGGCATCTCTTGAGGAATAAATCATTTTGGACGTCTTAGGCCGGGTTTTTGAGATGTGGATTAAGTTTAAACTAAGTCTGAAACTCGGATATTTTCGGCGAAATGATTTTTTTTTTAATTTTTTATTTAAGACGAACATTTTAAGCAAAAAATCTGTTCCGTCAAAATTTTGTATACAAACTTGGTAATGGCGGCACAAATCTGTTTTCAGATTAACTAAACCTAGTTTAACTGAGATCTTAAACACCCAGCCTTAAAGAATTAAATACAAAAAATTTGTTGACAAAACAAGAAGATGTTGGAGATTCTTTGAAAGTAAAACTGATGTGTGTAAAATGTTCGAGTGTACCTTACGGCCGAAACCCAAGATACATTAAACATCAAAAATGGTAGGTCTTCGTATGCCCCCGAATTGTCGGCATCTAAACACAGTTACTAAATTTAGTACACTGATAAGAAAAATCAATCCATCCGTACTTAAATTAAAACGAAACAGTAAGCATGGATTTCTTTTAATCAAATACTGATTATTCAAGTGCCCCGTATTTGAAATACTTACGTAAAGTGAGATACAAATTAATCTCAAACTGTGCTTGAGTCAACTCAGAAAGAATTATCTACTAAATCCCCAGAAAATATGGCTTTAATCAGGAAAATTTTGCACCATTAACCCTAGAAAGATACCGTTATTTTATTGTACTGAAAAGATAACGACACGTCTGAAAGACGTATGCTTGTTTATATCCTTTAAAGGATATCATCGAAAATAATATTGATCAATTTTATTGTTGAAATCATTTATTTATTCTATTCCTTTTAAAAAAATATAATTTTTAAGCAGAAAATTATAATAAAAATAAAATTCAATTAGCATTATCAATAAATTAAAGAGTTTTAATAAAGGACTTCAGTTCGGTTCTAAAAACTTAAATAAATATTTTCTTTGTACTTTATGTAGATAATGTTATCTGTATTAACTTATATAAACAAAAAAAAAATATTTGAATAACATTATGTGCAAGATTTACCAATTTAAGTTTTGTGGTCGCCACATACAGGTAAACCGCATTTGACACATACCATTTTGGAAATAAGTTTAATTTCTGATGGACAAAAGCCACCGTATTATTTCTTTTTTGATTCATGCTGTTCTCCACTACAACCTCAATCATTGCTTACTGCATCTGGTAAAATTTGTTCAATGTTGTCGGTTAAAGATTTCGATAAAATAGGCATTTCTAGTCTTAAAATTGAACAATTTATCGAAATTTCGGCACTGGTCCATTGAACAATTTCCGAAATTATTTCGAAAGTAAAAAATATCGAAGCATGAAATCGGGTCGTACAGTGATTTGCATTCCCTACTTGGTCCTCTTGCCGAACGAACTAAATTCATTGAAGAAACTCGGCCATCACTTTGTCCCTTCGATGTAGCCCACTTACTTTTACTTCTTAAAGTGGGTCGAGATATCTTCATAACGCAGCTATCGGAAGAATTAGTAAAATGTTCAGGTTCTTGAGGATTTTCCTGAATCGATGGTATATTCTCGTCAGGCTTCTACATCACTTTGAAGACAATCCTTCAATAATTCATCTTCCGATTCGCTCACATTATCCAGTGAAACCGAGTCCTCCATTACGCTTTCCAAAATAGCGCCAATTTCTGCGTCGTCTACCGCGCTTACAACACATTTTTAAAACAATACGTTAAAATTCAACCAAAATACAAAGTTATCTTCGCTACAAAAGTAACACTAAAGATAACGATACGTCTCTCTGACATATGTTGTGTTTATTTCTCAAAAAATACATAACTTACAAAATAAAAGCTGCCACCACCAACTAGGTGCTGCTAACAACTGAGATTATTGAACGTGAGAAAGTTGTATGTTAACAAATGTGAAAGTAAGAGCACAAAATTGAAAAGGGGTACGTCTCGCAGACATACCTTATCTTTCTAGGGTTAAACATTAGGGTGGTCCAAAATTTATTTTTTTCGATTTACCAAAGTAAAAAAAAATTTGGTAAAAATATGAGCTCAATCGGTTGAAAATTGCCGTGCAGCACGATCATTGAAATCTGTGAGAATGAAATTCGGGCTAAATGGAGAGAAAAACGCCCGTAACTAATGAGGAGTCACCCCTAGAAAAATTTAAATTTTTCGTATGGGGACCATATGAAGGGTTGGAGATGGAGGATAAGTTTGTTCTATAGAAATATTGGGGATGTAAAAATAATGGGGGTTGCTCATGCATTTTACATCTCTAGGGGTGACTCCTCAGCAGTTACGGGCGTTTTTCTCTCCATTAAGCCCGAATTTCATTACCACAGATTTTAATGCGCGTGCGGCACGGCAATTTTTACCCTAACCTAACACAAAACTGGTCTCCTTTTTTGAAACAGATCAATTTTTAAATTTTCTCTTCATTGATGGTCCACTCTATTAAACATATGTGTGGCTGGTTAAAGCAAAAAGTTATGACCCAAAGCGAACTAAAATCTTATATATAAATACGGGAACAATTTTTTTGTGGTTGATTTTTAAGTATCTTATCGTCCACGTATTTTAAAGGTATTTTTGTGTAGATATGCACAATATATATTTTTTTTTAATTAAGGTGTTTGAAAATCGTTTTAATTTATCTTACATACATACGTACAAATATAGCTAAATAGTGCATATTGCCGCTCTCTTAAAATGTGTACGTTTTTGTTGTATAACGCACAGGTTTTCTCGAAAGTAAATGTCAAGTGGTCGAATTTCGGCCACCGGGCGATCCTAGTTTACTTAAATACAGCTAAAAATAATAATTTTAATTCTAAAGTTACTTAAATAAAGTTTTTGTTACTTATAGCCAATTGTACCAATTTTATTTATATATAAATTCATAGTAAAATGTAGTTTTTCATACAATTTTATGTTTTTTTGACCCAAACACGAATTCTAAACATAAATGGATATTTAAATAAATTGGTGAAATCGCACATAATTATTTTTGGTAACACGATTATCAATTTTTTAGCGTGGACTCGAATTCATAACTTTTATCCGACTAAACCGAATATGCTGGATATCAATCCAAAACTGCTTAGAATAACTAGAAGCACTGTTGGGATGGATCTGACAATTCTTAAATTGTACCGTATCAATGGCAAAATTGTGCCAAATTGATATAAATTTTACCAAAATTTCGCTATAAAATAAAAAAGCAGACATTGTTAGAATTCATAACACTTTTTTATTTAAACAAAAAAAACAAGTAAGAAATTATAGTTCGTCAAGCCCGAGCATTTGATACTCTGCACTAGAGTTTGCTAAAAACCGTAAAAATGTGAAACCGCGGTTTCGGTTTTAAAATTATTAAAACTGGTCGGTTTCGGTTCGGTTTCGATTTTGAAAATGTCAAAGTTAAACTTCATACATAAAAATATATATTTTTTTTTATTTGTTTCAATGCAGGTATTTTTATTAACCCTTGTGTACCTGGGCCTGGCCAGGAATTTTTTTGACTTTTTTCCAGTTTTTTTTATACATTTTATTAAGTATATCAAAACGAAACATTATGTTTTCTCAATCAAAGTGTTTTTTACAAGAAAATGAGAAAAAAAGTGTAAACACCGTGGGCGTCGCAATTGGCCAAATGAAAATTTTGTTCATATTGCGCCATATTATATTTGTACATATTGTAGTTTATAAAATCAAAATGAAACGTATCAAAAAGCATGCGCAACACATAAAAATTCTTTCTTTACTGTTTTTTTGAAGAATTAACATATAAAAGTAGTCCCAGCCTTGCCCAGGGGTTCGTTAGTAAGACTTTTTTCTATAGCCACAATAACTCCATACAAAATACTATTGGTCCCAGCTAGGCCCAGGTGGTAGTTTGTGCCACACAAATTAGGCGTCTACTTAAGCGTTAAAAAGGTAACATTTGGTTTTATTAGTACTTAATTTGAATTATAAGAATTTTGAAATACCTTGCCATTGTTGCAAGCTGTTATGTATAAAGTTTTTGTATATGAACTTCCAGTATTATGTATATAATTTGCAATTTCTTTAAGCATAAATATATTGTTAAAGTAAATCTTAAAACCGAGGTTTTTTTTGTCGGTTTTCGGTTTCGGTTTTTAGGCATTTAAAACCGCGGTTTCGATTTCGGTTAAAACCGAACAGCAATCCCTACTCTGCACCACAGTATATACGTTGGGGTGCTTTAAAACCATGGGAGATAAGGCCATGATGGCTTTATTGCTCAATTGAATGGGAGATAAAGCCATAATGGCCTTATTCCTCATAATTTCATATTTAAAATTTTGTGAAATGAGAGATATAGTCATATTTTTTTCGCAAATGAGAGATAAAACCATATTTTCTCAGAATATTGTTATGCATGGTGTAAACATTCTGTAAAAGGGAAAATCATTAGTTATCTTGTGACGCACGCAGGAAAACTTTATTCAGCGAAGCCACCTGCCGTGTCCTACTGGAGGAAAAAACCCCTAAGCGCGGCCGCAGGCCGCCACGCAGAAAAACTTTAGTATGCGAAGCCAGATACTTGATTTTAGTGTTTCCGGAAGTAAAAACAGTTAATCAATGTAAAATGCAAAAGTTCTTCAAAACTGAAATGAGAGATAAAGCCATTTTCTAATATCGCTTATGTGAGCTAAGGCCATGATGGCTTTATCTCCCATTCAAATGAACAAAAAAACTAAAAGACTTTATCTCCCTTTTGAATGAGAGATAAAGTGTGATTCTACTTGTACAAGTTTCGGCATACTCGAAAACTCTCTATGGAGTTTATTTCGAAAGCCTTCTTAAGATAAGGGTTTTTTTTTTTTTGTTTTTGCATAAAGTGATTAACACCGAAAAGCCGAAATACCTTTTTGAAAATTAAGATTTGCTAGATCACCAAGGGGTAAAAGCATAATACTTCCGAAATTTCGATGCCTAGTTTCCGAATGGCAATTTGTCATTAACGCAATTCGTCTTTGGAATTATCTTCCTTATCACCAACAAATAAATAGCAACGCCATTTCTTTTAGGGTATTCCTTTTTAAATATTTTGTCTGAATTTTTAATGTTATAATTTTTTTAGGTTAAAATTTTTTTTTTGTTAAAATTTTATTTTATGTAATTTGGAAATTAATTTGTACACATACAAATTCCTGCACTGTATTGATAAGACTTAGTTCTGTTGTGCAGGAAATCATAAATATATAAATAACGAAATTTAGAAAAAGCACGCATTTGTCTATTTCTCTTTTTTCTCAAAGACAGATCAAAATCTAGACACTTGGATGACAGTATCACCAAAACAATCCAAAAAAGTGGCGATTTGGAGACACTTAATCTAGGATTCTACATAATACAATAATACAATTTTTGGTAGTTCTGGTTACGGCTGGAGATGTGTTCACAGAAAAAATTATTAGTAATTTTTTATCAATTAAAAAAATTATTTAAAAAGTATTTAAACTTAATTAATGTAATAATTGAATCAATTATTTTTTTTTGTTGAACGAATATTAAAAATATAATTTTGATTTAATAAACATTTTAGTTGTTTTGAAATGAATTTTGAATTAAAATAATAATCAAATAACAAAAAATTATTTCATTTAAAATAAAATAATTTTAACTTGTGTAATTGTTGTTGGAAATTGTCAAAATCAATCAACACATTGTTTGAAACGGCAAAGTTTTTTGATCATTTTTGTAATTAAAATTAAAAATATCATTTATTGAAAAAAAATCTTCAAAATATAAAATTTTTACAATTTTTAGTAATCAATATAATCATTTGGTAATAGGTGCAAAATCAACAAATGGGTTGCTTGATTCTATGAATTTGGTATAAAATTGGTGATTAGAGAAAATTTTTAATTTTTTCTGTGTTATTAAAAATTTTATTATCGAAAAGAAAAGTGAGTTAATCCATCTCAAAGAAATTATATAACTTCGTGGATATTTTTTTTAACTTGCACCAAAAAGGGATGAATTGTACCCGTGTACCAATGAAGTTTCAATTGTACCAAATTTGGTTTTTTCAACAGACAGATGGACTTGGCTATATCGACTTAGAATTACTAAAGGAGCCGAAATGTAGTTGCTTTATGGGGCCTGAGATGAATAACAAAAAAGTTTCACACGCCACGACAAACTTAACACAGGGTCTCCATCTGAGATAAGGTATAAGATTTTTATGTCAGCAAATGTCAAATTCAATCGCAGAGTATTATCTTACGTGTGGACTCTCAAATTGTGTTAATATTAATATTATAATAAATATTATGAGACAGTTGTTATGAGAAATCTTATTACAACTATCTTATTAGATGAGCTGTCAAAAATACACATACATACATACATATATACATACATACATACATACATACATACATACATACATACATACATACATACCTACATACATACATACATACATACATACATGCATACATACATACATACATACATACATACATACATACATACATACATACATACATCCATGCATACATACATACATCCATACATACATACATACATACATACATACCCAGCAGTAAATATTGAAAGGACCGCAAGTGGCAGGCCTTTTTGAAGGCCTCTATACTCCTTTCTAAAAGATTCGCTTCGCATGATATCCTGCCTTCATAAGTATGCCTTCTAGAAGGTATACACTTCTTTTTAAAAGACCTTCTGAAATATTCAGTACACATTCGCTACTCCCTTTTTTGAGAAGGGAGAAAGGAAGGTGTGCAGTTTTATTTACTTTTTATTTTTAGTGCCCTTCCTTACTTCCTTCTTTGGGATCGAAGTTGTTTTTAAAGGAAAAGCGCAAGGCCTTGCGCCCAATGACAAACTGTGTAAAAAATAAATAAGTATGGAATGCAGCGAGAAGGGCTTCTGACTGCTTGTGACTGCTAAATAAGGCCTTCTATTAGGCCTCTTTACTCATTCTAGTTACCGCTGGGTACATATCTACATAAATACATACATACATACATACATACATACATACATACATACATACATACATACATACATACAAGCATCGATACATACATACATCCATACATACATACATACATACATATCTACATAAATACATCCATACATACATACCTACATACATACATACATATAACACAATAATAAGACGCATTCATTAAAATGTTTAATTTTTTTGGGTAAATAATAAAAATCTTATGATAAGTGTTAAAAAAAAAAAAATATTTTTAACTAAAAAAAAACAAGAAAAAATAGTAAAAACGACACAAGTTTACTGTGTAAGAATCATTCGATTATGAAATCTTATAAGATACGTGTTCCCCTTGTTTAAGATTAAGATTAACATGACGAAATTTGTCCTCTCATTCTGCCGACGTTCTCTCACATATTATATCAGATATTATCTTAGGTGAAGACCCCATGTAATATACCCCCAACTTTGAAAATAATAAAAACGTAAAACGTCTTTCACATGTTGTCGTGCGAATAAAACAAAGTGGAAACACGGATTCGGCTGTGCGTGGAAGTAATAATATTTAAAACTGGGATTTATATGGAACCTGTCAATTATGAAAAATTTTAATAAAAATAAACATAGCATTAAAGTTTGTGTCGGCTTGAGGCGTATTTCAAAAGTACGTTTTCGAGAATAGTTTCCGAGAATGAGGCCTATGGTTATTTTTATTACAATAGATTTAGTCGTTACGGCATTAGGAATACTATAGTGTTTTCCGAGAGTGGGATTTAAATGTGGCCTATGGTTAATAATGGCTGGATCTACACGAAATTAACTGTTTGATTTATATTAATATAATATTATTATAAAACGATATTGCACAAAATTTCGTGAAAATCGCTGTACTGCGCCCGTAATTTATTGGGTCTTTTTTTCCTAACGGGAAAAACATTAGGATTATAATCAGTCGTCCAAGGCTAAAGTTATCGATACAAAACCATAGAGAAAGAAAATTGAATCAAAAACTCCAAATGGGTTTTTTTATTTTTGACTTATAAACTTTTTACCTAGCCGCAAAGATATATGTATTTACTTTATGGGATCTAATATCAGTATTAAAAACGTTTCACACTGAATAACTAAGTAAGTATACTTTAATTCGCTTGTAGTGGTGGAGGGTAAAAAACCTGATTGAAATAAAATACGGCGTTTCTGGACTCAAACTTATCAGAAAAATAAAAAACGTTAAACTTATTGAATAATAATTGATATACAATTATAATTAAACATTTTGAAATACTGAGTCACATTTTAGAAGAAAAGAGACAACGTCTCTGTACCGACAATCAGTGATGCCAACTTTTTGAGAGTAAAAAGCACTTTAAGACTAAAAAAAGCACTAAAAAGCACTATTTCGAGCAAAAAAAAAGCGTAAAAAAGCACTAAGCCATTTTTACAATTTAATTAAACACAAAACAAGTAAAAATTCTATTATCCCGATAATTGATTGCAGACCCCAATCCGGAGTAGCGAATTATGCGGATTACCGAATGTATGCATTTATTAAAAACTATAATAATTCATAGCTAAATTAAACATAAAAACATATATATATTAATTTATATAAATGTTGCCAGAAATATTTCGGAACTTTTTCACATAATGAACAGAGTACAACTCTATCAACATTATTTCATAGATATTCCGCACAAGTTTTTTTCATATGCGTTTTGACAGCATTTCACGTGAAATGTTGAACAGAGTACCAGGCTTAAGCTGTAAAATAGAAAAAAACATGTATGTTTGCATTCTGATACTTAGTCAAACCTTTTTTAAATAGCACTAGAGGTAGAAGTGCACAACACATGAAAAACTAAAGCGCATGAAAAATGGCAGGTTACACAACGCTCGTTATAAAAGTATTTTCTGTCAGCTGGGCTGTTTTCCTAAACGCCTGTTGCATTGTAGTAATACATGGTAACATGTTCTTAAATGCAACCATAAGAATTTTGACAATGCACTTAGTTCCGAAACGCAACTTTGTAGTTGTCACTGCGCAGAGAAAAGCAAATAAAGCAGTTGAAATAATGTAGATGCAAACCATATTCTTATACAATACAAAGTAGGTAAAAGTTTAAGTACACAATGCATCAACACAGTATTGATACATTGTGAACACACGTTTAGGAAAACAGCCCTTTTTTAATTTATTTAACACTTTGCATATACCAAGCTACGGCTCTTTTTTTGTGTTTAAAGTCTTTGCTTTTTTTGTACGGTTTCCGACTGTATGTTTTTAGCAATTGCTAATATTTTCCAAGCCATATTCTATTTTTGAAACAGTGCCTACATGTGCCTACAAAATGTTTACCGAAATACATCGTTTTTATAACGATTACTAAACATGTTGTCAAGTGCAACGTTTCGTAAAATTTCCAAATTGCTAGGAAGCCTAGCTCTAAACTCGTAAATAAAGTTTTTGGTTAAACGAATGTAACTTTCTTTAATCACTTTTTTATCATTTGAAATCTTGAAATCTTTACAAGCCTTCTCAAAATTATACCCCAAATAGCAAAGCTCAACTAAATCATCCTTTATATAATCGTAGTTTTAAAAAATGGTAGAAAAAAACTAAAAGTTGTAAAAAGCACCAAAGGCACTAACGAAAAATTGAAAAAGCACCAAGTTAGTGCTTTTTTTTAGTTTGGCACTATGGATAAAATTTTGGCGTTTTGAGGCATCAAAAAGCACCATAAATAGTGCCAAAAGCACTAAGTTGGCATCACTGCCGACAATATCGACCCAAGCGGTTCACACACAGTTTTTAGGAGAGAAGGGAAAAGAGTATGCCATTTCTTTTCCCCTCTCTCCTAAGAGATCCAGACTTGAAGAGTCAAACTTGACGTGTGTGAACCAGCACTAATAGCTCGCCGCCTTTT
Organism: Pollenia angustigena; assembly: GCA_930367215.1. NCBI lineage: Eukaryota > Metazoa > Arthropoda > Insecta > Diptera > Polleniidae > Pollenia > Pollenia angustigena. The sequence continues at coordinate 289,115,689 of OV884056.1, forward strand.
ATTTATACTTTTCGAACTCGTAAATCATTTAGTTTATTGTTTGCTTAAAACATTTAAAAAAGTACCTTTAAAAATATTTAAATTTTCTAAGTATATTGTCGTAATGTAGGGTAGTTTATCTAATAAGAAAATTAAGGTTGCAAGGACAATGAAACAATTTTATTTAAATCCAAAAAAAAAGAAAAAAAAACACAACCAAAAAAATTTCATGGTCTCAGGCTGTATGGCCATATTTCTTTTTTCGGAAAACAGCACAAAGTAGAATAAGAACTAAAAAGAAAACCTCCAAAATTAAAAAATAAAACAATATTAAAATCTAAAAGAAAAACACGCGATCATGCAAACATGCCAACATTTAAAAAATAAGTAATTAATCACACAAATGTGGCAACGTTACAATGAAATTAAGTTCATTACGCTGAGAACAAAAAAACAAAAAGTATTTCAGCTACATAAGAGTCATCAAAGAACATAAACAATATATTAAAGCATAATGTTAGGCGCATTAGCGCAAACATTTAAAATAATGTTGTGTTTGATGATGGCTCGGTTCGGCTTTATGTAGCAGCAGTTGTATTTTGTGCTGTTTCCTTGTGCCATGTTTAACTAGAAGATGGTGGACACAAGATAACAAACAATACAAGTCAAATAAATATAATGGCCCAATGTAAAATGCTGCACAAAAAAAAAATTACTTAAACTTAAATTAAAAAAAATTAAATAAAAAAGAATATACCTACACATAACAAAGCAAAAACGACCTAAAATAATATTGAGCACAAAACACAAAAAAAAAATACTTCCGAACACCCACAGCTACAAAACAATATTCCTAGGGGGAATCAATTAGAACAAATACTTTTTGTTGGTTTATTTTTCGGTCCTTTTTATTTTGTGCAATTTTAACAAAATTGTTCAAACACCTTTTTTTTATTTGCCCCCTTGTTGCTCAGCAAAACACGAAGAAACATTTGATTGTTGGATGTTTAGGAAAGCATATACAATGTAGAACATACACTGTTTCCTTTAAAGGTACATTTTGCAGTTAAACTATTTTTGTAAAAGAAGATAAAAAAAAGTTCTTTTGTATAACTTAATATTGCTCTTTTTAAAAGTAAAATTTTCTTAAAAATGTATCCTCTTTAAAAGCCTTAAAAAGACTATAAAAGAAAAAAAACTTTCTGTCAAAATTAGTTTTTTTAAAAGAGCTTTCGAAAAATTACTTTTTTAAAAAGAATCGATGGGAATATATAATGGGTGATTTTTTAGCTATTATCTTTCTGGCAACACTGGTTTAAACAGCTGACGCACGTTTCGTGTGTTGTTTCACTGTCAAACATCTTCAGTTTGGTGTAGAGTTTAACCATGAATCGTCTTACAAACGAACAACGCTTGCAAATTATTGAATTTTATTATCAAAATGCGTGCTCTGTTAAGAAAGTTTCGCGCGCTTCTTGTGTTCAGCGACGAAGCTCATTTTTGGCTCAATGGGTACGTTAATAAGCAGAATTGTCGATTTTGGAGTGAAGATCAGCCAGAAGCATTGCAAGAGCTACCAATTCATCCAGAAAAAGTCACAGTTTGGTGCGGCTTATGGGCTGATGGCATCATTGGACCGTACTTCTTCAAAGATGATGCGAATCGTAACGTTACTGTGAATGGTGAGCGCTACCGTGAGATGACATCCAACTTTGTTTTGCCCAAAATGCAAGAGCTTGACTTGCATGACATGTGGTTTCAACAAGACGGTGCCACGTGCCACACACCGATATATAACTAAAGAAACCACAATTTTTGGTTATACTGGTAGTTTTTTTTAGAGGTTTGCAACTTTGAGTTGGCAGCAATTTTGTCTAGTTTGGTTTGACATTTCGTAATAGATACGAAATTTGCAATGCTTGCAAATTTTTTTAATATGGGCTGAATCACAAATCAATATTGATGTTGAATTTCCTTTCAAAACTTTTTCTTCGCTAAGCCCATTTTTAGTTGAAGGGGTACGTTAATAAGCAGAATTGTCAGATTTTAAAAGGGTAATCCACCACAAGCTTTTGTCGAAACACTTTTACAGCCACAGAAAATTACTGTTTTATGCACTTTATGGATTGGCGAATCATTGGTCTATATGTCTGATCTATAGGTCTAATTGATTGAACACCAAGATCGTGCGATTTAACCCATTTGTATTATTTTTTGGGGTTATGTAAAGTCACTTGTCTACCCCGATAATCCCCAGAGACAATTGAACACCTGGAAATCAACATTCGAAGAGTTTTGGATATATGCGGCCGCAAATGATGTGAAAAGTTTGGAAAAATTGGTGTTCTAGGTCAGCCGTGTCATAAATTGTTCCATTCAATTAAGCCCGTTTCTTTGATTGATAAAAATGTTACTCTAAAGCAGACACCTGATATATTAAAACCAGTGTACAAAAATAAACAGACCATTATTTAGCGTTCGGCTTACACACCCAGGAACGATATCTATTTTTTAAGTGTTTGTGTAGACAAACACAACCCTTAATACCGTTCGTAACTATTTTCAAGAAAGAGCCATATAATGTTCTGTTCTTCGTCAAAAAACCGAACAATTGTAGTAATACTGTAGACAAACATATTTTAATATTTTTTTTTACATTGATAAAGAAACGAACAAACAAAAAATTTTAACAACGACCGCACCACGAACAGCTTGTGTGTGCATTGCGTATATGTTTTGATTGTGTAAAATAATATTGCTGGCGTTTTGCTTTTTTTTGGTATGTGTATTTTGTTTTTGTAAAAAATTTTTGGTTTTTTACCAGTCAAAAGGGCGCTACGCACAACAGGAACGAACAAACATTAATGTGCTGAATCGAACACAATGAAGTTTGTGGTTTTTTAAAAAAACCGAACGGAATTAAAACTTCTCATCTTTTGGTTGAGTTGGATCAGAACAGTATTATTTTTGTGTTCGACGTTTTTTTTTAATGATCTACTACACAAACACTATTAGCGTTTGTGTTTTCCACAAATCTACCGAACTGAACACTTAGGAGGGACACTTAGTGTTTATTTTCGAACACTGGCTTAAATACAACATTATTGTACAATAACATCCCAGTAAAAAATGGAGCTAACTGGTAAGCAGTTCGGTAAGGGAGAGAAGCACAATACCCCCTTACGAACCTGCTTACAAGAGGCATAATTTTTATATGGCAAAAGTCCACTTTGAAGCACTACTTTTTTCCCCTCTGCTAAAAACAATTTGATGACTGATTGCGACATAAAAAAAAAGTATTTTCTATGTTCGGTAATATTTCCTGAATGGAATGATCGTAGACACATTTTAAAATCATTGCAATTCAACCTGCTTCCATGTAAGGGAACAACAGAAGCACTTAGAAATTTGTTCGTAAATTTTTATTTAAAAAAATGATTTTTATTATTCACTTACAAACTGCTTACTTTTTAGGGATAATGCGAAGTTATTCTATAATTTAATTAAAAATTCACTTAAATGGTATTCGCTTATCTGCTGCTTCTTAGGTACAATAACATCCCAGTAAAAAATGGAGCTAACTGGTAAGCAGTTCGGTAAGGGAGAGAAGCACAATACCCCCTTACGAACCTGCTTACAAGAGGCATAATTTTTATATGGCAAAAGTCCACTTTGAAGCACTACTTTTTTCCCCTCTGCTAAAAACAATTTGATGACTGATTGCGACATAAAAAAAAAGTATTTTCTATGTTCGGTAATATTTCCTGAATGGAATGATCGTAGACACATTTTAAAATCATTGCAATTCAACCTGCTTCCATGTAAGGGAACAACAGAAGCACTTAGAAATTTGTTCGTAAATTTTTATTTAAAAAAATGATTTTTATTATTCACTTACAAACTGCTTACTTTTTAGGGATAATGCGAAGTTATTCTATAATTTAATTAAAAATTCACTTAAATGGTATTCGCTTATCTGCTGCTTCTTAGTAGTGTGTAATAGCCAGCGCATATATCACCGCTCATGTAGTTTTTTGCTTCCATAAACCTTAAAATTTTTAACTGTGATGTTTGTAAACAAATAAATAAAATAAAAATAAAAATGTTTTACTTTATTGATAGTATTCGTCCATCACTGAAAAAATTTTCTTCACAGATCCAATGAAATTTACATTGAAATTCAACCTATGTAACCCTTCATTGGATTAATGAAATGTTTCATAAAATCAATGAAAGACAAACGTTTATTTTATCCATTTTTTCAATGAGGATTCATAAAATCAATGAAAATTTTGTCATTGATTTTGTTAATCCTTCAATAATCCAATGAAGGGTTACATAGGTTGAATTTTAATGTAAATTTCATTGGATCTGTGAAGAAAATTTTTTCAGTGAATTTATTCATCCAATGAATAATATTCATCTAATGTAATGTTTCATTAAATACATTTTAATGAAACAGTTTTCATTGATCCAACGAAGCGCTGCATAGGTTCTTTTTTCATGAAATTTTTCATGGGATTAATGTCAAAATTCATTGGTGTTGTGAAGAAAATTCTTTCAGTGTATTTGAAGATTTTAAAATTATAAAATTATTAATGTAAAATTGAAGAGCTTATTAAAGGTACTTCTAATTTTGCTTTTAATTGAATATAATTTATTCTCATATACACATTTTAATTAAAATTACACCTAATTGTAATTGGATTTTAACCTCGATTTCAGTTACACCTTGATTTCAATTACAATGACATTTTAATTGTAAAAAGGAATTTTCCTTTTTCACATTACAGATAATTGTTATTTATTTTATTTATAAATAAGCCCACCTCCCTCCAATTTTCAGTTTTTAATAATTTTTTCTAACAACTACAGTTTGTTTTTTAAACAGTGTACCGACTACAAGTAAATTGTAGCAATTTTAAGCGGTAGTCTTGTTCATAAGACATTTTAAGTGCACAACAATAAAAATTATTTATTGCTTTAACTTGTTCCAACAACAGTTACAACATAAAGAACACCAACTATATAGTATGTACATGCAACAACAAACCTAAACCTATATTGGCCTTATTCTCGGCCATCGAGTACAAAAGCAACGAACAACTACATACGTTGCCCCTACAGTGGGCCAAGAAAACATGGTAGGAAACACCGAAAATTTCAAACCAACCAGTAGCAGCAGCAAAATGTACAACATCTACATAAACAAGCAACCGTAAAATTTTTCTTCCACATGATTTTTCTTTTTCAATTTCAACATTTTCCTACAACTTCTCCATGGTATGTATTGGAGAACTCGTGTCCAGCCTTTTCCTCTAAAACATAAAATTTTTTTATTGAGCAGAAAAACAAATGCAAAAAAAAACATGAAAAAATATAAATAGAAAAACATTGTAAAAATTATTTATTATTTTTGTTGTTACAATTGCTATTTTTTCCTCAAACTAGAATTGTTTTAAAAGTTGTAGTACTTGTAACCATTGACAGTTGTTCTAGTGATAAGAGTTTTATGTTTGTAACGTTTGACAACAACTAAATAAATAAATGTCCTAGAAGCTGTATTTTGATTACAAATACATACATATGTATTATTTCATGTTCATACATATGACGTATTAGCTTTTGTTAATAGATTCTAACAATTTAGAAATTTTCTGTTCGAATTAAAAATTTCTTATTAACTTTAAGTCAACACTTTTCCGTAAAAAATTTTCTATTCTAAAACTTTTTTTTCTTTTAACATTATTTAATGTATTTTTTACTTTACTTAAGTGTTCTGTACGGTAGAAATATGGAAAATACAAACGCTTAAAGTTTCTGTGTAATTAATATCAGGGTTAAAAAAAAGCAGTCGAAACAAAAAACGAAAATTTGTGTATAACTTTTGCTTTTTTAGTTGGTTTGACAGCTACTGTTTACATTTAACCACTTTGTGTTAAATGTACTTTTGTATTCGCAATAAATCTTAACAATAAATACAGCTTTAATAGTATACTGAATAAATCTAGAAATAAAATATCAACTTTTAAAACATACTTAATTGAAAAAAGGGAGTTTTTATACAAAATTTTCAATTTGAAGACCGTTAACATCAGCAAATTTGAAAACTTTATGAAGGTTAATAAATCAGAAGTAAAAGCAAAGGGTTTTTCTTTGGGCATTACCAAATGTATAAGTGGAAAAAAAGGAAGTTTTTCTACTTTGACTGCAGTTTTTTAAACGCTGGTAAATAGGTACCTTTAAAAAGCGTTTGTGTACTTCAAATACAATAAAAGTACTGTACTGATCCTACTCAGTGACACTATAGCTGGTTTACGGAATCAAAAACATAATTTGGTCTAAATACTTATTATACAAAAAGAGCGTTGCTAGCGCCAATTGTAATAAGTTTTTCATGCCAGACTCTACCCAGTGAAAACTTCGCATACTTTTTAAAAATTAATAGCTTCTTTCACTCATTATTTAGTAGCTTTATTCTATAACTACTTATATAACAACTTCTATAACTGTTTCATTTCTTTTCTGGATGTATGTAGGCAAACAAATAATGGCCTACTTTTGAATGCGTTCATTTTGGGAAATCCCTTGTAAAATTCATTGGGTTTTTCAGTAAAATTGCAAGTGGTGCTTTTATGTTTTTCTGATTACTCAACACATTATTTTGTAGGCGAAGCTTTTACTGGGTATTAAAAGCCTTTGAAACATCGATGAAGAGCACAGAGATAACATGAGTGGCGCCCGCAATTTGCTATCGGATTAAAAAGTCATCCAATGCAAAAATGAAGCCATAATCAAGCCATGAACATCGATATACGATATGATGTGATCGGACTTTATATGATTGCGCTACACAGAAAGAAAAACACTCGGGATAAATTAAGTCTTTAGGCTTACTTAAAGTACGAGTCGTACTCAAAAATTCAATTACGAATAACACTAAAACGTGCTTAAAACAAACCTAAATGGGATAATGTACTTTCGAAAATCAATCCCGAAATTTCTTAAAATACCCAGTTATTCCGAGAACTCCGAATTGTAAGCCAAAGAGTAACACAGAGTTTTCTTTCGCTTACTCTATATCGTACAATGTACATGAAACCAAGGTATATGTACACAAGGTTAACTCGTTGGCCCATATGTTTGTCAGCTGATGACTCCTAGTTGGAACCCAAACGTCAAATTTCGTGTATATGAGCCAAAATTTGTACATGCGTGCGTTAAATTGTTTTTCTTTTATATGAAGACAATTTTGACACTCCCAAATGAGTGTGCATGAAACAGTACTACAGACAGAGAGAAAGTAAGCTGACTGTGGTATAGAATTGAGTGAAACACACTTTCTCATTGTACTAAGTACATATCGCAGGAGCGCTTTTGCTTACCCTGTAATGTATAAAGTGTGGTGGTGTGCTATTAAGTGAAAATCAATTAAGGAATTTCTTAAATCAAAAAAAAAAAAAATCAAGTAAAATCAAAAAAGCTGGTAGTGCCACTCTGAGAGTAAAATTACAAAGCGAGCGTTTTAATCTCATATCACTTATCAAAGTTTGTTGTAGACACTACAACAACACCGCACAAGTAGTTAAAAAACGATTTGCTTGTTGTGTGTAGAAACAGCAAAAACAACAGAGCTAAAAAAAAAATATATTATTTTCATGTTTAAAAAGCAAAATTGAGAACTCTTGTTTTCTTATTTAGTTTATATCTTAAGTTAAATATGTACAAAGGATTTTTAAAGTAAAAACCATATCGGGAATGATGACGGTGTTTTATAAAATTTTGTAAATGTCAAAAAGTAATTTAAATTTTTGGGAATACAAAATTTTAATTTCAAAAGATTGATAATAAACAGGCAAGTGCACGGCCTAAAAAACACTTAATTGACAACATCTTTTGTAAGTTGTTGTTGTTTTTATTTTGTTTTTCTTAACGTACTTACAACTACAATTAATGTTGAGAGAATTTCAACTAATTGTAGTGGGGAATGTAAGATGAGATAAACCCACTGTTGTTTATTGTTGATGTGTTTTGTTCAAGCTTTGATATTATTACAAGTAGAACTGTTGCTATAATTCTTATACGTTTAACAGTTTTATTTGGTTTAATATCTTTAGTTTGTCTAAAATCTTTATGAATGAAGTTTCCTGATGATCTGGCCTAAGCAACCAGTGAAATGCATAGGAATAGCTTATCCCATCAACAATGAATTTCAAGTGTTTTTGTCAAGAATAAAAACTGGGAATTAAGCACGAATAGCAAAATCTTTTGAAATTAAAATTTTGTATTCCCAAAAATTGAAATTACTTTTTGATAATAAACAGGCAAGTGCACGGCCTAAAAAACACTTAATTGACAACATCTTTTGTAAGTTATTGTTGTTTTTATTTTGTTTTTCTTAACCTAGTTACAACTACAATTAATGTTGAGAGAATTTCAACTAATTGTAGTGGGGAATGTAAGATGATGTAACTGTTGTTTATTGTTGATGTGTTTTGTTCAAGCTTTGTTATTATTACAAGTAGAACTGTTGCTATAATTCTTATACGTTTAACAGTTTTATTTGGTTTAATATCTTTAGTTTGTCTAAAATCTTTATGGATGAAGTTTCCTGATGGTCTGGCCTAAGCAACCAGTGTAATGCATAGGAATAGCTTATCCCATCAACAATGAATTTCAAGTGTTTTTGTCAAGAATAAAAACTGGGAATTAAGCACGAATAGCAAAATCTTTTGAAATTAAAATTTTGTAAATGGTTAAAAGTTTAAATAAATCAATCATATAACATGTTCCTTCTAATTTCACTTTTTGTTTATTTCAAGTACGAACTCGGGATTGAATCAATTTTATAATACTTGAATCAAACGCATTTTGGGATTGATTCAATCTTTGTTTTTCTTAAATCAATCTTATTTTCGGATTATTTTATTATATATTATTACTTATTAAAATTTATTAATAATTTTCTTAGCTGTGCTGGGTATCGAACTCGAGGTCAACTTCAATTTTTTAAGAATCACCACATTCTATCATCATAATTCTTTGACGTTCTAACCTCGACAGGTTACAAATCGTCAACGACATTTTCGAGCAAGTGTCGCGAAAATCGTGCACGACACAGAGAAAGACAATGTGGCCTACTTTATCATCAACGACTACATGTATGACAATGTCGTCTATTTCGGCGTCCACGAGAAAAATTATTATATGGTTATCTAATTAAGACAGTTTTTTAGTACATATAGTTGGAATTTTAATTTCTGCTATACGTTTTATATTCGACTCCTATAAGCAATCCAACAGTTGACAGTGAAGTATTAACTGCATGTAATCCATTTTAACTGTTTTGAACTAATTTGTAAATTTTTGTAGGTATTTAAATCAAAATTAAAAAAAAGAATGTGAGAATTTTAAGAAAACCAAGAAAGTGATTGAATAGCATTCAAGAAAACTTTGTCGTCAATTGCTTTTATACATGACAACTTATAAGACAGTGTCGCTCATACCGTCCCATATAAAGTTAAATAGAAGACTTATAAGACAATGACGCTCAAACTGTAGTGCACGACGATTTCCTTTAAATTGTCTTCTGGAAAACCTAAACAACAGGGCACAAGACGTGCATACATTATTGTCGAAGATCTCGTCAACGGCAATCTGGCCAACTGGGGGCATAATATAACATTTATGTATGCGAAAAAGAAAAAATGGCTCAATTTAAATAAACATACACCATACTTTCCAGGAATTTGATGTCGGATTAAAAAGTCATCATATGTCATATAAAAAAAAGCCATAGTCGAGCCATGATCAGCGATATGCGATATGACAAAATCGGACTTCAAATGATCGTTTTAGAAACTTAACTGACATATCTTTCCTTAAAGGGGGTGACTGGAACAACTTTTATTTTTGTATGAAGCCCGACCCGCTTTAAGAGTCTAAACACAATGTAACGATAATAAATTACGGTTTTTCACACGATTTTGAAGTAAAATACCGCAGTGCGGAACGGCATTAAATTAAAATCTATTTTATTTTCATTGCGGACTTTCTTTCTCTCTCAACAAAGCGAATTTAATTCGCCTTGTCTCTCAATTTTTGATACTCGTTCTCTTTCTGATGTTGCCATAGTTTTTGAATAATTGGCTATGTTCACAACATTATTGAAAACAAACGACATGATAAAAATGTGTGCACAAATAAATTAATAAAAATGTTAACAAAAAATGACAACAATTTCCGTCGCCGTCTTCCGTTGTATTATGTTTATATATCCCTCCCGCAACGAGAAATCGCGACGCACCACAAACATTGTGTTAGAATCTAATGTACATGTATGTTTTTTTTATCAATATTTTTGTAGAAAATTGTATAAAATATTAGTTTCCTCTTCTACTCCGATAACACTTAAAAACTTTAAACAATTATTACCAAATTGTTATCTTTTAAAATTATTACCGAATTTTTAATGGTGTATCATCATTCTGTCTTTAAAACACTGACTTCTTTATTAAGAACCTTGTAAATTATTTATAAACTGCATTCTTCAAGATTTCATTAATTTTATTCTCTGCCTTTAAATTTATATTATTGTTTTATGTTTTCTTAATCTTACCTAATTTTGTGTTGTTGGTTAAAAAGTACAAGTGGTACGTTATTAACGAAAGTTAAATTTAATTAAAAAGAAAAAATAAAACCTTTTTGTTAATCTATAACTTAAAGAAAGTAAAAAAAAAAATCCAATAAAAGCAAACACCGGACATCATAAGTATTCATTTATCTTTTCAAACACCTTTGGCAAACTTAACTGAGAAATCATGAAAATCGGTAAGCAATTAAATAGTAAGACAAAACAAAAACATGTAAATTTAAACCAAATTTTTTTTTCTTCGTTTAGCATTGGTTTTTGCAAGCATATTGGTTCTAAGCCATTTTGGTTGGGCCTTAGTTTGTCCCACAACTCCTGTGTACAAGGAAACAATTTCAAACTTGTGTAGTAGTACAGGCCAATTGAATGTCTTGTGGCCAAACTTTGAAAATGTAAACCAATACTTCAGATGTCAGGGCGCCGGCAATCCAGTTTTAGCCTACTGTATTCCCAATACCATATTCGATTTCACTCAGCAAAAGTGTACCAGGTGTAAAGACTATGTGCCAGCACCAACATGTAAAGAATTAAAAGGTAATATTAAATGCGAAGCCTTTACTGCAGTTACATCTAAAGCGCCGGACTCTGCTATTGCGTTCTGCGATAATCTTGCGCAATATACCACTGCATTTGTACCGAAGTGCGTGGGAAATGACGTCTACATGAAGTGGCCAAATTATAAAAATGTAACGACATATTACTGGTGTCAGGGCATCTATAATCCTCAGTTAAAAGACTGTACTTCGGGCACTTATTTTAATTATTACGCACAAATATGTACCGATTGTGAGTCTTATGTTGCGGCTCCCGTCTGCGAGAAATTGCCTTTTGATAAGTCTAATAAATGTGAAAAAATTTGAATCGGTCTTAATATGCTTAATAAAAGCTACATATTGAAGCAATAATTTATGTGCATCGTTGGTTTTATTTAATTTTAATGCTCTTCACCACAGGCGAAAATGGTACATATTTACCTTAAATGCAAAAGGAACTATCTAATATTTAAGCTCCAACCAGAATGTGCTTAAATAAGCTTTAGCTTCTGTCAAAAATAATCGAAACTAATTTCAAATGTTAACAAAATAAAAGAACATTTGATTCCGTACGGAACGAACGTGCACTTTGCTTAAGCAATTGACAAAAAGTTTATTTAAGTTCCAAATGATTGGCACATATGACTTATATGAATTCGCTCGGTTGCTTAAGACACGTTATGCACATTTTGTTTGGGCATTTGCAATGATGAATTGACAAAGGAGGAACAAATTTACGTAACATAATATGTAAATTATATACTTTGTGTAAAACTCAAATTGTATGCGTATGAACACAGATTAAGATTACATGTTTTTTTTCTCATTATTTTTTATTGAATCTTCATATATATCTTCATATATTAAAAATCTTTATACTTTATTTATGTCCTGCCAGTGCCAGACAAAAATTTTCTTCATCACGGGTTCTGTTCACATATACATATATAGGTGTTTATCGCTCATACAATTGGGTAAGTGCTGCAGTGTCTCTTCTTCTTAAGCGAGTGTGGCCGCCATGATTTAAAATATTACGTGCTAGTGGATTTGGGTGTTGTTCAAGCCTTTTTAAAAATTTTACTGCATACTTTGTAATCATAGTTTTTGCTAATGGCACATTGAGAAACTTATGAATGTTTGAGTTTTTAACATACCAGGGAGCGGCTGTGATTTTTCGAAGAAGTTTATTTTCTCGCCTTTGAATTTTTTCGATATTAGAGGCCGAGACAGTGCCCCATAGAGTATGAAATGGGAACTTAGCACATTATAACGTAACCTTGTTGACATATAATATTATTATAGCAATTTTAAAAATGTAAAGGACAAAAAATATTTTTTCAAATTATATTAGGACTATAATAAATTTATTGGAGTAAACATATTAGGCAAATATGAATAACAATGTTTTTAGTGACCACTCAGTAGTCATGTTTTTTCTCTGCGTGTAAAGAAAGGTATAATTTTTATACCCTTCACCGAATGTAAAAGGGTATATATAACTTTTCATTCCGTTTGTAATTTCTACAATATTGATCCTACACCCTATAAAGTATATATATTCTGGGTCCTTATGAAAAGCGAAGTTCAAATCCGGTTGTCCGTCTGTCCGTCTGTCTGTTGTAATGGGTTTTCCGAAGCCCCCAGATATGGTGGGGGCTTCGTTGGGGTATCTTTCTGTCAGGTATTCTTATTATAATTTTACTATTGAAATTCAGCCAGATCGGTCCACTAATGGCTGAGATATGAGCAAAAAACCACGACTACCTCTAATTTTTTCCAAAAATCCCTCGTGGTTGTTGTATTTTTATTACTTTTTGCTGTATATCTGGGGAACGGCAAAAGCCAAAGTTTCCAAATTTGGTACACACATTTAGGTTGCCAATACACACCATCCTGCAAAATATGGGCGGGATTGGAGAAGTGGGCGTGGTACCTCCCGTACAAAAAAAATTAAAATTGTATAAAAACCTAAATTTGTCCTATGGATATGATTTATACACCAAAATATCGGAAATTTTTAGTAGAAAATATTTTATAAAAAACTCGGGAAAATCGGCTCAGATACAAAAAAGTTATGACCAAAATTTTTTTTTTAATTACCCACTTTCGGGAACCATAGATCTCCCCGAATCCAAGCTTTATAACTAAAGTAAATGGTTAATTTCTTCTTTAACACGTTGGTATATAAATTTGTCAAATCGGTTTAAAAATGGCTGAGTTATCAGCAAAAAACCACGACTACCTCTAATTTTTTAAAAAAATCCCTTGTTGTTGTATTTTTATTACCTTTTGCTGTATATCTGGTGAACGGAAAAAGCCAAATTTTCCAAATTAGGTACACAAAATAAGGTTGTCAATACACACCATCCTACAAAATGTGGGCGGGATTGGAGAAGTGGGCGTGGTACCTCCCGTACAAAAAATATCAAAAACTTCATAAAAACCTGAATTTGTGCACTGCTATATGACCGATGGTTACACCTTATATATCAAAAGACCGGAAATCTTTAGTAGAAAATATTTTCTGAAAATTTCGGAAAAATCGGTTCTGATGCAAAAAAGTTATGGCCAAAATAAAAATTTTTTTATTAAAATACCCATTTTTGGGAATCATAGATCTTCCCGAGTCCAAACTTTACAACTCAAGTAAATGGTAAATTTCTTCCTTAACACGTGGGTATTTAAATCTTTCAAATCGGTTTAAAAATGGCTAAAAATGGCGACGGCCAAAACTTGCAAAAATTTTAAATTTTTCAACGATGGAGGCGAAATAATTAAAGAATAAAAAATGTGCCAAGAACAACAAACAAACATTATTATTTTTTGCATTTCGCATTTTTAATTGTTTTTAGTTTTAAAATTTTTTCTAGCCCTATTTTTATTCATGAGTTTATTTGACAGTTCAAAGCGGGAACTTTTTTCACAAAGTTTAGGGAGAAAAACAAATGTTTGTTTCAATATATGGCATTTTTGTTTTATTTCACACATTTCAATCGGATAGTTTCTCGATGCGAGAGCAATTTTCAAAAAATAATGTAATTTCCTCAATAATGCCACAATAACAATATAATTTATTGCTAATTTTCTAGTGATAACACTACAATAATCGAAAGTTGTAGATTTAATTTTTATTTTTTTTCCAATCCCCTCCTAAGCTAATCCCGCGAAGCTCTACGCTTGTCTGCAGGAAAGAAACCAGAGTCTCTGGCGGGAATCGAACCCGCAACCCCGGCGCTGATAGACTAGCTCACTACCAGGGGCCCTCTTAGATAATTCCTATGTAACTTAAGTTAGATAGGAATATCTACCATCAATTTGGAGCTAAAAATCAACATATTTAAAAAATGTTCATATCTCATGGTATTCCAGTCTACATCTTACGAGTATTTTAGTGTCATCACTAGAAAAGTGCGAATTAATTATATTATTGTTATTGTGGCATCGCTGGCAAAATGGCAATTGTTTTGAATGCAAAATTACCATTTGTCAAGCTTTCCTTTTTTTGCAAGTTTTTTTTATATTTTTAAGCAAAATTAATTCCAAAAACATTTTGGTGTTATCCTTTCAAGTTTTGGTAGTTTTGTAGTAAAAAAGTTTTTGAAAAACAAGAAGTTTTTTTCAGAAATGGTGACATTTTTAATTAAGAGTAGATGTTAGACGCTGCAAGTGTGAATGCATATATCACATGTTTAACGTCTAACATGCGTTCCTCCGATATTTGTATATGCAAGTCTAAGAATACTATAAGTTGTTGATTTTTAGTACTATGTATTTCTTATGGGATTTAGAAGTGTAAAAAGCTATTATTATTAAGGACCCGCCCCCTATTATTAAAATTAAAATAATATAGATGTTGTAAAAAGACCATCTTGAAATTTTTTTTCAACAGATTCTAGAAATTTTTGTTTTATACATGACATATTGTAATGATTTTATAGATTAATTTCATACTGTCATTCAAATTTTTGAGAATGAAAATAGGGCCCATTTAAATTGCCTTAAAATTTATGTCGCTTTGAATAAAGCACTGCTGGCAATAGTGGTTGTAGTAACGAATTTTTTTTATTGTTATAGTGCGTAATAATTACATATTGAAATTTGTTTTGTAGACCCCAGCAGTATAAAATCCAAATTTAAGCAAATACACGTTTAATGACAAAACAACAGCAACGACATATACAACTTTGTAGTAGAAAAAAAAGTGGAGTACATTTGGAATAATGATAATAAAAAACCCAAAATACCCAATAAACACAAATGTTGGACATAAAGAAGAAAATAAAATAAATAAATTGTTTAAGAAGCTAAAATTTCCGATCACCTTTACAAACATTTAGAGGCGTAATTTAGCAATGGCCCATGGCACTACGTTATTTTCTTATTCATCGCTGCCAGTTTGATTTCACATATTAGCGGTAGCAGGTCACCTTTAAGAAATTAATCCCCGGCAGTTAAATCGAATATTTTAGTGATCACTAAACAAGACCATTTCTAGATCGATGATATTGTAATATATTGCTAAACATAACCTTTTGGAAAGACATTAACCAAAGTAAAAACAATTGACATTATTCAAATGTTTTTCGTGATTCGGCTAACATAGCGTACCGTACTTTAGGTAGCGGTCAGAAATCAGTCTATATAATTGCATCTTTAAAGTCTCCCCCAGATTTTATTATTAAGTCTAGCACGAGTTTCCCGAAAAACCATACAGTTATGTTGAAAACATCTCAAGATTGCTGGTAATCTACCCCTACATCAGGGCAAACTTCACGCTAGGTTACAGGAGAACATCCGTCATTAACCCGACATTATTACTTTATCACCGAAGGGGTATAAGATAGGACTTTGGTCACCTGCGGTCCATTTAAGACCTGCCGATTTTGGAATCCAGACTAGTCTCATGATATTTGTTACACTTACATCCACGGAAAGTTCATGGCTATGAATGGCTATGAGGTATGTAAACCTCAAAACGTATGCGCAGAACAACCGTGGGAGATAGAGTTGCCAGATCTTAAAATTGAATGAACTTTAACTATTGTCAAAAAATAAAACTTTTAATAGAATATTATTTTCGTTTAAGAAAGAGTGTTTGTCAAAAATTAGCTTTTATTAAATGTACCTTCTTTTAAATTTTCTTTCTTTCTCGTTAAAATAAACTTTAAACAAGCACCCCTATCGTGAAAAATTTTCCCCTCGCTATTTTTTCCCCTTTTCACATATTTGCGATCATGAACAACTCCCATGAAAAAATTTAATTCAAAGGAGAATAATAACGTGAAAAAATGTTCCCGGGGAAAAATTCCCCTTATCGTGAAAAGCTTTTTCCCTCGTAATTTCTTCACATTTCCCTTAGATTTTCTCACTTTATTTTTGCTAGGGAACAGAACATGTATGTAAGAAACTCCTCCTATGTATCGAATATTAAGGGTTAATAAAGTTAAAAAGGCATAAACCGATATATTGCTCAACAAAATGCAAAGCAACAGGTAGATTGCCTGCGGATTTGTGAAACTTTCGATTGACTTGGTGGCAGAATTTTGGAAAATATTTTACTACATTAAATTTAAAAGGTGGAAAAAACTAACGTTGTAATCAAACTATCCCTCCAATACTCAATATTTTGCTTTATTATTTTAACTTTTCTTTAAAATATATACTTGTATATTTTTGAACCAAAATTTCATTGATTTTAAATTTGTTTAATCTTTCTTCTTTTTTTTACATTCACTGAAACTGATAGCGTGAAAACTTTTCCACATGAGATTCACGATTGCTTTTTTCCCTTCGAGGGGAATGAAAATTTCATGGGAACAAAAATTCCACTTGTTATTCACGATAGGGCTGAATGTTATTTTTGAATAGAAATATTATAAAAAAATATTGCTTTAAGAGTTTCGTCTCAAAAGTTGGATTTTAAAACTTAAACATTTTTAAAGAAATGTAATTTGTAAAATTAAAAATGTTTGCTGGGTTTTAATTTATACACTGGCAAACTGTTGGCAACGCACATAAAATAAACTAAAACAATAAAATTTTGTAATAAAGCAAATATTTATTATCTGAAATATTAATTTATGATTTTTTAAACAAACAATTTGTACATTTGACTGAATTTATTATAAAATTTAAAATAAAGGACTGAAAAATAGCAAACACGATGTCGACAAAAAAAAAATAACAAAAATAAGCAGAATTAAATTTTAAAACTATCATACAAAGTAATTTATAAGCTTTAGTCGATTGCTGAATCTGCATGAGCTAGTGGCATATCTCCATAAAACTTTGAAAAATACAACTTTTTAAAACTATACGGACAAATTAAATCACTGGTTATTTATTCTTGATTAAGTATGTATATGTACTCCTTTAATTCCCTGTGGAACATAGGGCCGATTAAGTAGCTATTAAATATCTCGGTGTATATTTATATATATCAGGTGGTAATGCCCCTAATAGCTTACCAATCTAGAGTAGTTTGGCTATGCGCAAATTTGATATAATGTCACCTCCTATTTCGGGTCATATTTACAAAAATCGTACTTTATATGAAATGAACTAGAACTTTGCAATGATGTTTCATGGTTATTGACGGCTATTAAATTTTTAAAACTTTTGCCAGAATCTTTTGAATTTGCAACAAATGTTCTACTTAAAATCCAGATTTTTTGAAAACCATAATTTAGAATCCCCCTACTCAAAATAGACTTTCTTTACCATAAAAACTTGCTAAGATTTTGTTTAACCATCGCAGAAAATTTAATATACTTGATATTTTATTGCGGTTATGCGACGTTCGTATTGTGCGATAATGCTAATTGACTTGGTACTCTCTTTCTGTCACAATTAAAGCAAAGGATAATTCAAAAATCAGCTTAAATATTGCATTAGCTTATTCATTTTAACTTGTAATTACAATTGCAAAGTAAATTTTAATTATTTGTGCAATAGTAACTTATCCCTTCAGCCTCTCTCTGGTGAGAATGGAGCCTGCTTCCCTCGCACCGATAGACTAGCTAACTGTTAAATTTGTATAATTGAAAATATTTTAATAGCATTACAAACAATATTTTCCAAAAATTCTAAAAAGATTATTTGACTAAATTAAAATTCCAAATATTTAAACTGTGTTCTAAAATATGACCATATTGTTTTATATATTGCCAACAAAAAAACTCTTACTAACCTTTTGCCTCCCAAAATGTCACAGTGATTTATGTTGAAGTTTGCCCAGCAAACAGACAAACTAAGAGTTAAATTAAAATATAAAAAACTGGGTGTGAAATATCATTCGAAAGAGTAAGTGTTCCGTTTTCTTTGAGGATAAAGTCTCAAGCTTAACAACCTTCGGTGGTGCTCAATACCGCAGCATGTTAAAAAGCTAATCAACGAAAAATGTGATCTCAAGAAGGATGGCAAACAGCGAAACTTTTATGGGACATTTTTGTGAACGTACATAGTATTTTAAGCGGCAGCCACTTCGACAGATTTACCGCTCCCCATTTTTTGTTAGGGAGCATACCCCAACTAAAAATGATATTCGAGAAGAAATTTCAATGGTTAATTAAAACGTCTTATTGTGAGAAGGTCAGAATAGAAAAATTTATAAAATTCCTCTTTCATTATGAGTCTGGCCATTTTCGAGAGCTTATCCTATTTAGGGTGCTTTATTTTTAGGTTAAGATTCAAATAAGAGATATTTGTATTAAATATTTATTTCAATATCTTTTGTCAGTTTTTGGTCCTTCATCTAAATTTTAACATAATAAGCGGTTTACATGGTCAGATAATCAGACACGCAGCTTGACGAAAGAACATATGGACCTCGCTTGAAATGATTCTACTACCCAGTAAAAAATGGAGCTTCCAACGAAGCAGGTTTGTAAGGGAGAAACATAAGAGTTGCGCTTACCATTGCGCATACGGAAGGCATGAATTTTATATGGCGAGTTCCCACTTTGAAGCAATACATTTTTGACACATGAAGCGCATTATTCAGCGCATAAAAAAATTGTTGGATGTAACGTTCAGCTTTACACACTGAATGTTTTGATACAGTTATTTTTTAGTATTCTCCCTTACAAACCTGCTTCGTAGTAAGGGAATGCCGTAGCACTTGAAATGTTATTTTTTTTTTTTATAAAAGTTGTTGAGAGTTTTTTCACTTACTTTACTGCATTTCTGTATGTCTTATTGCGTAGCGCATAATTCTGCGCTTATTTTTTTAAATGTACCATTAGTGCTTCGCAATATGATAAAATTTTTTATTGGGTAAAAAGTGTGTCTAGAATCGTGGTGCCTAAAAATATTTTGCAGCTTTATTGGTGGGAGGATCTAAAGTACAGTGAAACAAGAATTGTTTTGGCTGTAAAAATGTTTAATTATTTGGAATTTTTTTTTTTATTTGGTAAAATCGGACATTTTGCTGTTTTAAAATTTAAAAATTTCCATTACATCTTCCTCAACACCTTTGAGCTAAAATACAGGGATCTGTAAAATATGTTTATTGCTTAACGTTAATTTCGTTTTAAAACACATAGTACAACGCCTATGCGTGCATGTTTGGGGAGGTTTATGGCCAGGTTGCATCATCGGGCCATACTTCTTCCAAAATCAGGTTAGCAGTAAACGTAAATGGTGTTCACTATCGCGAGCTGATAACGGACTTCTTGTGGCCAGAAATTGAGGACATATGTCTGGACCATAAGAAGTTCCAAAAGAATGTGTCACACAGCCAACGACACAATGGCACTTTTGCGCGAGAAATTCAATGGCCATGTTAATTGGATGTCACGATCATGTGATTTGACAACGTTAGCCATCTTTCTTTGTGGATATTCAAAATAAAAAGTGTACGCAAATAAGCCAGGAACAATTCAAGAGCTAAAGGATTTGATAATTCCGCACATTAACGACATTGAACCTCAATTATGTCTCAGAGTCATTGAAAATATGGACTATCGGCTAGAGGTATGCCACCAAAGCCGTGGCGAGCATAGGGCCGATATTTTGTCTCATACATAATTGTTTTAGGATCCTTCTATAATAATAAAAAAATATTAAGATAATTCTCTGAAAACTTCTTGTTTTATCTACAATTAACATGGTGCGTTTGGAAGGACAACCCTGAATAATTAACCTTTAATTGCTTAACAATAAAATGAATTTAAGCAATATCGCAATTTGTAAAAAAAATTAGTAAGTGATCACAGCTAATCTCTTTTTGTATTTTGTTTACATACAAGATAACGCAAGATGTTTTTAATTGTAAATTTTCATAAGTTTTTTGATGTACATATATTCACAACAGCGTTGCCAAAACTTATTGAGGGTAAAATGCTATATTTTGTTAAAGAAAAACATGCAAAAAAAATTTTTTTATATGTACAAAATGGAAATATCTTCATTAAAGTAAGCGCCAAGTACATTTTTTATAATCTGCTGAATTTGTTCCTTCAGATTTCGCGACGTGGTGTCAAATTGCCTTTAACAAAGGTTGACAGATGATCGACAGGTGCAACTAAACTGTGCACAGCACATAAACTTAATATCGCCTCTGCTGAACGTTGTAATAAATTCTTTTAAAAGGATGGTTTTTAGTTTTGCCCGTAGCATTTTTGTGTGTTCTTGTTTCTGCATGTTGCTCCCGGCCACTAAATTTAAAAACATTATAATTTCCCGTGATTTCAAAAGATTGTTTTATCTGTTTCATTCACCCATGCTTTTAACCAGCCAATCTTTGTGAAACTTTTTTGAGTAGGTTTTACTAATTTTTTAAAATTTTTTCCTTTTTAATTTTTATTTCAGTTTAATTAATTTCACATTAATGAGCATTTGCATTGTTAAATTTTTTTAAGATCAATTCCAATGTTAGAATCTTTCGCATTTATAATATTTGTATTAAACAATAATGAAAAATATAAAAAATACCATAAGAACTAAAATATGCTAGAAATTTTTAAATAATGCTAGGAAATATGCTTGATGTTACCCTGCCTTTACACATGCAAGTAGTGGCATGCCACTGTTGTATACATATTATCAAAGAAAATTTGTTCGAAATAGTCGAATCTCATGCCATTAACTTTTGTGATTACACATGCCACTGCGAGTTCATTTTCAAAATGTCGTAGAAGCGTCAACTTGAGCAATTTTGTTTACTTCCCAAATTAAACAAGTTAGAGTGCTATATTCGGCTGTGCCGAATCTTTGATACCCTCCACCGGCAGTTCGAATGTTTAAAGAGTAATATCTGTATTATCTTAAACTGTGACGATTTTTTTATTAATTATGGTTTTAGGCGACTAAACTGTTTTCCGGTAGTAGAGTTTATATGGGGCCTAGGGTAAATTATAGACCGACCATCACGAAATTTCACAGCGTCAGTTCTAGTCCCTCAAAACTGTGACGTACCAATTTCTGTTATGATAGCATTATTAATTATGGTTTTAGGTGTACTAAACTGTTTTCCGGGGGTAGTGTTTATATGGGGCTAAGGGTAAATTATGGACGGATCTTCACGAAATTTTACAGCGCGATTTCCAGTCAAATAAAACAAATTTTTGCAAAATCTTATCTCATTCCGTGCCTTGTTCCAGCATTTATGTTATTTTTTTGTAACAAAATTATCAATTTTTTTAGGTGGTGGTTCCACATTTTGATTCATAGCTCTGGTCCTACTGAACCGATTTTGCTGGATTTCAATCCCAAACTGCTTAGGATAACTACAAGCAATTTGGCACCAAGTTTGTGCATTTCTTTTGAGTTGTTCGAAAGTGAGCGTGTTTTCAACAGACGGACAGACAGACGGACATGGCTAAATCGACTTAGAATTTCTCAAGGACCCAGAATATATATACTTTGTGGGGTCTGACATGAATAATAAAAAAGTTTCACACGGAATGACAAACTTAATATACCCTCTTCACAACTAATTGTGGTGGAGGGTATAAAAAAAGTACCAGAAAACAAAATAGAGTTACCGAGTTAATCATAATAGCAAATTTTTTTCATTTATTTATATTAGCATTATTTTAACGATATTAAAGCTCTATTATTAACAAACTTTCTTTTATTTATGCGCGTTTTTAAAAAATTAATCATAATAATTCTTTATTAAGTTAAAACTTCAATAACAATTTGACAACAATCCAGTAAATGTGAATTAAATTTTGAACAGGGTAACATTGCTTATCGTTTTGACATTTAGTGGCATGCAAGTGTCAAATTTCCACTCGCATGCAATTTTTGCTGCCACTGGAGCTGCCATTGCGAAAAATGTTAGTGTATTAGTAAAAAAGTGTGAGTGTATTGAGTTTTTCGAACTGGCAGTGGCATGTGTAAATGCCAGGTTAAATCAGGGTTTTTCATGCCAAATGACTTTAAAAAATGCTAGCTTTAGCATGAAAAATGCTAAATTGGCAACACTGATTCACAATTAAGTTACATAAGATATTATAACGCATAAAATTATATGATATGCGACTAGATAACGAATCTAAATAATACTCTTACTTGTTTTATTTAGCATTATTTTACTAAGGGCCATTATTACAACTTGAAGTTAGCTAAAGTTAAGATTAAATTGATAATAATGTGTTATCTGTCAAAAAGCGTCTGTTAACTGTCGGATAACAGCTAACGCCAAGTTATAAAAATGGCCCTAAGTGATATAATTAATATTAACGTTAAAGTCGTTTTTTGATTTCAATAGCTCTAAACTTTATATACATACATATGTGCTTAAAATTTTGTTAAGAAATAAAGTAACGTTTAATAACACAGTACAACAGCCAATCTGGGGGGTGAGAAATTCCAAGTCAGAGTGATGGTACTAGGTCAGTATAGTAAAACCCTCAAAGGGTTTGGCGTTCGTATGTGTCAGTTTTTTTTATGACATTTTAAATTTTTTCCTTATTTTGATTTTTTTTTTGTTTAACATAACTCGAGAACCACTTGTCCGATTTTGCAAAACAAACTCAAAAAAATTTAGAATTTCAATTTCTTTAATCGTTCATATAACGTTTTTCTTTATAATCAACAGTTTTGCCGGTAAAAATAAATTTGTGGAGAATTATAATTGATAAGTGCAAAAAAATGTTCAAGCATGGATGTATGCAGCAGATTTTATCACAAACCTGCACTGCAATTTTTGTGACTTTTTTTAAGCGATCGGTGAAAATCGTCGGACTTTTGTTTGTTATTTGAAAGAATACACCCACATTCAGTGATGCCAACAGTAGGGGATTTTTTAAATACCATAATAGCTAAGTTTTCATGTTTTTTCAATTTTTATTTTTTTCTAGGGATTTTTTTTTTTTTCGGAAAATTGCAACCGTAGGGAAAAGAGGACACAATTTTTTATTTTAGGGCATATTTATTTATTTATTTATTTAATCAATGGATATTATCCTTACTGACTAATAACAATATTGACTTAAAATGAATGAATAAAAATATGCATTTTAAAATATACTACAAATTTACAGAATATATGTAGTACATAAAAATTTACGAATAAAGAAAAACAATAAGAAAAATCAACAAATTGTGACATCGAAAAAGGATCGTAATTTTGTCTAAAAAAATTTAACAAAAAGCAGATTATAATGACGCGTATTGCGACAAGGTATATTAAATTTAGCAGACTCTACAGAAAATCACAACAAACATTACCATTAATAAGATTAACCATAAAAGAAACATTTAACATTGTACGACGACTTTTGAGCGATGGTAATTTTATTAATGCCAGTCTTCTAGCATAGGAAGGAAAGTTTGTCGAGTAACTCCAATGAAGATCACGTAAACAGAATAATAAAAATTGTTTTTGGACCGATTCAATACGAGAATTGTGAATGTTGTAAAATGGATCCCAAATGATTGACCCATATTCTAAGATTGGTCTAACGAGTGATACGTAAAGTTGCTTCGTTATGTATGGATCGGTGAATTTTTAACCCAGCGTTTAATAAAGCCAAGAACGCCTCGAGCTTTATTAACAGTTAATGTAATATGAGAAACAAAGTTTAATTTAGGATCCAGTAAGACTCCAATATCAAGAAACGAATCAACCAACTCCAGTTGATGATTACCAAAAGCATAATTAACAGCAATACAGTTATTTCTATAAATACGCATGCTTTTGCATTTCACAAGATTCAGCTCCATCATATTATGATTACACCATAAAAAGAAGTTATTAAGATCCGATTGAAGATAAAAATGATCCGAAAAAAGGGGAAATCCCCTACTGTTGGCATCACTGAATGTGGGAGTATTCTTTCAAGTAACAAACAAAAGTCCGACGATTTTCACCGATCGCTTAAAAAAGTCACACAAATTGCAGTGCAGGTTTGTGATAAAATCTGCTGCATACATCCAGGCTTGCACATTTTTTTTCACTTATCAATTATAATTCTCCACAAATTTATTTTTACCGGCAAAACTGTTGATTATAAAGAAAAACGTTATATGAACGGATTAAAGAAATTGAAATTCTAAATTTTTTTGAGTTTGTTTTAGCAAAATCGGACAAGTGGTTCTCGAGTTATGTTAAACAAAAAAACATCAAGATAAGGAAAAAATTTATAATGTCATAAAAAAAAACTGACACATACGAACGCCAAACCCTTTGAGGGTTTTACTATACTGACCTAGTACCATCACCCTGACTTGGAACTTCTCACCCCCCAGACAATAATCCCAAAAATGTTCCATAGTGTAATAAATATTAAACATTTAAAAAAAAATCTTTGTAAAACGAAAATTTCTGTTGATTAAAATTTGTATTTTGATTTTAATTTATTATACAAAATTTTTTGGGATTTATGTAGGGAAAAACATTTTTGGCGAGTGGAAAAAAATCGTCACCTTTTAGAAATGTGTGGGTACTTTTGACTTATGATCCAGCTAAAGACTACATAATTCTTCGAAATGCTCCAAAATCGTGCGAAATAACATTTTTATAATATTTCTACGGATTAAAGTAAATTCATAACTTTATGCAAACGCAACAAAAACTTTAAAAGACTTTAAAGATAATATTGTACGAATTATAATCGAGATTCGGAAATCAGACACTTCTTGTCAAAACTTTAACCTGCAATATCCGAGGCAGAAGAAAATGTTTGTTGGGCTATCTTTGCATTGACTATGAGTGTATGGCTGTAGTTATCGTTTTGAAAAACCAATTTGTGTATTAATGTCAATTGTTATCATTATAATGCGTGTTGAATTCAGTTTAGTTCACTTTAGCTGGCTGCATTTGAAGCTTTTAACAAGGCTTTATGTGCGTGACACAGTATTTTACGCATTTGCATTTGAATTAAAATTAGAAAATCCTTTTCGCGAAATAGCAACAATACAACCAACGTCAAACCAACACTAGCCACAACAAATATGTTTTCTTTTTTTTTTAGTTTTAGGAATTTTTTTTAACAAGCCAAATGTTTAGAAATTGCATGTACTATAGGGTGCCTTAAACGATTAGTACACTAACAAATTTAAACTTTAAAACATTTGAAATTTATGATCAAAGTGCAATATAAGTTTATATATTAAAGTTTAAAAAAGAGGAATAGGGGGAAGAATCAGCATGTTTATAAACAAGATTTATGCATGTTTAATCATGTACTTTTTAGGGGTATTAAGCAAACATGGAAATGTTGTAAGTTCTTTTTCTTGGTCAATATATTGTTTGGCTCTTGTTCTGTTTTTCAATTTAATTTAAATGTAATATTTAATAAAGGGTCATTCATTAAGTGCTTCCTAACTTTAAATTTAATAAGAACAAAGTATGTGAGAGATAACATCTAACTTTTTTATTTGTTTGAAAGCCCTACACATAAAGAAAAACTCTTGGGATAAATTAAGTTTATTTAACTTACTTTAAGTACGAGTCGTACTAAAAAATTCTAGTACGAGGAACACTAAAACGTACTTAAAACTTTCGAAAATCAATCATGGAATTTCTTAAGATAAGAACAAAACTCTTAAGCCAAGTAAAAAAAGATTAAACTTTTCGTTGAGAGTAAAATTACAAAGTGAGCGTTTTTTATCTCATTTAACTTATCAAAGTTTGGTAGATACACTTCAACAACACCACACAAGTAGCAAAAAAACGCTTGTTGTGTGTAGAAACAACAGAACAAGACGAAAACACATTATTTTCATGTTTTGAGATTGGTTAAATCTTAGTTTTACTTAAATTAATCTCATGTTTAGACTATTTTAAGTACGAAGTCGGTATTGAATATGGATAAGTTAAGTATTTCTCGATTGAAAATCCGAACTTGAATAAATTGAAGAAAATTCGTACTCACCGTAGCATTAAAACCGCTTCAGATTGATTTTAGTACGGATGGAGTGATTATTATTTTGAGTGTATCGATGACATTATGTATCGAATATAACATTGTGCAAATTTCCGTCAAAGCAAAATGTCCGAATTTTAATGATGCCGGCGCATAAATCAGGTCGAATTTGACAGAAGTCAAATCGCACAATTTACGAGGCCAGTTTGCATCACCTTCACGTTTGCTGGCAATGATCTAAAATCGCACGCGCAGAATGTCCAATGTGGCAAGTAGCACTGTATTTCGTTGGTGTCCATATCATTTAAAAACATATAAAAGAAGTAAGTTATTATAGACATTAAGCGCTCGCCGTTGAAGGTATTGGCCTTGCCAACGAAGTTCTCAATAAAATACGGACTGAAGACGCGGCCTGCCAAAATCCTCACCAAACAGTGACTTTTTTGGGATTAAGTGGACGATTTTTAATTTCTTTTGGATTTGTATTGTCCTAAATCTGGCAATTTATTTTTGTTTTCCTACATATTCCTTTAGAAAAGATCCTCATCACTAAAGGTTATTTTTTGATTTAGGTCTGCTAAAAAGTTCTCATGTGCACTTGTTGTCGGAAATCTGGAAAAACAAACTATAAAAAATCAGCCAAATCGACAGATTAAGCTTTAACAATATCGCCGGTATCCGCTGCCAATGTTCAAAGTCCTTATTCGAACACGCAATATTATAAAACACAAAATTTCCAATGGAATTTTCGCGAAATACAAAATTTTGTTTTTTTTTGAGAAGATGTATTTTAAAGCAAAATATCTACTGTTTGATGCCAGGGAGTTGAGGAAGAGTATTGCTGTGATTGTATTTCGTAGCATATAAAGATACAGCATCTTAACCCAAGTAGGCGTTGGGCTTTACCAACTGCATCCGCAGATATAGAACGAAAACATTTTTATGTAGTAAAATTATTAAAGCCCCCTCTTTTTTTTATTTTTATAAATTGTATCCTAAGCCGAAGCTTTTGTCCAAAAAATCCACTAAGGGTAAGAGTAAAAAAGATTTACTTGCGCACCTGCCGCTTTGGCCTCTTCTTCTCCTTGATCTTCTTATTCAACATTTTCCACTATTCCTTCTCAATCACCATTGTTCATTCCTTTCCTGGGCGGCAACTTCCGCTTTTTCATTCTATATATAGTTATTCTTCATTTCTGGGGAAGGAGTCCGTCCTTTCATTCTTCAGTCATTTATTCTTCGGCGGGTGCATTTGATCGCCGTTCTTGCTTCACTTGTCGTTATTTATTAATCATATTCAAGCCTTCGTAATTTAATCCACTTCTTTTTTACCCTTTAGAGTCTTTGCCCGTTATCATTAACTCTTCGTCCTCTTTCCGATATTCCTTCTCCCCTTCATCATCATCCACTTCGACAACCTCCAAAATTTAGCTTTAGTAAAATAAGTATTTCCTTCTGCAAAAAGTATTTTTTGTGAAATAAAAAAGCACTATTTTGCAAAAGCGGTAGGCTACTAAATCGCATGGTACAAGATAGGATCTCTGGCCAGATGCTATCTTATGAGACATATCAATTGTAAATTCTATCGAATCTTTGGTACTTGATTTCCCCAGAAGATGTAGCATCAGAAGGTAAAATAACCATAAGATTCTCCCTACATAACCCCGGCGTATGTAGGGTTATGTATTATAAAGAAACAAGTGCTGTATATACCTTGGCAGGGCAGGGTTAACCCTTAAATCACCCTCAAAAAAACTTACGCTAGTTTTTCACAAATATGCACACATATGCAATGTCTGTCAACTTTGCTGTGGCGCCATAGTTCGTTTGTAATCGAAGCTATGATTTACGTAATATTAATGATGTATATATCCCGTTGGTGATCAACAACAAACCATACAAAGCTAAAATAAGCACTCACTTTATAAAGCAAATATTACATGCAGTTCGCAACAATATCAAACATATTCACACTTGCCGACTGAAAATTTTGTCTCTAGTGCAAATTACATTGAAACTTGTGTGGAAAACCATACACGAGGGCTAGCTTACGTCAGTTCTGAATTATTAAGCTACCAAAAAATATGTTTTAATTAAAAAAATGTGTTTTTAGTACTCAATTAATATTGCTAACAAAGTCAAGAAGTTTCTTTAGTGTACCTCAAAACTGTTTTGTTTAACGTATAAAAATTATTCATTTTGTGTTGTTTTTCACACAAGGGTGACTTAAGGATTAAATTGGCAGGTCTCTCTTTCTGGGATTGGGCTGGTAAAAAATCCATATCTATAGATTTTGGGTCTTCATTCCTGACTTAATGAGTCATCTTCAGGATTCACGTGGTGGCTCTAATTTGTACCAAAAATTGCGGAATGGAAGATTTTAAAAATGTAAGCAGTAGAGGTCTGCTTTGAATAACTCACTCGTTTGCCTTTATTCAAAGTGCACAACATTTATTCAAATATAAAACATTCAAAAAGAAAAGAAGAGAGTAAGCCATATACAAAAATAAGAAAGAATGAAATGAATAAAAAACTTGTTTACTGTAAATTAATTTGAGAGTCATTCATAAAAAACAAAACATTGGAATGACCCGTTAGAGAGAGCAAGTTTACAAAAAACATTCGAATAATTTTTGAATAATTTAATGTGCATACATTTATTTGAATACATCGACGTAATATGTGTGTAAGCTTGTGGCTTCTTTTACTTATAAGAGTTAAGCTTACACATACATACATAATGTGTTGGTACAAATATTTTATATTCAAATTATATTTGAATATTTAACTCATTTGATTTGAGTTGACTGAATTGAATGAGTTTTTGCTTGTTTTGTCTTTGGTTATTCTTTCATTTGTTTCGTTATTATTGGGTGCTCGACACATTGTAGTTAAAAAACAAATGAGTGTGTTGAAATTGCTTTTTATTTATTCTTGCAGATCTCTAGTAAGCAGTTAGTTAGAGCTCACATTTCCATCTAGATGATGTTACCAATCAGCGGAAGTTGCTGACTGTATTTATGCAGTGAAGGATAGTGGAGCTTAGATACCTTAAGCTAACAAGAAAGCGGTGAGTTTAGTAGTTTCGGACGAAATCATTCACTTTAAATTTCCATCCATGTGTAAAGTGTGTAATGACACACTCGCACAGAAGGCACATTGTGACCATCCAATGATTTTGAATACTGTTGGGTGAGGCCGTCTAGGCAGGTACATTAATTGTTTATCTAAAAGTAAGTCAATATATTTTATTGTGGGTGTGATTGATTAAATATTATTCTAGATTATTGATTTTATGTAAGGTAAGTTCTATTAGGTCTCTATTGATTTCATATTAGGTTAGTTCTATTGAGTCTAATGCGTATTATACAATAAAAATTATAGTAGAATTTCCCATACAATGGAACGGATTTTTCCCAAGTTTAGACACTGGTGTACTATTGTTTCAACATAGGCAATAAATAACAAGCTTTTACACTACACAAGCAGTTTGATGACAACAAGATGTTTGCGTGCGTATTAAACATTTTTAATAGTTTTTTATTTTAATATTTGTCTATTTACCTGTTTGTCTGATTTATTTTGCTCAAGGGCTTTTTCGCCTGCACTTTTTTACTTCACGGAGAGCGGTACAAATTTTGAACTTTTAAAGAAAAAACAAGAGAAGTTTAAAAAGCAATAAGTCATCTAAAAAAATGTAAGTTTGGAGGATTTTTTTAAATATTTTTTTTTTTTTAAACCTAGATAAGGAGGAACGGAAACAGCCCTTTAGAATGCCTTTATAATCATAGCTAATTCTTTTTTTATCTTAACAAATAGCAACAGAACTACCTCAGCTTAATACTCCAATACATATTACTTTGTAATTATCCTACTGATGACTTTTAAAATGAAAATTACAAAGAAAATCTATGTGCATATTTATCGCTGTAAACATTTATACTCTGTTATAATGCTAAAAGCAACAAAATTTAATTTCATATTGCGCAAAAGAGAATTTTCCCCTACAACAACATTCAGTTAGGTCCGAGTTCCTATGATGAAGGAAAGTGTATTGAAATAATAAAAGGACTACATACTCAACCATGACCGTTAACCATACAAATTTACAAAAAGAAACATGATTTTTGCTAAGAACTTAACGTAGTAGAAAATTAGAATGTCCGTGTGCTGTGCATTTTAGGTTAAATTTTCTGTACTATTTTGTTGGTTTACCACCACCAATTAAAAAATGGGATAACCAACATGCAACGAATGCATCAATTTAACCCTTAAAATGGCTAAAGGGAATAACGGAAAGTGTATTTATCAAATATGAAAACACCGCGTCTTTTTTCACAAACCTATAACGTCAAACAATCTTAATAAACTAGCTGTCACTTCTTATTATGTTTATTAATTATGTGTCGATATAATTGAGCGCTATTTTCGTATCTGTCTTATTTTTAAAAGAATTTTAGAAGAAAAATCTATAATTTTAAGGAATTTTTTTATATGCAAACAATGTGAATTGGCCCTAAATTTTGCACGGGTATCTTTTCTTTTGACATAAAAAAATAAGTAAGTAAGAACAGATTCCATATAAGCTCCTTTTCAAAATTCGCTTTAGTTTATGTAAACGCTTAAAAATAACCGTGAAGATATTATAAAAACAAGGTCCAAATAACGGCATTCATATCGATCGAAATAACACTCACAATTTCAATGGCAGTCCAGGGTTTCTGACTTCCCGGACTTTTTCTATTCCAGGGAAAAAAAATCTCACTCCCGGGATTCTTTTAATAAAAAAATGATTTCGTTAACTGAGTTCAAGACAAAAGTTTTAACTTTTTTAAAAGAATATCCACCTATACAACAGTCCAAAATAATTTGCTTTATTAATTCCACAGAAAACCAAAACAAAACCAAATAAATTCCCAATAAAAGACTTTATCATTTTGCGAAGCAGTAATTATACATTTAAAAAAATAAGCGCACAATTATGCGCTACGCAATAAAACATACAGATATGCAGTAAAGTAAGTGAAAGAACTCTCAACAACTTTTATAAAAAAACAAGTAAGAGTGCTATATTCGGCTCTGCCGAATCTTATATACCTTTCAACATTGTGCGAGCAGAATACAGAGCAACTAAATAATTTTTACATATACATTAGGGTGGGTCGAAAATATTTTTTTTCTCTTATCGTCTTCTAATAGCGTAAAAATGTTGTATTTTTGTCTGCACTAGACCCCTGTAATATATTATTAATTTATTTTTAGTGTAACAGCCCGCGCATTGACCTTCAATTTTGTTAAATTTTGAATATAACAACAATAGCATTGTATTGCAGAAAAGCATATTACTGTATTTTATCGACTTGTAAGCAGGGTTACCGTTGGAAATTTTCGAAAAGGGTCACAAAAAGGGGATTTTCCAGAAAAAGGGGTCAAAAAAGGGTATTTCAATAAAAAAGGGTCAAGTTTTTTATAAGCAGTATAAGACCAAGTTTTTTTTATAAGCAAACAAAAAAATAATATTTCAGGTAGGAAGAGCTCAAAAAACTTAATTTTTTTATGGAATGCTCTGTC
Organism: Pollenia angustigena; assembly: GCA_930367215.1. NCBI lineage: Eukaryota > Metazoa > Arthropoda > Insecta > Diptera > Polleniidae > Pollenia > Pollenia angustigena. Next base: position 289,147,740 of record OV884056.1, read on the forward strand.
CTGTTTTTAACACCTGACAAAAAGTTTATTCTTTATCATTATAGCTAATTTTTTATGTAATGTACCGATTTAGTGATGTCAAATAAATTTTAGTGTTTGTTTTTAATTTTGCAATCATTCGCGAATTGTAACCATTTTCTCGATTAAAGCGATTTTTTCCTGTAAGTGTCAGATTTTTTAAAGATTTTACGATTTTTAATAAATATTAGACTTTGCTATCATACCGCTGTTACCAAATATTTGGGAATTTCCGCTAATTTAGCAATTTTTACCTCTTGTTTTCATGACTGTTAGGGCACTCTTAACACTGTCGATTCAAAAGGGGGCGAAAAGTTCAATACCTTTTGCCATTATTAAGGGCGAATTTTTTTGAATAAAACATGCTACTCTTTAAGAGAGCAAAACACCAAATTGCTTTTTTTAATAAAAGGACAAATTTTTGTTTTGAAAAGAAACCATCGTAAAAAATAACAAATATATTTATGAGTTATGTTGGCTTTTAGGGAAATTGTACTATCAAAAATCAAGGAGAAGAAAGCATGGAATTGTAAGTTTATACTTTGAGTCTGTTCCATATCAAGCAATGCTTATTTCGAAAACATTTGTAAAGCACTTCTGTTCCGCAGTGTTGACAAAAAACAAAATGTGAGAGCTATTTCAAAAAAAGGGTCACAAAGTGTCACAAAATATGTGATAATGATACAAAAGTATAATTTAAAAAAAGGGTCATAAAAGGTATCAACACCGTCAAAAAAGGGTCAAATTGATACTTTAGTATCACAACGGTAACGCTGCTTGTAAGTTCGTGAAAATAGTATCAGAAGCATCCATAACTCTTTGCAATAAAAAATTAAGAGAAGGTTTAACATAGACGAAACTTAAATCAAGACGATAGATGCCTAGATTTTACAGTAAACAAGATTTTGTGACCAAAAAATGATTTTATTGTTTTCTGTTGTATACGAACCAAAGTTTTATTTTTTTCAAGTTAAATTCAAAATAGTTTCAGTTTTAATTAATAATAATTGATAGTAAATAAAAAATTTAAATTTAAAAAATTTACTTTTCTTACATATTCTTAATTTTTAGGAGCTCTTGCGCGGGCTGAAGATGTGACTTTTTTTTACTTTTTTTTTTGCAGTTTTTATTTGTTTTGACGTAAGACAAAAAAATATTGCTATTAGAACATGATTCGAGAACTTTTATTTTTTCTCATACATCAGTGACCCAGCCTAATATACATACATATTTACAATACTTAAAACTTCATTAAAAATTAAATTTAAAAAGCGAAAACTGGTAAATATTTATTTTAAAATCGTTTTTAGAACATAAAAATATTTAAAAAAAAAATCCTTTTTAAAAACCAAGATTCGAACCAGGGAACTCACATTTTCTAACTTAACACACCCCCTTGAAAACTGAATCATGAAGGAACGTTGTTTAAATATCATTAACATGAAATATGGACCGTTTACTGTTCACAACTCAACCAACATTGAACCGGATTTGAACTTCGCTTTCCATAAGGACCCAGAATATATATACTTTATAAGGTGTAGGATAAATATTGTAGAAATTACAAACGGAATGACAAAGTTATAAATACCCTTTTACCTTCGGTGAAGGGTATAAAAAACAAACTTAATTATAAAAAAAGAGTAATTTTTGGATTTCAGTATTTTGGTCATAACTCAGTTATTTCTTAACCGATTTGACAGATTTATATACCGACGTGTTCAAGAAATTTGCCAGTTATTTTAGTTATAAAGCTTGGATTCAAGAAGATTTATGGTTCCCGGAAATGGGTATTTTTAAAAAAAAAAAATTAATATTTTGGTAATAACTTTTCGTATCTGAACCTATTTTCCCGAGTTTTTCAGCAAATATTTTCTACTAAAAATCTGATATTTTGATCTCTAAGGCGTAACCATAGGTAATGGGTGCGTTCGTAAATGCATCACTGCGCTGCATCAGTGATTTCAAATGGTTATATATTTATCAGTGAAGTAAATACGGACCAAAAAATGTGAAATACTCCACAAAATTAAAAGTCATACAATAAAAAAAATGAAAATTATTCTTCACAGAAAAAATTATTTTTCCAATTCAAACAAAAAATTTGTAGAATCAAACAATTTTTTGTCTAAAATCGGTCCTACAAACAAATTCGCATATTCAAACAATTTATTTGCATTTTGTTTATTGAAAAAAACGCCGATTTTTTCAAACAAATAATTTTACAGAATCAAACAAAAAGTTTACTGAAATTCATATAAATTTCAAACAAATAATTTTGCTGAATCAAACAAAAAAGTTTTGGCACAAGCAATGACGCGCACACAAGCAAGCACTGTTGGCGAAGATGAAGCAGAGCAGAGCGGCCGGCTGGCTTTGAGACACATTTTTTTGTTGGAATAATTTTTGAACGAAGTCATATTTATACTCACAGTGTTTTTCTTCATCACTCACTGTTGCTTTATCCTTTCCTTTGCTAATGAAGAAGAAATGTAACCAAAAACGGCGGCAGACCGACTCGATATGTTTTCCGCCATCATTCTATTTTTGTATTTGATGTATTTAAACAAACTATTTGAAAAAATTGAATACGGGATTTTGTTTTTTTTTTTACCAACTTTGAAACCAACCAAAAATTTATTTTGTTTCTTATAATGTGTTTTTTCTGTTGTTTAAAAAAAATGAAACGTTTTTTTTACCTGCTATTGTTTTTGTTGTTTTTTTTACTACAAACCTCGTCACGCTATTTTATCATTTTTCTTATTGCTGTACTTTTTTAAAGCGTCCAAAAATAGACTGCATGTGTTTTTTGTTGTAGTTCTTATATTTCACATAAAGAAGTGTTGCTTACAATCAATAAAAAAATGCAAAAAGACGACAACATTAAAGAGCGTTAAATATTTCATACAAAATTATGAAAACTTCAAACCAATAGCGCGCTTATTAAATTTTTGAAGAGTTGTCCACATTTTTGTTGGTTAAATAAAAATCAAACAATAATATTGATTGAATCAGTAAAAAAAATTTGTAGAAAAAAAAAAATTTTTCAAACAAGCGTTTGTTTGAAAATAATTTGGCAATAATTTTTTCTGTGTTATATCGCCATTAAAAAAAGTTTGCTTTTCTGATGCAGCGCAGTGATGCATTTACGAACGCACCCCATATTACAGTCAAAAAATTCAGGTTTTTATACAATTTTTGATATTTTTTGTATCGGAGGTACCACGCCCACTTCTGCAATCCCTCTCACATTTTGTGCGATGGTGTGTATTTATAACCTAAATATTTGTACCTAATTTGGAAACTTTGGCTCTTGCCGTTCTCCAGATATACAGAAAAAAGTAATAAAAATACAACAACAAGGTATTTTCGGAAAAAAATTAGAGGTAGTCGTGGTTTTTTGGTCATATCTCAGCCATTTGTGGACCGATCTTGCTGAATTTCAATACCAAGAAATGGAAGACTATATGTGACATAAATGTAAAACAACCTGGTCGCTATCATGTCTGAAGTCTCCGGAAAACACATATCAAACGTAAGACGAACAGGCGGACGGACAGACGGACATCGTTAAATCAACTTCTCTCCTCATAAGGGCCCAGAATATATATACTTTATAGGGTCTAAGATCAATATTATAGAAATTTCAAACGGAATGACAAACTTATATATACCCTTTTCCACCTGTGGTGAAGGTTATAAAAATAAAATGTCAAGTGCCACGGCATTCTCTTACTACGAAGCAGGTTTGTACGGGAGAATACTTAAAAATGACTGTATAAAAACATTCAGTGTGTAAAACTGTTCGTTTCATCCAACAATTTTTATATGCGCTAAATAATGCGCTTTATGTGTCAAAAATGTATTGCTTCAAAGTGGGAACTCGACATATAAAATTCTAGCCTTCCGTAAGCGCAATGGTAAGCAAAACTTTTGTGTTTTTCCCTTACAAACCTGCTTCGTTGAAAGCTCCATTTTTTATTGAGTTGTTACATTCATATGTTCATAAAACTTATTAATATTAAGATGTAATTACAAATAGCAACTTGGTAAAATTAATTTTCTTTTAAGCAAAAAATTTTCAGTATTATTAAAGCATATAAAAGCTCATCAGTGATTTTATTTCTAATCCTTGTTGATATGTACATTTCCTGTTACCCAGTGTTGCCAAAACTTGGTGACCAAAAATGGCTAAATTTACGGAAAAAATGGCTAAAAATGGGCTAAAAAATGGCTTAAAGCTTTTTTAAATAAAAACACATTAAAATTCAATAACAAAACAGAAATAATTAGTTTAAAGTTGTTTGCGATAAAATTGTGAGCTAAGATCAATTTGTTAAATAAGAATAAACGTTAATTAATATTCAACATTTCTCATTTTTCGAATTTATTCTATGAGCTAAATTTCAGTTATGTATTTTATAAAGCTTTTTTGTAATAGTTCTATTCCTTCAATTTATAAAATACATAACTGAAATATAGCTCATAGAATAAATTCGAAAAATGAGAAATGTTGAATATAATATAAAAGTAACCTTCGGAAGGAAATAATTCCCAGTTTCTATTTGTTAATTAATAATAAAATAAATTAATATTAAAAAATTAAATCATCGAAAAATTCAATGTCGTTATTGTTCATCTCATAGGAATCACTCATTAGTTTCAAATAATCATAAGTTTTAAATAATTTAAAAGTAAATCATAATCACGACAACAGATCTACAATAAAAAACAAGTAGGAAGCAGTAGTTGGTTAAACCCGACTTTATGATACCCTACACCACATTAGAACCTTTGTACCAAATTTTATCAAATAATCTCTAAACTGCGAACTGTACTTTGCCCACAAGGTTTACTTGGACAGCCAGCCTGACAAACATCGTTAATTCGACTCAGAAAATGATTCTGAGTCAATCGGTATACATAAAGGTGGGCTAAGGACCAATATTTTAAGGTGTTACAGACATCAGCACAAACGCATAGTACCCTCCCCACTATTGTGGTGGTGGTATAAATATTGTATTGTTATGGTAAAAATCATAATCACGACAACATTTACCCAACCTTTTGAGTCCAGATCTACAATAAAAAACAAGTAGGAAGGAGTAGTTGGTTAAACCCGACTTTATGATACCCTACACCACATTAGAACCTTTGTACCAAATTTTATCAAATAATCTCTTAACTGCGAACTTTACTTTGCCCACAAGGGAAATATTTACCTAATTGATAAAATCGAATTAACGGTTGCTTAATGTAACCTAATTCTCAAATTACTTTTAACGATGTTTACTTGGCTAAACACCCTCTCTACTTCAGCATTAGACCATGGAAGTGAGAGCAACTTTATAGTCAATTCTGAAATTTCTAAAAAAAATTCTGTTACCGCCTGCATCCCTTTATTGTAATACTTGCAACCAGAAAGAAACAGCGATGTTTGTTTTGATCGATTTTATAAATTTAATAGTGGAATACTGTTCCTTTATTTTGAAAGATGTTTCAGCGTCATAGTTTATAGCGATTTTCAACATTTGTAAAAGTTGTGATTTAAATTAAAGGCGTTTAATTTGTTCAAAATGTTTATTTTACTTTTATAAATTTTTATAATAAAATAAAAATTATTCTTTTAAAAGAAAAACGGCAAAAAAATTTTATGGCTAAACAAGTTGAAAAATGGCTAATGGCTAAACTCATTTTTTTATGGCTAAACAGGGTGAAAAATGGCTAAATCTAACCACTAATTGGCTAAATTGGCAACACTGCTGCTACCGAAAACGTGCTCTTGCTTTCTACAGACGTGATTTTTAATTTTTGGCCTGACTTCATAGACGTCAAATTAATTTTTTAAGATATTTTCAGGCTTTTATATTTTCTTCACATTTATTTTCTTAGAATTTGTAGATGGTTCGTCATCTGGTGTTGGTGATGGTGTGTCGTGTACATTTTCATTTCATTCTACTTCAATAAGCTTTATAGACATTTCATCAGCAATTAAAAGTACTGTTGGTTTGTTGGCGTAGGCAAAATAGTCCGATTTTCAGGTAGTTTTTAATATTTTAGTAAAGTATATACATATTTTTATTGCTCGTTTTTGATTTTAACGATGCCAACAAATAAATCTAAAAAAATTTAATTGGAAATTTCCGAAAGTTCCCGGGATTTATTTAAAAAAAAAAATGTCCCGGAATTCCCGGGAATTCTTTCCCGTGTAGAAACTCTATGGCAGCCTCAAACGATATAGAATTCCAAAATTGACTGACGAATTACAATCGAGGTGATATTAAACGACTTTTTATTAACATCTTTCAGATAAAAAAATATCACAGAAATCAAATATAACAAATATAACAACTGTGATTTTTAGTTGAACTGTAGATTTTTAATTTTGAATATTTTCATTAGATTATTTTACTGAAGGAAGGAATTTTACAATATAAAAATAATTAAAATTTATTGATAATTTTTATTCTTGGCAGTTCAACTAAAAATCAAACAAAAAAAAAAATAAAATAAAATAATATTTGGGTTATTCACAAGGTGTGCCATCAAGTCATATCGTCATAATGTCCTAGTTAATATTTTACAATGGTTTAAAAAAAATATTGTTGTGTTTGAAACAAAATAAAAAATTTAATGCTGTGTTCATTATTTCGTCGTAACTGTACATTAGAAATCTAAATTATAAGCGCTTGCCTACAGCAGTCATATGTATTTCTTTTAATTATTTTAAGACGTATGACTTTACAACTTTATGACTACCTTGTGAATAGCCCAATTGTATCAAATGTATGATCATATGTTTTATCGAATGAAGTATTTGTCTATATGTGTTTCCTCAGATATAGAAGAAGCCTTCAACTGTTTTAAATCCGAATCGATCATTTGCACTATGAGATCCATAGATATTTAAAGCAGATCATTTAAGGCTGGACAAATTATAAAATCACAAGTTATTGAGCCGATCCGTTTCCGAATTGGTACCCTTCTCCACGAGATATGAAACTTTGAAAATTTATACTTCAAGAATAATTTAGGTTTACATGGCAGCTCCAAATATTGGGAAAGTATTTAATAGGAATTACACAAATTTTATCAACGGATGTCTGCAGGCTTAATGGATTTTTTAGCCGCCGTACACGCAGCGATAAAATATGTTTTCAAACGATGCCGGCTAGCTTAACTATTTTCTATAAAAACATTGTCAAAGAAGCACATTCGAAGAAATGTTAAAATTATAAAAGTATTATGGCTACTTTATCCAAAGTATTGTCTCCTGCAATCATATTGCGGTTAAGTAACTCCTCCACCAGAAAACCACAACCGTATAATGATTGCTTATGCTGATGATTTCGAGCCCAAGCCGCGGAAATAACGCGACATCGTTTTAAATTTTCGTTTTTTTTAATAAATGACTCTTTAAGCAACACTTGCATCATCTTCTAAAATGTCATGGTCATATAAGATACCGTTACGATTTTATAGCCATAACAATTTTATCGTAAGCTAAAAATTTATATGAATTAAAAGAAAAAAAACTCTCTCCTGTAAAATTTTATTTTTGGCGCTTACGTTATTTTTGCGGTTAGGGCTCGATAAATCAAAGTGAACATGTATTGATTATATGAACCATTAAATGGTTGTTATGGACTTAAAAGGAACTAGTTCAACCAAAATATAGTTGTAACCAGTGTTCGAAAATAAACACTAAATAATGCTCCTTAGTGTTCGGCTTGGTAGATTTGTGGAAAACACAAACGCTTAGTGTTTTTGGAGAAAAAAAAAAAAAAAAAAAAAAAAACGTTTCCCTGTTAGTCATCTTTGGAACACAAAAATAATACTGTTAATACAAAAGATGAGAACATTTAATTCCGTTCGGTTTTTTTTTAATCCACAAACTTCATTGTTTTCGGTTCGGCTCATTAATGTTCGACCCTTTTGGCTGGTAAAAGAACCAAAAATTTTTTACAAGAACAAAATGCACATACGAACAAAAACAAAAAGCCAGCAAAATAATTTTACACAAACAAAACATATACACAATACACACACAAGCTGTTCGTGGTGCAGTCGTTGCTAAAATGTTTTGTTTGTTTCTTTCTCAATGTAAAAAAGATACATTACAGATCATTAAAATTTAATGTTTGTCTACAGCAGTGATAGCCACTCCATAGCCTCGCGAGGCAGTCAATAATCGTATTTTTCACACAGACGCGGTCGGCAATTCACATGTATACAACTTTGTTTCAAAACATCCCTGAAGGAAACCTGGGTGCAAGTGTCTCCAAGACACCAGTTTTGTCGACTATATTGGTCACGTTGTTAACGAAGTGTCTACACTACATTACATTTGCCACTATATTTGGCTTTAATACGAAAAAGATTTTATCAATAACAACTGACAGGTACAATTCCTATAAAAGCTGAAGAAATAATAAAAAAAGATTGTTATTATTTCGTATTCTTACAAAAAATGTAGACTATTTTTACTAAAATGTACTAGCGATTCTCTGGTTCCAATGTCTACATATGTTTCCATAGGAACTACCTAGTCAGTAGTACCAACGTCAGTTGTAGATTTCCAATGACACGCACATGTTAAATGTCTATTGTAAATAACATTGCCTGGGGTATAATAAGTCACTAGTACTGTTGACTATGTCAATAGTGAATCAATACAGATTCACTAGTGACATTTCCTGCTGGGATCAGACTATCATCAGTCACTGCGACCGCACACAAGCACATAATATCTTTGTGTGCGTGCGTTCTGGGCTTGGTTATCACTGGTCTACAGTTTCACTACAATTGATATTTTTTTTTAACGAACAACAGAACACTATATAATTTATGGCTCTTTCTTGAAAATTGTTGCGAACGGCATTAAGGGTTGTGTTCGTCTACACAAACACTTAAACAAAAATAAATATCGTTCTTGGGTGTGTGAGCCGAACGCTTAATAATGTACTGTTTATTTTCGAACACTGATTGTTGCTAAAAAAGCCATATTACACTGAAAAAATTTTCTTCACAGATCCAATGAAATTTACATTGAAATTCAACCTATGTAACCCTTCATTGGATTAATGAAATGTTCCATAAAATCAATGAAAATTTTGCATTAGTTTAATGACAAACGTTTATTTTATCCATTTTTTTAATGAGGTTGAGGTTGAATTTTAATGTAAATTTCATTGGATCTGTGAAGAAAATTTGTTCAGTGTATGATGGTTGTTGCTAAAATAGTATGATTAAAAAATCTTACAATTTTTGAATTGAACCACACTAAATGCGTTGTCCATGATCGTATCGCCCCATACAATTTCTCTGGGTGTACAAACTAATATTCTGACTAAAAATGAGTAGAGAAATATATTTAAGGCCTTTGAACGTATCTAGATTTTTTTCTTAAAGCTGCTTTTTATAACTTCAAATCCTCTTACAAATTCTTTTGTGCGTATACAAAGTAAGTTTTCAAGGTTTAACAAAAGTTTGAACACTTGGTGTAATTTAAGCCCAACCTAACCTAAAAGTCTTTTTTTAATAGAAAGTTTTATCGTTATTCTGATTACCTTCCCTGCGGAAAATTTATGTCAATTATTCCAATATACTGGTCCTGGGCCGTGTGAAAATAGAAAAAGTTAAATAAGAAAGAACTCAAGAACTCAGTGAAAAGATTATTTAACTGTTAAATGAAGAGCAAAAAGGTGTCACCGGGGTGTGACACATTTTTTTGGGACTTTTTAAAATGTAGTTCTTAAATTTAGTTCAAGGACTTGTTTTATTGAAATTATACTCAATTGTATTGAAGTAATACTACATTTTAGTAAATAACACTAAACACTTTCATTGAGAATATATGTTAATGATGTCAATTTACCCCCTCCAATGTCAACCACATGTAAAAGTGGTAGGTCTTATTCATATAAAGTGTTGGAATTAGAAACGGTCTCTACCACCAAAGACCTATCACGGGACTACTTTGGTGTCAGTTTGCTTTCCTCTAAGGTTATGACTATCTTAAAAACAAATCTTTAGGAAGTTAATTAAATCAATAAGAGACAACATGTTATTATGGAAAATAAGGAAAGATGTTCTAAAATGAAAGGCAGGTTATAAAATATTAGAAAATATTTTTCGAAACTTTTATTAGAGATACGCATACGAAAGATCTTAACCTATCTACATTGCTGTTCTCCATGGAGTTATGAGAAAAAATGCATTTTTGATTCAGCAGATCTCCAATAGATCGCGGCCAATCGTATCTGTTGTTAGGGTAGATTAGGGAATGGGATTAGAATGGGAGGAACAGAATAGATTGAAGAGTATCACGGACGTTATGGCTTGTGCCTACGAAAACCGATCCTAATTCACTACTAGGCAGGAACCGGGCCACGGGCTACTGCACGATAGGCAGGATGGCACTAGGATCCGACTCGTCGGTTTTATGTTGGTTGTGCGAGGTCACCGAGAAGATCGAGGCTGTTTAGCATATTCTGTGTTACTGTCCTAGACTACAGAACAGAAGGCTGTGCATTAACTTCATTGGTGATTAAGGGAATGTCTCAAGCATCTGACGGGGTTCGTAACGGGCATGACCTTGTTGTATAACAAGCAACTACCCAGTAAAAAATGGAGCTTCCAACGAAACAGGTTTGTAAGGGAGAAACATGAACTTTTCGCTTACCATTGCGCCTACGGAAGACATGAATTTTATATGGCGAGTTCCCACTTTGAAGCAATACATTTTTGGCACATAAAGCGCATTATTCGGCGCATATAAAAATTGTTGGATGAAACGATAAGCCTTACACACTGAAAGTAACAATACAGTTATTTTTTAGTATTCTCCCTTACTAACCTGCTTCGTAGTAAGGGAATGCCGTAGCACTTGAAATGTTATTTTTTTTTATAAAAGTTGTTGAGAGTTCTTTCACTTACTTAACTGCATTTTTGTATGTCTTATTGCGTAGCGCATAATTGTGCGCTTACTTTTTTAAATGTACCATTAGTGCTTCGCAAAATGATAAAATTTTTTATTTGGTAAGGACTGGTCGTATGTAAGACAATGTTGCTTTCCTTTTTCCGATATTAACTTCCGCTTTTTCTTTTCTTCTCTTTTTTTTATTCTTAATCAACTTTTATTACCTCTGGATGAGACCAGTATGGTCCATCGCGGCTTGGCAGCAGCTTTTCTACCTAACTTAACATGATGGCAGGGTAATTTATTTATCCAAGATCCAAGATTACCACCTCTAGTAGGCAAAGAGTACACTGAAAGAAAAATGCTTCATATATTTAATGAATCATTTTCATAAAAAAGTTTTCCTTGGGTAAATGAAAATTTTCATTGTCTAAATGGAATTTCATAGGTTTGGTGAAGTATTTTCGTTAAAATCGCTTCATTAGATTTCGTAATTACGTTAAAAATTTTCATTGGATATATTAAAACTTAAGGTTGTCCAAGTTAAACAAAAAATTTTAATTGGGAACTTAAAAAAACAATATACAAACATAACTATATTCATAAATTAATACAAAATTATAGTTTCCTTAAAAAAATGTTTAATTGTTATTTAAAAAATGTAAGATTTAATAACTTCATACATCTAATGTTACATGTATGCCATTAAATTTATGAAATCAAAAATTTTTTTTATAAAAGCAACATATTTCAATAATTGCCTTCATAAATTTAAATTTTCATTATGACAATAAAAATGTCATTATAGTAATGAAACAAAAACTTTTAATCCACTTTCAATCAACGTTGTTATTGTTTTTATGGATAATTTAATCTCATATTTACGGTCTTAACCCTCTGCGACTGACACCAACAAACACAAAAGAGTATTTTGTACCGTTAGTTTCCAAACATCTACTCTCGGGTTCTCTGTACCTTTTTATTGTGTACTCATGCGTATGTTATTATGTTTAGATCTATTGATGTAATCACACGTGCCAGTGCAAGCAAAAAAGTGTCTGAGAGTCAACCACATCAATATTAAAGTAGGTGTCTGAGAGACAATCACATCAATATTTTTGTTATATTTGCATAGTGTCTGCTGGACAACATGTCAGTAAAATATTATATTTTCTTAGTGTCTGTCAAACAACACGTCTGCAAAATTGTTTTTTTTTTTTTTTTGGTTATGTTGTTATGGAGCATTCCAACACATCTCAAGATCCACACGTCGTTAAGTGCAAATCAGCCAAATCTAAAATTTTGCTATATATATCATGAAATGAAATATTTTTTGTTTAAGTTATGGACTTTGATGTGCCAATTGAAATGTTTATGAATTTTTTTTAACCACAGAATTTAATTTTTTTTGTTACCAAATGATAAATTTAAATCTAAGTAATTAAAAATAAAAAGCATTTGTTCAAAAAAAATTATTTTTGAATTTTTTTTTTCTGTTCTAGTTTCGGTCTAAGTTTTTTACTGAAAATTTATGCCATGCCGATAAATAACATTCAACACGAATTTTCGCTTTGAATTAGAAAAATAACTATATAAATAATAACTTATACTCATAAACAATAAACAAAAATGGTTTTATTAGGTTTACAAAACGGAACTTGGAAAATATTAGCCACGGAAATGGTGTCTGGCAGTCTACCACGTCATTGGAATTGTGATAACTGTATCACGTCAGTCGCAGAGGGTTAATTGAGAAAAAAACATAGTTTTTTTATACAAAAACTACACTGCCCCGGTAGACTAGCTGGTAGTGAGCTAGTCTATCAGCACCGAGGTTACATGTTCGAATCCCACCAGAGACAGAAAAAAAATAAAAAATAAAATAAAGTAAAATAAAATAAGAAAAAAGAAAAAAAAATAAATAAAAAAAAAAATAAAAAAAAAAAAAATTTTACTTTATTGAAAGTATTCATCCAATGAATAATATTCATGGATCTAATGTAATGTTTCATTAAGTCCTTTTAATAAAACAGGTTTCATTGATCCAACGAAGCGCTGCATAGGTTCCTTTATAATGCAATTTTTCATGGGATTAATGTCAAAATTCGATAGTATTGCGAAGAAATTTCTTTCAGTGTAATTGCACATATTTAAAAACATTTATATATTGTTCTTCATACACTGAAAGAAAAATGCTTCATATATTTAATGAATCATTTTCATAAAAAAATTTACCTTGGGTAAATGAAAATTTTCATTGTCTAAATGGAATTTCATAGTTATAATGAAATATTTTCCTTAACATCGCTTCATTGGATTTCGTAATTACGTTAAAAATTTTCATTGGATATATGAAAACTTAAGTTTGTGCAAGTTAAACAAAAAATTTTAATTGGGAACATAAAAAAAAACAATATACAACCATAACTTTATTCATAAATTAATACAAAATTATAGTTTCCTTAAAAAATGTTTAATTGTTAATTAAAAAATGTACGATTTAATAATTTCATACATCTAATGTTACATGTATGCCATTAAATTTATGAAATCAAAAATTTCTTTTATAAAAGCAACATATTTCAATAATTGCCTTCATAAATTTAAATCTTCATTATGACAATAAAAATGTCATTAAAGTAATGAAACAAAAACTTTCAATCCAATTTCAATCAACGTTGTTATTGTTATTATTGACAATTTAATCTCATATTTACGCTCTTAATTGAGTAAAAAACATAGTTTTTTTTGTCGAAGAACTTCACTGCCCCGGTAGACTAGCTGGTAGTGAGCTAGTCTATCAGCACCGAGGTAGCGCGATCGAATCCCGCCAGAGACAGAAAAAAAAAAAATAAAATAAAGTAAAATAAACTAAGAAAAAAAAAAAAAATAATTGTATGAAAGTATTCATACAACGAATAATATTCATAGATCTAGTGTAATGTTTCCTTAAATCCTTTTAATGAAACAGGTTTCATTGGTCCAACGAAGCGCTGCTTAGGTTTCTTTTTAATGCAATTTTTCATGGGATTAATGTCAAAATTCATTGGTATTGCGAAGAAAATTCTTTCAGTGTATAGTAAATGGGTCTTTTAATACACATTTTAGGGTTAAGAACAAGCAATTGAAAATCGTGAAATAAAAAAATCCTCCACAACGACTGCCCTATTTCGATTTACACCGTCAAGACCATTGAAGAAATCTGAGCATACTAATGAAATACTGCCCATTTTAAATGAAATTTTTGCAAGAAAAGGTGCCAAATTCCTCAGCTCCCCAAAGGCTTTTATTAAAAATTTATATCTTCCATACAAGTGTAGTTATGTCGAAGATTTCCCACGAATACTTTTACATGTTTAGCAAATGAAATGCAAAAGGAAATGATCGTATACAGTGTAACACAGCTTGGTTTTAATATTAAACACTTTTTTTATTTGCAATCGTTTGTGCTTGAAAGCAACAGAAGGGAAAAACTGAAAAAACAAAATCGTGTCATATACAATGTACTTGTTTCATTTATTAGTGTTTTTGCATTTCATGCATGTTACTTCACACAAAGTCTTTTCTATGCCAGAGCCGGACCGAAGTGTACAGAATTTTTAATATGTGGTTTTGTATACCTGGTCAAGCCAAAACATCTAATCATGTTGGAAATAATCTTCATACACTTGTTTTTACATGTTCAGAGAAGGGCACATTCATACACATTTACAGCGAGTTCCTGAACTGGACACATTGGATAGTTTTGCGTTACAAGTAGTTATTAGTGAATGTTTATAATGTTTCACTAATGAAAAATTATATAAATTACACATAAAATACATGGGGTAATTAGAATTGAAAAAAAAATGGTAAAAAGATTTTTCTACTGTTGTTGTTGTTGTTGTTTTTTGCAGTAATGTAAAGTAAAACAGGATACTTATAACAATTGTAGGTAGTTCTGGCAAATACTGGTTGTGACATGTCACACTTTAACAGGAATTTTGTAACAAATACAAGTGGAAGTTAGTAAATTGAAAAGAAGTAAAGTTGGGGTTAGGTTAATTAATATTTAAACTTATTTTTTATGATTTCTAAACAAATAAAATTGCTATAATTATTTAATTAATTGTTTTTATAACGCGAGCTTAATCATTTACTTTTATTTTTAGTAACTAATTTAAGTTTAAATCTTAAAAATAAAAAATAAATTTTAATTGAGTTAATCTAAAATTGTGGGGTAGTTGTATTAGAGGGCCTTAGAAATGGACTATTTCCACTATTTTTATAAAAATTCTCAAATGCTAGCCTTATTATCCCCAAAAATCCCCAGTAAAAAAAGGGGTTTTCCCCACAAAAATTCCCCGCGGATTTTCATGAAATTTTACCCAAATTCCAAAAAAAAAATTCTCTATTTGGGGCTAAATACCCAAAATCTGAGAGACCGAGCCTAACCTTTTTGTTTTTTTTTTTGGACTCTCAAAAAGGAGTTTATGGCCTATTCTTATGGTTATATTGCTCAGGCATTACCATAATTATTGTTGACAAACCTTTGTCTTAAAAGCTGAAACTTCAAGAATTCGCTCCTGATATTATGGTTTGCCTAACTAATCAATCAGAGTTTTACATGGTACTTCACCAATAATCCGTCTAAATTTTACTTGATACTTAACCAAGTCAACTTCGAGTTTTGTTTTTCGGTGCTCCACCGTATGCAAAGTTATAAAGGGGGTGCTTTAATACCATGTGAGATAAGGCCATGATGGCTTTATCTCTCATTCAATAGGGAGATAAATGCTTTTGTTTTTTTTTATTTGAATGGGAGATAAAGCCATCACGGCCTTAGCTCACATTAGCAATATAAGAAAATGGCTTTATCTCTAATTTCAGTTCCGGAGACACTAAAGTTAAGTATTGAAATCTGGCTTCCCATACTAAAGTTTTTCTGCGTGCGTCGCAAGAATAAAATAATGTTTTTCAATGATAACTAAGGATTTTCCCTTTTTGAGAATGTTTACATCATGCATAACAATATTCTGAAAAAATATGGCTTTATCTCTCATTTGCGAAAAAAATATGACTATATCTCTCATTTCACAAAATGTTAAATATAAACTTACCTCTCAATGATTGGGCAATAAGGCCATTATGGCTTAATCTCCCATTCAATTGAACAATAAAGCCATCATGGCCTTATCTCACATGGTTTTGAAGCACCCCCCGTTATAAACGGTTGCTCATATTTAAAGTTTAAGGCGAAAAACTATTACTCGGTGCAGTTTTTTAACGCCAAGCCATTAGTTAATGCGAAATAAAACGCAAAACGTAAAAAAGACAAGCAAACAGGGACGGCCCGATTATCCTTATAAGATAATCAAAATTATGCGTGAGCTACTTCCCCATCCAGAGCAGTTGTACGAATGAACCCTTTTGTTTTAAATAAACACAGATCGAGTAAAAATTCAGTTCTTATATACTTTTTTCAGTAATTTTTAAAATAGAGCATATTGCCATGACGTAAAAAGCACAGGACATACAGAGATGAAAAAAGTGACGTATGAAAAATGCCCAAATCATTTGTGAGGGCAGCTTTCGAAAAAAGAGAAAGAAAACGTGTTTTGGTAGTGAAGTGGCAATGTGTAAAAACAGGCCGTTGCAATGAACACAAATTGCGTGATCAAAAATAAATGCAAAGAAGGCAGCCTTCGAAGAAAAATAAAAAAAAAAACACAATATTTTCTGTCTCATGACGCCTTTATGTGATCTGTGGTAGAAATCACTTTAAAAAAAATGCAAAAGTTTGTTAACGATAAAAGAGGTTTTTAAGCAAAGAGATTCTGACTGACCAAAATTTCAAAAGAAAAAAACACTAAAAATTGCTTAGATCGTCCTTGATTCAAGTTTACCAAAACATCTTATGTACAAAGATTTAACCCAATGAGCACAAATGTCCCTCATAAGTATATCTCTCCATTCCGATCACGGGTTTTCCTTTAAGTCTTGTTCGACGAAAAGGGCAATATAACGATTTCACATAAAAAGAAGGAGTTGTCGCTGATCAACGAAACTTGGTACTCATATTTATTAGAGCTAAATATTTATATGTTTAAAATTTTTATAAAATCGATCAAAGGACACGACCTCGCCCATATATTCCTTACTCATAAAATATGTACGATCTTCAAAATTGACACATATGCCGAAAAAATTAGCCGATTTATTTTCTCAAATTGGTGCAAAGCATCGTAAAGTTCCCGTAAATCTATTTTATAGAAATCCCTTAAAAACCTCAAAGTAATTGTTCCCATTTTGTACAACAAAATAAGCGAAAATTATATCATTGAAATGTTTAAAAGTCCTTTGAAAATATTTGCTTCACAGTGGGTTTAATAGTTTAAAATCTATAAAAGAAAACAATTTGCTTCAAACAATATACATATTATGTCAGTGTTGTAATTTTAATTAATGTCGGTTTCGAAATTTTAAAAATTTTTGTCAAAAATTTATTCGCAGCTTGGCAAAACTATTGGAACTTTAAATAAATCGAAAAAAAATGAACAATCATATATAATTTGTCAAAGTTATAGTTGGGAATACAAAATTAATTATTATGATTTTTGTATGACGGGCTAAATTCCAAAATTTTCATACATACAGAAATCATACATATATTATTTGTTTTGGTTCAAGACATAGATCTTTTGTAACATTGTCACCCGTTAAATATTCGCCTTCTGTAATTTCCTCGACCCAATCAAGTTGAAGTTCTTTTAATGGAAGTAATTTTGTTTAAGCAGAAAGTCTGCAAAAATATATATTTTAGAATTTTTTATTAATTTCATAAAAATTTTGTATAAAGGTTGGCGCTTAAGCTAAAATTCTAACGGTAACTTATGTGACCATGACATTCTAGATGATGCAAGTGTTACCAATCAATTCATTTAAAAAAAAGAAAAATTTAAATGATGTCGTTTAAGCTATTTTTGCGATAAGGGCTCGATATATACTAGATATAGATAGAATTGTACGAATGAATGCGACAATTTGATTTTTTCAGTGTCCTTCAGACTACGAAGAGTTAAAAACAATATTGTAGCAAGAATTACTGTTCTTCGTTATAAGCCGTCTCAAATTATGAAAGAAAAGGTTGTTACAGTAGTTTTGACTTAACTGCCTTTTGTTAAAGTGCACTTTTGACTTAACTGCACAAAATCAATCATTTTTGTCATTATTCTTTAAAATCCCATACAAATTCCACATTTAAGTGCACTTTCTATACCTGCATATTTAAGATAAATGCCCAAATATCTTGGCATTTTAAAATTATTTTCATACAAAAAATTAAAGTTAGCTGAACTTTGACTTTACTGCCAAAAATACATATTTTGTGCAAATATTCTTCAAAACCCTTGTTTACGTGCCTTTTGTATACCTATGTTCATGTTTTTGGGCAGCTTTAAAATATTTTGCACACATGAAAAAATATATATTAATTATATATATATATATATATATTAATTAATTAATAAAAACATTTTCTAATCTTCTTTTAAACACTTTACTAGCTTTACCTTTATGCTGGAAAAAACAGTTATGTAGCTGCACATTAAAGGCCAAAATACACTTGTCAAATGCTTGTCCAGCCGGCGAATTCATCGTGTACGTGTGCTTGACGTAATATTCGCCGTCATATCTAAATTTTTTGATTTTCCATCCAGCATCGTCGGTGTGACACATACAAACATATTTTCACTAATACTACCACAATGCTTGATGAGTATTTTGATCAATGTATTTGGGCCTTAAGACAGATAAATACATCTGTACACCAGGGATGATAAATGAGGAAACCAATATCGTACCAACGAACTTTTAAAATCGTACTTTTTCGGCCCCAATAGTACTAAATCTTTTTTTTATAAATTTTTTTTTATTTAATTTTTAAAAACAAAACTTTAATACAACAAAAACAAAAGGTACTTAAAATTCATTTGTACATTAATTATACACAATAATAGGGTCAAAAGAACATCGAGAATCTTATTCTATAGTCATTCCAAGAAACTTTGCCAAAGAAACCATGGGTCAAAAATTAATTTCGAGCCCCAGATTTCCCAAAATAGTTCATTTTCCAAAATATTCAAGAGTAGAGGCAAGCAAATTGTATTTGATCTAGCCAGACCAGTATCATGCAATTTTCAGGGTCGAGAAATCCATTATTTTTATTTTTGATAGCCGCCAGAGAGCGTTTTCATACACTTTTTTAGAATTTATTGTTTTTTTTTTGTGGAAAATTGACGAATATTTCTCAAAATGCAGTCTCGAATTTTAAACGAAAATAAAACTTTTAAGCGTTCTAAAAGTATGTGCACACGAACATCTTCAGATTGAATTTCTAAATTTATTGTGTTAACAATTTTCAATATGTACCGCAGAAACAGGAAAGGAGTAGAAAGTCCGAATATAATAAAATTTAATTAAGCGCTTGTAAAATCTCCTTCAAAATAATTCGGAGTAAAATAATAATAGAATGGGCTCCCACTGTTTTTGTTGATTATTTCTTGACGTGACAACCATCTTGTTGACGAATATTTAAAAATATTATGAGTTCGTTACAAAATAATCTTGAATTGAGAGGAATTAGTCTCTTCTACTATGTAGAACTTTTGCAGAAGTGGTTTTATATATCTTTTAAAAACTTGCCAAAATCATCAGAAAATTCACGCTTATATGCTGCCGCTGATACTGAATTTAGAATGTCGCATAAGCAATCGTTCAATGAACAAGTGCAAACATCTATTCACAGTAGCGGAGTTCAGTGTTTGGTGCAAATGGTCTTGCAAACATGCAAATGCAAAATATCAAAGCTGTTTCGTTAAATTCAACAATAAAAAATTGAGTTTCCCTTAGATTTCATAAAAAAGCTACGACATTTTCGCAAGACTATTTGCACCAAACACTAAACTCCACTTATATTCATTGGACAGTAAATACGAGTTGCCATTTTATATCAATTATAAATATGTAGGTTTGAAAAATTTGGAAACAGTACCAAATGAGTCACGGGGGTACCAGCGTACTTTTTAGTTTTGAATTGTTCCAAAAAAAGTACAATTGTACCAACTTTATCAACCCTGTTGTACACCTAAGTGAAAATTACTGTAGTGATCCATGTTGCTCTCTGCTTAAAAACCCCACTCAGCAATGGCATTGCCATATTGGCATCCTACTCACTTACACGTCTCTACGGTTCTTGTCTTTACTATTTTGTTTTAATTAAGAGCGCTGCCACATTTTGGTAATACAATTTGTAATTTTACAAATTTATTCAGTTACAGTGGCGTTAGAATATTTAAGCAAATTATTTTAATTAAATTTACGTATTTAGCATAATTTTATTTGTTTTATATCATTTTAATCTGTTTGAATTAATTTTAAATAAGTGTAAATTTATTCACATGGCTGAACAATATTTTGCTTGCTTGTATGGTAAATATTATTTATTTTAATGAAATTAGCCCGAAAAATAGTGTGTGTGCATTAAAACAAAGTAATAAAAATATTCTGCATAAAAGTATGCACAAATTAAAATAATTTTGTGTTTTACATTTGTTGGTTTGTGTATGATTTATGCATTTTATTTATTTTTATTTCTATAAAGCTTAGGTAGGTATTAAATTCTTTTAATTGGTTTTCAAAATAGATTTTTTAAAATTTAATGAAACATTTTCATTTAGACTTTTTGTTTATATTGCAATTTTTCGAAAAACAATTTGATACTCCACTCTATTCCATTTCATAAAAGAAACCTTAAAACTTAGTCTGAGTTCATACGGCTCATGTGTTATTGACAAGATTCTTCCTTTTTCTTCTTTGAACATGAATTGGCGTTCAAATGATTCATGTCATGTGGGCGACATGTTTTTTATTCTGTTTTATTTGATATTGAAAACAAAAACAAAATTTAACAACGAATAAGAAAGCAAAATGTAAAGACAGTACATGCATCTGTGTACTCGCTTCTTTTCCCCTCGTACCTCTCGCCTATAAAGTAGCAATCTTGTCAGTAAGACATGAGCCGTATGAAAACAGACTTTAAAACCTTAAATTAAGAATAGCAAAGCCATTCAGCGTCACTTAAACTATCGGTATGGAAAGATCTTGTTTACACACGTTATTTTTTTCTCTAGCTTTATTTTCTTACAGTTTGATATTAGTTAAACTGTTCATGTAAGATGTTTTGTGCAAAGCTAGCACGTTAAAAATTAAGATTGTTTTTTTAACAATCTTTACCTTTTCCTTTAAATTGAAATATCGAATGAAAAAAAATCACAAAATTCGGTAATTATGCTTCCCTTTTTCTTCCCGTCTCCCTATTTCAATATAAACTCAAGAACTGCTCAACAAAAATTGCCTTGTGTTATCCAGCTCTTAAGCGTAAGTATACACAGAAAAAATGTTTGCCGAATTATTTAAACAAACGCTTGTTTGCAAATTTTTTTACTGATTCAATTAATATTTTTGTTTGATTTTTATCTAACCAACAAAAATGTAATAAAAATAAAATAATTAGTTATAGTTCTGTGATATTTACATTAAGTTTGACTTTTATTCGGTGTTTGTGTTGTATTTTACTTATTAATTATTTATTTATTTCTGTGTCGTGTAGTCCAGTTTTTAATATAAAATAGTTAAAAAGTGCAATACAAATGTAAACCCTAATTTGTAAGTTAAGATGTGATATTATTAAAGTTCAAAAATTTATTATAATTATTATCTAATTGTCTAGATTTTTATGGAATAAAAATAACCCCTGATGAAGTTCGAAAAAAGCGAACGAAACGTTGGGAAAAGAAAATAAATTAACCATAAATGTTTTTTAATTACATTTGGTAAAAAAACGATTGATCATATTAGCCCGTGAGGAAAACAAAAAACCTCAATAATAATATTAAATATAACATTGATCATAAAACAAAAATATAAAAACGATGACAACTATTCAAAAATATAATGTACGCGTTACTGGTTTCAAGTTTTCATAATATTGTATGAAATATTTAACGCTTTTTAATACCCAGTAAAAAAAATTTGAGTTTTTTGAAGCACTACAGAGAAAAAGCGCATAATCAAGCGCTTCAATTAGATGGCTTTTATAAAGCAGTAAATAATAAAGAATAAATTATATAAAAAAGCTGCTATGTTAGTGCTGACAACGAAGAAGATTTTAAAGCGAAAATAATAAAAATATGTTATGGTTTATGGAAATTATTGAAAAAAGGCATTAAAACAAGTAAAAGCAAAATATTAATGAATATGTTTATTAAGTTAGCCCTTAAAAAAAGCATTTTACGAGTGCTGTGTATGCATGTGAAAAGAAGCGCTTATTGTCAGCAGAAAATAGTCCTTCAAACCGGGAACACCCCATACAAAAATCAGGCATCCCATCAGCAGGTTTGAAGCGATTTGAGGTATGAATTCATACAAAAAACCTGCTCCTTTTGGATCACATTTTTTACTGGGTATTGTCGTCTTTTTCATTTTTGTATTTGATCGTAAGCAACACTTCTTTATGTGTAATATAAGAACTACAACAAAAAACACATACAGTCTAGTTTTGGACACTTTAAAAAAGTACAACAATAAGAAAGATGATAAAATAGCATGACGAGGTTTGTAGTAAAAAAAAGCAAAAAATAACAGGTAAAAAAACGTTTCACTCTTTTTAAACAGCAGAAATAACAACAATACTATAAGAAACAAAATACATTTTTGGTTGGTTTCAAAGTTGGTAAAAAAAAACAAAATCCCGTATTAAATTTTTTCAAACTGTTTAGTTAAATACATCGAATAAAATGATGAAGAAAAACATATCGAGTCGGTCTGCCGCCGTTTTTGGTTAGTCTGAGTTCATACGGTTCATGTCTTATTAACAAGATTCTTCCTTTTTCTTCTTTGAACATGAATTGGCGTTCAAATGATTCATGCCAGAGTGACGACATGTGCTTTTTTGATATTGAAAACAATAACAAAATTAAACAACGAATGAAGAAGCAAAACGTAAAGACAGTACATGCATCTGTGTACTCGTTTCTTTTCCCCTCGTCCCTCTCGCAAATAAAGTAGCTCTCTTGTCATAAGACATGAGCCGTATGAACTCAGACTTACATTTCTTCTTCCTTAGCAAAGGAAAGGATACAGCAACAGGTGAGTGATGAAGAAAAACATTGTGTGTATAAATATGACTTCATTCAAAAATTATTCAAACAAAAAAATATTTTTAAAGCCAGCAGGCTGCTCTGGGGGCAAATCATGGCAGTCGTGATCGAATTCTTTTTCGATTCGAAAGCGATTTTATTTCAGTCAATACTGAACGAATCGGTATTATTTTTTCAGTGTTTGAAAACTCAAATAAATGCTTTACAAAACCAAAAAAATAATTTCGATCCGTTCAGTATGGACAGAAAGAATTAGAAATTGAATTGCTTTCGAATCGAAAAAGCATTCGATCACGACTGCCCTAATTTGACCCCTGCTCTGCCTTCATCTTATCTTCTCCTACAGTGCTTGCTTGTGTGCTCGTCATAGGCTTTTTACACTGATCAACATCTAACATCTACCATCAAAGATGTAGAAAATGTGAAACACTCGTTTACATTGTTCACATCTAACATCTACCATCAAACAAAAATGTCACCATTTTTGAAAAAAAAGTTTTTTTTTAAATTAAAAATGGTTTTTTCTCACAAAAGTGCCAAAATTTAAAAAGTAAACTCAAATATGTATTTGAAGTTCAATTGGTTAAAAATATAAAAAAAACTTGACAAATGGTAACGCTGCTTTCAAAACAAACTTCTTTTTGTCAGTGATGCCACAATAATAATATAACTTATTGCCACTTTTCTAGTGATGCCACTAAAATAATCGAAAGATGTAGAATGGAATAAAATGAGATAGGAACATCATATAAAGATGTTGGTTTTTAGCCCTACTTATGTATTTCTTATGGAAAGATGTTAACATTTTCGCAAATGGTGGAAAATTGATGGTAGATGTTTGATGTTGATCAGTGTAAAAAAGGCTATCATTGATTGTGCAAAAACTTTTTTGTTTGATTCAGTTAAATTATTTGTTTAAAAAAATCAGTGTTTTTTTTAATAAACAAAATGCAAATAAATTGTTTGAATATGCGAATTTGTTTATAGAACCGATTTCAGACCAAAAATTGTTTGATTCTACAAATTTCTTGTTTGAATTGGAAAAATAAATTTTTCTGTGTAGGGCAAAAAGTCGATTGAAACTGCTGCATAGTGCTGCCAACTTTTTACAAACAAAAACTTATACATATTTAGCAAAAATTGCAAAAAATTAGCTAAATAATGGTTAACAATGTAAATAAAAAAGTGAGCAAACTAATCATTAAAAATATTTAGAAAAAAAAAAAAAAATTTTTAAATATGGTACAGAAGCAAAATTTTTAAATTCTTTAAAATCTAAATTTTTCTGTACCAATTTTCTCACCATATAAGCCATTTTAAATTACGACTTCAGTCCTTCTAAAATACTACTTTAATTTCTTAAGGCTAAACAAGATTAAAAAAAATGCATTAATATAGCCACTAACTGGCTAAATTGGCAAACTGCTGTTGCAAATGAAGTGTGAAAAAGGCTTATGCCTTGTTTTAACTATTTGGTTGCCATAATAATTACCCTGTTGATTTAATTAGATATTATCTAATAAATAAATTAAAAAAATACTTATTGTATAAATAACATCAACACTAAAATTAATATTTAAGTTTTTAATAAATATTTTAGATTTTAACCAAACAGCCGGCAGTAATAAAAAAATCACACATTTTTAGTATAAAAAATAAACAAAATTTTTTTTTTTTTTTTCGAATTTATTCTATGAGCTAAATTTCAGTTAAAAAAAAAAACATTATAAAATACATAACTGAAATTTAGCTCATAGAATAAATTCGAAAAATAAAAAAAATGTTGAATATAATATAAAGTAACCTTCGGAAGGAAATAATTCCCAGCTTCTATTTGATAAAAAAATATACTTTAATAAATATTAAACATAAACAATTTGCAAATTTCTATTTAAATATATCAACACTAAACAAAAATTAACGTACAAATAAAAAAAAAAAAATATAGTTCAAAAGATTATCAGTGAAAAAAAATTATTTTATTTAACAAAAATTTCAGGGCTCTCTGTATGCGAGAGGAGACTTTCAACGGCAGTTTTAAAATATTTTTTCAACATTTAACAAGAGCCAGCTTTTTTGGGAATACATTTAAAATTTATTTGATTTTAACGTTTTCTTTAGTGTGAATTAAATTTAAATTGTATCTTTTTTTTTTTTTTTGTTGAAAATTAAACAAAAAGCTTCAAAGATAAAACAGCAAAATGTTAAAAACCTTTTTCGTGCTGAGTGTGTGTTTGGGTATTCTTGCCACAGGCGAATGTGCTGGTTTATCAACACTTTTACATCGCAGAACTACAACCGAACAACCTAAAGAATTAACTGCTACCACAGCAGCAAGTGCAGCTGACACAACGAACGATCGAGTGCCAGCTGCCTACTTTAAAGTAAACAATGTCCCCAAAGTGGAAGAGGGCTGCAAGATAAGATTCGATTGCAAAAAGAAGCTCAAGAATGCTGAACACCCTAAGCCCTGTGTAAAATACTGTGTCAAAATCATTGAGTGCGAGGACGGTAGAAAAACGCATGGTGCACCCGGCCAGTGTGTGGAATTGAATGAAGAAATGGTGGCACAGGAATACAATGATTGTAAAAAGGATGAAGGTTCCACCACCACCATTAACATTATGCAAGTGGCCATGATTGATTTCCCTTGTCAGCCGGGTTACCTGCCCGACAGTCGTGGTCGTTGCCGTGAAGTATGGTAGTTTGGCATTAGTGACTGTGCTAAACTTATTACAGAAAAAAAGAACATACATTTTTTAGCTTTCTTTAAATTATGGTGTGATACGAAATACTCAATTTTTCCCAAAAGTAAAAAAAAAAATAAATGTTACCTTTTGTGTACATTCAATTCAACTGAAGTCAAAAAGGTGTTAAACAGTGTTGCCACTTTGTGGGTAATTACCCGAATTTGGTATAATTTTTACGGTCGTGGGTAGAACGTGGATAATTTCTCTTAGGTGTAATTCAGGTGTAATTTGAAATTTTCACTTCAGATGCCCAAATAAAATCAAGATTCGATTTCAGTGATGACATTTATTTCTTTTTAAATATTGTTGCTAAGAAATGCACAGCCTTCTGAACCAGTCTCGGTTTCTTTTTAAGAAACGACTTCAATCATTAAACATACATATATTTTCAAATGTTTGGTAATGAATGTCGCAAGATGGACCCTTTTTTTGGATAAAGTTGCCTATCATAGTGATTTAGAACCTGAAGTTTATTGAAAAAAGTTATTCAAACTAAAAACTAGCCCGGGGGAAGATATGTTTCCAATATTGCAACATATAATTAATTTTATTTATCTTGCTGCTTTTTAATGCTTTAGTTTAAAGAATTTTTAACGCCCTTTACAGTTTTAAAACTGAATTACGAAAGGGACAGTTGTATAAAACTCTGCAGGCATTTTGTTTACTAAATAAGGTATAAAGGGTATTTTTAAAACCATGAAACTTAAAATGGTAGACAACACAAAAAAAAATTAATTTTAATCGCAGATTGAAACATGGCATTACCAATGGAAACGCATTGCAGACGTCCTATTTTGTTTCTCTTTTTCGATAAAATGAACAATGTTGACCTCCAAGACACCGATTGTTGATGGTTTATCAGCATTAACCACTGACTTCACAGGAAAACAATCAATAAGTGTCACATCGCACGGCCTTGAGGTCTAATTGACAGTTTATTTTCTCTAAATCAACACATCGCCTTTATTTGTGAAAAAAAGTTGCGTCATTTAAATCATTAAGTCACCTTTAAGTTGCGAAAATCGATGGCTGATTTTCAAAGTATATTTGGATAATTTGGTGGCGTTGTTCAAGCATGAATCTATTCATGATGATGTGCCTGATCAAAAAGTGGAAACAGTCTGACAGTTCGTTTGACAGCTTATCTTTCGTAAGCTCTATGGGACTAAAAAGCATCCATTATAAAGCAATGCCAATGAACAATTTAAACCTTCGCAAGACATATCAACCAAATGTGGAAGTTAAACTCATTATTTTAGCAGTTTTATTTTATGTTTTATTAATTTTTTTTAGCCTTTAATATTAATTTTGTTGATTTAAATAAAATTAACAGTTTGACTAATATTGATCTTCTTTTAATGAGTATGTTGTGTTTTTGCTTCTTTATAAATATATTTTTATTAAATAAAACTTAAATTTTATATCAGGTGTAATTTCATTTAAATCGGGTAATTTTGCTTCATCTCAAGTGTAATTCTGAATCTTGCTGGTGGTAACACTGGTGTTAAATAAAACTGGTAAAAAAAAAAAATTATACATAATAAATTGATTTTCATTTTTAAATTCTTTCTCTATTCTTTGGCTTCGTTTTTGCTCTCCGCCTAAAAGGGAACATGTGTCACATATTCGACATGAGGTTGCTGTTATAAATCAGTGGAAAAGATTTCTAAAAAAATTCATGTGTAATCAATAAAAAAAAAGAAAAAATTTTATTAAGACCACAATTTCAGGAGAAAAGTATAAGCACATTCGTAGAAACAAGTATCTGGAATTTGTTGTTACTCTTATCAGTAGACTTGTGTTCATTTAAAAATCAAGGTTGTGTGTTGTTTATTTATTCTGAATGAGAAGTTAATTAAAATTAGATTTTTTGATTTCTTAAAAAAAAATTATGTCTCAGCCAGTATTTACTTGTATGTTGTACACATTTTAAATGATTTTAAATTTCTAACAAGTAAAAGTGCTCTGTTCGACTATGCCGAATCTTTAATACCCTTCATTCAGAGTTATAACACTGTGCAACAAAATTCGGGTCATCGCCACCAGCCTCAACACTTGCAACGCGAAATGAAAGTAGACTACTAGTAGAGCAAATCTGCCAAAGGATTTTGAAAAGTTAGCTCGGGCTCCCGAAATATGGGCCCCTTAAATTTTTGAATTTTTTGAAAAGGCGTTGGGTATAAGTCAAAAAAAAATACTTATTGTACTTTTGACCTAAAAGACTTTTTCAGATGTCTTCAGTAGAATTGTATGGTGTTTCTTTTCATAGAATATATTAACCCTCTTGCACTAATTTTAAGGGGTAATGTTTGTTCTTTTTTTAACTAACGACACTAAAACGGGTTAAATTATTTTGCGAATATTTTCTGCATCAAATTTCATTAGGGGTCTTCTAAGACGAAAAAATCGTGCAATGTATGTAAAACGGGTTTTCAAAATTCCGGGCCTTGAATTTTTTTCATTTTCAAGAAATTCAAAAATGTCAATGCCCAAAATTTCGAGAATTCGTTTTACATACATTGCACGAACTTTTGGTCTTAGAACCCCTCTATTGAAATTTGATGCAGCAAATATTCGTAGAACATTTTAGTATATTTTTTTTGTACGTATACTTTTCTAAAAAATTCAAAAACTTTAGGGACCCATATTTCGGGAGCCCGTGCTAACTTTTCAAAACCCTTTGGCAGATTTGCTCTTTTAGTAGTCTACTTTCATTTCGCGTTGCAAGTGTTGAGGCTTTTTTTTTTTTTGTTGCACAGTGTTATCAGCCTAAACTAAGTTTTTTTTAAATAACAAAAAAAAAAAAAAAACAACTTAATAAATTAAATGAACGGAAAATCATTCGTCTTTTGTAATTTGTTTTTTAAACAACGTGCCTTAAAAGTTGAAAAAAAAAATTCCTACAAAAATTACTAAAATTAACTAAACGGAAAACTTTTAAAATAAACTACAAACAGTTAATATAAAACTTTTTTGAGTATGTATATGCCTAGTTGTCACCATTGTTCAAATTACACAAAGAAATTTTTTCGGAAACTTTATGTTAAAATCTTTTAAAAACAGTTGTACTCAATGTAATCGATATTCAAATAGGGACGTCACTTTATAGATAATTTGACAACATTTTAAATTTGCTACGAACATGACCTCACGTTGTCTATACAAATATCCCTCTGAAATAGAGCTTTGTCTGAATTATTATATTGCTGCATATAGAACGTATGTGTAAAAACAGTTGAAAAGTGTATACAGTACTTTTCGCTTAAAGTCACATACTTTTGTTTAGACAAAACGTGGACTATATTGCTAATGTGACTATAAGGCTAATTCATATACATGCCACTATGAGGCAAATAACCGATTTCGAACATAATAATCGGGCTCATACACTGAAAAAATTTTCTTCACAGATCTAATGAAATTTACATTAAAATTCAACCTATGTAACCTTTCATTGGATTAATGAATCCTCATTGAAAAAATGGATAAAATAAACGTTTGTCATTAAACTAATGCAAAATTTTCATTGATTTTATGAAACATTTCATTAATCCAATGAAAGGTTACATAGGTTAAATTTTAATGTAAATTTCATTAGATCTGTGAAGAAATTTTTTTCAGTGGAGTTTTGCAACAGAGTTGCATACTGTATAGAAAATAGTTAAAATAAATACAAGATATTTCATAACTGATACCAAGCGCCAAAACTATTTTTTTACGAGTAGAGAGTTGATTTTCTTTACTTTTCTCTTTGACGACTGTTGAAAGATGGCATAAATGGCAAATGTGCTTGTACCGCTAAATGGACTTTAACGTTAATACTTTATATTAAATTAACTTATAGCGGCAAAATAAACCGATAAAATGGACTGTATCGCTAATGTGACTATAAGCGTAGTGACTATAAACGAAAAGTACTGTAGTTTTTTTCACAGTTCATTGATGTTTAATTTTAGTGAAGCCCCTCGTACACGACGTCTTTTTTAACATCTGTTACACTCAAAATAAAAATCAATCCATCCGTAATCAACTCAATCCGAAGCGGTATTAATAGTACGGTGTGTATGAATTCTTTTGAATCAAGTACAGAAAGATTGATTCAAGAACAGATTTTCAATCGCGAAGTACTTAACTTATCCATATTTAATCCCGAATTCGTATTTAAAATAATCCGAATTGATTTAAGTAAAAATAAGATTGAATCTAGTGTAAATTAGAAGCAAGGGTTATAAATTTAATTTTTTAAACTTGAAAATAATGTGTTTTCGTCTTGTTCTGTTGTTTTTGTTGTTTCTATACACAACAAGCAAATCGTTTTTTAACTACTTGTGTGCTGTTGTTGTACTGTCGACAACAAACTTTGATAACTAAGAGTGGAATCAATTTTGATTCAAGAAAATCCGTAATCATCGTACTATTAATGCCGCTTCGGATTGATTTGAGTATGAATGAATTGATTTTTCTTTTGCGTGAGTGTAAATTGGTAGTGTAATTTTTAGGGCTATGGTTCCTAATTAGGCCAAGTTTTCCTACAGTTGTTTATTGGTTACCGCGTTAGCCGTAAGCTACCGAAATTGGACTTTTAGGTAATTCGTCAGCTCAGAATTAGTTTGACCTACATATATTTTGAATACCCCCTTTTTGAATCCAAAATCTGTTTCGCGAAATTTTTTGTGGTTTCTGAGATATAAAGCATTCATTCAGGACATTGCATGTTCAATTGTATGATTTGAGGTAAAATATTAACGATAATTAAAAAATACCAGTTTTAGAACCAAAAATCTGAAGAATGATATTAAATTTTACGTATTTCCCATTTGGTACTATTTTTTCACCCCATTATAGTACCAAAAATTGCAAAATGCAAAATGTTTTTAAGGGGTGAACCTTAAAACATATACCAGAAGCAGTGGTAAAAATATATAAAAATTGTATCGGGTACATTTTGAGAAATCTTCATGTAAATCTTCTTTGTCGTTTTTCTCCAGTGTTGCCAATTTAGCTATTTAGTGGTTAGATTTAGCCAATTTTCAACCTGTTTACCCATTAAAAAATGAGTTTTTTTTTAGCCATTTTTCAACTTGTTTAGCCATAAAATTTTTTTGCCGTTTTTCTTTTAAAAGAATAATTTTTATTTTATTATAAAAATTTATAAAAGTAAAATAAACATTTTGAACAATTAAAACGCCTTTAATATAAATACAACTTTTACAAATCGTCGGTTGATTATTTAATTTTCGTATGTCATATGTAATTTGTATCCACGTACGACAACTAAATAATCAACCGACGAAATGTTGAAAATCGCTATAAACTATGACGCTGAAACTATGAAGTTTATAAAATGGATCAACACAAACATCGCTGTTTCTTTCTGGTTGCAAGTGTTTCAATAAAGTATTGCAAAATTTTTTTAGAAATTTCAGAATTGACTATAAAGTTGCTCCAACTTCCATGGTCTAATGCTGAAGTAGAGAGGGTGTTTAGCCAAGTAAACATCGTTAAAAGTAATTTGAGAATTAGGTTACATTAAGCAACCGTTAATTCGATTTTATCAATTAGGTAAATATTTTTACCATAACAATACAATATTTATACCACCACACCACAATAGTGGAGAGGGTACTATGCGTTCGTGCTGATGTCTGTAACACCTTAAAATATTGGTCCTTAGCCCACCTTTACGTATACCGATTAACTTTGTTCGGCTGGCTTGCTGTCCATGTTAACCATGTGCGCAAAGTACAGGTCGCAATTTGGAGATTGTTTCATAAAATTTGGTACAAAGGTTCTAATGTGGTGTCGGCTATCACAATGTCGGGTTTAACCGACTATACTTCTTTATTGTATTTTAGTGTGGATCTGGACTCAAAAGGTTGGGTAAATGTCGTGATTATGATTTGTATTTGTATTTGTATTTATTAAATATGATTTTCTAACACAACAAGACATAATATCTTATAAATTACAGTATTAGAATCTGAAAAGTTAACCATACATTGATTTAAATTAATTAGATTTAAATTAAAATAGATTAAATTTAAATAATTATAAAATATTGAAAAATAAATAAATAAAAATTAAATAATTAAAAAATAACTTTTCAACTAATTTTTATAGAATATTGTATATCATTAATAAAATTTACGAAAGATGTTCTTTAAGTAATTTTCTGAACCTCATTGCGCTGCTAGTAGTCTGCAAATTATCAGGGAGTTCATTCCAGAGACGGATGCTAAGAATAAAGAACTGACATTCAGAAGCGTGGCTACGATATCTAGATTGAATTAACAATTTACCTCTTGGTGATCTTGCAAATCGTAAGCGATCAAAGAGATACTTTGGTTCCTTTGTCATTAAACTTTATAAAGAAATATTAAGTTTTTGAAAATTAGGAAGTTATCAAATGTAATATCTAATATACGAATGGAGAAAAGTGACACATGATCAAATTTTCTCAGTCCGAAAACGTATCTTACGATGTTGTTAAATGTTGTTTTAAGTTTCCTCGTATCCCCTGAGTTACAACCAGCAAATATTTCGGATGAATATAAAAGCGTTGGTAATAAATATGTTTTCGCAAGTAATAATCTAACTTTCGGCGGAGTAAAGTATTGGGTTACCCATAAGCTCCGTAGCATGCCGTAGGTTCTACCACAGACTTGTGTAATATGATCTGACCAAGTTAAACGTTTATTAAATGTTACACCTAAATTCTTAGCCTGACTTACAATTGCAATTTTTGACCCTCCCAAGAAAATATTCACCTCATCCTCTATCCCCAATATGTTCTTGCTTATGACTAAGCATTTAGATTTCCCTGGATTAAGTCGTAAGCCATTTGCTGAAGCCCAAACGAAAATATTATTTAGATCATAATTCAGCTCCTGCACCTTAGACAAAATTAGCTCCTTGGTACTACTTAGATACAGCTGAACATCGTCAGCATACATCTGAACATTACAAAATCGGATTTGTTGTGGAAGATCATTTGAATATAACGAGTAAAGTAGGGGTCCGAGTATTGAACCCTGTGGAACACCTCTTGTGACCCGTAACGGATTAGAAATAGATTCGCCATTGGTGACGGATTGAGATCTGTTTATAAGATACGACAACATCAGCCTCACAGCAAGTATGGAGAAGTTAAACATTTTTGACAATTTAAGACATAAAATTGAATGATGCACTGTATCAAATGCCTTTGAATGGTCCAGTAGAACCAGAAACGATATTTTACTTTCATCCAAGTTTCCCCGGATTTCCTCTATCACATCTGATAAGACAGTAATACAGCTGCGCTGTGGCCTAAAACCGGACTGACGATCTGTTAATAGATTGTTTTCGTTAACATACTCAGAAATCTGATTATGTAACAGTCGTTCAAATACTTTGGATAAAAAGGGAAGGATTGCAATAGGTCGGTACTCATTGTCAGCCTTAGGCACGGGAACTATTTTGGCATGTTTCCAATCCATTGGAAAAGTGCTGGTGGTAATAATCGTATTAAATAAGTGGGTGACAAAACGGACTATCCAAGGCAAGATTATTCGCACAAATCTAGGGTTAATATCATCTAAGCCAACAGCGTTAGATTTAACTGAAAAGAAACCTTCAACTACTTCAAACAGGTCTAGGCAGCGGAAATTAAATTTACTTATACTAGTGTCGGGGAAAGTGAGTTTTTCATAGTAGTCAGTTTGAACATTTGGCAGAGGGGGGGGGGGGGGGGGGGGGATTTACCTTCAAATTATTTAAAACTTATGATTATTTGAAACTAATGAGTGAGTGATTCCTATGAGATGAAGAATAACAACATCGAATTTTTCGATGATTTAATTTCTTAATACAGGTAACCCTCCTACAACACGGTAGATAGGTTCCTAGAAAACGCCGTGTTGTAGGAAAACGTGTTACATGAGGCTAGGAGACAGTGTAAAATATAATTTTTTTTAAATTAAATATTTTCTTTAAACTCATTGTCTTTATTAGAAATATGTTCATACATATTGCTGAATCACTGAAATCTAACTAACACTCAATTCACATGAGGGCTTTTACGACGTCGTTTTATCTTGATTCCCTTTTAAAGCAACTTCCAAAATCTCTTTGCGTTCATACGATGATTTTTGGTTGCATGTCTTTTTTTTATTTACAGTATGGCCTTGATTACCCGTCATTCGATTAACCGGCAGCTTCAATAAAATGGAAAACAAAAATTTTTTTGCACTGATTTAAATTGCCTCTATTATCCGAAATTATAAACAAATTATCTTTTTTTCGTTAAATTTTGAACAATCAAAAGAAATTTAAATAAACGAAGAAAGAGAATATCTTAACGGTGTGGAAGCATGTTCTGCCAAATTTACTTTTTTCCTCATGTTAACATAATAAAACGTTATATATTTACATAAAATAAGAAACACACCAAAAAAAATAAATAATCAAGAATTCTGCCGATCCCGTCTATTATCGATAATCGAGGTCTCACTGTATTTTCAACCACACACTTCAAAGTAAGAAAAAGAATAAAACGTAAACAGAAAAAGTTAAAAGAGAAATGTAAAAAACGACATGCAAAATACAAAGCGAGACATTTTGTTAACCCCTCTTTCTTTTCTACACCGCTTACCAACAAACCAAAAGAGACGTCGACAAAGCGACGTCGTAAAAGCCCTCATCTAAACTGAGTGTAAATCGTAACAGGGATGCAAAAATTTGTATTTTTGTACTATTTTGGTACAATTTTAACAACTCAATCATGATAGAGTTTCAATTCCATTTTATCGTGTTAGAATGATACCGTGTTGTAGATGAGGAGATTTCCGCAAATTATTTTTCGTGTAAGATTGAAATCGTTTTGTAGGAAGCCGTCTTGTAGGAGGGTTACCTGTATTAATTTATTTAAATATTAATTTACGTTTATTCCTGTTTAACAAATTGATCTTAACTCACAATTTCATCGTTAACACCTTTAAATAAATTATTTCTGTTTTGTTATTGAATTTTAATGTGTTAAAAAAAAAAAAAAAACTTTTAGCCATTTTTTAGCCCATTTTTAACCGTAACCGTCTACTTGAATCCATAAATCTTTTCTTTCCCAACTGATTATGCTGGATTTCAATCCATGCCTAACATTTTTTTTTTAGACAGACAGATAGACGGATATGGCGAATATTAAATATTAAAAATGTTGCACACGGAATGACAAACTTAGTATACCCTCATTCACCACTAGTAGTCAAAATTAAACCCTAAAAAAGGAAATTAAAATTTCTGTGAATAAATAATTTTTAGGTACATAAATATTGTTACGAGTTGGAAAAAAAGGAAAATCAATTATAAAATATTGACATACGTATTACGTACATGTGTTTTCAATTATAAAACCTTTTGTATGTAAAAAAAAAATTGTGGGGTGGGCAAAATTAAATAAATGCAAACGTCAAAAAATAAAATTTTTTTTGCTTTATATTTTTGGAAAAATTTCTGTTTTTAAATATAATTGAAAAATAAAATTTCATAAAAAAACTGGCAAATATGCGGCGCTACACGTTGCACCTGTTCGAACAACGGAGTTAAAAAAATTCAATGGTTGGTCTTTTCCTTAAGGGGTCGTATCCATTTTTTAGGTATGGATATTTTTAGAACTATAATAAATATAGGACTTTTCTTTTGTATTTTATAGTTCTAAAACAGTGATAGCCACTCCATAGGCTCGCGAGTCAGTCAATAATCGTATTTTTCACACAGACACGGTCGGCAATTCACATGTATACAACAACTTTGTTCGTTTCAAAACATCAGACTATCATCAGTCTCTGCGACCGCACACAAGTACATAATCTCTTTGTGTGCGTGCGTTCGGGGCTTGGTTATCACTGTTCTAAAACTATCAAGATTTATATCTCAAACATTAAAAATTGTATATGTAACGATGTGTACATATCGCACTTGTTCCACACTGTATCAACTCAAAATTAAAAAAATTTTAGTTGTAGCAAAACAATTTTTGCTTTTACATTAAAGGCATATGAAAATTTTTATTCTAAAAAAGTACACACAGAAAAAATCAATGTAAAATCTTCGAAAACATGGTTGATTTGACCGTTTTCGGTAGTGATTTTGCTTAGTTGTTACTTCATGTTAATTCATCATGTACTTGCGAGCAGTATGTATGCATGTTAATTTAACAAGATAAACTTTTGATTTTAATATAAAACAGGATTTTATGGATTCAATAGTGAACAATGTTATTTTAACAATGAATAATATTAAATAAACGTGATTCAGGTTATTTTAATATTTTTCTTTTAAAATTAATATGAAATAATGATAAATTTAAATAAAAGACATACTTTTGCAGAAATTTACTATGGTTCTGTGTGTAATTTTTTTTTAATGAAGGGCTGGTTGAAAATTGTAGCATGAACGTGCTAACGACATATATCGCTATTGTAAAATATTAAATTCAGCCGGCTAATGATTCCGTCAGTAGTAAACAGCCGCTGCCAGTTTCCTCACGGCATAGATTTCCGACAATATATTTTTACACCGAGGGAATATTAACTTTGTCATTCCGTGTGAAACTTCTTTGATATTTATAATGAAGGTATGTTTTGGGTCCTTGAAATATTCAAAATCGTCTGCCCGTGTGACTATTTGTTAAAAACGCGCTCAGTTTCGAAAAACCAAACAGAAAGGAACAAAACTGATGTCAAACTCTTTCTAGTTCTCCTATTTTGGAATTACATCCAGCAAAATAGGTCTAGTAGGAAAAGAGTTATGAGCTCAAATGTGGAGAAAACTCCCTAAAAATCGGTATTTTTGGTACAAAAACTGTTATAATTTAGTGAGAGAATGCCCCGATTCTCATGTAATTTGCACAAATTCGTTTTATACGAGTGGCAATAACACTATTTAATTTCATAAAGATCGGGCCATAATTAACCATAGGTTCCATATAATGTCCACTCTCAAAAATAATGTTTTCGTACGCCTTAAACTGTAACGAAAAATGATATTGAAGTTAAATTGAGTTAGTCATAGTTTAACTGATAATCATCTCATTGTTTAAAATCAATCAGGCTTTCGTCCTAAGCATAGCTGTATCACAGTGCTCGTAAATGTTTCCGAGGATATCAGACACAATCTTGATAATGGTTTTGTTACGATTTTGGTGCTCTTGGATTACTCTAAAGCATTCGATTCTGTTAATCATGGAATTCTTTGCAACTCTACAACAAATTCTACTTTACTTTAACAGCCGTCTCGTTACTAGCCTCATATCTTACTAATCGTTTCCAATCTGTTTCTTTGGGTAATACAATTTCCACTGCCCTACATGTGTCTAAAGTAGTGCCGCAGGGTTCTTTTCTTGGCCCACTGTTGTTCACATTATATATTAATGATTTACCCAATCAACTTTCACACAGCAATGTACATACAATATATGCAGATGATGTCCAAATTTGCGTTAGCTGTGAGAAAGGATTATTTCGCGAATGCACTGACAAGCTAAATGAGGACCTCAATAAAATATATTCATGGGCATCTTCAAATGGACTTTATTTAAATCCTAAAAAATCGAAATGTTTAGTTATAACTCAAAGAAATCAAACCATCCCTATAGATATTCCAGTGTCTTTGGGTAACAAAAATATTGTATTTGTAGAATCAGCTAGGACTCTTAGAATCATTTTTAATAAATCGCTTACTTGGAACAATAAGATTGATTCTGTATCTGGAAAAATATTTATTATGCTTAGAACATTATGTCCTACACAACATCTTACACCTTTTAACATTCGTGTGCTTCTCGAAAAAACTTTTATTATGCCGCAGTTACTAAACGATTGTGCAATTTTTGCTTATTGTGATTCTGAAAGTAAGAAGAGATTATTAGAATCGTATAATGCGATCCTTCGTTATGTATACTGTTTAAAGAGATATGATGGAACCTTTGAGTACTCTAGGTCTTTGTACGGAGTTAACCTCGTGGACCTACTTAGGATAAGATCATTAATTCTACTCCACAAGGTAATATACACCAAAGAGCCAACTTACTTATTTGAACGCCTTCAATTTGCACGATCCAGCAGAGGAAATAATCTTATACAATTCCGATATCGAACCTCCACAAGGGTAAAGACCGGTGCAGCAAATAATATCTTGAGCTACCCCTACACTCATCCGATAAATTTTTCCTTTCATCTCTTTGTCTGTATGGTATCGTTTATGTCTTAAAGCTACCTTAATTTAAAATTTTCTGTTGGCGATTCAAAATTTTGTTTCAAAACTACTATTCGGGAACTGAACACACCCATCCGAATCGTTACAGAAGAATGGGTTAGGTAAATTCTTGTTGTTTTTTTTTTCTTTT
Source organism: Pollenia angustigena (assembly GCA_930367215.1). Taxonomy (NCBI): domain Eukaryota; kingdom Metazoa; phylum Arthropoda; class Insecta; order Diptera; family Polleniidae; genus Pollenia; species Pollenia angustigena. The sequence continues at coordinate 289,186,008 of OV884056.1, forward strand.
TTTATTATTGGGCTGTCAACTAATAGTTCACTTTGACAGCATGGTGGGAGGGTAAAGACCGGTGTAGCAAATAATTTCTTGAGCTACCCCTACACTCATCCGATAAATTTTTCCTTTCTTCTCTCTCCCCTGTATGGTATCGTTTATGTCTTAAAGCTACCTAAAGTTAAAATTTTCTGCTGGCGATTCAAAATGTTGTTTCAAAACTACTATTCGGGAACTGAACACACCCCATCCGATGAGCACGGCCGAACTACTAGGTAGCATGTACCCATAACAATACCCTTTATCCCAAAGAATCGTTACAGAGATTTTTTAATTAATACCACATGTCTGTGGAACTCATAACCCAACCACTTAGAAATAACGATTTACTATTTAAAAACGAATTGTTTAAAAATAATTTTGTTTCGAATTTGCAACAATCTTTATTATTGATTCTTTTTGATTTTATGTATGTATTTGGTAGTCTTATTATGAATTAATTTTAAATAAAACACTTATAAAATTATTACAGTAACTGATTGTGGGTTATTAAATTCGTTTTCCGTACTGTTAAAATTGAATAAAAATATAGTACTTTTACGAATAATTTTATTTTTCAACATTTATGTTTGTTATTAAAAAAACAAACTATAAAAAATAATGTTTTTCCGTATTTTTATTGTTAATTTGTTTGATTTTTGTCGGTTGAAATATATTTTTTAAAAGTAAAAACCAAAGTATACTAAGTAACACGACTCTGTGACAACCCCTCTCAGCAGGTACCTAGTAGTACATAACTCAAATATGTGTTAGTGTCAAAAAAATGTACATGTATTGATACATTTTTATTTTTCACCAGACATGCAGGGTTTCATAAAATATGTTAAATTTTTTTTTTTATTTAGTACTTTTTTAAAAAAAAATATTTTCAAATCACATTAAGTATGTATGCATATTGATTTATATAAAACGCAGAAATTTAACATTAACATTAACGTATCATGAATACAAAAATCGTTTTAAAGTTAATATTATTAAAAAAATTCGACTTCAAGAAGAATTCTTGACAAAAGTACGAGAAAACAGAAGTAAAGGGAGAAAAAAAAACACGTAAAATCAATTAAAAATGGATAATCATTCAGAAAAGCAAATTTCGATCTACCAAATGTTAAAATACAATTTGGTTTAAGGATTGATGTTTGACTATTGACGTCAGCAGTCGTCGATGGCTGCGGGTGTAAGACGGCGGAGGAGATTGAGTGGTTGCAATCGAAACATGTCATGGTAACCTGCCGGCCGGGGTTCGAGCCCCAGCCACGTCAAGAATGAAAGATTATCAGTAACAATTTTAATTAATTTTCATGTTTGTAAAATTCGTTTCTTCATAAAAATAATTTAATGAAAATTAAATTTGATGAACTTAAGCCTAATTATAAAAATTTGGATTAAAAAAATGTACTATAAAAAAAAAAAATTTGCTACCTTTAATATTATCTTTAAGAATACATTTTTCACCTTTTTTTTACCTCTGTAATAACATTAATCACAAAGATTTTATATATTTTTTTATTAGGATTTATTTCGTTTTAAAATTTTTCAACGGAGATTCTGCCACTCCAAATTTAAAAAGTAAAATTTTTAAACTATCCAATCACCTATATATATAAAAGAGTTGCGTGAGTGACTGATTCATTCATCTTCGCCCAGCCTACGCCGCTGACCCTAGAAACTTGAAATTTGGACTTGCGATTGGCTACTCCCCAAATCGATCCACTTAAACGGCATTTTTCGAAATTCGAATGTTTAGGGGGTAAAAAAGGAAAAAAACGGGAAAATTCGTTAACCTTATATCTCCAAAACTAAAAGAGATGTAAAATAAATGTTATACTACTTATCGATGTTCTTTAGAAAAATAAGCGGTGTCTTGTACTTTGCTGAAATTCGTCCCTATTAGGGAGTTAACGGGTCAAATCTGAATTTTAGCACTTTTTTGCCCCTCCATCTATCTTTTGAACCAATAAACGTAGAAACAAAGTTAATATCACATTCGAAACTTATCAAAAAAATACCTATATGAATTTGGTACTTTTTCGAAATTCGAACATTTAAACGGTGAAAATCGTAAATATTTTTGGTACTTTTTTTACAAAACATTTTCCTCCATTCATTGACATATTCCTACTAAATTATGGGCTGCCACTAAAATACTGAAAATTTAAGTATCACAAATTAAAATCTACCATAAAAAAATTTTACGTCAGAAATTATATGTTTTATTTGTGCAATAAGAACTTATTTTATTTGTTAAAATGTGAAAAATATTTATAAAAAATTAAAATAATTAGATGTTTTTTGATAAAGATGTGGAACAATCCCAATTTTCCTAAATATTTGACGAAAAAATTGTGATAAAAATGTGGACCAATCCCAATTTTCCGAAATATGTCACGAATTTTTTCGTCAAATATTTCGGAAAATTGGGATTGGTCCACATTTTTATCACAAAACATCTAATTATTTTAATTTTTTATAAAAATTTTTCACATTTTAACAAATAAAATTAGTTCTTATAAGCACAAATAAAAAAAAAAAAAAATATAATTTTTGACGTAAAATTTTTTTATGGTAGATTTTAAATTAGTTTATCAGAGTTGCTTATTTTAGTAGTAATGTATTGAAAAAAAGGATAAAAAATAAAAATTGACAAAGTTTACATAAACCTTTTAAATGCTTAAATTACATTGTTCAAAACATAATTTCGAAAACAAACCTATGGTTATTATAATGTGTAACTCTTATTTCACAAAAACACACAGACGGACATCCACTTCGCTTATCATAAGGACCCAGAACATATATGCTTTATAGTGCCTAAGATCAATATTGTAGAAATTACAAACGGAATGACAAACTTAAATGCATACATATGCATACATATCCTTTTTCACTACCTGTGGTGAAGGGTATAATAATGGCTTACTTTTTAATGCATTCATTTTGGACTTCCCTTGTAAAATTCATTGGTTCTTTCAGTAGAATTCATTGGTTCTTTTAGTTGAATTGTAAGTAACTTTTTTACTTTTTTCTGATTACTTAACAGATTATTTTGTAGGCGAAGTTTTTACTGGGTTCTGTATCGCCATGAATTGCAAAGGAATTTCTTTTATTGCAGAGTAACATTTCTATAACTCTATCTAATCTTGTCCGTTGAACTAGTTGACTGCCTGAGTGTTAATGTTACATCAGTGTATAAAGTACTTTAAAGTAATTTGATGTAGTTTTGTAACAGGGTATATAAATTAACAAAATATTTTTTTTTTATAAAATAATGTAACGTAAAATTATCAGAAAACTTAAATTGCATTTAATAACTCATCAGCAAAAGGCATATGAATTGGCTTTTTTACCAGTAATTAAATGAAATATAATTAAAAATAGTTTTAAAAACACCTTTTTAATGCACTATAATAGTTTTAAAACTTTACTTTTTAAATTTGGTTTCGACATCGAGGTAAAAAAAGGTGATAAAATGTATTCTTAAAGATGATATTAAAGGTAGCAAATTTTTTTTTTTTTACGGTACATTTTTTTAAAATAATATTTACTATAAAACGATTTTTGTATACATGTACATTAAAATACGGTTTTCTGTTAAATTTCTACGTTTTATATAAATCATGTGCATATACGTTCATATTTCAATCAATGCGATTTGAAAATATTTTTGCAAAAAAAGTACTTAATAAAACAAATAAAATTTTAACGTATTTAATGAAACCCTGGGGTCTAATCACCGCATACGATATCGAGCAAAATTGATCGAAATTATTTATTTTGGTATCATGAAACTCGGTATCAAATGAAATTTATTGAATTTGAAATAAAAGCATTCGATATCGAGTAACTCGACTTTACATTTATCGAGTTTTCATTCGATACGTCAGTGTCTATCGTATGTAAAAAAATTCGATAATTTATTCGATACGATACTATCGAATGCGGTGATTAGACCCCAGTATGTCTGGTGAAAAATAAAAATGTATCAATACATGTACATTTTTTTTCACTAGCACATATTTGAGTTATGTACTACTAGGTACCTGCTGAGAGGGATTGTCAAAGAGTCGTGTATACTTAGTATACTTTGGTAAAAACTATTAAATTTTAAGGAATATGATGTTCAATAAATAAAAAATTTAGAAATTAATGAAAAAATCATTTGTTTTAAATGAAATGTAAATGATCCGTTTTTAAATGAATTTTAATTTGTTTAAAATGAATTTTCGTTTGAATTTAATAACATAATATTTTGAGTGTATTCTTATGCCTGAATAATTAAAACAATTTTTTTGTTTTCATATGTTTTATGTATATGTGTATTATTTGTTTTTTGAAAATATTGTAACAACCACCAACATTGATTGTACCGCTATAAGATCACATACTGGAATTTAAAAGATTTATATTTTGTTGTATGTGATATCCGCATTAAATAAATAAAAAATAAATAAATAATTTACCATAAGTCCCATCCATATAAAGCCATCTAAGAGGCATTGAAATATGGTATTAATAAAGGCTAGATTACACTATTATACTTTGTATTAATACATGTCAAAAACTCAAGTAATATGACAAAGTGTGTAGTGTGAATGCAATGTGTCAAGAAAATGACAAGTATTATGAAAAAAGTTTGACATCCCATACGACTTCATCGTTTTTTGAAAAATTTCTAAACAATAATACTTTTCATTAGATCAGGGTTGCATTTTATTTCATGTGAAATTGTTTATACTTTGTGTGATGGTGTGAACAGAAACTGTCATGTTAAATTAAATTTTTTGACAGTCGCAACAAAACTCATTAGATTTCTATCTCACAAAGTATTATGGAATACGTAAGACTTGTGAGATAGTGTAATCTAGGCTTAAGCTTTTTTTGATACTAGAAATCATTCTAACGATTTTCGTTATGAATGGTCCATAATTTTTGGTAGCTCCAAAATAAAATCCTCTCCTGAAAATCACTTTTATTATGTCACCTTTATTAGGTATATGAGGCTAACCCACAATTTAATTTGGTTACGGTTCTCGTGTGAGATATGTTCTTTGCACTGTTCTTTACAGTGCAATAGTCGAGTAAGCCAACTGTTTGTATCCAAAACAGATGGCGCTAGAAACAACCAAGTACTATAGTGCAAGAGTAGTGTAACCTCCTGATTATCTCATAAGAAGTAGTCTGGGGTTACACCACTTCTGCGCTGATAGCCTCATATAATAATATGTCGGAAACAAATTATAATATCTGACAGATACTGATATATTCAAACTCCCGATGGAGGGCACAGCCGAATTTAGTACTCTAAGTTGTTTCATAATTAAAAGAGCTGATGTCGGAGGAAAATAGAAGACGCTGTAATTGAAAATTTTGTCTTTGGCATTTACATAAGCAATGTTATAAATGTAACTAACAGCATTGTATGTATTCTGCAGTTGCAATTTTGACAAGTAAGATGCTAAAAGATGCCGTGTACGGGAGGCATAAGTGCACTTCGCGTTGCAACTGGTCGTGGAACTAAATTAACTGATCGTTTGCAACCGATGCTTACATTTATCAAACAACTTCATAAAGAAAAAATATTTCTAGAATTTTTTTATTTCTATATTTGCACTTGACACTTTTAATATTTATTTTATATAATTCCTGCTTGTTTTTATGTTCTTTACTTAAATTGCAATGTGGTCAATGTTTTTCTTTATCATACAATATTGTTTACTCCACACGGTAGTGCTTACTTTACGTCAGACTTCAAATGTAAAACTAAAGAAAAAATCGACATCACATGTACCAATCGTCGGTTGGGTGAAAATTAAGAGTTGTTTTTATTCTCTTGGTTATACATCTTAATCAAGTTGTACAACAAGTCAATGGCTTATCCCATCAACAATAAACTTCAGTTTGTCAATAGTATGAAATGGGAATTTAGCACATTATAACGAAACCTTGATAATTAATTTTTGAATCCCAAGAAAAACTTTGATAACTAATATACATGTGGCAGTGTAAATAAAACTGAACTGGCAAAATAAAATAAAGAAATTTGTTTTATTTTTGTTTTTTCTTTACCCACTTACAACTACTTTTAGATTCGACAAAAATCAATCAATTGTGGTCGGGATTGTAAGAAAAGATAAACTCACTGTTTATTGTTGTTGTTTTTGTTCAAGTGTTACAAGTAAAACAGGGGCTTATAATTCTTATTCGCTTAACAGTTTTATTTGTATAATATCTTTAGTTTTTCTAAAATCTTTGGATGATGATCCAGATCCTGACGATCTGGCCTAAGCAATCAGTGAAATGCGCATAGGAATGGCTTATCCCATCAACAATAAACTTCAGTTTGTCAATAGTATGAAATGGGAATTTTGCACATTATAACGAAACCTTGATAATTAATTTTTGAATCCCAAGAAAAACTTTGATAAGTCACATTTTAGTTTAAAGGCGCCAAATGAGTGCATAATCATCTTTAGGTATTCCCTTAAACAAATCAATTTAAATTTTAAAATAATTGATTATATGGAGACAATAATGCACAAGAGTCAAATTTATTTAAAAAAGTAACATCCAGTTCATCGATTTCGAACGTTAACGTTCGTATAGAAAATTATATGTAAAACAAAAACAATATTCGAAAATTTGTTTTTGTTTTAAATGTAGTTTTCTATGCGAACGTTGACGTTCGACATCGTTAAACAGGCAGTTAGTTTCACAAATCAAGAAAATCGGTTTTACCTTCCTGTGCAGTGTTGTTGTTGTTTATACATCAAACTTTTACAAACACGCGTATCACGCATATTAGTTTTCAAAAGTTTTATATATATATATTTTTTTTTAGCTATTAATTATTTTCGAGCTTTTCTTTATTCTGTTTTAGGAATATTTTTTTGGGCAAATATTATGGCAACTATATCGCAAGGTGTTTGACGACAAAAAAAAGCTTATTTAGCAACAGTGTTTGGAGCAGGGTTTTAAGTCTGAGTTAAGAGGAGCGAGCATTTGGAAGGAAATCATCACGAATTCTCTTTTTTTCATCATATCGACCCCTTTCCGCGAAATTATCGTATGTTACGAAAACCAAATTTTACAGGACAAGCATTTTTCTACTTTTCTCTGCTTTCGCTTGCAATATCAAAATGATAATATACATTCTATTTTTGGAGCAACGAATTAGAATTCGCCTACAATATTTTGTCAGGTGACGTCTTTTTGAATGTAGAACAAGATTGCATCAAAAACTCAATTTCCAAAAAATTGGCATATACGATAATTTCGCGCAAAGGGGTCGATATATATGCAAAGAATTTTGCCGGAAACATTCTGTTACTATTTTGTTTTTTTCTCAAAAGTAAAGTAAATGCCAACAAAGAAAATGAGAACAAAGTGTGTCGCCGAGTACTGAATACAAAAACCACTGTCTCTTCCCCACAGCTTTCTTTAGTTTTGGTGATTTTTCCCCAAATACGGGTTTTTATTTTATAAGTGGGGATACCAATTTCGTAAAAATCTCCAGACAATTTTTTGGAGAAAAGCTCTTTTTTTGCTGGGGATTTTTGGGGAAAATATGTTATTATAAACGCCATTTTTTGAGCAATGAGAAGACCGGTTTGGTCAAGACGTGGGCCCGAATTAAAGTATTTTTTGGTCCGAAGTTTAGTCCAAAACGCTGGTGGTTCAAAACCTTTTCAAGAGCTTGCTGAAACAGTTTAAAATAGGCTTTTTGTACCAACAGGTAATTCTTGTTTCTATAATAAATAGATTCAAAACCAAAATTCGTAACATAATGCAGTATGAGTTAAGCATATGCTCTTATTACAATAAATACACACTTTAAAAATAATTCAGTTTGCTGTGAGAAATTTATATCATCTTCTCAAATGCTCTAACATTTTTAATACAAACAACTGTAAAACAAAATTGCATTAGCTGAAAAACCAGAAGTTTTTGAAATGATAGCCATTGATGCATAATAATTTTTCTTATGCTTCTTTTTAAGTTACTCTTTTTATATACATACCTTTAAATCTGTGGCATTTTGACAAAACATTTTAAATCAAATTTAAAAAGTCGAAAAAAAATGTTGTTAGTCATACGAATTCATTAAAAAACATGTTTGTTTTCGTTTTTAAAAATTTGTATTATAAACGAAGTTTTTCTTTAATTTTGGTTCATTTTCTTTTTTAATAAAAATTTTATTTTTTTTTTTTTTTAATATTTTTAATTAGGCTTAAGTTCATGAAATTTAATTTTCATTAAATTATTTTTATGAAGAAAGGAATTTTACAACATGAAAATCCATTAAAATTGTTATTGATAATCTTTCATTCTTGACGTGGCTCGGGCTCGAAACCTGGCCGGCAGGTTACCATGACATGTTTCGATCGCAACCACTCGATATCCTCAGATGGATTTGCCGTCTTACACTCGCAGCCACGTCAAGAATGAAAGATCAGGCACGGATTCAGGGGGGGGGGGGATGTAAGGAAATTTCTACCCCTAAATTATAAAAATATGCTTTGTTTATTCCGATAATACAAGAATTCCCAATAATAACTTTTTTTTAAATGTACAAAATTTTTGGAAACTCCAGCAAGTTTTTTTTGTTTTTTTTTTTTTTTTATTTAATCTCTAACGAAATTTTCATTAAGTATCCATATCTTAATCCTAATAGTTATTTATTAGATATCTAGTTTACCGTATTCAAATACTTGTTATTCTTCATTCAATCCCAGCAATTGCCATCTATATCCAAACACTAAACGTTTGACTTGATAATGCGTGTGGTTGAATTTTTAATAAGCCTTAGTAAATGCAATATTTAAGTGTGTATGTATCTGTTATATGAATCAAAATTCTATTCGATTATTTTTGACGAAAGCACGGATTTGTCGTTGAAAAGCCAGATTTCCTTTTCTTTAAGATATTTCAACATGCAACAAAATGTTTTTTAGGGAAGAATTTATTGGCTTTATTGTAAACGCATTTGAAGAGGCTTTAAAGGATATTGACGACGCACACTGGGGATTTCGCGGAAAAAAGTCAAATTGTCAACATAGTCTTCATGCAATATGCAGCAGGGACATAACAGTTATAACCAATATTTGAAAAAATCCTGAAATAATAATTTATCACGAATTTTTAAAACTTGCTCTCTGAATAATTATTACAAAAAACCAATATTTTTTTGGTCTTCGATAACCGTTATAGTTTGTTTTTGTATTTTTTGGGCTTCCATAACCATTACAAAAGATTTTTATTTTTTTCGGTCTTCCGTAACCATTACAAAAGACTTTTATTTTTTTTGGTCTTCTATAACCATTATAAAAGATTTTAATTTTTTTTGGTCTTCCGTAACCATTACAAAAGATTTTTATTTTTTTCGGTCTTCCATAACCATTATAAAAGATTTTTATTTTTATTGGTCTTCCATATCGAATTTCACACAAGTTTTATGAAAATATTATTTGGAGTTCAGCCAATGACACTCCTAATAAAATCTATGAAACAGGTTTCATTACAGTCAATGTTTATGAAAAGCTTCATAGAATTAATGAAACTCTTTTCAGAAACAATAAATCGTCAGGTTAATTTGGTTACTTATAATGACTATGTAAGAAAAAAACAAGTAAGAGTGCTATATTCGGCTGTGCCGAATCTTATATACCTTTCACCATTGTGCGAGCAGAGCAACTAGACAAAAACTAAATAATTTTACCATAAACATACATACTTACAATACTTAAAACTTCATCTATATATATAAAATTGTAACGTTACTGACTCACTGACTGACTGACTCACTGATTCATCATCGCACAGCCTAAACGCCTGAAGCTAGACACTTGAAATTTGGACCAGAGATTGGTCACTCCCCAAATCGATTTTTGGAAATTCGAATGTTTAGGGGGTAAAAAAGGGTAAAAACGGGAAAATTCGGTAACCTTATATCTCCAAAACTAAAAGAGATACAAAAAAAATTTAATACCTATCGTTGTTCTTTAGAAAAATAAGCGGACAGGTGTCTGGTACTTTTTTGAAATTTGGCCCTATTTGGGAGTAAACGGGTAATATCTGAATTTTAGTACTTTTTTGACACCCCATCTATCTTTTGAACCAATAAACATAGAAACAAAGTTAATACCACATTCGAAACCTAACAAAAATATACGAATTTAAATTTGGTACTTTTTCGAAATTCGAACATTTGAGGGGTAAAAATCGTAACTATTTTTGGTACTTTTTTTAAAAAACATTTTTCTCCATTTATTGAAATATTCGTACTAAATTATGGGCTGCCACTATTATACTGAAATTTTTTATACTTTAATGGGGGGAAAATAGTACCAAAAAGGGGAAATACGAGAAATTTGATATTTTACTTAACTTTTTGGTTCTACAACTGGTATTTTTTAAATTATCGTTTATGTTGGACCTAAAAACATAAGATTCATCATGTAATGTCCGGAATGGATAAGAATCCATAAGGGGCAGTTTTTGGTACTTTTCTGTTAATTAACTGGTACTTTTTGAATTTCCGTTAGTATTGGACCTATAGAAATAAAATTAAACATGCAATGTCCCGAATGGATGAGAATCTATAAGAGGGAACTTTTTGGTACTTTTTTGTTCATTAACTGGTACTTTTTGAATTTACGTTATTATTGGACCTAGAAACATACAATTCAATATGTAATGCCCTGGATGGATGAGAATCTATAAGAGTGAATTTTTTGGTACTTTTTTAATCTTGGACTGGTACTTTTTGAATTTCCGTTGGTATTGGACATAGACAGATAAAATTAAACATGCAAGGTCCTGAGTGAATGAAAATCTGTAAGAGGCCTTTTGGTACTATTTTGTTCTTTAACTGGTACCTTTTATATATCCGTATTTATTGGATCTAGAAACATAAAATTAAACATGCAAGCTCCTGAGTGAATGAGAATCTGTAAGAGGGATTTTTTTTTAAATAAACTGGTAATTTTTTTAATTTAATATTTATTTTTGTGCATTAAATAAAAAAGCAAATTGGTGTCTGGTACTTTAACGAAATTCGGTCGTTTTAGGTAGTAAATCTAGCTTTTAAGCCAATACGTATAGAAATAAAAATTAAATAACATTTGTTACTTATCTAAAAAATACCAATGCGAATTTGGTACTTTTTCGAAATTCGAACGTTTCAGGGGTGAAAATTGTACCTATGTATATCGATCCCGCGAACCTCATACCTCCTAAACTAAAAGAGATAAAAAACATCAGCAATTCGCTAACCGTATATTTCCTAAACAAAAAGAGATACAAAAAATGTAATACTAATTATTGTTCATTAAAAAAAATAAACGGAGAGGTGTCTGGTACTTTTTTGAAGGAAGACCTTTTTGGGGTGTAAAAGGGTAAATAAATATTGTATCACATTTTTAGCTTATCTAAAAAAGGTTTGCCCCTTTTTTGAAATTCAAACGTTTAAGGTGTGAAAATCGTTCCTAATTTTGTTACTGTTTTCTCAACATTTTTCTCCATCTCTATATAATATAAATTTGTAAAGTAACTGACGGATTCATCATCGCACATCCTAAACTCTTGAAGCTAAAAAGCTGACTTTTGGACCGAAGGTTGTCCTCTCGCCAAATCGATTTCGCTAACCAAAAAAATCCAAAATTAAAGAGATCCAAAAAATTTAACACTTATTGTTGTTCGTTAAAAAAAATAAGGGGACAGGTGCCTGGTACTTTTTTGAAAATAAACTTTGGCATAAAAATATGTCCACGAAGAAAAAGGAGACGCTAACGAAGTAGCGGGTTAAATGCTAGTTATAAATAAAATTTAAAAAGCGAAAACTGGTAAATATTTTTTTAAATCGTTTTTAGAACATAAAAAAATAAAAATATTTAAAAAAAAATTTTCTTTTTAAAAAACCAAGATTCGAACCAGGGAACTCTCAGCTTTAAACTTTACACACCCCCTAGACAACTGAACCATGAAGGAACGTTAATCGAATATCATTAAAATGAAATATGGCACGTTTACTGTTCACAAAATTCAACACAGTTGAGTTGTAATTACTTTTGATGTTTTTGTTCACCGTAATAGCAAAGTTGGGAAATATATTCACCAAAATAGTTTGTGCCATGTATGTGTGTTTGTTTTGTTTTATCTTTCTTGGCGAGTTTTTATGTAGCAAATTCCTAGTTTCTATTTGTAAAAATTATTTCGTTAAATAGATGAAATAATAAATAAGGGTGATAACGAAAATCATATTATGCTAGTATATGTAAACAATTGAAAGGGAGCAGGGGGGTAGAGGGACATCACATGGTTAAATCAAGTTCACTCCTCATAAGGACCCAGAATATATATACTTTATAGGGTCTTAGATCAATATTGTTGAAATTACAAACGGAATGACAAACTTATATATACCCTTTTCCACCTGAGGTGAAGGGTATAAAAACAATAATAATAATAATAAGTAAGAAAGTTATAGTCGGTCAAGACCGACCAAATAATATCCTACACCTATTTGGGTCCGAAATTTGTATGGTTCCGAAGTCGACTTGGGTTCAAAATAGTCGAACAAGCCTACTTAATGGTATTTTCGGTTAGGTAGAGGTGGCAGTCGACTTTATTCGCCAGCTCATAAGACACTGACTTTCCGTTGCGATACCACTGCGCTTCCACTCATGCGTAATTAGGTGTTTTGCATATTCTTAGAATACATGACGAGACCTAGTTCAATGCTGAATCCAAACGGTAAGATTTGAAGTACTTTAGAACAGAAATTACTTTCATTAAGAAATGTTAAGAAATAATTATTTCTTTTTCAAAAATGTTTTTTTTTGGTCGCTCGAGCCAGGAATCGAATCCGGGTTCTTATATTTGGCCCGTGTATGACTCCAGTCATACATTTGACCCTTCTTGAGGCATCCTAGGCACTACACGGGCCAAATATAAGAATTTCAATTATACACATATGGCGGTTTAATAAAATTCTTAAATTAATTAAAATTTTCGTCTTTTGTGAATACATAAAATCAAAAGTTGTGAACAGATTTTAATCATTTATAGCTTGTTTTGTTTGCAATGTTTTTTACATGACTCTATAAAATTAGAAGCATAGCTCCATTTTTCAATTTTTTTTGGAATTTTTAAAAACAAAAATTCCGAAATTTTAATAAAAAAATTATTTTTTTTTCCAGAAAAAAAAATTATGTTTCTAAAACGACTGCGCATATAAGAAAAACGTTTTACCTTCCTTAAAGTAAATTTTATTGCGGAATTTCGGTTTTTTTTAGTTTTTCAATAAGCTAACGCGTTTTTGAGTTACGCGAACATATGTTGTGCAACCTCCTTAATTTTCGAAATAACGGTATATCTCGAAAACCAAAGCCAATATGACGAAAAAAGTTTTAACTTTCTTAAAGTAAATTTTATTGCGGAATTTCGGTTTTTTTTTTGTTTTTCAATAAACTAAAGCGTTTTTGAGTTACGCGAACATATGTTGTGCAACATCCTTAATTTTTGAAATAACGGTATATCTCGAAAACCAGAGCCACTATGAAGAAAAAAGTTTTAACTTTCTTAAAGTAAATGTTATTGCCGAATTTCGATTTTTTTAGTTTTTCAATAAGCTAAAGCGTTTTTGAGTTGCGCGAACATATGTTGTGCAACATCCTTAATTTTTGAAATAACGGTATATCTCGAAAACTAAAGCTAGCCTAAAAAAACGGCTAGCACCACTGGATTCAGCGACCGCGAATTAGTTAAAATTAGTTAAAAATCTTTCGTTCGTATCATACTAAAATATTAAACTGCAAATACTTTAATCTATCTATACAATATATAATTTCTTAGTATGTCAGGATGTTTGCATGTATGTCCTATTCTTTCCGCAACTTTCTGAAGCCATCTGATGACATAGGAAGCTGAAATTTGGCATACTTAAAGTATTTTCTCTGCGGAATATCGTAACGAAGCCAGATTTTCGATTTTCGGTCTTTAAGACCGGCTTTTCATCTAGTATCTGATTGAATAGATGTTTTTTTTTATCATATGGGGAACTTTGGGCCCCACTTGGCACGACTAGGCACCGTCGGATTGAGCTGAAAAATTAGGACTTGATTTCTTACACCAAACCTCATATTTCAAGCAGCGCAAACATGTAAATTTAAAAAAAAAATAAATTGCGACCAGTCTAATGAACACCAGTGCTAAATTATCTTCCTCTGGACAGAGAAGAGGGGATGGCCACTGAGATACACGGTGGGCTATCAAGAGGAAGGTTATTATTATAATTGCTCCAGAGGAGTTATTATAATAGGGTGAATTAAGAGAAGAAAGCGAAAACAGAATTTTAGTAATATTTTCAATTCACTTTATTACAATTCTATTTCACTTAAGCTATACATACGTTTAGGGTACAGATCAATTATGTTAGATTGATTTATATCTTAAGTCGTGGGTTTACTGCCAGTTGTTCGCACTGCCCGGTGGTTGAGATTTTGCTCGCTTCGGTGCTGGAAGATAATTGAGATAACACTCGTTACAAGAAAAAAGATAAGTCATGTTCGCGAGCATTTAATGAAAGTTCGTTACGAATGACTATTGGAAAAGTTATGACGAGTATCGGCCTGGCAGTGCGTACAACTCACAGCAAATTCACGTGATTATTAAATGTGAGTATAAATTATATAAAAAAACGTTTAATACATACTTACCGATACAATATAATTTGTAATGGAATTCATTAGTACAAAGTTAAGGAAAAATTATAAAACAATTTTTGTACGGCAAGTTTCGTTATGATTACGAAAATTTCAATTTTTTTATATGTAGTATTTACAAGTGTAATTTGTACATAAATAAATAAATGGGAACAAAATATTGTAATTAAAAATTTAATTTTATTTACATTGAAGAAATTTAGGCCCTATTAGCTTGACAAAAATAATATTCATAAATGTTTGTTATGTTTTTATGAAAATATATTTTTTCTTATGTATTTCTTTTCAAACGATAAATATATTTCAGCCCACTTGCTGAAAAATAGAATAAAACTTAACAATATCACTTTCTTTATCATCAATATAATTTCTTGCTAAAAATTTAGATTTTTGAACCACTCAGGCCCATTTTCACGACTTACCTTTAAAGATCGAAATAGTTGATGGTACCTTTGGCACTAGTGAGGAATAAAGTTACCTTCAACTATTTTTCATTTTCACAACTTCTGTATAAAATAAACTTAACATTTTTAAAAATGTGGCAACACTAAATTAAATAACGACTATTTTTGCCAACATAAAAATACGAACTGGCAACTACGTACTTTCTTTTACTTTTCTCATTTTAAATTTTTGTGTGCACAAATTTTTTAATAATGGCAAATATAAGCTAAATATCGCGTACACGTGAATTTAACATTTTGTACATTTTATTTGTCAAAATACGAGTTTCGTTTTAATTTACAAAATATACGTAAACTTGGAGTTGCCATATATAAAAAATATGTGAATATAATATGGCAATCTCAAATCTAAACCTTACGATAAAAGTTAAAGGTAGAACGTTCCTCTCTTTACCTTATCCATCACTTTTAGATTAAAGGGAACTTGTGATAATTAAAAACTCATTATCTATTCGATAATTTCCTACATTTAGCTATCGTTAAGTCGTGAAAACGGGCCTCAATGCAATAAATTGTATCCAATTTGTAAAATTTGTTGACGATTTTGTTAACTGTTCATGACGATTTTGACGAATTTTGTTAAAACTTTTGACGATTTTTGAAGAAAAACGCCTATTGACCCTGTGTACAACTTTCCCCTGAATCCGAATATGAAGTCAGAATTGTCAAAAGTAGAACAGTTTTTGAGATATTCCAAAATAACCGTTATTTGTGTTTTTAAAAAAGATGATGTGACTGAAATGCAAATATCTTCAACAATTTTAAACGGCCTTTCTTTTTATTGAGAGGTCATTAAATTTCATAAATAACCATGGGTCGTTTAAAGAGGTGAGTCATTAAATCACAGAGTTATAGTGAACAAAACTTTAAACTTCATTATAATTTTATGATTTTGTTAAATTTTGCTCTTTTCAAGTTATTGGTTTTAAACTAATGATTTATTTTAATATGAACAATTTGCGCCCAACAAGACAAGGATTGGTACAAAAATTACAAAGCTACAGAAGATTGGCTGATCGCTAAAGTAATTTAAGTCTCACCTAGCCAGAAACCATTTCTTTAGCATAGACAAAGAAGCAAATAACATTGGCCATAACAATAAAACTTTCGCTGGGCAGCATTTCGCTAAGAAACTTACCTTTTTCATAGTATCAGGCAAAAAAAAAATTATCAAAGATGCCACACTAATTTTATGCATAAGAAATGCCCAGCAAATAAAACAATTTTGGAGTATTTTTTTACATCTAATGTTTGTTTTTGGGGGTTCTTTTATTTTAAAGTATTCTTTAAATTATTCATATTATTTCACAATTTTATTTTTGGTTTTCTTATTTACTTCAATTATTTATTATTTTCTCTTTTTTTTGTAGATTTTACTTACACATTTATATTTAATAATATATTTATTTAATACAGTAATTTTAATATTTTTTTTTGTTTTGTTTTTAATTTTATTTTATAACTATTTTTTTTTTTATAAATATATTTTATTTTCTATATAATTATTATTTTTTTATATATAAATACTAAGTACATACTTGTGTATGTATTAAATACTTTAATAGTTATTATTTTTATTTATAATATAATTAATAAATATTTAAATAATGTTCATTAGTGGTTTTATAAATTAACCTTGCTGATTTTTTTTTGTTTGTCCTTAAATTTGTTTAAATGAATTTGTTCTTTTTTTCTCTTTTTTATCGTTTATTTTTTAATTTTGTTTTCTGTGTGTTAATTTATATAATTTTTTTTAAATGTTATTTGTGTTGCTGTTGTTGTGTTCATTATTTTTTTTTTGCGTTTAATTACACATTAATTTATAATCATTTCAGTGTATTTTATTATGCATTTTATGATCATTTGGTAAATGTGGTCGGTCATAGGATTAAACATTTGCAGTTAACTTTTTTTAAATTTATATATTTTTTTCTTTTTTGTTTTATTTTATTACTTTTTATTAATTTTTTTTTGTTAATTTTTTTTTTACTTTAATTGTTATACATTAGTGACAAGTGTGTTGATGTTAATTTTTCATTTAATATCATTGGTTTTTATTACAGTTCTAGTTTTTCTCATTTTGTTTTTTGCAAGTTAACAATTTTTATTTAACTAAATATTTTTACGCCCTTCAATACAGATGGAACAAAGTGTATACAGTGACACCTCCTAAACCCGTACACTCACCGTCGCGGCATTTGTGCCTGGTTATGAGAGATGTGCGCTTAAGATTTATTTTGAATTCTAGTAAATGGAAAATTATTTTTCCCTTGAAAATTGGGAAAAGTTATAAAAAAAATACCAAAAGTATTTTGAAATTTACGCAGGAAACCCTAAAAGTTGGTAATCAAATCTGAATTTTTAACTTCAAAAATGTCTAACGGGACATTTTTTCCTCAAATTTAAGTAATGCCATCATTGATGAAGGGTATAAAAGATTCGGCAAAGCCGAATGTATCAATCTTACTTGTTCTTTTTTTCATTTATTTCTGTTAATTGTTATAATTTAGAACATTATTTATTTTGTATTTTTACAATGTGTGTTGGTGTTAGTAATTAAGAATAACACAACTATTTATTTTTTTTAATAAAAGTAGTAAAAAACTGGTGGTTTTTTGCTAAAA
This sequence comes from Pollenia angustigena, assembly GCA_930367215.1. Taxonomy (NCBI): domain Eukaryota; kingdom Metazoa; phylum Arthropoda; class Insecta; order Diptera; family Polleniidae; genus Pollenia; species Pollenia angustigena. The sequence goes on from OV884056.1 coordinate 289,203,861, forward strand.
CTCATTTGCGGTCCAGTTTAATTAACTTATATTTAAATAACATTTAATGAGAAATACTTAAAAAAATTCTGTAAAAAAATAACAAAAAACCTTTATATAAATGCAACTATGGTAAATTTTAGAACTGAATACAGGGTCGGCCATTTTGAAATTGCAATGTTACTCTAAAGACCTCAAAAATGTTTAAGAAAAGTACATTTGTGAAAATCGACAGAAAATTATTTTAAACCCATGAAGTAAAAGAATTGAAGAATATTATATTTTTAAAAAATATCGCATTCACATTGGCGATATAATTGTATAAATAGGTTAAATTGAACAATTTTATTGCAAGTGTATGAGCCGCTTAAGAACTTCGCAAAAAAACTTCTTTGAAACAATCGTTTAAATCGGAAGTCTACATTTGTAGCATTTTTGCTGGAACAGTTGAATAAAAAAAATTTCCACAACAACAGTGCCCGAAATTTTAAGTAGCATCCTAAAAATAAATTCTAAGCAGTTTTAGCCACTTACACGTTAAAAAAATAGTCTACAGCACCTACCAGACTCTACTTTTCAAAGTGACCATCTCCTGGCCGGTAGTCTACAAATGTAGACATCATATAAAATGTTTGGAAATTCACATCACTCTTTTACTCAGCTAAATTGTTTTTGAATGCGGCATGCCGAACATGTCATTTGGTATTTTTTTAACTCTTTAATATACATATTTTAAAAACTACCATTTTTCCACTCCTTGATTTGTCATTGGCGAAAGAAAAAACTGTTGCTTTTACTTCTGATTCATTAAATGTAAACAGTCGCTGTCAAACCAACTCAAAAAGCGAAAAGTTGTACATACATTTTCGTTTTTTTGTTCGAAAGTTTTTGGTTTCTACTGCGGTTTTTCAAACACTGGTTTTTTCATATGATATCATAGTTTTCCATACAAATACATATTTGCTACAAATTTGGACTTTCGACCGCCAACTTAAGTTTACAATCCCGTGCACATAAAGGTTAAGTCTACTTTTGGTGTGTGACATTAGGAATACTTTTGAATAAAAACTAAAAAAGAAACTATAACCGCAGAGCAGATGTTTATTTCAGAAAAGGAGTGTTTCTCCAAAAACACTTTAAAAGTTTAAAATTACTATCCTACAAAACTAAAAAAATATACTTAGGCCGCATTTATACGATGATTTTAAAGACAGATTTTTTTTTTGCGAATTCGGTAGAGAAGAAAGGAGGATAAAAAAAACGGACATGATTTCTGTTCCTCGTGGTTTGTTTTTTAAATGTTCTTTTATTTAATTTAATTTTCGCTAATTTGTTAAATTTATCTGAGTAAAAGCAGTGAGGGTGGTATAAGTAAGAGACTTATGACCATATATGGCCCGAATCCGGTAAAGAAACTTCCTTAACATTCGCCACACAGAACCGTGTAATGGTTAATTTGTTTTAAAGTGCAACTGAATAGAAGACAGCAGACTAGCAATTAGACACAACAACGACTTGGTATATTATTTGTAAAATTATCGGCAACTACGGTCGTGACAGGCATGATAAAAGTTGGCGTCATTCGTATTAAGGTATTCTATTAGTCTGAGAGTAATAGGTTTGCATTCCGCCAGATATATTTTATTATTTCTCGGTAATTGTAACATATTAAAAATAAAAACAAGAATAATCTGGTTAACATCTCGTTTCGTGCTATAGAACTATGCGTTGGTCGCCTAGATCAAGTGATATCTTACCTTAGAATTGTATTTTTTTAGACCAAAATCTATACATAAGGGGCAGCTGCTTTTGATTGGATATCTCAGAAAAGGCCAATTAAGACAAAGTTTAAGTTCTAAAATATTTGAAACAGTACCTTTTACAAGAGTACTTTTTTTTTTGAAAAACCACAAAAAAGTCGTAAAATAGTCTTCAAAATCTTGATTTTTGTTTGGCCTAAGCTAAACAGTAAAGTTCTTAGTTACTAAAAAGTACTTTAAACTTTTGAAAAAACACGAAGAAAAACATATATTATATAAGGCAAGGCGAATTGACTAGAAGGTGAGGTCAACTCTACAACTACAATGCTTCTGTGGTCGGGTTGTCAAAAATATTGCTATTAAAAAAAAAAACAGGTTTGCTTACATAAAAAACTAGTTTGTATACAAACTTTGACAACTCGGCCACCGAAAAAAACACCACATGTTGACTTGACTCCACCTTCTAGTCAATTCGCCTTGATATAAGGGTAGTAAATGGGTATCTTAGTAAAAACTTTTTTGATATTTAAAAATGTACTTAATCAAAAAGTAATTTTTTACAAGGAATACATACAATTTGAAGGCTTGAATTCGTCATTAGGAGTTGTCCAAAAAAATTGCCTGTATTACATACATTATAGTTTAAAGTTGCTGAAAAAAAAAATTTAAAGAAGTACATACATCGTCAAAAAGTACTTTTTGTTAGAAAGTTCGCAGAATATATAAGTCTTATTCGCCAAAAACGAACGAATTAATCCCTAATAATTGTACAATAAAATGACGTGTTTAACAAACATTATAGTTTTAAGTGGCTAAAAAGTACTTTAAAGGAATGCGTCCTTAGAATAGTACAATAAATATTTACTAATCCCAAAAACCACCTGAAAACTTGAATTTATTATTAACAAACAAATATAGGCCGACTATCGATAGTCTTAAACTATCGAAAATATCGATAGGAAAAATATCAATATCAATATTATTATTATTTAAAATACAGCTATGAAGACATGCTACAGCAGCTATACACACACAGTTTTTTGCCGCAAGTTTTTACTTGCTATTATTAATTCGCGCAGAATTTCAGCAATGAATACAAACAACAAGAATGGCAGGTGGTATGGATTGCTTAGCTGTGCTGTTTTACTACTAACATAAGGCCTTTATGCCGAAATTAATATAGGGACAGAAGTGTCAGATAGTTTTATTATGTTGTTAAAAAAAATCAAATAAAAATGCAATTGCGAGCACAGGATAAACCAATGAACGACCATTAGAGGAAAAGTCCGCTAGATTGATTACCTTTTGGGTTGAGAATCAAATCCAATTTAGAACATTATTTAAAGTTGCAATAAAATATCTTATTATCCCGGTTACTTTGGTTCCTTCAGAAAGGTGCTTATCAGCATCACAAAACTGTCATCTAAAATACCGTGCGTGCATACATACGTCTCTTACGTTCAATAAAGTGATAAAAACAACGAACTGTAGCCTGATAAAAAACTAGTTAAAGTTTTCGTTCTTAAGTACAAACCCTACAAGAAATGAATGAGCGAGTAGTCACATTTTTCATTTTGGTGTTAAGAAAATGATAGAAAGAAATGACCGATTGTGACCGAAAACTTTATTTCGGTCATTTCTTTCTATCATTTCATTAACACCAAAATGATTAATGCGACTACTCGCTCATTCATTTCTTGTAGGGAAACATTCAGTCGATAGTAATATCGATAGGGAAATCTAAACTATCGATAAATATCGATAGTGGAAAATATCGATAGTATCCCAGCACTAGTTTTTACCTCCTTAAAAAAGTACTTTTTGTTGGGAAATATACAGAAAAATGTAAATCTGTTAATAATTAAACTGATTAATATTTTATTTAGGCGTTTTTTTTTGTTTAGTATGTGGCAGTTTTTAATTTTTTTATTTTTATATTTTTAATTAATATTTATTTTAAACAAACTTCTTGCCAAATGTATTTGTAATTTAAGCAATTTACTACCAACATTTATTAACTATTTTTATTAAATATTTCTTTATATGTAGATGTGAAAATTAAGAAATATAATTATTTACAAAATCCTAAAAAATATTTTTAATGTATCGTAGATGGTTTTATTTTTAATAAACTTTTTAAATAACTAATTTAAATAATTTAGGTGGTACAACTTTATACTTGAAATTTTCTTTTTTTTTTCTTTTTTTTATAAAATAAAAAATCAGTAGGAAAATTTTGAAATTAAAAATTTTCAAATGAGTGTGCAATTTTGATCATTTTGAAACGTTGAAAATTTCACGAAACTTCCTTAACATTCTACTGATTAATTTTTTTTTTGTTTTAAATTTTAATGGTGCGCTTTAAAATGTGATGTTGTTGTTTTCTTTAGCTAGTTTTTTAATTTTTTTGTTTATTTCTTGTTATTTTTGTTTAAAAATTTACAATTTTAGTAAAGTCTAGTTTATTTTTATAAAAATTTTATTTTATAAATATTACGTTTGTTTTATTGTTTATTACATTAGTTATTTACATTACTTTTCTTATTATATATAATAATTTTGGTTTTCGTTTATTTTAAATTTTTTTCTGAAGTTTTCGTTAAATTTAAGTTTTGTTTAATTTCTAATAAAAAAATTGTATTTACATTTCTTTAACATTAAATTGAATATTTTTCTTTGGTATCTTTGAAATGTTAAATAAAGATAAGCAAATAAATAAACTTAAATAAATAAAAACAAAAAAAAAAGAAAACAAGAAACAAATTTAAATAAATAGAAATAAAAATCCGTAATGAAGAATGAAAATGTCAAAGCGTATACCCTGATTTTCTAAGACACTTCTCCTCACTTACAAAATATTTGCATAAACATTTTTGAAAATCGTAAAAATGCATTAGAAAAATTTCTCAACGCAAGGTGAAGAAGGGATTTAAAAAATAACCCCCTCAAATTTCAACTCCGTAGAAATTAAAGGCCTGCATAAATGTATTTGAAAATCAAATAGACAACAAAAACTACAGGTGCATGCAAAACTCCAGCGGGAAAACTCAGAAGACCTTCGTGCTATAGGCCTTTTAAAAGGCCTGCATACACATCTTTTTGATTCAATTTTTATTTCTGTCTAACTGTTAAAGAATGTCTCATAGAAGGCCTCGGCTCTTTCGTATAAAAGATAAGATACACATTCCACTTTCCCTTCTATGAGAATGAAGAAGAGAAAAAGTAACATTATTTGTTTGGTTTTTTTGCCAAAGCAAAAACAAAATATTATTTTTTTTTTGATCCAGTTACCATTCTTATGTATGTGCAAAAGAAGCGAGAGCAGTGTTAAAAAGCCCTAGAGGGAAGCGAACTGACACCAAAGTAGTCCTGTGATAGGTCTTTGGTGGTAGCGACCGGTTCTAGTTTTAAAACTTTCTATGAATAAGACCTATCACTTTTACATGGGGTTGTCATTGGAGGGGGTCAATTGACACCATTTGACCTGTTATAAATCTATTTTCAATGGACGTGTTTAGTGACAGTTACTAAAATGTAGTAATATTTCAATACAACAAGTCCTAGAATTAAATTCAAGAGCCAAATTTTAGAAAGTCCCAAAAAAATGTATCACACCACCGGTAAAGACTGTACTGTAATTCATTACTTTTTCTACCTTTTTGTTCTTCATAAACAAGTTACATGTTTGGTTCTCCTTTTACTGGTCATGAGTTTTTTCTTTTTGTACGGAGTACAGATTTCTTCTAAAATGCATCCGAACTCCTTCTTTTTCCCGCGGGGGATTCATCGCACAATTTAAATAAATAAAATTCAAATAAAAACACTCCAGACAAAACATTTTTCTTTCAAAACCTTTCAATACAATACAAAATGTGTGCCTATACTAGTGCCGGGAAACTATCGATAGACTATCGACATTATCGATAGTCTTAAAATACCGAAAAAATCGATAGGAAAAATATCAATATCGATATCATTATTATTTAAAATACAGCTATGAAGCCATGTTACAGCAGCTATACACACACAGTTTTTTGTCGCAAGTTTTTACTTGCTATTTTGCTACAATATCGATAGTCTTAAAATACCGATAAAATCGATAGGAAAAATATCAATATCGATATCATTATTATTTAAAATACAGCCATGAAGCCATGTTACAGCAGCTATACACACACATTTTTTTGTCGCAAGTTTTTACTTGCTATTATTAATTCGCGCTGAATTACAGCAATGAATACAAACAACAATAATGGCAAGTGGTATGGATTGCTTAGCAGTGCTTTTTACTGCTAATTAAAGGACTTTAAGTCGACTGAAATGGCAAATATTTTTGTAATGTTGTAAAAAAATGCAAATCTAAATGCAATTGCAAGCATAAGACAAAACAATGAACGACCATTAGAGGATAAGTCCGCTAGATTGATAACCTTTTTGGGTTTGAAAGTTGCAATCGATAAATATCGATAGTTGAAAATATCGATAGTATCCCAGCACTAGTCTATACTCCTTGCTTTTGAAAATTTCACCGCGTAGTGTGTAAGAATTTGTAATCTTTACTTGTGTGTCGTATGTAGCGGACGCTTACAAAAAATGGTTCTTGCAAACAATTGTTGTTGTAATCAGTGTCTGAAAATAAACAGAACAATATTTAGCGTTCACACACCCAAGAACGATACCTATTTTTTAGTGGTTGTGTAGACGAACACAACCCCTAATACCGTTCGTAACTATTTTCAAGAAAGACCCGAACATTATATAGTGTTCAGTTCTTCGTTAAAAAAAACAGAACAATTGTAGTGATACTGTAGGCAAACATTATATTTTAATGTTCTATAATATTACTTTTTTAGATTTATGAAAAAATAACAAACAAAAAAATGTTTGCAAAGACCACAGCATGAATAGTTTGTGTGTGTATGTGTTTAGTTTGTGTACAATTTTTTTGCTGGCTTTTAATTTTTTTTATCCAGCCAGAGCTGAACCGAACACAATGAAGTTTGTGTTTTTTTTTAAAGAGACGGAATAATCTTTTTGTTGAGTTGAACAGTATTATTTTTATTTCCGAAGATGACAAACAGAACGTTATTTTTTTTAATGATTAAATTTACTACACAAACACTAATAATGTTTGGGTTTTTCACATATCTAGCGAGCCGAACACTAAGGAGCGATATTTAATATTTATTTTTTAACACTTGTTGCATATTATCAAAGAAATTAACATACAAAATAGTTTTTGCACATATCGAGCCCTTATAGCAAAAATGATGTAACCAACAAAAATAAAATCTTACAGGAGAAGGTTTTTTTTAAATAGTTTTGCTTCAAGTCTAGGGTTTCGTTTGAAATTGCTTTTGCTCTTATTTCGTAACGGTACTTCCCAGAGATATGAGATTTTGAGAGATGATGCAAATGATCAAAAATGATAGATTTTCATCAAAAAACAAAAATCTAAAATGTTGTTGGTTACATCATTTTTGCTATTAGGGCTCGATATATTCAAAATTCGCAATAAAAACATGAAGAATGTGTGTATTTTTATTTCTACTCTCATTGTTTGTCATTCCTTGGTTCATTTATAAGAGTTTTTTTTTAATACCCGCACTTTCACTAAAGTAAGGCATATGTTTAAAAAAAAAAGCAATTGCTTTAACACGTTCACACATTTTCGTAAATTGGGCGACACTATAGTATAGAATTGGAAAAAATGTTCAATGATTTGAATGTGTGTTGAAGTGTTATTGTGCAGGCCTCTAGTTAAAACTGATTTCTAAATTAAAATATTTCGAAAGTCTGTATTTTATTTTTGTGATAAATAAAAACCAGTCTGGCCAGAAAATCCGATTTTTCCCTACACGCCTAAAAATTTTGCGTGCAAAAACCCAATAATTTTTTTTTAAATTTGACCTAAAATTACAATTTTAATTAAGAAAATTACAATTTTCCAAAAATCTTTTGAAAAGCTCGAAATACGAATTGGCGAATTCGTTTATTTTAATTTAAAGGGTTTTTTCCGAAAAGTTACAAAAACGTCTTGCTAAAAGCATTTTTCTGGGCCCTGTTTCTCAAATCTACAAGTTACAAATCTACAAGTAAAATACGGCGCTGAGAAATATGGCCCCAGGAAATATATAAAATAAATGAAAATTGACCCCAAATTTGGGGCTATTTTTCATAATGCAATATGGCCTCATTTTTTTAATGAAAAATTACCCCAAAACAATGAAAAATAACCCTAAAAATAAAATGAAATATGACCCTAAATTTTCTTCATTATGAAAAATCACCTCAAAATTTATAATGAATTTGAACCCCAAAAAATAAAGTTACATTAAACATTTTCGTTGGAGTTCATATGCCCGAAACTAAAAATCACAAATTTAGAATCCCGATTTCAAAGTCCGGATAATTATACGGTTTTGGTTTTAAAAATCGTACGATTGATAGCATGGTTGGGCTTTCGGCCATGCGCAAGGATTTTTTTCTCTATGGTATAACGAAAACTGGTTTTGCTTACTAAAGCTTCACGTTATAGATGGCCTGCGGCCTGGCGCTAGGATTTTCTCTTCTATGGTATAACGAATACTGGCTTCGCTAACTAAAGCTTCTGTATATAGCCGGCCTTTAGCCGGGTGAAAGGATTTTTTTTCTATGGTATAACGAACTCTGGCTTCGCTCAGTAAAGCTTCTCTTAATAGCCGGCCTTCGGCCGTGCTCAATGATTTTGTCCTCTATGGTATAACAAACACCGGCTTCGCTAACTAAAGCATCTCTGCATAACCGGCAAGGATTTTCTCTACTTTGGTATAGGAATTCGGGTTTTTTATACTATCCCTAGAAACTTTTACATAGAATTTTATAAAATTTGTGTTAAAATGTTTGAGGTGATTTTTCATTTCCTAAAATTTCTTATTAGTAGACGAAAAATAGCCCCAATGTAAAAATTGTGATTTTATTTGGAGCCATTTTTCATTCCTTGATATTGGGGTCATTTTTCATTCCACTTAAAATGCAAAAACACCCTAACGAAAAAATTAAAAATAACCCCAAAAACAACAAAAAAATTGCGCCAAAATTGCGTGTTGTTGTGTCTCATGTAAAATTTTGTTGCCGTTTTTCATTTCACTTTTGGGTCCATATTTCTTGGGGTCATTTTGCGCACCGCCGTAAAATACATTTGAAACAAAAACAAAAATTGTAAAATACTTGCTTTTTGAACGTATTTTACTTGTAGATTTGTAACTTGTAGTTTTGAGCTACAGATACAAAATACCTATTTGCAATTTTCCAAAAAAAAGTACTCAAAACACTTGGAAATCTGAAAAATAGACAGTCTATTTCTTTAATTTTCTGAATGCCATTTTGTAATCTAAGAATAAAGAATAATCAATCAACTTCCCTACAAGAAATGAATGAGTAATTAGTCACATTTTTCACGTTGGTGTTAAGAAAATGGGCTACTCGCTAATTCATTTCTTGTAGGGTTCCTCATAGGCCGCTTACATGTTAAGACAACGAACGTACTAGTTCTGCAGCTATTTCGATAACGACCGATTCAGTATTATGAGATTTTGTACATTTTGACATTTTTATTTCGGTAATAAAGAGAAGTATATTAAATAAATAAAAAAAATATATAAAATAATGTAATACAAAAAATATAAAAAAACTTAATAAAATAAAGGCAAAATATTTGCTTTTCCCCAAATATTTTTGGTAACATTCTTATTTTCAATAATTACAATAACTACTTTATACTGGCTAAATAAATCGATTAATTGTAATCTTGTTTCCATTTTTTTTTTTTTTTTTGCTTAAATTTCAACTGTTATTTTACAATATATAAAATAAAAATCAAATTGTTTTTTTAGGATTTTCTTATAAATAAATTTTTTTTACAAAAATAAATCTGTGTTTAATATTTTGCTTATAATTTTCTTCCTTACGGAAAGGAAATGTACGTTTAAAATTCACCGCTAACAAAACTATTACAAACTGAATATTATCAAACATGTTATGATTGTTTTAAGCATATTATATGCACAGGCACCCATCTCTGCGGGAAGTTTGCGTTAATTTGTTTTTAAAGTACTTATTCTGTGACCAAAGAATACAATAAGGCAATTCACAAAGTGTCATATTTTATCAAAATAGTTGTATATCCCGTGACCAGTGAACACAATTAGGCCATTAACAAACTGCTCTTTTGTGTCATATTTGTTGTAAATGTCATAATTTTATAAATGTGACATTCTAACAATTATAGCAAGTACAACCAAAAGAACCTTTTGTGAATTGATTTAATATTATAATAAAAGGGGACGAATTGTGACGTGGAAACCAGACATATCACCAGTGATAATGTGTTTAAAGTATAGTTACTCCATAGGAAAGGTAGTTGTCATATTAACATGGTTCACTCGGGACATTATCAGAAACCTGTTACAAAGTGTCAAAAAAGTGCCAATTAACATCTTCTAGTACATCCCCATGTTAAGGTGACAAGTTCCCTTCATACAAAGTGTTGAACTTGAGCCGGTCCTTACCACTTTAGAGCTGTCACGTGACAAGTTTGGTATTGGTTTCCTTTCCCAAGGGAATATAATCACAATTGGGGTATTCACAAGGTGTGCTAATATGTTTTATTGTTATAATGTTCTAACACTTTACAATGGTTAAAAAATATTGTTGTTGCTTTGTAAACAAAAAGTGCCTTAAATTAATAGAACTTTGCTTGCTATGTTTATTGTGCTGTCGTAATTAATCAGAAGAGACCTGCGCTGAGCGGCTGAGCCGAACCGCTTTAGTTTTTGTAGCCGTCACCGTTGATGGTATAGTTTTATCCGGCTAATATCCGAGTTTGGCATCCGGCGTCAAATTATATCGGCTTAGGACTCTGATGTTTGGTAAACAAACAAAATAAAATTAATTTGAGATTTGCGTCGAAATAATGGAAAATAGTCAGGTAAGATCTAATTTAATTTATTTATTTATGGATTAGAATTAAAAAATGTTGTGATGTTACGTAAATATTAATTTTTTATATTTGTTTTAAATCAGCTGATTTAAATTCAAAATAGCACACTAAATTATGAGGGGTTGTTCACAAGAGTCGTAATTTTTCATGTTATTATTTTAAGACTTATGACTTTATGACACCTTGTGAATCCCCCAAATATATTTAAAAACAAAACACCCAACCATTTTGTAGTTGCCCCGAAAATTTTACCACAAAATTATTGCTTGTTGCTTTTGAAAACGAGAAAACTTTAATTGTTAATAAACACACGTAAAATTATTTGGGGTAAAAATATTTCTATTATTTTTAACCATAACATGTTCGAAGGCATAATATGTATGTGGCTTCTTTATGGAGGATTTATTAAGCCATAATGTTGCAGCCCAATGCAATTTGAAAGCTTTTGGGTCGATTACGTATGGCGATAGAACTAAATTTTGGTTGCCAGCAGCGAAATCTGGCAGCGCCGCTCATGTTAAAATATAAAATAACTTTAGTTGTGTTGCTATCCGTAATCGACTCATTGATAATTTTATGTTTAGAAATAGTTTCGTTAGAGGTGACAATATACATTGAAAAATACGTTTTCTTTACATGTAGAAAGGAAATTAAAAGCATAGTGGAAACAATTTTATGTTGTTAATTTAAAAAAAAAATAAAAAAATTTATCATATTTTTTATGCATTTTAAAACAAAGACTTTTCAGAATTACAAAATTAATATCAATTAACGCAAAGCTTTTCCATTACTTATAGAGGGTGTTGAAAAAGGGAGAGCAAGAACGCGGGCTTAATATTTCAAGAAGATTAACTTACCCCAAACCAAATGGACGCCTGCGTTGACATAAACTGCTAAAAATTGTTATTGCCACAAACGCATACAGCATCCTTTGTAAAAGTTGCATTGTGTATGTTTGCAGGGCTGAGGATGAGGCAGCATTACTGCGTGATTTAGAACTTGCAACAACTTCGGATTCTTCCGGTGGTATATCCATGCTGTTACTGGCCACGATAAATTGAAATATATCACTGACCTGTAGGAGAAAACAAAAACAAAGATAATAACAAGGAAATTTATCAAGGCGTTTAGAAAATTTAAAAATTTTCTTCTCTTTTAAAGTTAATAAGGAAATAAAGTTTAATTTCAATTTCTGCCAAGGAATTTTAATGCCCTGGCAAAGTATTAAGACGCTTGATTTATTTCCATTTTAAACTAAAATATATGTAAAACATTAACATAGTGATATTATATTATCATAATTATTAAAGAAGAAACAAATTAATTTATATTCAAAATGTCTTTTGTTGCGTACAATTTTATTTCTGCCCTCAAGGGGGTTAACTTTTTTTTTAAATTTCTATACCTTCTCCTCTAAATAAATATTTCTTATCTCTTTATTTTAGTACATTCAGAAGGAATTTTTACATTTATGAATTTTGTCGATGTTTTTGTACATTCGTGGTATCATAGAAACATTCTTTATCATCCGTGATAAAAAAATGAAAAGGAAATAAAAATAATAACACAAAAAAAAAAACAAATAATAATACATACCTCATTCCAACCATAACGATTCTTTGCCTGCACAATGGCTTCATAATACGCTCCGGGTACTAGATTCTTTATTGTGTACGACATAATGTGTGTTAGCGGCTCTGAGGCTGGACGATGTTCGGGTGTAAGAATAAAATCATGCCATCTACCTGGATGTTGGAATGTATCATTCATCTGGAAATATGTTACAAGCAAAAAAGTAATATACAAAATCTGTTTCCTTTGAACAAGATTTTAAAGAAAATATAATAGAAATAATAAGAATGTTGTAAATGAATGAAAACGAAAATAATAAAATTTTTATAATGATGCTTAAACAAATACCACACATTGTAGCAATTTTCTAAAGAAACAGGAGGGGGATTTTAGTGGAAAAACGGACGGAAATAAATAAAAATAACTTTTGCTTGTAATAGAAGTGATGTGGCTGCTTATGCTTAAAGTTGATATTTTATTGTAGAAAATATACCCGGTAGTTCAGTTGCATGTCATTTGCATGTCTTCGAATATTCGGCTATTTCCTAATTTTCGTATTCGCCAAATTCAAGCGCATTTTTGCCAAAAAAGTTAATAAAAAATGAAAAACCTTAAACTGAATATGTGAAAACCACCAATATCAATGGCTGCAGCAAATTTTTTCTCAAAAAAAAAAAAAAAAAGAATTATTTGAAGGTATGTTCTTTAGGCTGTACCTCAAAGTTTACCCGTACACCATTTAATGTAAAGTAGTTTTGCAAAGAGGTTTTTAAATTTTTTTGCCGAACGAAGGGTGTCGCCTTTTTACATATTTTGTTACATCTTGTGCATTTACAGTCTGATCCTTAAGTATGATATTAATGTTGTTGTCCGGAGAAGACCAATGTTATGCACTTAGAGGCCATTGACGTCTACTATCTCGTTCTTGTATTTATTCATTGGATCTCCACTCGAATGTCAGAAAACCAAAGGTCGCAAGATACTATTAGACTTTTGATTAGAAATTCGATAATTAATTCCCGCAGAAACATTTTTAAATTTAATTATACAAAAATATATACCGCAATTTCGAAAGTGGATGAGGTTAAGAAATTCAAGAATTATAAGAAATTCTAACATTTGGACCTTGCAGCGCGTACAGAGGGTGTACTTTTTCCCCCTTGTAAGGTGGCACGATCTAATGTACATACATAAGTATAAGTATCCAATCAAAATGAAGTTTTTTTAAATTATCATAATGACTTCAAGTGAAGTATGCAATCTCTCACCGTATAGAATAATTGGCTGTATTTGTAGCCTTAATCTACTTCAGGAAACACTTAGGCTGCACAAAAGATGCTTTGGGTCACGGTGCTTATGGCCTTTTCATAATATTGATAAAATAAGTATAACAATTTAATCTTTCTGAATTCCTTCTAACCCAACCTCCTGTCCCCCCCTTTTTAGGTAAATTTTACTTAGGTTTTACTTCGAATCTATCTAATGAAACCTTTTTTACTTTTTAGCAAGCCAATTGTTGTTACTTACATGATGTCTTTGCATAAAAGAAGAGCACTAAAGATGTCTTGTTTCGTGAATTGAACGTTTAGAAAGGTTAGCTTTGCTGCGAGGTCGCGGAAAAATTCACAATATGCTAAGTATATATTTTTTAAATAGTTTAGTCCATTGATCCCATGCGAGTACTAAGGGGATAACTAATTTGTCGCATAGAATCAATATAATAAGCCAGTTGCGCCTTTACAATGGTACCTTCGTTGTTTCCTGAGCCAGTCACCTGGATAAGAGTTATATTAGTCTATATCAGTCATAACCACTCCATAGACTCGCGAGCAGTCAATAATTGTATTTTTCACACAGACACGGTCGGCCATTCACATGTATTCAACAACTTTGTTAGGGCCACTCCATAGTCTCGCGAGGCAGTCAATAATCGTATTTTTTACACAGACACGGTCGGCAATTCATATGTATACAACAACTTTGTTTGTTGCTTGGTTATCACTGGTCTATATGCATCACTGAAGCCTCCAGACTTTCGGATTTCATTCAGAAAAGAAGCCAGTCACCGGAATAAGAGATATATTAGTCTATATGCATCACTGAAGCCTCCAGCCTTTCGGATTCCATTCAGAAAAGAAATATTGACTTTAGTCCTACCCCAGGTAGAAAATTCAAAAAGAGCAGTTCTGGTGTAACAAAAGGCCTTATCCAAATATCCCTCAGAAAAGGGCAAGTGAAATATTGTCCATCGCTACTCTTAATTTTTACAACTTTGACAGTCATAATGTTCCTAGGCCTAGTCTGATTGCATGGCTTCCTTTCAACCAGTGACTAACCAGAATATTTAAACAGGGCAATTCTGGTCTCCCAAAAGGCCTAATCCAAATATTCCTCAGAAAAGGGCAAATTAAATATCGTCCTCTGCTTCTCTTCATTCTGACAACTTCAACTGTAGTCATAATATTCCAGGCCCAGTTTCATTGTATGGCTCCCTATAAACCAGTAACTAGCAAAAATATCCAAACAATGCAATTCCGGTCTCACAAAATGCCCAATCCAGATATCACCAAAGACAATGGTAAGTGAAATATCATCCTTTCTTTCTCTTCACTCTGACAACTTCGACTGTAGTCGTTATGTTTCAGGCCCAGTCTCATTGCATGGCTCCCTTTTAACTAGTGACCCGTAATGAGAGATAATATTGTTTCAATTTTGTCCCATAGAGTTCTGGCCAAAGAGCGGGTATTTTTACCTAAGCATCTCGTACGACTCATGTAAAGTAAGAATGTTGTTCCCCGACAGCCGATATGTATTGATAACGGATATACTGCAGTTTTGATAAGAATAAATAGCAGTACTTTATTCGTAGAACTCATCCTTATTCGTTCGAAAACAACGTTAACAAAGAAGTAAGAAAGTGGGCCGAATCGTAGGTCCACGAGGGAAGGTAGGGGCAATTTCTGCATCTCAAAAACATTAATGAAATTTAAAACATAGAAAAATCCATATTAATATGGACGCATAAGCATGATTCTCAATGGGTCCCGAATAGGGTGCACTCTCGTAAATGTGTTTTAAAATACTGTGGTGAGGATATCATATAGTCCATGTATCAAGTATCATGACGCAATCAGTCATCAATTGTTTGTTTGTGGCAGAGAGAAAGAAGTAGTGCTTCCAAGTGGGAATTCGCCATATAAAAGTCATGCCTCTTATAAGCAGGTTTGTATGGGGGTAGTGGGCTTCACTCCCTTTCAAAACTGCTTACCAGTAAGCTACAATTTTTTTACTGGGTTAAAACGCATATCTACAACCTGCAGGAGATGGAAGTGCCTGATGAGTATTCCTTCAAAGTCGATCGAATTTCCATTTAAATTGTATTGAATTTTTAATCGATATCGAATCTCGTAATTTGGGCGCACATGTTTAACCCTTTCGGTCCTATTGGGATAATACATCCCAGACAATGTTTGAATGATCCGATTTGTTCTTTAAAGTAAAAAAAATCACGTTTGCAATTGTCCCAGTCGAACTTTTTGTGTTATTTTATCAAAGAAGTAACGGTTGCCAATTTTTAGCACATTTTTATAAGATTTGTACATACTTTTGTACTAAAAACCCGGTTGGGACAATAGTCCAAATTATCCGATTGGGACAATATCTCAGAATTATGAAAGGACTTACTTTTTAAGCTTTTTGAATATGTGTAAACAGATTTTTTATTTACATTGTTGTTTCTCAAATAAAAAGTCGGACCGAAAGGGTTAAGTGACCTATAACAAAAGAGATATAATCTAAATTTTTTATTCCGTGTGATAAAATCTCAACTCATTTACAAGCTCTGCAGGTATCTTATTTTTTTATGAATACGGCCAAATTAAAATGTACAGCTGCGCAATTATTTTGATAAAAATGTTAACAAATAAATTTTCCATTTTTAAACTACCGAAAATCCATTTTGTAATGCTCTAAGTACACGCGGAAATTTTTCTCGAGCAACTTTTAATATTGTTTTAAATCTTTCATAAGTAATATTTATATATTTCCAAATTATAAAATACATTCAATAAGGCGCACTTGATCATAAAGAGTGTATTAACTCAAAATTAAATTGATATTTACCCACTGCAAAAATATTGCCTATCTGTATTTTATCTATTTTTTTGGTAACGAAACTGTTGCCTTAACAATTCCTTGTTCATATGCCATTAATATTAAATTATTAATTGTTTTGTTTCTACTAAAAAATTTTAAATTTTGAGTCAATACCCTTTTTACGATTAAGTTCGGGCGGTCAAAGCACCACATGTATCGAAAATATCACATTTGTTTTATTTATTATTCTAGCATGGCCATTGCAAATATTTATTTCTATAAATTAAGTAGAACATAATTTTTCTGTTGATTATTTTGTATTTTAATTAAACGATTAAATTTATTTTTTTTTTTTTTGGTTTTTCCTCAAGTACTCAATTCTCACTCCGTTCCGAATAAGCTGAAAGTCCTTTTATTCCCCACATTTTGTCAACATCATTAACATTTATTTTATTTTAATTTTCTTTTTCGTTGTGCCCAACCACCAATAGAGAGAAACTCAAATAAATTACAAATAAATAATGTAAACCAATCATTAGTATTAAATCATAGATGGAATACCAATTAAAAAATAAATGGTGAATTAAGCAAACACAAATATTGGAAACCAAATAACATTGTGAAAGGATCATTAGAAAAAATAAATTAAAACAAAAATCAGAAAAAAATTTATATAAAACCAGAGAAAAATAACAAACACAAATCAGATGTAAAACTAATTGATTGATATCATCAGTAAGTAATTAAAAGATACAAATTTGTATTTTATGTACAATATGGAACAAAAACTGTTGAGGCTGGAGACAGGGTTCCCAGTTTTATTTTAAGTCTTATCCCCGATTTTCGATTTTTCATCCCCAAAAATTCTCACATTTTCTTAAAAATAAAATACGTAATATTATGTCAATGGAAAAATATGCATACATACATCGATTTATATAAATAAATCCATTTGTGTAATATTATTAAAACTAACGCTATTTATTCTTTCAGTTCTACGTACATGTAACAAGGGTAACGTTTAATCGCAAAAGAAAAATAATTATGCGCCAATATTTCCACGCAGAGAGAAAAAAATGGTTGGGCATTGTTGCTTCAACAACACTATGTTTAATGTAACAATATATTGTTGTCGTACACAAATAATTGTTATTTTAATTTAATATCTACAATATTATAGTTACTGTAAACATATCAATGTTTATCGCAATTATAAATTTGAGTATTGTTGACCGAAAAATAATTATTTTTCTAGCAACTAAATTATGATAACTTTCAAAACATATTATATAACTCACAACCATATCATGATATCTAAAAGCCATAACATGATAACTTTCTATACATTAATCATATAATGTTTAAGATGCAATCAAACTATTTTTACTCTAATAATATTATGTTAGCGCCATTTGTAAACTAATTTTGAATCAGTTGTGTCGTTTATTTTATATGTGAGCGTTTAAACTATTAAAAGATAAATTCCCATACAAAACTAAGTTTAAAGAAATTAAAATATAAGCGTAGTTCATTCGGAATTAGTGATGTAAAAGTGCAAATGCAAAATATTGTAGTTTTTTTTTTGTAATATCAAACAACAAAACACACAGAGATTTCGTTATATTTTATAAAAGTGTTACGATATTTCTGTGGTTTTAATGGGCACCGGCGTATGTCTTTAAACAAATGTTTCAGGAAAGCCGAAAAACCATTCAAGATCAAATGGGCTAGGCATTGCAATTTTATACTTTGTCATTACGTTAATAAATCGGAATTGATTAACATGATGACAATATGATTACTTCTTAGCTTATTATGATTAACATGACAATAATATAATATGATTAATTCTTAACTTAGTATGGTTAGCATGACAATAATTTGATTACTTCTTAACTTAGTATGATTAGCAGAATAATAATATGATTAAGGGAAAAATATTATGATGTAATAGTACGAGTATTTAGTCATAACATGATTCAATAATAATCTTAATATGGTGACTACAATCATGAATTTTATCATAACATATTGCTCTTAGAATATGTTTACCACAACCATGTTTTTTCTTTGCGAGTATCATTTCAAAAACTAGGGAATCAAAATCCTCTGAGTGCAATTTTGTTTTACATGTTGTTTGTTTAAAAAGTGCATCTGATATGATTGAATAAATTTGTCACAGCAAGCTGCATTATTTTAAAATTCTAATAAGTTATTCTGTTGAAAATATTGATTTTTGTTGTATTCATTACAGAGAAAGACCAGTTCAACAGAAGCAATGCTAGTTGGTACAAAACCATATTTAAAACTATTTCAACAAGTTCTTAAAAAAGTTTTAAACCGCAAAAAAGACTAACATTTGAGCCCAAATCTTGACCAAATCGGTCTTGCCATTGCAAAAAAGGAACTTATAAAATATATATTTTCCCCAAAAATCCCCAGCGAAAAAGCGCTTTTCCTCAAAAAACCCCCTGGGGATTTTTTCGAAATTTTTATCCCCAATTACAAAAAAACCCCAATTTGGGGATAAATCCCCAAAACTGGGAACACTGGCTGGAGAAAACGAGAAATTTATAAACAAATTTAAATGATGTTTGCACGACAGTATTAAGTAGAGATATATTTTATTTTAATGAGTTATTCAAAATAGTTAAAAATGTTTATTAAATAAGGCTTTTCTTTTTATTAATAAGATTTGAATTTGTTTTCTATTAATCAATTTTCAAAAAAAATCAGTTATCAGAAATACTATTTTTTTTAATATACAGCCTCGTCCTAATTCGATTTTTATAGGGTTAAATAAAAAAATAAAAATGTCAAAATATTGTTTGCATATGTTTTTATTTTACAGCAGTGTTGCCAAAACTTGGTGACCAAAAATGGCTAAATTTACGGAAAAACATGGCTAAAAATGGGCTAAAAAAGTGCTAAAAGCTTTTTTAAATAAAAACACATAAAAATTCAATAACAAAACAGAAATAATTAATTTAAAGTAAGAATTAACGTAAATTAATATTAAAATAATTTAAAATTAAAAAATTAAATCATCGAAAAATTCGTTATTGTTCATCTCATAGGAATCACACATTAGTTTAAAATAATCATAAGTTTTAAATAATTTGAAGGTAAATCATAATCACGACAACATTTACCCAACCTTTTGAGTCCAGATCAGTGTTGCAAAATTGAATTTTTGAAATGGTACTGAACTTCAACTAAAAGAGTATTTTTCTCACCAAATGGTACTTTTTGTTGAAAAAACCAATAATTTATGAATATAAAAAGAACAAAAAATATTTATATTTGAGGTACACATGTAAATAATATTTCTGTTATACATTAGCGTCAAACGCCCCATCCATTTATTTATTTTTATTTATTTATTTATTTATGCAACTGAACTGAAATTGATGCTCAGAAATGTGGTATTGATAAACTACCAAAAGCAATATGTGAAATGTCAGCAAACATTAGTTTCGTTCTTAATATTGGCCATATTTTTCAAAGAATTTTAAATATATTCAGTTCTGAAAGATCCCCTTGAACACGGAATGGAGAATCAGTATTATGCTATTGGGTTTTCCGGAAACAATATTTTCTGGAGTGAAGCTGATTATCACTTTTAAGGTTTAATGTTCAAAACAAAAATTAGTTCTTAATGTTTCGCAAATTGTCGAATAAAACGATTCCTTATCATTGCATGATCACATCACAGTTAAAAGGTTAAGAGTTAAAAAGCTCAAAGGATAAAAAGTACTAAAAACAACGCGGGGGTACTGCAGTATTTTCAATATGACAAAGTACTGAAAAAAGTACCAAAGTACTAAATTTTTCAACACTGGTCCAGATGCACACTAAAAAAAATAAAAAAGTATAGTCGGTTAAACCCGACTTTATGATACCCTACACCACATTAGAACCTTTGTACCACATTTTATCAAATAATCTCTAAATTGCGACCTGTACTTTGCGCACAAGGTTTTCATGGACAGCAAGCCAGCCGGACAAACATCGTGGATTCGACTCAGAAAGTGATTCTGAGTTAATCGGTATACGTAAAGGTAGGCTAAGGACTCACATTTTAAGGTGTTACAGACATCAGCACAAACGCATAGTACCCTCTCCACTATTGTGGTGATGGTATAAATATTCACCCTTATTCTATTTGGCGTCGTCAACAGTAAACAACGCCGTTCTTTATGTTTTGTTTCAATTTCGTATACCCGTTGGCAATATTGCCATATTGCAATGACTGTTAACATATGTTTGGTATTTTCTAAGAAAAATTGGCGTTGTTGTTGCCTTAAATTGCCCTTGATTTTGTCGTCGGCATTTTTAGTGTTGTCTTGTGCTGCTTTGTGTCGTGTTTTAAAAATTTTACGTTATGGTTTGCTGCAATCATTATTTCTTGGGCGGTTTTGATATTATTCTTCATTTGTGTTGTGTTTTGATATATTTTTTGTGGATATAATTGAAAAAATTAAAATAACAACTAAGTGCCAGTTCGAGAAGCTAGTGGAAGAGCTTGTAAAAAATCCATCACTAGCCAGAGGATTATGCAGGGTCTCTTTTCCTAATAAATTAAATATCCCTTGCGATTAAAGAAGAGATGGTGGTCTTTTTTTTTTTTCTTTGGAGCTAAAATTTTGATGTGGGTTCCGTCCACACAGCCAATTACACCTGGAAATGCTGCTTTTCAAAGAAATGCAACTTTAATTTATCCATTGTGGACAAAGTTCTCTCTTCATGACGTCCAGCGTCTCAGACAAAATCTTTAAACTTGTGGCTGGGACAGTCAAAAGTTGAAATAATTTCCAACGCTGAGCTGGTACGATCCCTGGGCCAAAAAACGCAATGTTGCTGCAAATATATTGTGTTTGGAACAAACGTTCCCTTTTTTAAATGAGGCTCTATTATTTCCAACACATTTTTAAAAGAAAGTTTATTCAGCCGAAAATAACTGTCAGATCTTAAAAAGATTAAAAAAAATCCATTAGGCACTTGGGAAAATTTAATATAATAAAAAAATTTTCATTTAAACATTAAGGGTCCTCATGATATCGTTTATAAGTCTCGTAAACTGTGCAAACTGTGCATTCTTACACCCTCGTAAATGAACTGTCAAAAATTGTATGAGAATTCATTTACACAAACTGCTTAAATTTGCCCAACAATTTTGACTCGTAAACTTGCGCTGTTCAATTGTGCATTTATACAGACAAATTTTTTTAATGCTTACCGCCGTTTTCAATGAAAACTTCAAGTGTAAATAAATCACAAACAATAAATTCTTGTAATAATATAAGCATATTAGTCTTTTGGCTTTCTTTATGCATGTTTAAAAACAAATTTCATTTATAATTTACAAATTTCAAGTTTTTTATCATATTTTTAATTATTTTTTTTTAATATATTTTTTATTGACGTTTCTGATTGAAATGACATTAATTGTTTAAAAATACACAAAAATTAAAAAGGATCTTCATGAAACGAGTCTCGCAAGTTTACCCATTTGCACAAATGGTAATTTTAAGCAATATCATGAAGACCCTTATTGTTTTTTTACAAACAAATTTTTATTTAACTTAAAATTTGCACAAAAAACACAGAATTTTTTTTTCTTATAAAAAAAAAACAGTAAACAAAATGAATCAGCTGATTTAACATTAGAGATGTGTGCTGTATTTTATTAACATTATCGATAAATAGTCAACTCTTACAAAATACCAATTTAACATAGAATTGATGTTGTCTTTGATAAGAATTGCTGTTGCCTTAAAATTGCCATTGTTATTGCCGACGCCAAATAGAATAAGGGTGATTGTATTGTTATGGTAAAAATATTAACCTAATTGATAAAATTACTTTTAACGATGTTTACTTGGTTAAAAACCCTTTCTACTTCAGCATTAGACCATGAAAGTGAGAGCAACTTTATAGTCAATTCTGAAATTTCTAAAACAATTTTGTTACCGCCTGTATCCTTTAATACTTGCAACCAGAAAGAAACAGCGATGTTTGTGTTGATCCATTTTATAAATTTAATAGTGGAATACTGTTCCTTTATTTTGAAAGATGTTTCAGCGTCATAGTTTATAGCGATTTTCAACATTTGTAAAAGTTGTGATTTCAATTAAAGGTGTGTTAATTGTTCAAAATGTTAATTTTGCTTTTATAAATTTTTATAATAAAATAAAAATTATTCTTTTAAAAGAAAAACGGCAAAGAAATGTCATGGCTAAACAAGTTGAAAAATGCCTAAAAAAAAATGGCTAATGGCTAAACTCATTTTTTAATGGTTAAACAGGGTGAAAAATGGCTAAATCTAGCCACTGAATGGCTAAATTGGCAACACTGTTTTACAGTAATAACAATTCAGCTACTTTCAGATCTCAAACGAGATAAGTGAAAATTACTGTTCATGGCTCTCTTGCTTAATTATGCCAAACCAAAAAACGCAACGCTCAACACTTTTATTTAGATTGGCCAGTAATGTAAAGAAAATAATTACTTTTTACAAGGAATAATAATAATAAAGTCCGTGTTACAATATAATCCAAATAAATTAAATCTTTACAGCACTAACATTTTTCAATTAAGTTTAGTATGCAGATTTCAGTTCTGCAAAAATTTCAATTTCATAAAATACCAACAACAGCTACAACAAGTTTTAAATAATAGTACACTCATAAAATTATTACAGTAACTGATTGTAGGTTATTAAATTCGTTTTCGGTACTGTTAAAATTGAATAAAAATATAGTTATTTTACGAATAAATTTATTTTTCAACATTTATGTTTGTTATTAAAAAAACAAACTACCAAAAACTAATGTTTTCCGTATTTTTTTTTTGTTAATTTGTTTGATTTTTATCGGTTAAAATATATTTTTTAAAAGTAAAAACTATTCAATTTTAACGAATATGATGTTCAATAAATAAAAAACTTAGAAATTACTGAAAAAATCATTTGTTTTAAATGAAATGTAAATGATCCGTTTTTTAAATGAATTTTAATTTGTTTCAAATGAATTTTCGTTTGAATTTAACTACATAATATTTTGAGTGTAGTATTTACTAACCAAAAGACAAACAAAAAACTAAAATTTCGTTTAATATGTATTTATGTATTTTAATTTACATTTTTTTTGTTTTAGTTCTATTTTGCGAACCCAACATAAACACAGCTGCAACTTCACCAAAAAAAAGTATTTTTTTTTTTGATAAAAAAAAGTTTACCAAAAAAAAATTAACAAAAACCAAAAAAAGTTTTAAAAAATAAATAATTTATAGGAAAACATAAAAACGAACAGGATTTAGTTGTGTAGCAATAAATGTTTATGGTAAATTTACTTGGATTCCAATAAAAAAAATTTATTTTATTTTATTGATACTTTTGCTACAAAACAACTACGTAACCTGACCAAACAGAAGTAATAGCAGCTAAAATTTGCCCTCATAAAAATATTTTTTTTTCTCTTGTGATTTATGAAATTTATTTTACATTTTTTTTAGTTACTTACCAATACACGTCTATAGAGTAAACGTACTTCCTCTAACGGTGGATAACTATCAATTTTCCATGTTAGATTATAGCTGTCCGATGAACGACCCCATTTGGGTGAATAGAATTCAGCAGGGCCAGGGCGACCAGATAGTTCCATGTATTTGCGTGAGCGACCCAATGTGTTATCGGCAACACAGCTGTAAAGAAAATTTTTTGTTGTAATTGATATTTAGTCTTAGTTTAAACATTAAATGATTGGCTGTTTAAAGTAATCATATTTATACTGGGAATTGGACTATGAATTATGGTGTTTTCTATTCTACAAAAAAATCTGACATAAAAAAAAAATGTAATTTGGTGTATGTTTCTTAAAAATTTTTCTCCCGAAAAGGGTGGCTTGTTTTATTCTAAAAAACGCACCCTTTTGGGCGGCTACACCAAATTGCATTTTTTTAAATAAAATGTCACATTTTTTTTGTAGAAAAGAAAACACCTTTAGATTCTATTGTTAACTAGAGGTAGCTTATAAGATTATTAAGCTGAATTTTGAGAAAGGGCTTTGTATAGGGCCTATGGTAAATTATACAACAATATTTTTTTAGTTTTGCGGTAAGGGTCCTAGTAAAGTGTTTTCCGAGATTGTTTTTTATGGGGCCTTCGAGTGATTTCGAGCCTTATGAAAGTGGATTATGCTAAAGTGCACCACAAAGAAAGAAAAACACTAGGCATATATTAAGTTTTTTATATTTACTTTTAGGTTGAGTCATACTCAAATATTGAAGTACGAATAACACTAAAATAATCGTAAATGGGACTACTTTCGCAAAATAAGTATAAAATTCTTAAACCAAGTAAAAAAATTTGACACTTCGTTTGTAGTGCCACTCAGAGAGTTCAATTACAAAGTGAGCATTTAAATCTCATTTAACTTATCAAAGTTTGTTGCAGACCCTACACCACCAGTGTTGCCAGTGAAATTTCGAGAAGGATACATTTTAGTTTCAAAAAAGATACACTTTTTTCCAAAAAGATACATTTTGAAAAAAGTCCACTTTTAACGTTTAACATTTATTGTAATGGTCATAATGTTTTATTTCATACTAAATGAATATTGTAAAGAAAACAAGTAAGAAAGTATAGTCGGTCAAGCCCGACCATATGATACCCAGCACCACAGTACTTAAAAGCACATCATGCTTATGTGTCCAGAAAAATATGGATTTATCTATGTTTATAAACTTCATTTAAATCGGATTGAAAGTTTGTGACAGTCAGAAATTGTCAACTACCTCCCCTTGTGGTCCTATTTTTGAAAAACTGTATAGCTTATGTGTCCATATAGATATGGATCTCTCTATGTTTTAAATTTCATTAATATCGGTTTGAGAGGCAGAAATTGCCCATATTTTTAAAAAATGCATATCTTTTGTGTCCATATAGATATGGTTCTATCTATGTTTTAAATTTAATTAAAATCGGTTTGATAGTTTCTGAGTGGAAGAAAATTTCCCCTTTCAATAGTCTTGGTCCTTGTGCCAATAAGAATCTATGTCACAAATTTCATCAAATTATCTCCAAAATTGCGACCTGTACCTTGCGCACAAGGTTACATGGACAGCCAGCCAGCCAGACTGCCAGCCAGCCGGACGGACTTCGTTAGTGAGCCGATCGGTATATATATATGTGGGTCTAGGACCAATATTTTAAGGCGTTACACACATCAGCACAAATGCATAATACCCTCTCCACTGTTGTGGTGTGGGAATAATGTTATAATATAAATTCATTTTCATATTTATTTAAGTCATAAATATTAGGTATTTAATTCTTAAAAATGTAATAAGCAAACATTAAAATTAACTTTATGTAACTATCTTTGGATGTTATCGAAACAAATTCAGTTTTGTAAAAATAATATTCAAGTTAAGGCGTTTATACCAAGGCGATTATATCAAAAAGTTCATATAAATTTCCTGAAAATAAAAGATGTTCATATTTCCTCCGAACAACTTCGCACTGCTTGTAATCCTTAATGTTTTCTTTCACCATTATACTATTGTATAATTATTGAGTCGGTTACGATGATCATTCTTAATAAGTTTTAGTACATTTTGCATACGGATTCAAAAGATACGAAAAATGTCAGGAAAATACATGATACGTGAAGCCATCAAAAGATACGAAAAATGTATCTTTCGTATCCTAACGGCAACACTGTACACCACACAAGTATTTAAAAACGATTTGCTTTTTGTGTGTAGAAACAACAAAAACAACAGAACAAGACGAGCAAACATCGCTTTCATGTTTAAATAGTAAATTGAGAACTCTTGCTTCTCCTTAAATTTTTTTTTTTTAGTTATATGTAATACTATGTTCACACTTGGGTTCTTAAACGCGTTTAAGCAACTCGAACGTGATTAAGATCTTAACACATCAAAATCGAGATGATTACACATACATAGAAGTAATTTGTTAATCACTTCAAATTGACATGATTACCACAAAATCACTTCAATAATCATATAGAATCCTCTGAACATACCTCAATCTGGGTACACAGAAAAAATTATTGCCGAATTATTTTGAAACAAACGCTTGTTTGAAAATTTTTTTAATTTCTACAAATTTTTTTACTGATTCAATTAAAATTTTTGTTTGATTTTTATTTAACCAACAAAAATGTTGACAACCATTCAAAAATATAATACACGCGTTATTTCAAGTTTTCATAATTTTGTATGAAATATTTAACGCTTTTTAATGTTGTCGTCTTTTTGCATTTTTTTATTTGATCGTAAGCAACACTTCCTAATGTGAAATATAAGAACTACATAAAAAAAAAACACTTTAAAAAAGTACAACAGTAAGAAAGATGAAGAGGTTTGAAGTAAAAAAAAAAAAAAAAAAAACTAACAGGTAAAAAAACGTTTCACTCTTTTTAAACAACAGAAACAACAACAACATTATAAGTAACAAAATAAATTTTTGGTTGGTTTCAAAGTTGGTTAAAAAAAAACCAAAATCCCGTATTCAATTTTTTCAAACTGTTTGCTTAAATACATCAAATACAAAAAAATAATGATGACGAAATACATATCGAGTCGGTCTGTCGCCGTTTTTGGGTTACATTTCTTCTTCATTAGCAAAGGAAAGGATACAGCAACAGTGAGTGATCACGAAAAACATTGTGTGTATAAAAAAAGACTTCTTTCAAAAATTATTCCAACAAAAAAATGTGTCTCAAAGCCAGCCGGCCGCTCTGCTCTCTATGCCATTATCTTCTAATACAGTGCCTGCTTGTGTGCGCATCATTGCTTGTGCAAAAACCTTTTTTTTTTTATTTTGAAATTTAGTATATGCATTTCAGTAAACTTTTTGTTTGATTCAGTTAAATTATTTGTTTGAAAAAATCAGTGTTTTTTCAATAAACAAAATGGAAATAAATTGTTTGAATATGCGAATTTGTTTATAGGACCGATTTCAGACAAAAAATTTTTTGATTCTACAAATTTTTTGTTTGAATTGGAAAAATAATTTTTTCTGTGTATAATGCAAAATCGGCCTATATGAACGTGCACAACCGGTCAATGTGCTTAATGTTTTATTTTTTTTTCTTAAATAATTCATACATTTTCACAATATCATTAATAATATGTTTAACATAATCTTTTGACAACTTTATTAACTCATTTTTTTTTTATCAATTTTTAATTTAACATCAATCCTTAAACCAAATTGTATTTTAACATTTGGTAGATCGAAATTTGCCTTCCTGAATGATTATCCATTTTAATTGATTTTACATGTTTTTTCCTTTACTTCCAAGTACATTTTTTGTTTTTTCACTTTGTCTTTCTCTTTTCTGTTGACCTTTTTCAGCACAACTTGAAGGACAAATGTACACATAGAGCTCGTGCCTTAGCTTTAACAAGAGATCGAGTGGTTGCGATCGAAACATGTCATGGTAACCTGCCGGCCAGGGTTCGAGCCCGAGCCACGTCAAGAATGAAAGATTATCAATAACAATTATAATTAATTTTCATGTTGTAAAATTCCTTTCTTCATAAAAATAATTTAATAAAAATTTAATTTCATGAAAATTAAGCCTAATTAAAAATATTAAAAATTTGGATTAAAAACCATAAATAGTTCAACAAAATAACCACAATACTAATTATCCGTACTTTAATCAATCTTTCTGGGCTTGGTTCAAGAAAATCCGTACATACCGCTACGGATTGATTTGAGTACGGATGCATTGATTTTTCTTTTGGGTGTACATTGTTCCCTAAATTTATATTAGTTTTTGTCAAGCTTTTATGACATTTGGGTGCATAACTATTTTCCCGAAACATACCAAAATTATGTAAGAACCGGGAACATAACATCCGAAGAATTTATGACAACACAGGGAGTGAGACAAGGCGACATACAAAGTCCATATCTGTTTATAATACTGTTAGATGACGTAATCAAATCTTGCAGGGACTCACTTATTTCAATGACGGTAGGATATTGGAACATGCAACATGACGTGACCATAATTGCAAAATCCGCGGAATCTCTACAACGAAACCTTGATACATTTGTGAACGAAATGTCAAGGAGAGGCCTCCGCATAAATACGGGGAAAACGGAAACCATGATAATAAGTCGCGATAGGATTCATCATCAAATTTACTTCCGCTAAAAGCGGACAGGGATTTAAATCGCAGGATAGCTACAACTGCTAATTTATACTTTGCTTTAAACTAAAATTTCATCACTAAAAGGGAAGTTTCAACGGGTACAAAACTTGCTGCATACAACTCCACGTATATACCTTACATATGGCTGCGAATCATGGGCGCTGACCACAAAAAATCGGAGCAGAATTCAGGCGTCAGAAATTAAGTACTTAAGACGTGTGGCCGGTAAAACAAGACGAGACAGGATACAAAACGACACTATACGAGCCAGCTTTAATACAGAACCGCTAAACAACAAAATCGAACGCAATAAGCTAAGGTGTTTCGGACATGTAGCCAGAACTCCAGAGAAGCGCCTGCTGAAGCGAGTGTCAGAAGCAAGACCGAGGGGTACGAGAAGCAGAGGAAGAAGAATAATAACGTGGCTGGACACTATTAACAACATTCTGACCGAACAAGGAATCGAGCCTAGAACTGACAAAACAGCGGCACAGTATAGACCGAAGTGGAGAAGTCTTTGCAAAAACCTCTACACTGCAAGGTAGAAAGAGGTACGGAATAAGTAAGTAAGTAAGTAAGTAGCTATTTTCCCAGTGAAGCGATTCTGCTGGAATTCAGTCCTAAATATGGTGTCAATTGACCCCTCCAATGACAACCCCATGTAAAAGTGATAGGTCTTATTCATACAAAGTGTTAGAACTGGAACCGGTCTCTACCACCGAAGGCATATCACGGGACCACTTTGGTGTTAGTTCGCTTCCCTTTAGGGTTTCTATAGAAATTCATATTGAAATTGTAAACGCTGCATATCTTGTGGCGTTGAACATTTTAAAACGCCAGTAGAAAGCAAAAACAAAATCATAAAATATTTTTGACTTTGTTTATGTTTTCAGTGTAATTTTTGGCATTGCGTTACGTTTTACACAATTAGGGGCTTAATTTTTCCTTCATGCTGAATGTGATAACGGTTAAACTATTTCAGAATTCCTACTTCGTATTGTTGAGCTTTTAGTTCCTATTCGCCCTTCCAGAAATGTGCTCCCCTAAGACTTCAATACTTTTACTTCGTCCTTTTGTTTTGTTTCTTCTTTATCCTTATAAATACTTTCATTCCAACTATGCAAAAGAGCTCTGAAAGACCGTTTGTTCACCCGTCTGTTTAAATAGGCTTTCCGAAGACCCCAGATATGTCAGATATGCTCATTTAAACTTTGCTGTTGAAGTGCAGCTAGATCGGTCCATAAATAATTGAGATATGAACAAAAACCACGACTGCCTCTAATTTTTCTCCAACACCCCTTGTTGTTGTTTTTTTGAACGACAAGAGCCAAAGTTTCCAAATAAGGAATGAACATCTTGGTCATCAATTCACAGCCTCCCCTATAAAATGGGCGGGATTATAGAAGTGGGCGTGGCACTTCGCATATAAACACATTATAAATTTTCTTATATCTAAAGAACGAAAGTTTCCAAATTAAGCCTGGTACTCTGTTCAACATTTCACGTGAAATGCTGTAAAAACGCATATGAAAAAAACTTGTGTGGAATATCTATGAAATAATATTGATAGAGTTGTACTCTGTTCATTTTGTGAAAAAGATTCCGAAATGTTTCTGGCAACATTTTATTACAACTGCGAAATAAAGTAAGCTGCACTTATTTCACGTGGAATTTTAAGCAAAGGCAAAAAAGGATGAACTGATTATTTAATAAGAAATAAAAAATTAATATAACACAACCGGTAACAGTTTTTTTATTCATATTTACTTTTTTTTTTAAATACATGTGGGGTTTGTTTGCATACGCAAAACAATGTCGCATACTTTGCAGGATTAAAATCGGCAAATTGTACAAACTCGCATGATAGGTAACATCGATACATGTCAAAAATTTCGTGTGAAATAATGAATGTTGCTCAACATTTTTCACAAATTTGAACAGAGTACTAGGCTTTAGGCACAAACATCTCGGTTGTCAATAAACAACATTCCAGAAAGTGTGGGCAGGATTGGGAAATGGGCGTACCACAAAATATATTGATTGATTTCTAAAGAGAGGTATTTTTCTACTCTTGTCGCACCTTGGCGAATGGACAACTGGGCATATGGGTGTATATGCAAATTTACATACATACATATATATTGAAGTTTGTCTCTGTTTTTGTATTTATTTTGTTAAATGTTTGAGTATTAGTTATTTCCATTTATTTTTATTACACTCATATGTAATAAAATTTATTGGTAATAGTGTTGTTATTGTTGTTGTTTTCTACTCTCATCATATGTATACGGTTACATTCGTTTGTTTACATATTCATTCACACACCCGTAAATATTTATGTACGAAAGGACACCTCTCTTACTCCCACGCTCACTGTTAGTTTGCTTGTGTTTACTGTACTCTTATTTTTGCTGTTTATTTTTACGGTAAAATGGTCATTTTTATTTTTATAGTTCAATTTATATTTTTTTTTCTTTTTACTGATTTTTCAAATTTCATTTCTTTTATAAAAGTACAATTTAAGAATGCGAGTTGTTTGTTAATTTAGATTTTTTTATTTAGTGTCAATAATAAAATGTTACAAATTAAAGGTTTTTTTCTTTGGAGATAACATTGATGTGTATTACAGATACAAGTGTAATAAATTATTTTTCATTTATGCTAACAACTCTGAAATAATAACAAACAATTTTTTCGTTTGGTTATGTTTATCAAAATAAATAAATACAGAATTTTCATTTCTATTTTATTCAAATTTGTAAATTGTTAGACAAATAAAAGTGTTTTTGACTAGAAAAATTCAAATTATTTTATTTGTATGATGTCAGAAAAACAAAGCGATATTTGATTAAAAAATAAAGATTAACACTCAATTTACATGATGAATTTTATGACGTCCAATTTTAGACGTCATTTTTTGTTTGATAGCATGCGGTGTAGAGAAGAAAGAGGAAGAGAAAACAGAAATCATGTCTATTTTTCTTCCCCTCTTTCTTCTCTACACCACTTGCTTCCAAACAAAAAAATTACGTCCAAAATTGGACGTCATAAAATTCATCATGTAAATTGAGTGTAAGTGAAATAATGGAGGCCGCTGAATTTATAAATGAAAATTCTAAAAACTTAAAAGTCCAATATGTTCAATAAGTCCAATAATATTTCCGATCGGGGTATGTAGGAATGCATTTTGTCATATTTAACTTTTCTCATCTTCGGACAAAAAGGGGACCACGACAACTGTAAGCCCCATGGCTCTTCGGTTTGGTATTGGTTATGGTGAGGCTCCTTAGTAATCACAGGGTGGCTTAAGTTTATAATAAAAATCGTAGGAAGCGAGATCTTAATTTTTTTTACCTTAAATGCTAAAGGTTAAATTAGACGTGACATAAACATAATGCCACAGCCGTAACGGCGAAATTAAGCCTGATGGCGTATCTCCCAAAGTGCTGTTGCAAAAGCTTAAAGGGGTCTGTACACGCCAAGCATTTCTCATGAATATGTGTTTGTATGTGTCTCACCGACAATGCTGGATGGAAAATCAAAAATTTTGATATGACGGCGAATATTGCGCCCAGCACCACTGTTGCCAACTTTTTTTGAACATTTCCCGCCAAATCGGACGTCAAAACCGCTAAATATTTAATTTAGCGGGATTTTTTTTTAAAATACAGCTAAAACCTAAACATTTTTAAAAGTTTCATATAAATCTAGATATACGCTGCTTTTTCAAAGGTATACGACTCTCAAATTAAGTTACATACTAAGGTTTCGAACTACCCTAGTTATTTTATTCATCTGTGCGAATCTTTGATACCCTCCACCTACAGTTAGCATATTTCCGAAGTGGTCTTTATATGGGTCATATGGTAAATTATGGGCCGAACTTTACAAAATTTTAACAAGTAATTTATAGTCTTATAAAACTTTGACTGACCAAATGTTATTGTAATAGAACACAGATTGAACACTTTACGGTTCTACGCGTTCTAAAGCTTTTTAGGAGTGTATGCTTTATATGGGGCCTATGGTAAGTTATGGATTGATCTGCACGATAGTTGACAGTGTAATTTCTAGTCGTTTTGTATGACTAGAAACCAAAATTTATAAAAATAGCATTATTTGTTAGGGCTTAAGACGTACTGTTTTTCAATAGTAGGTTTTATATGGGGCCTATGGTAAAATATGGACTGATAATCACGAAAATTGACAGTGTGATTTCTAGTCATATAAAACTGTAGCGGACCAAATGTATTACAATAACATTATTTGTTACTTTTTTAGGCATACTATATAAGGCCTATCTTTAATTATGGACCGATTTAACAGTATAATTTTTAGTCATATAGAACGAATCTGTGCATAATCTTATATCAATATGTGCATTCCGCCACTAGTTATGCTAGTTTTTGTACCAAATGATAAATTTTTTAGGGTGGTTGTTCCACATTTTTATTTATAATTCTTTTCCTACTGAACTGATTGTGCTGGACTTCCATCCCAAACTGCTTAGGTGAATTCTAAACAATTTGATGCAATTATTTATATTTCTTTTTGAGTCGTTTGAAAGCGACAATAGAAGGATAGACAGATAGACATGGCTTAATCGACTTAGAATTACTCAAGGACCCAGAATAAATGTACTTTATGGGGCCTTAGATGAAAATTAAAACAGTTTTACCCGGAATGACAAACTTAGTACGTAAGTACGTAAACGCCAAAAAAATTTATAACATTTACGCTATTTTTAAAAATTATTTGCCGTTTTAAGCAATTAGATAAAATTAGTTACATGAAAGTAAGTGAAATATGTATATTGCTTAAGTTTTATCGAGACAATTTTGATCAATACCTCTTACCTTTTGTTCCAAAATTTTAAGCAAGCTTAAAGTTGTTAATTGTTACATACAGCCCTAACAAAATACTAACTGAAAATCGAAAAAAAAATGTCATACAATCTTCATTTCACTAAAACTTGTTGCTTGAAAATCTCTAGATTTCCCGCTTACCGCTAAAACGTATTTTTTCCCGCGATTGACATTTCAAAAACGCTAGATTTAGCGGGAAAATCTCTAAATTGGCAACAGTGCCCAGCACACGTACACGAGAGAATTCGCCGTGACATCAAGCATTGACCCTGTACAGGCCCCTTAAGGAAATGTAATGAGTTTTATTGCAACTGTCAAAAAATCCTATTAAAGATTACAGTTTGTTTTTTCACTATCACCCATGAAGATGGTTTTGGTAAAATGCAACCCAGATCAAAAGAAGAGTATTAGAAAAATTTCAAAAAACTATAAATTCATTTGGGATGTCAAATTTTTTTTCGTAAATTTTTGTCATTTTCATAACAAAATGCATTCTCGCTATCACACTTTTAAATATTACTTGAGTTTTTGACATGTATTAATACAAAATTTAAAAGTGTAAAGAAGATTAAGGCAACAGAAGCTGCTGACTGTGAGCAGTGGTGGCTGGATAGCTTCATAGTAAGGGGGTAGCGGGGACTCCCTATCACACATGGGGCGCCGGTGGATGTATTACATGGATACAGTGCTTTTTAACACCATGGGTTAAGGCTGACCAGGCAGCAACCCTCGTGAAACATCAACATGAGTTTTAATTTATAAGGGCTGTGTTTTTGATATCTCAGTTAAACTGGGTTAAGTTTGTCTGAAAAAAAGTTTGTATACGAAATATCGACGGAACAGCTTAATTTTGCAGAATTTCAGGTCACGTAAAGCTAATTTTAAACTAAATCCACATCTCAAAAACCTTGCCAAAATTCTCTTTATTTTTACAAGAAAATTTGCTTAAAAAAAGTTTTTCTTAAGAAAAATGGCCTTTGATAAATTCTTCTTTTCGTAAAAAACCTTATACGACTAAAAACTTTAAATGTCACTAAAATTTAGCTCGATTTAAAAATATTTTATGAAAAAATTACTTACAATAAATTATAACTGTAGTCAATTCAAGTTTACCTTTACTTGTACTAATTGTGTTGCTTCTAGAGTTCAATAACCAGACATTTGCCCTCCTCTTTTTAGTTTTATTGCTACAACTTTGATGATCTGTCAGTAAAAAAAGTAAGCTTAATTTGTTTAGCTATTTTTTTCTCTTTGTATATTAAATAAATAAACTTGGCATGCCAAATCGGCAAATAGACTAAAAAAAAGTTAGGAAAACTTCTGCCTTACTGTACAAGTACAGACAGATACACTCAGTCATACACTCACTCATACCTAATTTCCTTTTAATTTCAAACTTAACTGATGGACAAGTCAAAACATGTCAATATATGTAGATACACTAAAAACTAACATACATACATATGTCTGTCATGATGTGTATTAGAATAAAAGTAAGTGGAGAGTGAGAAACGTAGAGAGAAAAACCTTTTCACAACTTTTTGACATTCATATTTATACATATTTACTAAAAACTCTGTTAATTCCTTTTTCAACACTAAAACAACAGACACAATAACACAGGCGAAAATATCCTGCTTCTGATAAAAAGGACAAAAAAAAAAAAAAAAATAGGGAAATAGAAAAAAAACATTTTTTTTTTGAACTAAAACACTGTACAAGAAAAAACAAATTGTGGAAATAGTTCTTACTCTCTGCAGGTGGGTAAATTTAATTGATTACACATAGAAAAATTTATAATTGTTAACTGTATTGTTGATTGATTGATTAAAATTTAAAATTGATTATAATCAAAAACAATATCTCTCACTTTAATTGGTTGCGATAACTAAGATAAAATAAATTTTCTGATAATTGTTGATTAAAACCTTTACCTCCTTATCATTATAACTGTAAAGGTCCCTGTTTCAACTACACCAAAAAAAAAAAAAAAAATGAAAACCAACTTCAATTAACGTATTTGTTAGAAATTTGTACTATTAATTAAATTCCGTACTAATTTTCCGCCTACATACAAATTGATCATATCATTTATTTAAAACGTATAAATTTTCTGATAATTGTTGATTAAAACCTTTACCTCCTTATCATTATAACTGTAAAGGTCCCTGTTTCAACTACACCAAAAAAAAAAAAAAAATGAAAACCAACTTCAATTAACGTATTTGTTAGAAATTTGTACTATTAATTAAATTCCGTACTAATTTTCCGCCTACATACAAATTGATCATATCATTTATTTAAAACGTAAACACAAATCAAAATTTTTTTTTCAATCTACACAGTTAATTGAAACAATTAAAAAATTGTTTGAAACTTTAAAATATTTTAAAGTTTATTGGCCATTTTCTCAATGTATCGATAAACTGGCTGTTACTTAATGTCAACAAAAATTTATTAGAGCGATAAACTGTCCGTTAACGATTTTGGGTATCTCAATATACCGACAAAAAACATTATTTTCAGCTGGCAACACCTCTCAAAATACATGTTAAAGCTGGGAGTCAACTGATTGAATTTATCTGTACGGCAAATAAAAGGAAAATAACTAATTGGGAGATGAGTGCTGGTAAGCTTTGCGACAGAATATAAGCAAATTAGACATTGAGAAAACCAAATTTCTTTAATGTGCAGTTTTTCGTTGGGAAAAGAGATAATCGTGTAATGAAAAAACGGCCATATGTGTATCACTTCACATTTTGCAAATATACACACAAACATTATAACATTTATTTTCAATAAAGGCAAATTAACAATTAAAAAATTGTTTGAAACAGCATTATTGAACTAATTGAAAACATTTTAGTGAATATTTTTTCTGTTCGGCTACTCCAGAATGAAATTTTTTGGAATTCCATAGTATTTCTCATCAAATTGATAAACTCGGTCGAGAAGGAACATATACAATATATGTATAAGAGTTAAACTTTACTTCCGATTTAATACAAAAGAGTTTGTTAAAGGTCCTACAATGCAAATTCTGAACAGTTTTGGCTCACGATAGTCGCTACAGAACTCCGATATAAATCCGGAATGCTTGGAAAATCTCCAGGTAGAAGGTGATGCTGGAACTTATACAGGGATGTTTTTAATTAACGTGAAAAAGTGGACTGCGAAGTTCAATTAATAGAGATCAACCTTAATTTATCGCGGAGAAATCCGGAGATTACTGCAGAGTTTTTCACGTAGAGAAACTTGCGATCAAGGATGCTGTAGACTGGCTTAAAATATCTGCTTTGTCGATGACTGCCGTGGGTATTTACACTGATAGCCGTGCCACCGTTAGGGCATCGGATATTCTCTCCCCGCGAATGAGAGCAATCGTTGACCACTGCTTATATCTAAACGAGATAAATAAGCAGTTTGATATCAGGATCATATGTGTTCTATTAGTGTGACCGCAGGTTATACGGGTAATTTTCTTTATGTATTTTCACTTGGCAAACCCCTTAGAATGATTCCAAATTAGAAAAAAAATAAATGTAAAAAATTTTAGATCGTTTGCATAGTTATTAGCTTTACCTTGAGCCCACAAAGTTTGCTTAAATGCTATTTTTTCACTAAGGGTCGCTTTAATTGTTGATAACTTCCGTAATATTTATTTGAGAGAAAAACCTTATTTACAAATATTCTAGGGCTATATCTAACACTGTTCCATGGTACATGAATATACTGGAAAAGATTAGGGCATATGAGTTTGCTAGACTTGGCACTTCCTTAAGATCGACTGTCAATATTGCTAATGGCAGAAAAGCCCCAAACACTGTATGCAGGATTGCCCGTTAACTCTCTCAGAACCATGTCACTAATATCGACAAACAATAGGGAAGCATTATTTTAAATATCCGTTGTCACGTGATATTGTCTCATAGATGGGCATGCCCGTCCTAGAGCCAGACGCTTTGATTACGGGTTTATCTGTGATGACGGAAATGAGGAGGATAACATAGAACGCCTTATTTGTCTCTGTCCTACACTGCCGAGAAGAACACTGGCAGAAATTACATTTGCCACTTTCGATGAATTGTAGGATATCTATGGCGTTGAACTGGAACGCATTTCAAACTTGTTTAGAAATTCAGGTTGGATCTACGGTGGGGTTTCTGTTTAGTGGAACTTCATGGTATCACAATGAATCGTAGAGTCTATGTGTATCAGATGAATTATTGTCTTTCATTTATAACTAGCCTAAGGTTCTTCTATATCTCATGGAATACCGCAAGGAGTAACAATTTTTCTTTCTCTTATTCAATTTCAAATAAATAAATTCACCTCTATTTATGCGATTCTGCGAAGGGCTCGGTCTATAAATAGAAGGTAATTTTAACTAGAGGAAAAGGAAGAAAGAATCCCATCTAAAATGTTAACTAATGATATAATTAATGCATCTTTCAAACAATTTTTTTCTTTCCGTGCAATTTGTCTGACATGTAAAACAACATTTGGCTACTTCCGTTATTTCAATATGTTTTCGACAGATTGACAGTGATGTAAGCAACAACATGGTTCCAAGTTTATAAAGAAAATGATAAAGGAAAAACACAAACTGATAAACAAAACATAGATAGAACTTTAACTTAATGTGGAAAAAAATTAAGAAAAAACCAAAAGAGAAACTTAGAAGAAATAGGTAAAAAAAAGTTTTTCCTACAAAAAACATAAACTACCAAGGAATTTAACGAAGGATAACCCTTAAAAAAGTATAAACTCATGTTCTCCATAGCAAAAAAGATACATGGGTGGCAAATACATTCTATGAAATCCCTATAAACCACACTTCCGATATTCAAAATACAGAAGTAGAAAAAGAGGCAAATAAGTCTGTTAAGCAAAATTTAAGTCTATTGGGTTTGTCATGGCTGCCTTAAGATTGACAAAGCTGTTTTTGTTTCTTTAAATAAGTAATGCTTATGTATATGTATGTTAAGGATAATATTAACAAAGTAGACTTAGTCCTGTTGGTTTTTTTTTTAAATTTTGTTGAATTTCACTTTTTCATAGTCATTCCTTCTTAAGACTATGAGCAGTAGAAGAGGATAACTTACCTGTAGTTACCAAAATCTTCTTGCTGTATGTGTCTTATGGTTAATGTATGACGATTTCCTCTTGATGACATTATACGTCTATCGGTTGTTTGTATTAAAAATGAATTTTGATACCAGGATACCTGAAATGACAAATAAAAAAGTAACATGATAAGTCATAAACAAAAATTAAATTAAGATATTTTTGCTTGTTTGTTTATATGCATACATACATACGTACTAACATATATTTATTAAGTTTGTTATGAATTAAGTATGAGCAAGAAAAATTAAATTGGATTTTTCTTTTACGTTTTTTTTTCATTATTTTGAAGTTTGTTTGTACTAAAGTAAATATAAGAAAATTTAAGATGGAATAAATAAATATAACAAAGAAAAAAAAAGTAAAGCTTCCCCTGATAAACGCTTTGGGTCTTAAGATTGGACTCAATTTGGGCCTTAATATTCTTTTGCATATTTTTTATAACATTTTTTTTTACCAATTATTCAAAGTAATTTTTGGGAATACAAAATTTTAATTTAAACGATTTTGTTAAGCTGTTATGATACTTGCTATTTTTTGTATTTTTTCTATATTGGAGAACAGTGCAAATATATTTGCATAGGAAAACTGACTAAGTGTAAAGAGTATGATTATATCATAAAAAATTTTGAAATGTCAAACAAATATACATGTGTTATCGATAAATAATCTAAGACTGTCAAAAAAAATACAAAAATTTTTAACTTAAAAGTGACATTTCCAGATTAATTGTTAGCACTGTTGCCAATTTTTTTAATTTTTGATCGAAAGTAGCGGGTTTTAACTTTTCTTTTGCGATTTTTAGCTTTTTTGACGGGTTTTTGTGGGCAAAAAACGTGGGCAGTATTGTTTGTTTTGTTTACATTTTATTTTGGAATCACAAACAATTTTTTATTATAAACAATAAAATTTAATGCAAATAATGTAAGATATTACGAATTACATCGGGGTATTTTCTTTAATTGAAAATTTATGATTTGAAATCCCATATGAAGGGCACCTGCTTTATTTCACTTATCAAAAACAAAATAGTTTCATCTGCCCAAGCTTTTACCATTTTTTTTTGTTTTTGTCAAAGAAAAAAAAAAAAAAAACATGAGAAATGTCAATCAGAAAAAAGGGTTTGCTTATCAAATTGTATTTCTTGTTCTTTTTCGCATTTGTTGTTTCATTCAGTCAATCCTAAAAAAATCCAATACAAAAAATAGCAAGTATCATAACACCTTTAGTCGTGCTTAATTCCCAATTTTTGTTCTTGATAAAACCACTGAAATTTATTGTTGAAGGGATAAGCTCTTTCTGTGCGCATTTCACTGGTTGCTTAGGCCAGATCGTCAGGAAACTTTATCCAAAGATTTTACGAAAACTAAAGATATTTAACACTAAAAAGGTTAAGCGAATAAGGATTATAAGCAACGGCTTTACTTGTAACAATATCAAAGCTTAAACAAAAACAACAACAAACAATAAAAATTGAGTTTATCTCTTCTTACATTCCCCACTACAATTGGTTGGAATTCTTCCAATATTAATTGTAGTTGTAAGTAGGTTAAGAAAAAACAAATGAAAACAAAAACAACTTGCAAAAGCATGTTGCCAGCTCAGTTTATTAAGCCGTGCACTTGCAGCTTATTATCAAAGTAATTTTTTGGGAATACATTTTAATTTAAAATATTTTGTTAGTCGTGCCTAATTCCCAATTTTTATTGTTGATTAACACATTAATATTGACAACAACAGAAGCCTCGAATGACGTTGTAAGCAAAGCGAATTTATTACAGGTGATCTTTAAAAGCCCTGCTGATAACTTTTTTTAGCTTTATAATTGTTTTCGACACAGTAAATGATTTTACAAAAACTAATTGATTATGGTTTTTGTACGGGCTGTACTTTTTGTAGTACCGAGATTGCCTGTAATGAAGTGACAAAATAGTTATTTTTCAGGAGAGCAAAAAAGTATTTTTAAGAGGCAAGATTATTTATTTTTAATTTGTAAACCCATGCATTTGTGCTGTTGCTTGTAACTCCTTAAAATATTGGTCGCCTTTAAGCTTACGGAACGGCTTAGTATCACTTTCTGAGTCAAATAAATGATGTCCACCCGGCTGGCTGTCTCGCTGTCTATTTTAAACTTGTGCGCAAAGAACTGGTCGCAATTTTGGAGAGTATATAAGCTATAATTTGGCACAAGAACCAAGCCAACACAGAAAGATAAACACTCGGGATAAATCAAGTTTTTTATGATTACTTTAAGTACGGGTCGTACTCAAAAATTCAAGTACGAATAACATTAAAACGTACTCAAAACAATCCTAAATGGGATTACTTTCGCAAATCAATCCCGTAATTTCTTGAAATAAGTATAAAATTCTTAAATCAAGGAAAAAAAAAGATTAAACTTTTCGTTGTGTTTGATGTTTGATTATCTTTACATATTGAAAAAAGGCCTGGCTAGACCCATGTGTACCACGAAGGGCTAAAAAGTAAATTTGAACTCTTGCTTCTCATTAAGTTTATATTTTTGGGTAAATATGTACATAAGATTTTTAAAGCAAAAACCACATCGGGCATGATATTGGTGTTTTATCATTCTGTAATCATCAATCATAATAACTTTTTCTTTCTAATTCGCGACAAAATCAATTTTAGAATACTTGAATCAGCGCATGTTGAGATTCATTCAATCTTAGTTTTACTTTAATCAATATAATTTTCATATTATTTCATGTACGAAATCGGAATTGAATATGGATAATTCAAGTATTTTGCGATTGAAAATCCGTACTTGAAAAACAATTTTTCTGTACTTGATTCAAGAAAATCCGTACTCACCGTACTATTAATGGATTGATTTTTCTTTTGAAAGGTTGAATTGGTTCATAATTTCACATAAAAGCTTCCGTAAGGAATAGGGTCCTTTGCCCAGAATCTCACTATGTTCGTAATTAGATTAAATTTAGTCTAAACTTATTTTATTGCAATCAAAATCAAACTACCAAATTATATTGGAATCGGTCCATATTTGACCAAAGCACATTTACAAATAGTTTTTAATGCCATAACTTCCTTATAAATGTTGGTAATAGCATAACAATTGGCGATACTAACTTTTACGTAGCTTTCGTAAGCCAAGACAAAATTTGGACCTGGTAGGTTCAAAACTAACCATAAGCCCCATATAATCCCTCTTCCTAAAATCTCATATAGATGAAGATATCTAAATAATATTCGCACCAAATTTTTTTTTTCTTGTAATTTTAAGGATTTTAAAATTGATTTTTGTACTTTAAAATAAAAGTAAGCTACGACTTTTTTTTCAAAGTTTTTTTTAATTAATTAATAGGATTTCGTTTGTCGTGTTTAATTCTCAATTTTTATTCTAAAATAAATAAATAAATACACTCATGGTGAAATAAGCATGGCATCGATACGGCCACAAATACAAAATTACAACAAAAATGGAAATTATATCACAATTAACGTCAAAAAACACTAAACAAAAATCAATGCGTGCCTCTGAACGTTATGAAATAAATAAATTTTTAGCCAATTTTTATTTAATTATGGTCAATATCTTATTTATTTTAATTTAAAATTATCAAAAACTTTAATAAAATACAATAATCACAGCACAAAACGTGGACTTTTTGTAAACATCAACAAAACTATGACATAAACCTAGATAAACAATGCTAGAGCAAAAAATCGTCATCTG
Source organism: Pollenia angustigena (assembly GCA_930367215.1). NCBI lineage: Eukaryota > Metazoa > Arthropoda > Insecta > Diptera > Polleniidae > Pollenia > Pollenia angustigena. Next base: position 289,246,152 of record OV884056.1, read on the forward strand.
GCGTAGTGCTGCCACGTGTTTATTTCAAGGACCGGATTTTACGAACGGAAAACCCAAAATTAAATTTTATTTTTCAAATAAAATATTTTTGTGTGTGAAAAAAAGAAAATAGTTTTTCTGTGTTTAAAATTTAAAGGAAAAAAAAAAACAATTTCTTTGAAAATAAAATTTATAGTTTTTCACAAAAACAAAAACTTTTTTTGTAAAAAAAAAAAACAAATACAAATTTTCAAAAAACTTTTTTTTTTTGTTGAAAAATATTTCTTAAAACGTTTTTTTTTAGTATTTTTTTTTCTATGTAGGTATTTTTCAAAAATGAAATATGTATGTATGTATTCTCAGAAACCTCTTCATAAATTTTATTTAAATTTGTTTTGAAGAATGAAATTTTTATGACAATGCTTAAATATAATTATTTTGTTTTATTATCTTTTTAAGAAAACTTTTTATTTTAAAAACTTTATTTTATGTTTTTAAGAAAACTTTTTATTTGAAAAACTTTATTTTATTTATTTTTTTCGACGACTTTTTTTCAAAACTAATTTATAAATAATTTCAATAGATTTTGTTATTCGTGCTTAATTCCCAGTTTTTATTCTTGACAAAAACACTTGAAATTTATTGTTGATGAGATAAGCTATTCCTATGCGCATTTCACTGGTTGCTTAGGCCAGATCATCAGGAAACTTCATCCATAAAGATTTTAGAAAAACTAAAGATATTAAACCAAATAAAACTGTTAAACGTATAAGAATTATAGCAACAGTTCTAATTGTAGTGGGGAATGTAAGATGAGATAAACCCACTGTTGTTTATTGTTGATGTGTTTTGTTTAAACTTTGATATTATTGCAAGTAGAACTGTTGCAATAATTCTTATACGTTTAACAGTTTTATTTGGTTTAATATCTTTAGTTTTTCTAAAATCTTTGTGGATGAAGTTTCCTGATGATCTGGCCTAAGCAACCAGTGAAATGCGCATAGGAATAGCTTATCCCATCAACAATAAATTTCAAGTGTTTTTGTCAAGAATAAAAACTGGGAATTAAGCACGAATAACAAAATCTTTTGAAATTAAAATTTTGTATTCCCAAAAATTGAAATTACTTTTTGACTATTTTAGAAATTTTTTATTTTCTGTAAAATGTAGGGTTTTTTAAACTTGCACAATAAATATTTTTTTAGAAACAAAATAAAAAAAAATTTTCCGGTCCTTGGTTTATTTCACCATGAAAACACTTAAAGTTTTTGTTGGAGGAAAACATTTTTGGGATAATGTTTGCTGATGATCTAGCCTAAACAACCTGTGAAATGCGCATAAGAACTAGCTTATCCTCTAACAATAAATTTCAGTGTATTTATCAAGAATAAAAATTGGGAATTGAGCACGACAAACAAAATCTTATTAATTACAAATTTTGTATTCCCAAAAATTACTTTGATAATTAAGAAAACATCATTATTAAAACAAAAGTCGACAGTTGACGGGTGCCAGTTCTTTTCAATAAGTAGTTAGGTTGTTAACCAGCCATAGGAACCCTGCAGAACACGAGACTAGTCCATACATGCGTGTAAAAAGTAGTCCAAAACGGAGTAGGAGTACTCCAAAACCACTCCAAATATATGGGTAAAAGGTGGTCCACTTAACATTACGATGTCCTAGGATGGAACCATATAACCCACTGAAGTAGTCCCTAAACTACTCAAGTGGGTTAGTTTTAAAAGTACTCCATGTTACTACAGTATGGAGTACACTTAAGGGGTTATTTAAGCATTTCTCTATAAAATTTTTTACTAATCGCCTTTTACGGTGTGTACTGTAGTCTATTATCGCTATTATTAAATATATTTACTTGGTATTTGTAATTTTTTTTACCTTTTTTTCACAAATTTCACTTTTAAATAAACAATTAATAATGGACACCATCAGGCCTACCAATGTGTAATATTGTAAACTATAGAAAAGTATACCTTATGCAGTTGTTGGCAGCACTGCATGTTAATTTCTTATAAAATGGTCCATACTACAGTATATTGGACCATGTTGTTAGTAGTCCATTTAAGCCACAATGGACCACGTAGTCCAATGTTATCTATAGGGCGGCCTTCATTATTACATTTTGGGATTGTATGCGTTGTATGCATTCTACATATCCCTGCAAATAATAGGACCAGTCCAAACACGCGTGTGAAGAGTAGCCCACGAGGGACCAGGGCTTTTCCAAAAGTAACCCAAACGTATGGAAAAAACATGGTCTATTTAACATTACGATGTCCTAGGAGAGTACCGTATAACCCACCTTTGGACCACTTAGGAGTAGTTTTAAAACTACTCTATGGTATACACAAGAGGATTAGTTTTGAAGTCATTTAAAAACGAAAGCACGTCGTTAAAAACCGAAGAAATGTCGTCTCACTACAAACATTTTTTAACAATGACATGGTCCATGCATGCATTACATCGGACCAAACCATGGAGTAGTCCATTTTAGCAAAATAGATCAGGTGGTTCAATTTTATTTGCAGGGATGTTGTTGCCGTGTTTGAAAATAAACAGAGCATTATTTAGCGTACTGGTTACGACCCACAAACAATATTTATTTATTTAGTGTTTGCATATTATTACCACGACATGGTTGTGGCTTGTTGATGGAAGTCTAATTTATCCACAATTTGTTTGCCGTGTCCGATTAAACGATAAATCGACATTTGGCATTTTTAACTTATTCGATTAAACGAATAAAATTTTCAAATTAATCGATTAATCGAATAATTCTTAATCCAAAAATTTTATAAATTTCGATATTTTTTTGGATAATTTTAGAAAAAATTAGTACTTGAGTAAATAAACAGTCTTAAAAAAAAAAACGACAATGTAGCTCCAAATTTTTGCTTTTAAACTTTTCACGACCATTCCATTCTCTGCTATGCTTCCGCAAATAATTTCCTCTAGAGAATCGATTAGAGTATCTTGTTTAAAATATTTATTTATTGGAACACTTGTAGCCCCTTTTGATTTTGTTGATAGAGTAAAATAGTCACTGTGTAAGTGGTGGTTGAAGAACATTTACGTAAGTACATTTTTGGACATCTGTTACATTTAGCATTATAAGATTTATCCTTCGTACAATATTTGTAAGCCAAAGTCATTCTAAAGAGAGAAACGCATGAACTTTTTGTTAAAAAATGCGGGCGTGTTCTAGAAATCGAAATGTTCCACTTCATTTCTTTCAATTCGTTCATTTCGTTCAATCGAGCAAATTATTAAAACGACCCTGTAATGCGAGTTCATAAAAATGTTCCATTTAATTTACTTCATTCTTAAAGTTTCTATCATTTTTGCAAGCGCAACACCTTAAACCGTGAAAACCATTTTGGAAATAGCAATTGACTATAAATTATCGTTTGATTTCAATTTCACTTATATAAATAAATAAAAGAAAGAAATGTTCTTGTCGACATCGTGGGCCTGGCAGTTTACAAGAATACTATACATTATTATTATTATTCGATTAATTGGTATAAATTCTTCAATTAATCCTTTAATCGAAATTACCAATTTTTAATTATTCGAACAATTAATCGCCTAAAATTTTTCGTTTAATCGAACAAGAATTAATCGACTGAACACCCTATTGCAACTGAAGTTATAAATAGTTGACTATTCTAATGTAATTTTTTTTTGTTCTTAAGTGCCGGTTCACACACGTCAAGTTTGACTCGTCAAGTCTTGAGCTTTTAGGAGAGAAGGGAAAAGAGGATTACATATCTTTTCCTCTCTCTCCTAAAAACTCAAGACTTGACGAGTTAAACTTGACGTGTGTAAACCGGCACTAGGTCTGAGAAGCAAAAAATAGGAATAAATAAGAGTTAATATTTATCTTTGTTTTCTAAATTTTAATCTGAGTTGCTTAAACAATACCAATTAACTTAAATTTATTTAAAAACCATATATTTTCAATTAAAATTTGTTGAGGTTGTAACTAGTTTAACGTTCATTGGAATAAAAGTAATGGCAACCATTATTTATTTATTCCTGAGGACAAAAATTGTTCACAAAACTGTTTTTAATTTGTTTTGCTATTGACCACATGTGGCAGCAAAAGCAGTCAATTAAATTTATAGTGGTTTTTAAGTATTAATTAGTTTAAGGTTTTTTTTTATAAAAATTCAAATTCGTGTTCACCAATAGTGGAAAGTTAGGAGGGAGGTACCCAGCAATGAAAGCCAATTGCTTCCTTTATCACCCGATAGAATCTAATTGATATCCTAAATAAGTTTTTAGATAGATGTGTATTTGGTTTTTAGTTTTTATAAACTTTTAATTAAGTGCAAATAAGTTTAATGTGTATAATTCTTTATCTGTGGGGTTTTTTTTTTGATATTTGTAATTTATCTACTTTTTAATTTATTATTAACAAATTATCAATATTTTACATCTCATGCTTCGAAAAAAGACAACATTTGTTGGGTTAAAATTTAAATGAATGATCCGATAGTGAAAGTAGTGTGATACAAAAATATGAACAAATAAAGGTTTTATATTTATTTTTAAATGCATGATAATAAACAATTTATGGCACTATATTTAACAAAACTAGTTAGAGTGCTTTATTAGGCTGTGCCGAATCTTTGATACCCTCCACCGACAGCTAAAATATTTCAGGAGTTGGCGTTATATAGGCCCTGTGGTAAATTATGGGATGATCTTTACAAAATTTGATAAAGTGATTTATAGTCTTACAAAACTATGAGTGACCAAATTTTATTAAAATATCATTATTTATTACGCTTTCCGCGAGAAGGCTTTATATGGGGCCTATGGTAAATTTTGGACCGTACTTCTCGAAAGTTGACAGTGTGATTTCTAGTAATATAACTTACGGTTAAAGGCGTACTAAACTGTTTTCCGAGAGTAGGCTTAATATGGGACCTACGGTTAATTATGTCCCGTTCTTGTTGAAATTTTGTGGTATGATTTTTAGCCATATAGAATGTGCAACATCTTATATCAATATGTGCATTCCGCCACTAGTCGTGCGAGTTTTTGTAACAAAATTATCAATTTTTAAGGCGTTTGTTCCACATTTTTATATATAACTCTTTTTCTACTGAAGCGATTTTGCTGGATTTCAATCCCAAGCTTCTTCGTCATCGTCTAGACTTCTCATTTTAGTTGCAGCAATTTTTGAGTTTATGGGTGAGGTAGGGGAGGGGTACTCATGGTGTTTTCTTTTCTGACAATAATGTTCCATGTATACTACGATACGAGCGGGTTTTGGTTCTATTCTATAAATATATGCAAAAGTGTGAGAAGTTGTCGTTTTCCTTTCTATACATGTTGCAAACAAACAAAAAAAAAACCTGCGTTAAGTACTGTTTTATGCAAGCAAGTACTTTTCTTATTTAGTTTTTTCTTGTATTTGTATTTCTTGTATATTGTTCTCTATGGTTATATTGTTATGGATTTAAAAACTTCATTGTTCGTTTGTACCAGAACTAGAAGTTAGACACCAATATTGTTCTTTTCTTTTGAGTCGCTTGAAAGTGAGCGTCATGTCAACAGACGGACAGATATATATATATCTTATGTGGTCTTGGATGAATTTTAAAAATTTTTATACAGAATGATAAACTTAGTATACCCTCTTCACAACTAATTGTGTTGGAGGGTATAAGAATCACATAATAAAGGAATTCCATTTATATTATTACGAACATTTCTTTTTAGGAGATTATTTTAAAGTTTTATTATTGGAATTTATTGTCAAGTTTTCCAAAACTTTCAAAAATTTTACTCAGAACAAGTTTCAAGGATGAACATTGTATATATATTTTCATATTCTTTCGTTTAAAATCAGTTTCATCTTGCTAAGCCATAAACTCGAATTTAGCAATAAAAAATAATAAATTTTCTTAATACAATTACTTCAAATTTGCTTTAGCTTATATCATAAAAAAGTTTACAAAAGAATCCAATAAACAAATACAAAAATACTGTCTTAAATTGGAACTAAAAATAAGCTTAAGCCTGTAAGTTTTCATATATCACAAATTGTACTGAAAAAGTTCAAACGTACAGAGTTTTCCATACCTGATGTGTAAAGTGGCAGAGAATTGGATTTATGTAACCATGTCACATTTCCAGATATAATTAACTATAACTGTCAAAAACCTATTGTGAACTGTTAGTAATAGTAGTAGTTATTTATAGACGAACGTGGTGATATAAGCCGTTTAAGATATTATAACAAAGTATGTATTGACATAGCGTTTACACTTGAGAGTACTGTCATGACAGTAAGAAAACATATATTAGTTATCAACTTACTGCTAACTGCCTACGCCATGTAGCGTACAAATAAAACTTAAGACAGATTATTAAAAAAATATATGTCGAATGTGAACTTTGCATTGAATGTTGCAGGTGTAGCTGTATCTTAGAAAAACTATACAAATTAAGAAAATTAACAGAAAAAAGAGAAGTAGTATAAAGCGACTTTATTAGGAGGACACTTACCTAAAACATATACAATCTTATACTTGTTTCATATTAAAATTTTTTTTCCTTTGCAACCAAAACATCAAAGACAGTTCAGTAAGTGTGCATGTATGTATTAGTGAAAAAGTATGCATTTCCCTGCAAATAAAATTGGACCACCTGATCCATTTTGATAAAATGGACTACTAAATGGACTGGTCCGATGTAATGCAAGCATGGACCATGTCATTGTAAAAAAGTGTTTTGTAGTGAGACGACATGTCTTCGTTTTTTAACGACATGCTTTCGTTTTAAAACGACTTCAAAACTTATCCTCTTGAGTATACCATGGAGTAGTTTTAAAACTATTCTTAAGAAGTCCAAAGGTGGGTTATATGGTCCTCCCCTAGGACATCGTAATGTTAAATAGACCATGTTTTTCCATACGTTTGGGTAATTTTTGGACTAGTCCTGGTCCCTTGTGGGCTACTCTTTACACGCGTGTTTGGACTGGTCCTATTATTTGCAGGGTTATAGTAGTACTGTCAAGTGTAAACGCTATATGATGTGAAAAGAAAACTCATCCTTTTTCCATTTTCTACTAAAAACTTATGACTTGAAGGTTCTAATCTGAAGCAAGGTACATTTACACAAGGTAGCAGTATTTTTGAACGGCTTGTTTAAATTGCTAGGAAAAATTTAAACACTTTAAGAAAATGGAACGGATTATTGATAGTCACAAGAAAATGGAGTTGGTTAGAAATAAAAGGTATTGCACAATTTTAATTGCCTATTTTTATTTGTTACATTTAAAACGTTCAGTCAGCTGTTGTTTTTATGAAAACAAAATCTTGCTAATGTCAAAAATGTACAAGGAGAACGCAATCGATTTTTTAAATCATAAATGCTAGATTTCCTTGCAATGTAAACGGGCTATAGAAAAAAAAATTTTGTTTGGTTGTGTGTCCTCGTTGCGCATGCAAAAATTATCTGGCGTTGTGCAGGTTACAAGAAATTGAGAATGTGCACAGCACTGGCTTAGAAAATTTTATAAACACTATTGTTGTGACGAGAAATTTCGTGAGCGGTGATACCAATATTGACAATAGTCGGATTTTTTAAATAATTGTAGACAAATATGATTTTCTTCAGAAATCTTAAATAAATATGACTTTTTTTAAAAACGAATTTTCACAAATTTTTTAAATTTTCGTAATAATTCGAATGTGTATTCTAAGTCAAATTACAATTTTAAAAGCTTTAATATTTTCCAGGAATATTTTCTTTGCACTATCAGAATTTTCGTTTGTATATTTCTGTTAAGAGGATCACTTAAGCTATCCTTTGGCAAGCAATAAAGTAAATTGCACAGAAACTTTATACAACTATTAGATACCAGCAGAATGTAATGCATTTTCTGGCCCGCTACGGCTTTCGTCAGCATTCTTTGTATCGTATATCTGTAAAATGCCTATTGTAAATTTTTTGTATTTAACTCAATTATTTTAGCAAATAGAATCTGGGAATTTATTTCTCATCGTGAGTAATAAGACTATTAAAGTATAAAAGCTTTTAAAATTGTTATTTGATTTAGAATACAGATTCGAGTTAATATGAAAATTTATAAAATAAATGTTACTCAACATGGGAACTTAATTCCCAGATTTTATTTGATAAATCATTAAAGATGTATTTAGAAACCTTTATATCCTTCCTTAATGGTGTTAGACGTGACCAAAATATTAATTCAAACCATGATTTCTTGTTTCCGACGTATGTAGTTATGTCTATACACAATTGTGACTTTTGAGGCCGTATAACACTATTAAACAAGTCTTTAATATTTTGACAAAAATGCTTTTCTGATAGGAATATTGTCCGAAAAATTTTAAAAAACAATAACAACTTATCATCAAGTGTAAAATACCCTTAACGCTAAATAGAACATTGTTAAAATGGAGTGTGTCTCTGCTAGTTAAATAAGAAATTATCTTCACACACATGATTCAATCCAGTGATGCCAACTCTTGGGACACTAAACGTGTGAAGACATATAAAAAACGGGCTAAACTTAAAAACCAGAACATTGTGAGTACATTTCCATGCCATTTTTTCAAAAAGGCGCGAAAAAGGGCTAAGATATATATTTTATTTATTAAACGCCAACAGTTTTAAGTAAAACCATTAATTAAAAAATTATTATTGAGTATATGGGCATTTCCGTCAAAAGGTCCTCCGTGGCCGAAATTTTAAAAGTTATTAAAACTGACTATTTTACGATATTGTTATAGAGAAATATTTTTATTTTACTAATTTTATAAATTTACCCATAAATTTGTTCACTTAAATGAACAATCAGACTGCAAAGTTGTGCAAACGTCATTTCTTATTTGTGAGAAAGTTTTATTGTATGTTTTCTTTAATATTATATTCCTTAAAAGAGGTGATATTTGATAAAAATAATTCCAAAAAAATTTCTTATATGGTCTGTAACTTAAGGAAAAGTTCGAAGAGAAATATGTTATTCGGATTATCGTTAAATTTTTATTTTGTTTTAATCATTTTTCAGTTAAATTATTATGGAAAAAAATTCAGGTTCGAAATGTCACGTATCGACCCAGAATTTGGGTTAAAAAAATAAAATACAGAAGATTTTGGATTCACCCAAAGACATTTTAATGTTACATTGCCATGAAAAATTCTGAAAGTAGTTTGACTAAAAAATTGTGGCCGGTTTCGCTAAATCACGCCTTTTTATACATGGCTACAAAAATTACTTCTATTTTTTTCAAGTTCGAACCGCTACTTCTTTTGCCATTATCTTTGTCCTAGAACCGCGGCCTCCATAAACTTAAGCATAGATAACACTGCTTTCTTAGTGCTATAATTTAAGGGTTAAGAGAACGTAAAAATATTTGTGGTTTAAAAGGCTATTGCATTTTTGATTCGTACGAGTGTCACGTTCAACACTCAACCCACATAATCCTTTTAAATTCAATTCAATTAAGCAACTCGTACAACTGAAACTTTAAGTAGCATAAATTCTTTTCAAATTGACCATTGCTCAAAAAAATGATTGGTCATCCTCGTCTTCATATTAATTAATAATAATTAATTCTTAGGCATAACTCGGCAGGAATTTCAGAGCTTGGAGCATTTAAGACTATCAACCAAAGTATAAATAAAAATTCCCCGATGTTTTTCCCTTCTTCTTATTAAATTCAATTGTTAAATGTAGGAAAAGAGAAAAACTCCCGAGGATTTTTTTTTGCATAATTGGACTGAATATTCAATGTAAATGAGGCTCTTGCATGCACTCAACGAAATTTTTGTTCTTACTGCATTTTTATACAAAATAATGGCACTAAAATTCTTCTTCACTTCAACGTTTTATTATTATATATATTTAAAGAAAAACCTTTCTAAAACTTATCCGTTTTCCCGATGTGTTTCTATTGAATTGAAGCGGGCATGTGTGCATAGACATGAGCTTTAACATAGCTCCAAAAAAATGGTCTAAAGACGTTAAATCGCACGATCTAGGCGGCCAATTGACCGGTCCCGAACGTGAAATAAAATGTTCACCGAACAAGCCTCTCAATAAGTCCATTGTTAAGCGTGCTGTGTGGAATGTGGCAACGTCTTGTTGAAACCACATGCCATGCAAGTCAAGCTCTGGCATTTTGGGCAACAAAAAAGTTGCATATCACCTCACGGTAGCGCTCACCATTCACAGTTACGTTACGATTCGCACCATCTTTGAAGAAATACGGCCCAATGATGCCACCAGTCCATACACCGCAAACTGTGACTTTTTCTGGATGCATTGGTAGCTCTTGCAATGCTTCTGGCTGACTTTCACTCCAAAATCGACAATTCTGCTTGTTAACGTACCGAATAGCCGCTTCAGTGGGTCGATTAAACTGACCATAAAATGGAAGAAGCGCGCGATGAACTTTCTTAACAGAGCACGCGTTTTGATAATAAAATTCAATAATTTGCAAGCGTTGTTCGTTTGTAAGACGATTCATGGTTAAATTATAGACCAAACTGAAGATGTTTGACAGTAAAACAAAACACGAAACGTGCGTCAGCTGTTTAAACCAGTGTTGCCAAAAATAAAAATCACCCATTACTTAAAATTCTAAAACAGTTTTCCCAACACAATGTAGCCAGAAAACCAAAAAATATAACTAACTGAAGCAAAAGCGGGCTCAGTTTTAAAACCGCGTTTTTTAGTTTAAGGTAAAGCATTTCTTTCGCGTCTCAGGTACTTAAAAGAGCTAAATCTGGCCCGAAAAGAGCTAACGGGCATAACAGATTCAATCCCCCTTTTTAAATAAAAAAACGCAACACATACTCAAGTTTCAGAGATGGATAGTTTTTCATTGAATTTAATTTTAAAATAACCAGTTTGCTTATAATATTAGGAAATAATTTCAAAGTCCAAACTCTTTTCTAAGCCACTCTAACCAACTCTTTTTTTATAGTTCAACGAAAAAACTGAAAATCATTTTTATCTTTTCCAATTAATTAAAATGTCATTAACGAAAGTTAAAAAATAACAACAACAGCAACTGCAGTTTATAAATAAAAAAGAAATAAATGAAATAAATTATGAAAAAAACCAAAAAAACAAATGGAATGAAATGCAATTTTCATTTGCCTGAGATAATAAACAGCAAAAAAATTATTATTTATGGCATCAAATTTTTTTTTTTTTTTTTTTTTTTTTTTTTTTTTTTCTCATTATTTATTTATTGAATCTTCATATATTAAATATGAACTAACAATAATTAATCAAATCTTAACCTAATACGTTATTTTATGTCCTGCCAGTGCCAGACAAAAATTTTCTTCATCGCGGGTTCTGTTCACTTTTATAGTGTTTATCGCTCATCTAATTGGATAAGTGCTGCAGTGTCTCTTCTTCTTAAGCGAGTGTGGCCGCTATCATTTAAAATATTTCGTGCTAGTGGGTTTGGGTGCGATTCGAGCCTTTTTAAGTATTTTACTGCATATTTCGTAATCATAGTTTTAACTAATGGAACATTAAGATCCTTGTGAATATTTGAGTTTTTAACATACCAAGGGGCAGCTGTGATTATTCGAAGTAGTTTATTTTGGCGCCTTTGAATTTTTTCGATATTAGAGGCCGAGGCAGTGCCCCATAACTGAATACCATAGCACCAGATTGGCTTTAAGATGGAGTTGTAAAGAAGAAGTTTGCAGTCGAGACTAAGGACAGAGTTTCTTCCAATAAGCCAATGAATTTGGATGGCTTTTAGTTTCATTTGAGTTAATTTTGCCTCTATATGGCTTTTCCACGTTAAACGGCGATCTAGATGAATACCGAGGTATTTTACATGCGAATTTTGAGGTATTATTTGATTATTGATTTTAATAGGGGGGCATGATTCCCGACGCAAGGTGAATGTTATATGTACGCATTTTTGCTCATTGACCTCTATCCTCCATTGCTTTAACCATAGTTCGAGTTGAAATATATGATCCTGTAGGTATCGAGATGCTTCTTGACGGTTTTCGTGCACGCTCAAAAAAGCTGTATCATCAGCAAATGTTGAAGTTTGTGTGTAGTTGTTTGTTGGCATGTCCGAGGTATATATTAAGTATAAAAGTGGGCCCAGGATGCTTCCCTGAGGGACTCCAGCGTCAATTTGCTGAGGAGAGCTTAAATAATCACCTTCTTTAATAATAAATTTTCGACCGACTAAGTAGCTTTCTAACAGCTTGTGTGTGTTTACTGGTAAGTTGAGCTTCAATTTATGTAATAAGCCTTCATGCCAGACTTTATCAAAAGCTTGAGAAACATCGATGAAGAGAGCGGAGCAATATTTTTTTTCTTCAAAAGCTTTTCTTATTGCGTTTACTATACGATGGGTTTGCTCAATTGTGCTGTGTTCTCTTCTAAAGCCGAATTGGTGGTTAGGAATACATCTATTTTCATTTAAAATTGGGGTTAATTTTGACGCTAACAGCTTCTCAAACAGCTTTGATATATTAGAAAGTAAGCTTATAGGCCTATATGACTCAACTTTTGTGTGATCCTTTCCAGGTTTAGGTATCATGGTGACTAAGGAGACCTTCCACTTTTGAGGATAGTATTCAAGGCGTAAAATAGCATTAAAAATTAAAAGAATAATTTTCTTTGCTATGCTGGGTAGCTCCAAAAGCATTTTGTTGCTGATCTTATCAAAACCAGGAGCCTTCTTGGGGTTTAAATCACAAATAGCCTTTTCGATTTCTCTTATCTCAAATCTTAGCGGAACAGCTGCTCTAGCAGCAACAGGTGGTAACTCGACCGCAATATCGTGAGATATATTTGGGGTAAATACGTTTTTTAAATGATTGACATACAGATTTCCTTTTTCAACATCATTTCTTGCCCAACTTCCATTCAAGTTTCTTAATGGTGGTTTAGAGACAACTGGCCTTTTGAGATTTCTAGCTGCGCGCCATAATGAGTAGTTTGATTGTGGGGTTGCATCAAGTTCCTCAAGATATTTTTCCAGAGAAGCCGTTTTCTTAGTCTGCAGTAACTTTCTAAGTCTTTTTGTACACTCTTTAAGTAAGTTCTTAAGTTGAGGGGATCTGTGCAATTGCCAATCTCTTCGAGCCCTCCTTTTTTCAGACAAAAGATGCTCGACATCTGTGGAATATATTTTAATAGTTTTTGTTTTTTTGGGGACAATATTGGAATGTTGAACAGCTAGTTTCAGAAAACTGTCAAAATTGTCAATAGAGCGATCTACATAATCCGGTGTACTGAGCGGAATATTTTCTGTGCAATGGGTACTGAGATATTTTTTATATTTTAACCAATTAATTTGCGTAGCTGTCGTCGGAGGTACAATTCTATTGGGGTTCATTATAGTAACAATTGTAGGTGTGTGGTCGGAAGATAAATCTAGGGAGGCTTCAACATGAATCGTGGGAATGTTTTTAACCACGCCGAAATCGATGACATCTGGAATTTTTTGATGATCAGTGGGCCAATATGTTGGTTGTCCGCTCGCTACCACATTTAAATCCATTTTAGAAATTGTGTTAAATAAAACACGACCCTTTGGTGTTATAAGTCGCGACCCCCAGAAGGTATGTTTAGCGTTATAATCGCCAGCGGCTAGGAAACACGGTCCTAATGATTTAAAATATTTATAATATTGGTCCTCCGATATTGAAAATCTAGGCGGGGAGTATAACGATGAAATTACTAGGTTTCTATTTAATTCCTCAACGCAAATGTTCGTTGCTTGGAGATAATCTTCACGATGATCACACATTAGGTAGTGTTTCACTCGGGTTTTTATTAAAATGGCAGAACCTCCACAAGCTCTATCTCGAGGGTCCTTGGTATCATATAGTATATAACCATTTATTTTAAACGTATTTCTTGAGGTCAAATGAGTTTCAGAAATCATCATGACATCAATTTGTTTATTTTTAAGAAAGTATTCTAATTCATTTTTATGTTGGCGGATGCCGTTTGCGTTCCAAAAACAAATTTTTAAACAGTTCATGGTTTATTAAGTACAGCTTGCAATAACATCGATTGCATTCTAAGCATTTCCTGCATCATATTACCCATTGTGTTCGTAAAATTATTTACCGTTTGCACTAATGTTTCCATGGTTTTTTCTAAGCGACTAAAATTAGAAACCGGAGTTTCATCATTACTTGGCGAAGCACCTTGCATTGGCTGATGGTTTGATTTTAGGACGTTAGCGTAAGAGGTTCTGTTATTACTAGGCTGGGGGGCTTGAATTGCATTTGTGTTTACTTGATTTGCAACCTGCATTTGAGGGGTATTTGTTTTTGGTCCAACCGTCTGCTTGACGATATTATATACAGGGCATCCTCTATAATTGGCAGTGTGATTACCGCCACAGTTGCTACATTTTTTTACGTTGGGGTCGGTTTTAGACTTATCGCAAGAAACTGTACCGTGTAGTTCACCACATACTACGCAGACAGGGGGTAAATAGCAGTATGCCTTAGTATGACCGTACTCTTGACAGTTTAAACATTGAACGGGACCATTTCTTTTGTGCGGCTCTTCTATAGTTATTCTTCTGTAGAGAATATATTTTAAATTGTAAATAGGATGTGTTTCGTTTTTTTTAAGTTTTACGTCGCCGGGTTCAAACTCAACTCGAAAGAGTGGTTGGGGAATTTTTTCTCTATTTTTAATATTTACTACATGCTTTACCTTGAAGCCTTTTTCTTCTAAGAATGTTTTTACCTCTTCTGGGTCTACGCATGAGTCAATGCCCTTGATTACTACCTGAAGACCTTTACTGCTCTTCAGTTGATAAGTATAAAAGTTTTTATTCAGAGTCTCAAATACTGTAATTACCTTTCGAAAATCATCCTCGTGATTCACCTGTATTTTAGTCTCGTTAATGATACCGCGCTTTATTGCAGCTACATAAAAGGAATTTTCACCTATCACCGAAATTAAACTTTTTATTAACTCATTAGAGTTTTGCTCTCTAAGGTATATCGGGGGTGGCTTAGACGATTTAATGACGTTTGGTGCTTCAGAGGATTCATCCTCCAGAATCGCAAAACGATTTTGTGTATTTATTTTATCAAAAGATGGTACTTTTGAGGCCGAAGCAACTGCTGCAGAGGTAGGGCTGCGTCCCCGTTTAAGCACTGTTATGTACCTGTCCATACCAACTTGTATTGTAGGCTTTTGGCAGCTTTTTACAGGGGGGTTTTCCATTGCATTTGTGTTTAAGTTCATGGTTTCATTTCCCACTAAATTTGTTTTTGACGTCACGGCAATACTTGCTGGCCTGGCAACACTTGTCACCAAATCTAGTTGTAGTTTTTTTAATGAGTCACTATCCACTGTTTTTGTAAACACCGAGGGTGATAGGGAACGTGTTCTAGTAATTGGCTTAGCCGTTAAATAGTTTATATTATTTTGTTTAGTTTTATTTATTTCCGCATTATTTTCGTTTGATTGAACTAAAACGTAAACGTTTCTTTCATTTTGTCTTAGTGTTGTTTCACTGTTCGTACTCATGCAAAGAGTTGTTTTTGTTTTTCACCGTTTTGCTTTGCTTTAATATTTTTATTATTTATTGTATTTTACAACAACAAAAAAAAAACAAGAAATTTTAATGTTTTTGTTCAGAATATGTATACACATGTATGAACATTCATACATACGTATTTATTTTTACTGTTTTATTTTATTTAATTTAATCGTTTTAAATTGTTCACTATTATGTTAAATAATTTAAATAACAAAATACGTATATTATTTTTTTTTAAGCGTCCATTCGCTGCTTATATTACAAAATCAAATGTGATTAATTAATAGTTCAAATCGTATGCGGGGCTAAAATACACGTCTGTATCACAACAAAGCACAAACCGAACTCAAATAGTAAATAAATATGAAAAATAATGCGAAAAAAGATTCAACAATAAATACAAAACAAATTACTTGACCTAATTTTAAGAGAAATGCAAACATAGAAACAAAAAATAAATATAATATAAAGTCTACTTAGTTTTCTATGTGATTAAAATAAATAAATATTTTGAGTTGGCAGAAAAACATTTATTATGAAAAATTTTCCAAACTATGAAAAATTAATTTTGAAATAATTATGGATTTCTAAGAAAAACGTAATAAAGTTATAGCACAGGGGGGGGGGGGGGGGAGGTATTAAGGGATGCGCAAAGTTTTGATTGACAGAAATGCTAGGAGGCTGTCAAGGCAGACCGGCAGTTTAGGGGATAATGCTTAAAAACAGCCAAAAATTACTTGTTCATATCGAAAACGACTACAACCGAAGAAAACATATGATATAATTTGGTTGCAGACAATTAAGTCAAACATCAATTTTTCCACAATAATTTTATAACCTTCGGCGTGGGTCGTGTTATACCATATTTTCAAAATATGGTCCTTGAATCTTGTGCCATTGAACTCTAAATAGCATTTAGCGGA
This sequence comes from Pollenia angustigena, assembly GCA_930367215.1. Lineage (NCBI taxonomy): Eukaryota > Metazoa > Arthropoda > Insecta > Diptera > Polleniidae > Pollenia > Pollenia angustigena. The sequence continues at coordinate 289,262,623 of OV884056.1, forward strand.
ACTTAATAAAAATAGATGAACTTTACACCCATGATGCATTTTGTGTAAACAAAAGAAGCCTTTTCCTTGAAATCAGTAAAAATCTAAAGCTAAATTCCTACCCAAGTGTACCGGGGATATTTTTTATAATTTTGTTATTTACAGTCTTTAAAAAATCTAAATTTTTTCGGTTGAATTGAAGTAATATACCCACACCACAATAGTGGAGAGGGTATTATGCATTTATGCTGATGTATGTAACGCCTTAAAACATTGGTCCTAGACCCATCTTAAAGTATACCGATCGACTCAGAATCACTTTCTGAGTCGAACTAAAGGCTCAGTTAGGCGAACGTTGCTGTACCGTATCTGTACTGTATCAATCAGCTGTTCGCTTTTTGTTATATGAAAACCAATACAAAAGCTTACCGAAATGCAATGTACCGTAGTTGCAACGTACCAATCTGTGTAAAATAGAATTTTATGCCGTTGTTACGTGACATTTGTAAGACAGTGATGGGCGGCTTGTATGTTACATTGAATGCGGGTAATTTTGCTCTTTTTTTTGGTACTTTTTTTAGTATATCTATGGAATTGCGACAATACAACATATTTCCAAATATACATATGTTTAGATGTTTAAAATAAACAAATGCATATACACATACAATGAAAAAGGGAAACATATAAAAGACTTTAAATGGTATCAAAACCTTGTTTGGTGTATGCACATTTACAATATATGTATGCTAAAAATGTATATATGCTAAAATACAAATTTATTTATTGTAAATCTATAATATAAATATTAAATTATTAACATTTTTTACATACACAAAATACTGTTTTAATACCATTTAAATCACGTGGTACCTTTTCTGCTCAACGGTCACCATTTGAACATTTTTGATTCCCATCACTGTGTGTTTTGTTTTATGTATACTATTGCTTTTTGTTTATGTATGGGAAAACATATGACACGTTTTTAAACGTTCCATAAGTGCAGCAACGTGCTTACAGTACGGTGCGTTACATTACGTGTACAGCAACGTTCGCCTAACTGAGCCTTAACGATGTCCGTCCGACTGGCAGGCTGGCAGGCTGGCTGGCTGGATGTCCATGCAACATTGTGCGCAAAGTACAGGTCGCAATTTTGGAGATAATTTGATAAAATTTGGGACATAGGTTCTAATTGACTCAAGGACCAAGCGTATTGAAAATGGGCCAAATCGTAGGACCACGAGGGAAGATAGGGGGAAATTTCTTCCTCTCAGAAACTATCAAACCGATTTTAATAAAATTTAAAACTAACATAGAACCATATCTTCATGGACACAAAAGGAATGTATTTTTTAAAAAATAGGACCACGAGGGGAGATAGGGCCAATTTCTGCCTCTCAAACCGATTTTAATGAAATTCAAAACATAGATAGATCCATATCTATATAGACACATAAGCTGTACAGTTTTTCAAAAATGGGAGCACAAGGGGAGGTAGGGGGCAATTTCTGCCCCTCACAAACTTTTAAGCCGATTTTAATAAGTTGGACATATAAGCATGATGTGTTTTTTAATACTGTGGTGTAGGGTATCATATGGTCGGGCTTGACCGACTATACTTTCTTACTTGTTTTTTTTTTTTGGAAATTGGGTTTGAGAAACACCCCAAAAAAACTGGCCATATTCGACATCACCTAGGAACACGTTCACCCCATTAATAAAAAAACCTTTTGCCATATCTGACCGTTTTGAGTCAAAAATGGGAGCACAAGGGGTGATAGCGGGCAATTTCTGCCCCTCACAAACTTTTAAGCCGATTTTAATAAGTTTTATAAACATAGATAAATCCATATTTATATGGACATATAAGCATGATGTGTTTTTTAATACTGTGGTGTAGGGTATCATATGGTCGGGCTTGACCGACTATACTTTCTTACTTGTTTTTTTTTTTTAAATTGGGTTTGAGAAACACCCCAAAAATACTGGCCATATTCGACATCACCTAGGAACACGTTCACCCCATTAATAAAAAAACCTTTTGCCATATCTGACCGTTTTGAATCTGGAATAAAAAATTTATATAACAGAAATCAATTTTAAAAATTTTTAGGCCCGTTTTCACAACTTACCGATAGCTAATGGTAGCATTTTATCGGCCGTATAAGAAATGTTCCATTATTACAACTTTACTTTAACCTACCAGGTAGGATGGACCTTAATCTACTTTATCGCTCACTTTAGGTTAAAGTAAAGACTTAATAATGGAACACTTTTTATAAGGCCAGTTAAAGTCTACTTTTAGCTATCGGTAAGTTGTGAAAACGGGCCTTAAGATGTGTGCTCGAATTTCTCGGTTTAGAAATAATTGACACGTTAGTGGTCGTGGGGTGCTTTAATACCATGTGAGATAAGGCCATGATGGCCTTTTTGTTTTTCTTTGAATGGGAGATAAAGCCATCATGGCCTTAGCTCACATTAGCAATATTAGAAAATGGCTTTATCTCAAATTTCAGTTCCGGAGACTCTTAAGCTAAGTATTGAAATGCGGCCGTGCTTAGGGGTTTTTGCCTCCACTAGGACGCGGCAGGTTTCTTCGCTGAATAAAGTTTTCCTGCGTGCGTCACAAGAATAAAAAAATGTTTCTCAATAATAACTAAGGATTTTCCCTTTTACAGAATGCTTACACCAGGCATAACAATATTCTGAAAAAAATATGGCTTTATCTCTCATTTGCGAAAAAAAATATGGCTATGACAATAAAAAATTTGACATAAAAACCAAAGTTACTTTTTTCCTTTTATTAACTATTTAAGTTTTCAATCGGTTTCCTTCTCTACTTTCCTTTTCTTGGTGGCCAAACGATCAAGTTTTGTCTTTCAATTCCTTTCAATTTGCAATACACTCTTACTTTTTTACTAACACACTCACACTTTTTAAATTGACCACGAGATGGCTTTCAATTTCACCTTTCCATTTGTTTGGCAATTTTACTTTCAATTTAACAGCTGATAACATGTTTTTCATAATAAATTGTTTTTTTTTTTTTTTTTTTTTTTTTGATGGCATCAGTACCTCAATTCTGTTACTTTTTGAATTTAACTACCGATATCGTTAATTAACGAGAAATCTCGGTTACTTTAACGATTTTGTTATTCTGTATTTTAAATAAACAAATATTTTTGTTTAGAAATATTGACGACAAATATCGGTAAAAATATAAGAACGTCAAAGTAAAAATTTTTTAAAATTAATAAAAAATACAAAATAAATTTACTTTATTGCATTTATTTTAACAAAACATGAATGAAAACGTGTAAATATTGATTATATTTCTAAACAAATATGTTGGAGTTAAATCTTTTTATACATCATATGCGTTAATTTTCGCAAGGTCCGAAGCCTTTTTATAATGGTGAGAAGCATTTATTTAATTTTTAGCCCACATGAAAACTTCTTTCCGGAATAGGGTTTTGTGCCTATTAATAGCCATCTTGTTTTATAGACATTTGAGTTGAATAAGATCCAAAAATATTTTGCCGTAACCTACATAAATCACCAGAACAAATTTTTTTAGAATCGGTCCATATTTGACCACAGCTCCCATACGAATACACTAAGAATGGTAGTAGATACTTATATAACATTTGGCACAAAAACGTCTTATGTGAATATTAACCACACAACATACTCTTTTTGGCGGAAACATGATCGCTCAAATACTGCAATGTAGAGTCGGACTTGATCGACTATACTTTCTAACTTTTTTTGTGTTAAAAATTGGCTACTTTCTCTATATTTTTAATCTATTAACAGTACATATATTGTTGTTATTATTTAACAAGAACTTTTTTTGTGTCGTAAGCTACCGACATTTTTTGCCGATAAAAATTGTTAAAATTTCATTACAGAATAGCTCTTAACGACAACTTTCGTTAGCTAACGAATTTTGACTACTTAACGACAATTTTTTGTCGTTTAAAAGTTACAGAATTTCAGTACAGGAAAGTAAATTGATTACAAATTGAATGCAGCCTACGTCACAGCTTTGAATTTATGTAAGTTTTGACAAGCAATATATGTAAAAGACTATCAAGACCAATTTGACCGTGTGGCCGCAGGGTTATCTAATCGGCGCCAAACTTCACATTAAAATGCAACCAAATAAGGCCACATTAACATAAGAAATTTTTGGACCCCCCTTTTATAACCATAAAATTGCATGTTTTTTCTTGTACGACCAATAAAGGCAGAAAAGATCCAATAAAAAATGGAGCTTCCAGGGAGAAACGTAAAAAAATTGCTTACCATATCGCTTACGGAAGGCGTGAATTTTATATGGCGAGTTCCCACTTTGAAGCAATACATATTTGACACATAAAGCGCATTATTCAGCGCATTTACAAATTGTTTGATGTAACGATCAGCTTTAAACACTGAATATTTTGATACAGTTATTTATAAAGTAAGTAGTAGTAAGAGAATGCCGTGGCATTTGAAATTTTATATTATTTCTTATAAAAGTTGTATAGAATTCTTTCTCTTACTTAACTGAGTCATACTAGTACCATTAGTGCTTCGCCAATTGATACAATTTTTATTGGGAATATGTTTATTCGTTTTAGAGATATTTCTGAAATTTGCCATCGATTTGCTAGTGCAAATATTTGCATATTTTACCGTTGGTAGCATTTTTTTTTTGCATAATTTAGTTAAAAGAGCTTTTTTGCAGCCTTTTCTAAGGTTTTAGCGCATAATTTGCGTTTTTGAGGCATATTTTGGTACATGTTTAATTTTTTATAGACACCTACAAGAGCTTTCGCTGCAAATAATTTTTTTTTGTGAAATTTTGTCTTTTCTTTTTTAAATATCCATCTGTATACCCAACGTGTTGCTTCAATTTCGCCATCTATACATATTTAATTTTTACTCGAAAATTGTAAGACAAAGCAGGTTGTCATTAAAGATAAATGGTGCTTTAAGCTTTAAAATTGTATATATGAGCACAAATTAAGAAAAAATCAATTATATACGTTGTTGGCGATATGTGTAATACATAGAAATCTAGACCAATCTATAAGTACTAGGGTATTCATTTAATCGGGCTTTTGCTTTAATCGGTTAATCGCTCGATTAATAAACCGAGCTTTTGGTTTAATCGGTTAATAATCGGTTAATATTGCTATTGATCGGTTAACCGATTAATAAAGTTTTGTTATAAATTAAGTCATTTCAATAAATAAAAATGCAAAAATTATTTATTATTTGGAGTTTATTAGTGAAAAAAAAACAATAACATAACAAACAAAACAATTCTTGGACTAAAATGAGCAAACAAAGAAAATTCAATACTAATTAATACATATGGGCATTCCCACAGAATGTTCTACCAGGATGAAAGAATAGAATGTTGGTAAGCATCGTCTTTCATTGTTTATTATTATAAAAAAAAGTCTATGCTTTTATAAAATAATGTTTTTTATAGCATATCTCAGCTGTTTTACTTGAGGAAATTGGGCTGGAAACTGGAAAACTTTATATTTTTTAAAGCTACACCTAAAGACATTTTTATATAATTATTTTACATGCAAAAAAAAATGTTATGTTTGGACTTTTTCTTCACAATCTCTCCATTACAATCAATTGTAAATTGAGTATTAGGTTTTTGTTAAGGAAATTTTAAGATATTTTTGGGAAAATTCATGGTGATAATAATAAAAAAACATACGTTCGAAAAATAATTTGGTTTAAATGTTTAGCATTTAAGCGATTATTTTCTTTAGATTTGTTAAATCTTGACTTGGAGAAAAATTCTTGCATTTATCGAAGATGTTAGAGAAATCCAAAGCAATCCATAATACGGACTATCTAATTTCTCAGTATTTTTCCTGGATTTCTCTAAACATACAAAATCTTCCATTATGCCATTATAGTACTGTTTTAATTTTTTTAAATTTTGATCACTTCTAATTGTTTCGGTTACTATCGAGAGTTTCTTCTGTTGTCAGGCCATCATCTGGCATAGCTCAGCACCGCACATTCTGCAAAAAAGTTTATTTCCGAATCGCTTAGTTTCTGTTTTTGTACTGTATCTTAAGAATGTATTGGTAGAAGAAAATATATTGTATAAAAAAATGTTTTCTCAACACATACCTTTTGAATATGAGACGAAACAAATAATAAAAAACACAAACAAATTTGTTATAATACTACAAAAAATTCAAAATTTTGTTATATCGGTTAGTCGGTTAATCGACTGAAATTAACCGGTTTAATCGTTAATCGAAAAAAGCAATTTTAAATTAACCGATCAGTTAATCGGGAAGTAATTAATCGGTAAGCCGGTTAACGGTTAACCGAATGAATACCCTAATAAGTACACCCAGAGAAAAAAACATGTTTAAATATGGTCACCTCCAACAAAACTATTTTTAAAGAAAATCTTAAACATACTATGATTCATTTAGCAATATTATTGTCACCGACAACCATATTATGGTTGAATTAGTTTTCCATCAAGAAGCCACAACCATATTATGGATGCCTCCAAACATGTTATGGCCAAAAATAACTAAAACATGCTTAACACTTATAATAGCATGGTTGGTTTTCAACCATAGCATGTTGCTCTTGGAAAAGAGGAAAATACTATTGTTAATTGTAAAACAAATTATTGTCATATTTAACTATAACATGTTTAGAGGCAACCATAATATGGTTGTGGCTTCTTGACGGATGACTAATTCAACCATAATATGGTTTTAGGTGAAAATAGTATGGTTATATGAGCCATAATATGTTTGAAATTTTCATTAAAAATAGTTTTGTTGGAGGTAACCATATTTAAACATGTTTTTTCTCTGGGTGTATATAGTTCGATTTAGAATCACTTTTTGAAGTCATATAACGATGTCCATCCGTCCCTCTGGCTGGTTGCCTGTCCACGCTATTTTGTTCCCAAAGTACAAGTTGCAATCTTGTAGATAATTTGATCAAATTTGGAAAAAACATTTAGATTGTTCTAAGGAAGAATTCTATGAAAATGGTGAGAATCCGTCTATAATTTTCCATATTCCCCATAAAAACTTCTTTCCAAATTAAACTTTGTGTCCGTAAACCCTCTTGTTATGTTGGTAAGTATTTAGATTAAATTCGCCCATTAAATATTTTACTGCAAATTAAATTCTTTTCGAATCAGTTTACATTTGGCCAAACCATTAATAAACAATTTAGCGACCGTCCCTGAAATACTTTCAGGACCAAAAATCTTATATGGAGGTTGATATCTAGATAATATTCGGCACAAATAACTCTTATATACATCCTTATCTCTTACATAACTTTGTTTTTGTGAGCCCATAACTGCCCATCGTTTCCAAATAGGGTAAAATCCCAAAAATAGTCTGTATATACTATGGTGTTTAGGCTTTGCCGATTTTAATGTAAGGATTCTTTTTATTAAATGGAACTGTTATTAAATGTTTGAATATTTTGATTTTTTCCAATATTTTGGGGCATATTTTTTAGAAAATTTCAGGGCATATTTTTGAGTTTTTAATGTATATTTAATTCGCATAAAACGTGTTTTTAGAGTATATTTCTGGGTTCCCTGATTAAAGCATATGTTGGGCAACTTCCTCCATTTTCGAAATAACGGTATAACTCGAAAACAAGAGCTAACCTTTAAAACGGTTAGCACCACTGGAATAAGCGTATTCGAATTACGTTAACCCGCCGGGTACCCGGCTTGGCAGTTTTTTGAACTAGCACAGGCTGGTTGAGATTAATGGTATTCAGGAAGCCAAATTGTTGATAACATTTTTAAGCCTTTGGGCCCAAGTTGTTTAAAGTTGCTGATTTAATCAAATAAACCAATAGAAACCCAAGCGAAAATCCCTTAATGCATAAAAATTGTGCGATTTTTCTGATCACCTTAGGCAAGTGCTCGACGAGCTTTATGACACTTAGTAACGTTGTAGGAAATTAATTGCAGTTTTGGAAATTGTTTGTATTTAACATATAACACTCTTTCGATCTACGACATTGTTGGTTTGCTATTAAAATTGCAACTAAAATGCGGATTGTGTAACAAACAATTCTATAAAAATTTATATAAAATATTAAGTTGAAAACAGATAAACTGCAGTATAAAAATTTAAATAACATAAGAAAAATCTTTAACCTCCAATAAGGGAAGAATTATTGCTATAAAGTGTATTTTACAGATAAAAGTTTTTAACTTTTACCGTTCATTTTAAAGCCAAAAGAATTAAAAATTAAATGGTTTCTAAAAAGAACCACATGCATTTTTGAATATTAGAAAAAACATACATTTTTATATTAAACAAAAAAACACTCACCGTTGCAATGGGATCTGCATATACAATGCAAACTAATTTTGCCTCGAAACCTTCACCAGAGTGTATCCAGGATTTTTCCACTTGAATGTCAGGGGGATCTGGAAAATATAAATACAAGGAAACAATTATTATTAACAACAAAAACTACAAAACTATTTAAAAGCTTTAAGGAAAAAACATTTTAGGCAAATAAAAAAAAAAAAAAAAAAACAATATTTAAGCAACATTTTTAACTTTTTTGTTTTAATATTTTCAGGAATTTTGTGCCTAATTTGTTTTGAAATTCTAACAAAATGTAAAAATCACTGAACAGGAAATAACAAAGAACAATATGATATTTTTAATTTGAGAAAATTATTTACTTAATGTCTTCGAATTTTTAACATTGAGGTTTGTATAAAAATTTAATAGACAAATCTAAAGAAAAACTTTGTGTTCAAAAACAAGTTAGAGTGCTATATTCGGCTGTTCCGAATCTTTGATACCCTCCACCGACAGTTGGAATGTTTTAAGAGTAGTATCTATATAATGTCTATTTATTATTAATTAATCTTAAAAAAACAGACATCTGCATTAAAATTGGTTGAGGTTTAGACATATGGGCATTTCCACCGAAAGGTCCACCGCAACAAAAAAATTATAAGTTCTTGAAAAGACTTTGTTTTATCATATTTTAACAGGACAACAATCAAATTTAATAAAAGTAAACAAATTTTATATTTATTTATAACCCATTTCAAGATTTATGAATACAAAGTGGAACAAGTGCAACTTTTCTTATTTGGATATTGTACGTTTTTCTATGATAACAGTTCTTAAAGAGAGACATTATGCATAGACTTTTTCTCTCTAAAACCTTTTGGAAGGTACAAAGAGTCAAAATAGAACGCACAAGAAACTATGCGATTGCAAATAACTGTAATTTTTTTCTTTGTATTATCTCATATTTGGATGTCATGTGCGACATTGAAAAACATAATTTTCTATCAATGCGTCGAAAGTAAAAGTAGAAAGCTCATCAAATTACCAGGCCAAACAGAGATTTTTTATAAAATTAAAATAAAAAAAAAAAAAATTTCTGTAAAATATCAAGATTTGTGATCTTGGTACTTATATAAAGTTGTTCACGTGCGGCATCGTAATAATAAAAATATAATAATTTTTTATATATGTAAATGATTTATTTATGTTAATATATTCATTTCAATCATTTAAATCTAGATAAGCAAAAAAAGCACTAAATTCAAAAATAAAGCCATATTCTAGCCATTAACAATGCTATACGACACGATGAGATTTAACCTTAAATGACGATGCTATATATGTATATAAAACAAAAAGGGCTGTAGTTTAGGGCGTGGCAAAAACAATTTTTTTAAAGTTTTTCAAACTTAATAAATATACCTTTTATTTTAGGGCGTGACTGATGAAAATATTATTGCTTGTATTGGCTTCTACCTGATTTAATGTAGTATGTGTGTAAAAAAGGCATTTAGGGGAGGATCCGAGATGGCATAAGTGGCGCACAGAATTTGACGTCGGATTAAAAAGTCACTAAAGACAAAAATGAAGCCACTATCAAGCCATGAAAAACGATATGCAATATGATGAGATCGGACTTTAAATGGTAGCGCTTAATATAAAAAACCAAAAGGGCTGTATTTTGGGGCGTGGCAAAAAAAATGTTTGCTGTTTTAGAAACTTCATTGACATATCTTTCATTCTAGGGGGTGACTGACACAACTTTCTTTTTTGTATGGAGGTCGACCCGGTCTAATCAACATATATATCATGATAGAAAAAAATGTCATGTGCGACAGATCACGTGCGACATTGATTAAAACTAAATAAAAAAAAGTAAACACTATTTTTATTTAAAATGACAGCCATATTTAAGAGATATGAGTGCATAACATTCTACAATTTTTTGCTGAAATCGCCACTCGAAAAAATGGCCACAAAAACCACTTCTGTTTTCGTCACGTGCAAATGCCTTGTTTTTTTGCAATTTTCTTGAAAACGAAACAATTCATCAAAATGAACAATAGCACCAATTATAGGGCTAATTAAAAGCTATAACTTGAATCTATTGCCAAAATAAATATACGTTTTATTTTGACTTTTTTTTAACTTTAAATGTGTGCGATGGTCACGTTCGACATGACGGAAATACCCATATGTATATTAAATAATAATAATTATAATTGACTGACAATCAGAAAGTTTTATGACTTTTTTTTACCAATTTTTACTAGCTTGAGTATAAAATTATGATTCGTAACAGTTTAAGCCGAACTTAAATGATTTTCAGGAGGTGAATTTATATTGGAGCCATGGTAAGCTATAAACCAATCATCCCAAAATTCTGCAGAGTGATTTCTGGTAATAAAAAAACATAAATTTCAATACAGCGGAGAAATTAATTTTAGCGTTTGCCGTCAATTTCAGAAGGCTGCTTAAAATGGATGTAAGGTTTATTATGGACCGTATATAACAAAATTGCATACAATTTTTTCTGGCCATATGAAGCTAAGTTGGAAGAAAGTTTACCGCAATACAGTAGAATCCCGATAATTCGTAATCGCAAGGGACCGGCCATTTCTTACGAATTATAGGGGTTTTCGATTTAGCGGGGTTTCGATTTAACGGGGTTAAAATAAAACAAATACGAATTAACGGGGTTTTTCAATTTATTTAGTAAAACGAAAAAAAAAACATAAAAAACAATTGTTAAAAATAAAATATATAAAAATTATTCATACAAACTGATCTTAAGAAAATAACCGCACACAAGCAAAAGCAAAAATTAGCGATAAACAAAAAATCATTCTTGCCATGTTTTTGTTGTTTTCATTACGCATTATAAGTGATAGTTTGCAAACAATTACGATTTATAAGAGATAAAGAAGATTTTATTTGAAAAAAAATTACGAATTAGCGAGGGGACCAAAATGTATGGAAATTTTACGAATTAACGCGATTTTTTCAAGGGACCAACAGTTTATTACGAATTATCGGGAATTACGATTTATCGGGGTACGAATTATCGGGATTTGACTGTATCTATATCTGCTACAGTTTAAGGCGTATATAATTATTTTACCAGAGTGGGCTTTATATGGGGCCTATAGTAAATTATATCATCACTAAATTTAACAGTGTAATTTCTAGTCCTATAAAACTGTGAAGTATTTAATTTTATTTTATTCTGATTATATTGTACGGTTTAGGCGTACTAATCTGTTTTCCGGTAGTAGATAAATTATGCACGGATCATCCCGAAATTTTACAGCGTGATTTCCAGTCGAATAAAACTAATTTTTGCAAAATCTTATATCATTTCGCGCATTGATCCACGAGTTATGTTAGTTTTTGTAACAAAATCATAAATTTTTTTAGGTGGTGGTTCCACATTTTGATTCATACCTCTGATCCTACTGAACCGATTTTGCTGGACTTCAATCCCAAACTGCTTAGGATAACTAAAAGCAATTTGACACCAAGTTTGCTTATTTATTTTTAGTTTTTCGAAAGTGAGCGTGTTTTCAACAGACGGACAGACAGATAGAGAGACGGACATGGCCAAATCGACTAAGAATTACTCAAGGACCCAGAATATATATACTTTATGGGGTCTGCGATAAAGATAATAAAAAAGTTTCACACGGAATGACAAACTTAGTATACCTTCTTCACACCTAATTGTAGTGGAGGGTATACAAAAATTAAATGTAATCGATTGATAACGTTCGAAATTGTGAAATAGTCGCTAAATGAACGTATTTATAAAGGGGTTTGAAAAAACTAAACTGAATTGTAAGGGCCGATGTTGAATGTGAACCACACCTAAACGCCAAGTTTTTTTCCGAATTTTATTTGACATTTCTCTATTTCAGACTTACTCAATTTGAACCATGGAGAGATACACAACCCAACAACGTGTTAAAGTTATCCAGACTTATTATGAAAATGGGCGTTCAAATCAAAATGCATATCGTGCACTTCGTGATTTTTTTGGTCAATTTGATCGTCCAAATGTGCGTACAATCGCAAAAATCGTGGAAAAATTCGAGCAAACCGGGTCTATAGAAGATGTGAGAACACCAGTGCATGCTCGTACAGCTCGTACTGCAGAAAATATTGCTGCTGTTCGCGATAGTGTGGCTGAAGAGCCGTCCACCTCAACTCGTCGTCGTGCCCAACAATTGCACCTCTCACGCTCGTCGTTGATGAACATTATGCATAAAGACTTGCATTTACACGCTTACAAGGTGCAATTGGCTCAAGAACTAAAGCCTCTTGACCATTCCAAACGTCGTGAATGGGCAGAATGGTGGCAAGAAATGGCAACAGTGGATGATCAATTTTCGAAGAAAATCATCTTCAGTGATGAGGCACATTTTCACCTCAGTGGATTCGTCAATAAACAGAATTGCCGCATTTGGGCGAATGAGAATCCAAGAGTGATTGTCGAAAAACCAATGCACCCACAAAGAGTGACTGTTTGGTGCGGTTTATGGGCTGGCGGCATCATCGGGCCGTACTTTTTCCAAAATGAGGCCGGTCAGGCAGTTACTGTGAATGGTGTTCGCTATCGTGAGATGATAACGAACTTTTTATGGCCCGAATTGGAAGATATGGATGTGGACGATATGTGGTTTCAGCAGGACGGTGCCACTTGCCACACAGCTAACGAAACAATGGCTCTTTTGCGCAACAAATTCAATGGCCGTGTTATCTCACGTAATTGGCCGCCAAGATCATGTGATTTGACACCGTTTGACTTTTTTCTTTGGGGTTATTTGAAAGAAAAGGTGTACGTCGATAAGCCAGCAACAATTCAAGAGCTAAAGGATGAGATAATTCGGCACATTAACGACATAGAACCTCCATTATGCCTCAGGGTCATCGAAAATTTGGACCATCGGATGGAGGTGTGCCGTCGTGGTCGCGGCGCCCATTTGGCCGATATTTTGTTCCATACATAATTGAGTAATACCAATATATCATAATAAAATAAAATTACAATAATTTCCTAAATAGTTTGTGTTTTATTCAAAATCAACAAATTTAACCACCCTTTAGTTTCTAATAAAATATAAGAAAATTCGTTGGTATGTAAAACTCTTCTACTTAACTCTTTGATTAAATGACAAAAAGGCGGATAAGTATTCTTATTAATATGAGTCATACGGCTCCGAAACATATACAAAATGTTTTACAGTGGTATCCCGGTTTAACGAATTATATATTGTCAGGCCCTTTTGTTATATCGTAAAATTCGTTAAATCCCGAAGTTTTTTTTTAATACATTTATATAAATAAAACAATAATATTTTAATAAAACAAAGTTAATTTCTTTTAGTTCCATTCATAACACAAACAAAAAATAAATACTTCATATAATTTTCAATTAAATGAGTACATAGTGGGGAACAAAACTAATAATAATGAACTTAAAAAACGTAAAACATATTCAAGTTACTTTTAAGTTTTCTCAGGAAGAACCAATTAAACAATTCCTGTTTTTAAGGCCCTTCTATTCTTTAATCCGAAATTTGGCTTTTGCATTTTGCTCAAAAGTTTCCGTTTTGATTTTATAATTTTGCATATTGATGACTTCGGCAGCTGATGATTGTTAGATAAAGCACTAAGTCGCAGGTCATTTTCATAGTCGTTAATAATGTTTAATTTTTCTTTAAGAGTTAAACGTTTTCTTTCCGGCATTTTGATGTCAACTGTACAATAACTTCACAAAAGTGGCGTAAAATTTAAAACAGAAAACAAACATTTGTTTTGTAAACAAAAGTAAAAAATTACTTTGTCACGTAAAAATGTTTATTTGGCGATCAAGTTTTTTCTTTGCTTTCTTTGTAAAAATTCGTTATATAGATAAAATTTGCTGCTTGTTCGTAATATAAGGTACTCAATGGAAAAAATATGACCATACGTTAAATCGCGAATTCGTTAAACTGAGTATACGTTAAACCGGGATACCACTGTAGTAGGAAATAAAGTTAAATTTCTATTATCAAAAAGTAATTTCAATTTTTGGGAATACAAAATTTTAATTTCAAAAGATTTTATTATTCGTGCTTAATTCCCAGTTTTAAATTTCTATAATATGACAAACGCTGTTTTGGGCGTTAGAGAAACGGAAAGATAATTCTGCCCGGTAATATATTGTCAAATAATTTAAAGAAATTCCTAAGTTACAAAAAAATCAAAATCGACTTTTTGATCGATTATAAGGCACCGCACTGTAGCTGAAATTTGAATTTCATCGGCTTAAAGTCCAATTTTTTTTTGTCGCCGATTTCAAGAAATGGTAATGCCATTCGATAGCAAATATATTAGAACCAAGGTATCCAAAAAACTGGTTTAAAATATAGGTAATTGTGGATGTGGCATGCTGCTGAAAACAAATATTTTATGTTGTTTTAAAACAAATTAATTTTTTGTAAACTCGGTCAGAACTAAATTATGATGTCTCGCAAACTGTTACCAAAAATGGCTCGAAATTTCTTTTGTTCTATTAGTGTGATAGTAGTCTTTCGTTCGTTTGATCACTGTGTCATTTATACCTGATGTGTTATTAAAAGTTTCCCCAGGTTTTTTTGTTTTAGTTAAATCCGAATTTCAGAGGAATATAACTTGTTAGGGCCAAAAAGGGAGCTTTTTGTACCATCAGAAAGCTGATAGTGTCCCCTTTAACCCCATTTGTACTTTTGCAACTGCTTGGAACTGTCTGTTGAACACTTTTTTTCATTTTAATGAAATTTCTGGCAAAATTTTGTTTTGCTCTTTCTTTTACTGAAATATAACACAATAGCTTACGAACGTTTTGGTTTGAAAACTAATTCTCCAACTGATGCAATTCATCATGTCATAGCCGGGCAGCTTTTAAGTTGATTTGAAATAACACGGGTCCATAGAGGGTCGGGAGAGTGACTTGTGGACCTCTAAATTTGGTAACCTCGGATATTTAAACTTTAAAAAGTTCATCAAAAATATATGTATTTATGGATTGCAAAAAAATTAGATTTAAGCCAGCCTACAAAAAATATGCTTAAATGTTTAGGTTATCCTCTTTGCCTTTAAAGATATTTTCTCTCAAGTCTGTTATTTCCGGTGATTCTGCGGCTTACAGCAAACGATTTTTTTTTTTTTTTTTGGCGTAAGTGAATTTTTTCAACATGCAAATATGATAAAAATTATGCAAAAAAGTATTTTCGATTTTGGGTCAGTTACAGCGTTCTTTAATTCCTGCGACGATATGTGAGCCTATTGAAATCTTGAGTACAACATTATATAACATTAAATATAACTCGATAGATTTTGCTTTTATTTTCTAAAGGAAAAAACTGTTGTAAAACAATGAAAACATCATATTTGCAAAAAGTGCATTTCAAAATCTACCTAAAATGCTTTAAAAAATCTTCAAGAAAAATTCTTGACAAAACTACGAAAAAACAGAAGTAAGGAAAAAACGTGTAAAATCAATTAAAATGGATAATCATTCAGGAATTCATTTCGATCTACCAAATGTTAGAATACAATTTGGTTTAAGGATTGATGTTTGACTATTGACGTCAGCAGTCGTCGATGGCTGCGAGTGTAAGACGGCAAATCCATCTGAGGAGATCTAGTGGTTGCGATCGAAACATGTCATGGTAACCTGCCGGCCGGGGTTCGAGCCCCAGCCACGTCAAGAATGAAAGATATTCAATAACAATTTTAATTAATTTTCATGTTGTAAAATTCCTTTCTTCATAAAAATAATTTAATGAAAAGTTAAATTTCATGAACTTAAGCCTAATTAAAAATATTAAAAATTTGGATTAAAAATCAACAAAAATATTTTTTTTATTAAAAAAAATGACAACGAGTTAGTTGGGATTGTTATCTTTAAAATGAGGTACGGTCCATCATTCCCGGTTTTCTGGTTGGTCCACAGTGGTAAAAAGATCCCCTAAACATCATATTTGCAAAAAGTGCATTTCAAAATCTACCTTAAATGCTTTAAAAAATCAACAAAAATATTTTTTTTATTAAAAAAAAAGTTGACAACGAGTAAGTTGGGATTGTTATCTTTAAAATGAGGTACGGTCCATCATTCCCGGTTTTCTGGTTGGTCCACAGTGGTAAAAAGATCCCCTAAACATCATATTTGCAAAAAGTGCATTTCAAAATCTACCTAAAATGCTTTAAAAAATCAACAAAAATATTTTTTATATTAAAAAAAAAAGTTTACAACGAGTTAGTTGGGATTGTTATCTTTAAAATGAGGTACGGTCCATCATTCCCGGTTTTCTGGTTGGTCCACAGTGGTAAAAAGATCCCCTAAATATCACCCGGGCTGGTCCACAACGGTAATCCAGACTTTTCTTGTATTCATACAGGTTTTATGTTGTCCACAGTTTTCTTGTATTCCCAGTTTTGTTTTACATGGCTCTTTGCACCTGCCATAACCTTTTTAGTTTTGTTGGTATTGAGCTCCAATTCTGCACAGAAATCCTTAATTACAACATAAATCATGTTACAAAAATTAATTTTCAAAGGCCCTAACTGCTTAAACGAAAATTAAAAATCGCCTTTTTAATTGATTCTGATGCATTACAGCAACACAAACGCCAACAAACAAATTTTGGAATCTGTCGGCCAAAGTTAGCAATTTAATAAACATAAAACAAATGGCCCTATCTACAAAAGATTACATTGCCGGCCTAGAGTGTAAACCTGCTAAATCCACTTTTTAAGTAAATTGAGATTTTAATGTCGTATGGTAGAGAAAGATATGCCTCGTCGACCAGCATGTAGTTTTTCTTTAATTTGAGTCCTGAAATGTGTCAAATCAACAATATTTTTGGTTTTCCTCTCAAGCAGCAAATAAGAAATATAAAAAGTTTTTGTCTCTCCTGTAAAATTTGTTGAAACGGAGTTAGCAGGTTCGCACTCTAAGCCGACGATATGGTAAACGCTAAAACACATAGATAACACTAAAGGCTAGATTACACTATTATACTTTGTATTAATACATGTCAAAAACTCAAGTAATATTACAAAGTGTGATAGTGTGAATGCAATGTGTCACGAAAATGACAAGTATTAAGAAAAAAGTTTGACATCCCATACGACTTCATCGTTTTTTGAAAAATTTCAAAACAATAATACTTTTCATTGGATCAGGGTTGCATTTTATTTCATGTGTGAGTGTTTATACTTTGTGAGATGGTGTGAACACGAACTGTCATGTTACATTAGATTTTTTGACAGTCGCAACAAAACTCATTAGATTTCTATCTCACAAAGTATTATGGAATACGTAAGGCTTGTGAGATAGTGTAATCTAGGCTTAAGGAACGAGCAGTCATTTTGCGGCCTGACACTTTATTGCAAATTTTTACAAATTTGAAGATTTCAATTCAGAGCTCCTTATTTTCTATCAACTCGACTTTTCGAGATATACCGTTATGTCCATTATTAAGGCACCTTCACTACATATATTGGAATGAATTGGAAACAGTTCACCATATTCAGTTAAAAAAAAATCCATTGTTTTTAAATTTGCCTAGTAGTTTCAGAGATATCGTTGAAGTTTAAAATAAATAAAATTTTAAAAAAAATTTTGGTGGAAATACATCTAGTTTAGCATATTTCGAATGAAATGAGCTTTATTTCATTGCAATCGGCGTACAACTTTTGATTTTGTTCAAAACTAACTGAGAAATTGAACTGATTGAAATTGAACTGATAAAAAAAATATTTTTTTAAAGTTTGTTTATTTTTTGATTGATTTTATCAATTTAGTAAATTGTAAACAAAATCAAAATTTGTTTACCGATTGAATATACCGATAGAAAAAAATGGTCTGATTTCATACGGCTCATGTCTTATTGACAAGAGTCTTCCTTTTTCTTCTTTGAACATGAATTGGCGTTCAAATGATTCATGTCTTGTTGACGACATGTTTTTTATTTTGTTTTATTTGATATTGAAAACAAAAACAAAATTAAACAACGAATGAAAAAGCAAAACGTTAAGACAGTACATGCATCTGTGTACTCGTTTCTTTTCCCCTCGTCCCTCTCGCCTATAAAGTTGCAATCTTGTCAATAAGACATGAGCCGTATAAACACAGACTTAGTCTGAGTTCATACGTCTCATGTCTTATTGACATGATTCTTCCTTTTTCTTCTTTGAACATTGAAGCGTTTAAATGATTCATGTCATGTTGACGACATGTTTTTTATTTTGTATAGTCGTGCGTATGCATGTGTCCTTTTTGATATTGAAAACAATAACAAAATTAAACAACGAATGAAAAAGCAAAACGTAAAGACAGTACATGCATCTGTGTACTCGTTTCTTTCCCCTCGTCCCTCTCGCCTATAAAGTAGCAATCATGTCAATAAGACATGAGCCGTATGAACACAGACTTAGATTTGGAAATCAGCGAACTCAAATTTGTAAAAATTTCCAATTAAGGTCCAGGCCGCACAAAAAAAGTAAAATTGTGTTCCCTTGTGCCATAGTTTAAATAATTTGCGAGACTCTAAAAAAACTTTATAAAAAAATCCTCTTTATATTCTCATGCTTTGAGTAGAAATTGTCTTTACATAAGAAACTCTTAGAAACTGGGAAAACTATAGTGATTTTGTAAACAACTGAAATCAAAATCTCGTTTGATTTTAATTAAATTTCATTTCGATTTCTATAACATACCCGTTTGTTTTAATACACATACATATTTATTAATTAAGAACAAAGGCTGTTTTATTAATATACATTATTTGCATCTACAATACCTTGTGTTTTTCTTCTTTAATAAGACTTAAGACTTGCAGTATCTAAACTTTAAGGGCTAACATTAACATATGTATGAAAAACAAATCCTTAAACTTCCAATTATCCGTTAAGTACTTTTTGGAAATTCCTTACTCCGTACCAAACACTATTTAAACTTTTTTTTTCTTGTAAGATTATTTTATTAATGTAACGATAGTTTTTAGATAATATTCTAAATCTTGCCGACAATTGTGGTAAAATAAACTAACATTATTTTATTTTTTATGTCCTTTTATTGCCAAAAATTGTTATCCTTTAATGCCACAAAAGCTTAACAGAGGTCTTATATTTTTCTTATAGACAAAATCCATAAACACTACAGAAAAATATTTGTGCAAATTATTTTATTTAAAAAACAAACAAAAAAATTATTTTATAACTTTTAGTTTTACTTACATAAAACATCCAGGCGTATATCGACACTGACTGGTTCACCAACACCATTATCTGCGGTACACTGATAAACGCCAGCCTGTTGACGTTCCACTTTTTCCAAAGTTAAAATTGGACCATCGCCAATGCGAGCCGTTGATTTGCCAGCTCCACTCTATTAAATTTCCAACAAAAAGACAAAAGAGAAGGGAACAATATTAAATAATGGACTAAAGTGATTTTTAAATTTAAACAACAAAACAAAAAACATATAAAAATAATTGGAAAGATTATTGGATTAATTAGACAAATTCAAAAACAAAGTTAAAAATTTGTGTTCAACTTTAAGGAATATAAGAAAAACAAATATAACAAAAAAAAAAAAAAACTCTTGTTAATTTATAAGTTTCCTTAAATGGATTATTTTTACTTTGAGATATTTTGTTTATATTTTTTTTGCAATTTTTGTTCTTTTTTTAATTTTCCTATTAAACTTTATAAACTTTCTTCATACAAATTCCCCCAAAAAATTAAAATTTAAAAACATTATCCAAACGTTTGTTGTTAAACAGTAAGTGAATTCATAATTAAATAGTAAAATAACTTGTTTTTCGACCTTTCTGACCAGAATTATCCATACACATGTGGTCATGGGAAAATGTTTAGACTTACAAAGTAAATTACAGCACTCTGATACGGTTGAGTGTTCTTAATGCAAAATAATACCCTACACTTATGATACTATATCACTGTCAGCCATAAACTGCTTTTAAAATGTCAATAGAGTCAATATGTCACAGATGAAGGCAAAAAGAGGGGTCTCACACTTCCACTTTGAATTACATACAAGCACACATATACGTTCACAGTGACTTCTAGTCATTTACGAAAGTAAGGATAAACACAGGAAGTCTAACTAATGTGGATTTATATAGGAGGTGAGTGTAGGAAGTGCTTTAAAATAAAATATTTTCCGTACAGCAAAAAAAAAATATAAAAAAATAAACTCGGTTTATAAATTTTTATTAATTTTATTAAAAACATAAGTTTTCGTGAGAAAGCTTTCTTTTATTGAAATATTTTTTAGATAACATGATTTCAGAAAGCTGAGGAATAATAATTTGTTTTAATGAAAGCTTCAAAAACAAATTTTTTTTTTTTTTTTTTTTTTTTTTTTTTATTTATTCAAACTTTATTCATATATACAACAAAATAATGAATTGCCTCAGCGTCACTTGGACATTATTGAGGCGAGCTGGCAAAATATTTACAGTCTTTAATTTTTTAACAATTAAATTAAATAAGTTAGTTTTAATAAAGAAAAAAGAAAAATTACAAAAATGTTAAAAAAAAAAAAAAAAAATTAAAAGGTTTTTTTTGTATACACTTTAATATAAAATTATTTAACTTTGCATTAATTATATGAGAAGTGTTTCTAAATTACGAAGCAAGTAGTTTTTCACTCTATTCTTAAATACAGAAATTCTTTCAATATTCCTTATATCTTGAGGGAGATTATTAAACTCAAAAGAACCCATATATTCAACGCGTTGCTTTGTAGATTCCAACCGACATCTCGCTATTCTAAGATTCATGTTATTTCTGGTGTTAAATCTTGTTTGGTTTCGTTGAAAAGAAATTGTGTGGTGACCAATGTTATGGATTGATTTAAAAACATACAGAAGTAACTGCAACTTATAAAGTCCGTTTACGGGTAAAATTGTTGTGGTAATATTCTTGTACAGGGACATTGTAGAAAACGTTAACGGCAAATTGTAAACCGCCTTTAAAGCTTTATTTTGAGTCCTTTGCAGCGATTTTAGTTCATTACTCTTCCTACTTGCATATACCATGGGCAGATAATTTAGGTGACTATGTATTAAAGATTGATAAAGTATTAGTTTCGTTTGCTTATCAAACCTATTTTTAAACTTGTAAATCAATCCCAGAGCACAAACTATTTTACTTTTAAGATTTTGAATATGCAGATTCCATGGTAGATTATTTTGAAAATAAACTCCAAGATATCTTATTGAATCGCTTTCAAAAATTTCTTTTCCACCAACAAAAATGCTAAAGTGTATATTGTTTATTAAATACGGACGAAATCTTAGTAGCCTTGTTTTTTCAGTATTTAACATAAGTTTATTTAGTCTTATGAACTCTACAATTAAAGCTCCATCTTTCTCCATGTAGGCTTTCACAACTGCTTCATACTTATAAGGGTAAAAAAGACATATATCATCCGCATACATATACAGTTTACCAAATAACCCAATGTTCTGCATGTCATTTAGATAGACACTGAATAGCATAGTCCTAAAACGCTTCCCTGAGGTACTCCATACTCAACCTGACCTATTTTACTTTTGCTATCGTCTATTGCAACATATTGCTTACGGTTTGTTAAGTAATTATTTAATAGTCTTACTGCATCTGCACTAACTCCCTAATATTTTAACTTCTCGACTAAGATATTACGATCTACCAAATCAAAAGCCTTTGAAAGATCATAAAAAATTCCGGCAACACCACTAGATCCACTTTCTAAACCTTGGCATATATTGTTAACCACATTCACTACAGCTTCCTCTGTACCACATCCCTTCTTAAAACCATATTGAAAAATACTTAACAAATTATTGTTTTCCAAATAACATGACAACTGTTTATGTAGAATTCTTTCAAAAATCTTATCAATTATTGGCAGTAGGGCTATAGGCCTAAATTTATTAACTTCAGTAGCATTTTTCTCCTTAGGTATTGGAATGATTTTGGCAATTTTTAATTTGTCTAGATACATAGATGTATTAATTATACAGTTAAAAATTCTGAAGAGGAAAGGAGATATAATATCTTTACACTCTAATAATAATCTTGGAGATATGTTATCATATCCACAGGTTTTAGTTAAATCCAAATCTGAAATAATCTGCTCGATTTCTAAAACGGTAGTATGTGTGAATTTAAACGTTGTTTGACAATAAGTGAGCGTTCTAAGACCGTTAATATTATCACCAGGTGAGTATTCAATTTGTTGTTTTAATTTTCTTGGTATACCAAGAAAATATTGATTAAATAAATCACATTTCTTTTGATTATCCTCTACAACTTCTCCGTTGCAGTCTTTTATTACAAAGTTATTTATAGTCTTTCTTCCCAGATTCTCATTTAAAAATTTCCAGCACTTTTTTGGTTCATGTTGAATTCTTTCCAAATTATTAAAGTAAAAATCATTCATTGACTCTTTACAAGCTTTCCTGATTACATTACTTATTCTCTTTAGTCTGCTGTCAAATTCCTTACTTTTCCGTTTTTTTCTTAACTTTAAAAGTTTATTTTTATATATTATAAGGGATTGTAGGTTTTTATTTATCCATGGAGTCAATTCATGCTTTAATATTTTCTTGTCAATCTTTTCTACAGTAGAATTGCGCATAGCATTAGCAATAAATAATATTAATTGAGAAACGTCTTCTGTAGGGTTACCAGATTCATGGAAACATTGCAAGTAACTATTTAAGAAATTTCTTGCCTTATCATAATCACAAATTTTTCGATTTATTTCCCTAAATTCCTGGCTAGATATTTGGTTTCTAAGTTTACATGAAATTATATTATGATCTGTCAAAGATGATCGAATTGTATCTATTAAAATGTTTTCCGCAATATTGCTGTAAACATTGTCAATTGATGTGTTTGATTCTGGACTAGTAACAAGTTGATGGCAGTTTTTATAATTAAAACTTAATAAAATATTGTTAAGCCCCTCTGATAATGTTTCGTTAAGGACATCAATATTTGAGTCACCCAAAATAATACTAGGATTTCGTCCCAAACTGATTATTAACTCGTCTATAGAAACTAAAAATTTTGCAATACTACATTTCTGCGATCTGTAAAATGTTGTTAACTTTAAAGGCTTTCCATTAATTTTTTGGTTATTTACAGATATGGTTATAGTTTCCATAAAATCGTTACTTCTACACAATTCCACATTAAATTGGTAACAGTTTTGAATGTAAAGAGACGTACCACCATAGCCGTCAGATCTGCAACAATGCACCACATTGTAACCTGGGATATTATAGATTTGCAAAATATTAGAGGAAAACCATGTCTCCTGGATTGCTATAATACTGGGTAGCTTTTGAAATTTTGTAATCATCTCTTTAAATTTATTAAACTTTTCAATAGAAGAAATACTTCTCATATTTATAGAAACAATATTAAAAACTTTGTATTTTATTTTATTAAAAAAGGTATTGAACGATTCAAAATTAGAAAAATGTTGACTATTCATAAAAAATTAAAAGTTTTAGCAGAATTATTACTTAATGCATAAAATACTCATGTTTTAAGCTGGTGATAAAAACGAAGCACAGTCTTCATCGTCATCATCATCATTAATATTTGGAACATCCGAAACCACTGCTTGCATTAGGTTTGACCTGCGCCTCTGAAATTTACTTGTTGTGGCTTCCATCAATATCCCATCAACTTCTTCTTCACTTTTTATTATTCTTGGCCTAAATATTTCACTTCTCTTTGCGTAAACTGACCCATTATAAGTATAAACAGCTTGGTATCCAATAGTTTTTAAAGTTTTGGCATGTTTAAAAACATTCAAAGTTTCCTTGCTAAGGAAATCATTAATAAAAACTGATTTAGTTTCTTCTTTTTCTTTAAGCTTGTTTTTTATTTGCATTAGTTTAATTTTAGATTTGTTTGATTCAAATTTAACAACCATTGTTTGTTTATCATTTCTATTGGAATTGTTGTTTTTCTTCAAATAATATGCACTTTCTATTTCATTCTCATCTAAATTCAAACCAACATCTTTAGAAATTTCCAATAATTTATCAACAGCATTTGTATTATCTTTAGCTTTAACACCACTTATTAAGCAATTATTTTTAACTCTTTGATCATTCAAACATTTCACTGAGTCTTTCAATTCTTTTATTTCGTTTTTTAACATACGATTTTCTTTTTGCACAGCATCAATTTTCTTTTTATTTTCTGCCACCCCTCGTATGAGTTCATCAAATTTTTGAGACATAAATGTCAACGAATCTTGCAGCTGATCAAGTTTATTGTTATTGTTACAAAGTTGTTTTTTTATTTCATTTAATTCTGTTTTTACTGTTCCTTCTTTTTCATTACACTCAATACATACGAACTCTTCGCTCTCATTGTTTACGAAATGTTCAAATTGTCGTTTGTTTAGACCAGTACATTGTGGATGGTAAGTTTTAGCGCATTTATCACATTGTATGTAATCATCATCCTTTTCTTTGATATCCATTCTGCATTTAGCACAACTTATTTTTGTAAATACTGCACTACGACGCTTTTTAGATGCCATACTTTAATTAATTGTTGTTCTACAAACTTCAAATTAGTAATTTTTAACACTTTCAGTTTTAAATTTGAATTTTTAGCTGTTTTTTTTTTTATAAATAAACACTTGTATGTGAGCGTTGTAAGTTTTGACGTTTTCCCTTCAGGGTTGCCAGCTCTATTAAAACTTATTCACAATAAAGTTTTACCCAAAAAGCTTAAGTAATAGTTTAGGCATATTATAAAGTTTATTAAACAAGCTATTTCACAATACAGCTTTGAATAAAATTTTAAAATAATCTTAAGTTCTGGTTCACATAAATCAGGTTTGGCTCTCCAAATCTTGAGTTTTAGAATAGAGGAGAAAAAGAAAAGCACTACTTTTTTTACACCCTCCACCACAATTAGTTGTGAAGAGGGTATATTAAGTTTGTCATTCCGTGTGAAGCTTTTTTATTATTCATCTCAGACCCTATAAATAATATATATTCTGGGTCCTTGAGTAATTTAAAGTCGATTTAGCCATGTCCGTATGCCGGTCCGTCTGTTGAAAACACGCTCACTTTCGTAAAACTCAAAAGAAATAAACAAACTTGGTGTCAAATTGCTTGTAGTTATCCTAAGCAGTTTGGGATTGAAATTCAGCAAAATCGGTTCAATAGGATCTGAGCTATGAATCATAATATGGAACCACCACCTAAAAAAATTTGATAACTTTGTTACAAAAACTAACATAAATGGTGGCAAAATGCACAGAATGATATAACATTTCGCAAAAATTCGTTTTATTCAACTGGAAATCCGCGAAGATCCGTCCATAATTTACCGTAGGCCCCATATAAGCCCTACTCCCGGAAAACAGTATAGTAAGCCTTAAACCCTAACCAACAATGCTATCATAACAAATTTTGGCACGTCACAGTTAAATAGAACTAGAAATGAAACTGTTAAGTTTCGTGAAGATCGGTTCATAATTTACTATAGGCCCCACATAAAACCTACTTCCGGAAAACAGTTTAGTACGCCTAAATCCGTAAAAAATAATGCTATCATAACAAAATTTAGTACATCAAAGTCGTATAGAATTTAAAATAAGACTGTGAATTTTCGTGAAGATCGGTCCATAATTTACCATAGGCTTCATATAAACTTTACTCGCGGAAAACAGCTTAGTATGCCTAAAAACGTAAAAAATAATGCTATCATAACAAAATTTGGTACATCACAGTTTTATGGAACTAGAAATGACACTGTGAAATTTCGTGAAGATCGGTACATAATTTACCCTGGGCCCCATATAAACCCTACTCCCGGAAAACAGTTTAGTGCGCCTAAAACCATAAAAAAGAATGCTATCATAACAAAATTTGGTACATCACAGTTTGATAACACGAGAAATAAGACTTTAAAATTTTGTGAAGAACGGTCCATCATTTACCATAGGCCCCATATAAACCTTACTCCCGGAAAACAGCTTAGTACGCCTAAATCCGTAAAAAATAATGCTATCATAACAAAATTTGGAACATAAAAGTTTTACAGGACTAAAAATAAGACTGTGAAATTTCGTAAAGAGCCGTTTATAATTTACCATAGGCAACGTTCTGCAGAATTTGGGATGATTGGTTCATAGCTTACCATGGGTTCAATATAAATTGACCTCCTGAAAATCATTTTCTTTCGGTTTTAACTGTTACGAATCATGATATTTTACTCAAGCTTGTCAAAATTGCTAAAAAAAAAGCATTAAACTTTCTGATTTTCGGTCAATAATTTAATAAAGGTTTAAACCGCAACCCATTTTAATAAATATAAATATAATAATAATAAATAGACATCACACAGATATTACTCCTAAAACATTCGAACTATCCGTGGAGGGTATCTAAGTTTCGGCACAACCGAATATAGCACTCTAACTTGTTTTTTTTTAAAGTTTATTTATTTACAAGATAATTCAAATAACAATTGTCTCGGGCCAAAGATGGCTTAGTTAGACGAGTTGACAAAATTAGTGCATCTTATAATTATGTAACAATAAGTTTTATAAATATTATAAATAATTTTTTACATCTTTTATAAAAAGAACAAAAAAAAAATTATTCGGGGAGCATATCTATTCGTTCTAAAAGATATTCCTTTACATTTTTCTTAAAGATTGATAACCGATTACACGTTTTTAAACTTTCTGGCAAATTATTGTACATTAGATTACCAGAATATTCTATTCTTTGCTTGGTTGTTTCCAGTCTGCAACGTGTCATTTTAAGATTTCCAGCAATCCTTGTGTTAAAACGATTTTGATTAGTAGTAAGTTTAACTGAACGATAACCAATGTTGTTTATAGATTTATAAACGTAAAATAAAAGTTGTTTTTTGTACTGGTAAAATATCTTTACAATAATCATTAAACAATGATATAGAACTGTGTGTAAGAGGTAAATTAAAAACACATTTAAGAGCTTTATTTTGAACTGACTGCAATGATTTTAGTTCATTACTATTTTTATATGCATAAATAATTGCAAGGTACTCGAGACGGCTGTGTATAATAGATTGATAAATAAGCATTTTTGTTCTTGTACTTAATTTTATCTTTAACTTAAAAAGCTCTTTTATGGCCATTTTCTCATTATGCGATTATCTTTTTTCACAACGAAAAACTGCACATTAAAGAAATTTGGTTTTCTCAATGTCTCATTTGCTACGATTTTATCGCAAAGGTAACCGGCACTCATCCGCCAATTATTTATTTTCCTTTTATTTGCCGTACAGATAAATTCAATCAGCTGACTCCCAACTTTTACATGTATTTTGAGTGGTGTTGCCAACTGAAAACAATGTTTTTTGTCGGTATATTGAGAAACCCAAAATCTTTAACGGACAGTTTATCTGTCCAATAAATGTATGCAGACATTAAGAAACAGACAGTTTGTCGATACATTGAGGAAATGGCCATTAGTCTTTAAATATCCCATATGAACATCTCATGACAAACTGCTTTTCAAAATAACACCCAAGTATTTTATTTCATGTTCTTCATTTACTATTTTCCGGCTCACGAAGATAGAAACATTATTATTCAAAACTTGAGAATGAGGTCTAAAACGTAGCAATTTTGTCTTATCAGCATTAAGTACAAGTCGATTTAGTCTTGCAAATTCAAATAATAATGATGAATCTCGTTCCATATGTGTTTTAAGTACCAAGTCAAATTTATAAGGATACAAAATCGATACATCATCAGCAAAAATAACAATTTTATCATCAAGACCAATATAATTGATATCATTTAGATACAAAATAAAAAGAAGAGGTCCTAAAACACTGCCCTGCGGCACACCGCACTTTACAGAAGCAATAGAACTTTTCTGTCCAAACACATCAACATATTGTTTTCTGTTCGTTAAAAAACTTTCAATCAGTTTAAGTTCCGCTTAAAAAACGCCGTGACATTGAAGTTTTTCGTTTAAAATTTTGTGATCTTCCAGGTCAAACGCTTTACTGAAATCATAAAATATTGCAGCAACTCCACTATAGCCTTTATCTAGACCAGTGACCATCGCATTTATGCTTGCGTTGACGAAATAACAACAGCCGAACGTACATTGTCATAGACCACACAAAGAAGTTTATAGTGTATAGTGTCGACGTCACACAAGCAGCATTTTTAATACTATGCACGCGTATATAGGATTTGCAAATGCGCCCGTCACTGATCTAGACCATCACAAACAGGGTTTACAACACTGACAACTGCCTCGTCAGGTCCACTGCCCCGAACAAATTCAAATGGATTTTTGAATAGTAACGATTCTTTATCAAGAAAATCCCTTAACTGAGAGTGAATTATTTTTTCAAAAACTTTATCTATAACAGAAAGTAACGCTATCGGCCGGTATTTGTCAACCTTTTTTGCTTGTGTATTCTGAGAGCTTCAGGATACATAGATGTTCTAATCATGACAATGAAAATCCTTATGTTTGTCTTTTTTTTTTTTTATTCGCAATTTTCACACGAGTATGAATTAAAGCAAAAACAAAACGGAAAATTGATGCAACAAACTGTCCGTGTGTAAACGAGTACCCAGATGCAAAAGAAAATTAAGCAAAAACTGAATTATCCACCGAAAATATATAAAGAACTAAATTGGTGAAATTCACGATATTAATATACCCGCAAGAAATAGGCATATTTAAGTGTTTTTGGGAGTGGAGTTTATAGAAAGATCGCAGCCTAATAATCACAATATTATTCACCTTTATTTTTAGCCATTTTAAACTGGTTTCAGTCAATTTGCATGACTTTAATGCATTCTGCTTCTGATTTTTTGCTTATTTATTTGGCGTTTCGTTACAGAAATACAAGAAATCAAGCTTTCGTCATGCCCTTTTCAGAACCATAAAAAAATAAAAAAAAATTTTAAGTTTGAAACATAAAACTTTATCAAAAACAAAAAAAAAAAAAAAAAAATAAAATAAAAAAAAAATTATATAAGTGTGTATGTATATATATGTATATAATTACCCAGCGGTAAATATTGAAAGGACCGCAAGGTCTCTATGCTCCTTTCTAAAAGATTCGCTTCGCATGATATCCTGCCTTCAGAATTATGCCTTCTAGAAGGTATAAACTTCTTTTTAAAAGACCTTCTGAAATATTCAGTACACATTCGCTACTCCCTTCTTTGAGAAGGGAGAAAGGAAGGTGTTCAGTTTTACCCAACGGTAAATATTGAAAGGACCGCAAGTGGCAGGCCTTTTTGAAGGCCTCTATACTCCTTTCTAAAAGATTCGCTTCGCATGATATCCTGCCTTCAGAAGTATGCCTTCTAGAAGGTATAAACTTCTTTTTAAAAGACCTTCTGAAATATTCAGAACACATTCGCTACTCCCTTCTTTGAGAAGGGAGAAAGGAAGGTGTTCAGTTTTATTTACTTTTTTCTTTTTAGTGACCTTTCTTACTCCCTTCTTTGGGAAGGGATCGAAGTTGTTTTTAAAGGAAGTGTGGAAGGCCTTCCGCCAAATGACAACCTGTGTAAAAAATAAATAAGTATGGAATGCGGCGAGAATGGCTTCTGACTGCTTGTGACTGCTAAATAAGGCCTTATATTAGGCCTCTTTACTCATTATAGTTACCGCTGGGTAAATATAAAAAGCTTATCGTAAGCTAAAATGTAAAAAGGCGTAACTAACAATAACATAATTTTACAGGAGAAGCAAAAAAACTTTGTAAAATTTAAACTAAAAACATGTCAAAAAAACATGTCGTCCAAGAAATTCTTTTAACAATTTTTGAAGAAAATCATTTCATTATATTTTGTTAAAAAAATGCGTAATTATGTCGTTTTGTATTCATCAAATAAATACACTTGTAGTTACTTCCCTTTGCTTCCTAGTCGCGAAAGTGTAAAATTTTGTCATGACATGTAGTTTAACGGCATTCATAAAAATCAATCAAAAACTCGATTTTCAATTTTTTGTTAAGAAATGTTTATTAAGAAATGTAGCAAAGGTCGTATTTTGTAAATTAAAGAAACGATATATCGGGTGATTTTTAGCAATTATCTTTTTGGCAACACTGGTTTAAATAGCTGACGCACGTTTCGTGTTTTGTTTCACTGTCAAACATCTTCAGTTTGGTCTATAATATAACCACGAATCGTCTTACAAACGAACAACGCTTGCAAATTATTGAATTTAATTATCAAAATGCGTGCTCTGTTAAGAAAGTTCATCGCGAGCTTCTTCCATTTTATGGTCAGTTTAATCGACCCACTGAAGCGGCTATTCGGTACGTTAATAAGCAGAATTGTCGATTTTGGAGTGAAGATCACCCAGAAGCATTGCAAGGCTACCAATGCATCCAGAAAAAGTCAGAGTTTGGTGCGGTTTATGAGCTGGTGGCATCATTGGACCGTACTTCTTCAAAGATGATGCGAATCGTAACGTAACTGTGAATGGTGAGCGCTACCGTGAGATACTATCCAACATTTTTTGCCCAAAATGCAAGAGCTTGACTTGCATGACATGTGGTTTCAACAAGACGGTGCCACATGCCACACAGCAATGGAATTATTGAGAGGCGAGTTCGGTGAACATTATATTTCACGTTCGGGACCGGTCAATTGGCCGCCAAGATTGTGCGATTTAACGCCTTTAGACTATTTTTTGTGGGTCTATGTTAAAGCTCATATTTATACAGACATGCCCGCTTCAATTGACGCATTGGAAGACAACATTGAAGCATTTATTCATGAGATACCGGCCGAAATGTTGGAAATAGTATGCCAAAATTGGACTAAGCGGATGGACTATTAGAGGCGCAGTCACGGTCAACATTTGCATGAAATAATCTTCAAACATTAAATTATATGGACCGTACTATCGATTCAAATAAAGATTTTATGCATTTTTCTGAACTTTATGTGTTTTTTTTTAAGCTTTCCTATAGCTCTTAAAAAATCTCCCACTTGATTACTTGTGATGCATAGAGATATTTATTGTTCTTAGTCCTTGTACATATTATGAAACAACAAACTCACAAATGCTGCTTGTAAATGAAACAACCCAGGCAGAAAATACGACTCTTTTAAATATTATGTACCGCCACAACCCTGTAAATCAGTGATAACCACTCCATAGACTCGCGAGCCAGTCAATAATCGTATTTTTCACATAGACACGGTCGGCAATTCACATGTATATTACAACTTTGTTCGTTTCAAAACATCAGACTATTATCAGTCTCTGCGACCGCACACAAGCACATAATATCTTTGTGTGCGTGCGTTCGGGGCTTTCTTAGTTCGGGGCTTGGTTATCACTGCTGTAAATACAAAATTGTGACTCTACCAAAAATATGGTACCATCACGACACTGTAGATACAAAATAACAACCTTAGTTTTTTAATACCGTTTTTAAACAAGATTCAACACCGGTACATTTACACCGGTCTTATTTACCATAAAACTATACCGCTACAACACTGTATATATGTACAAGAATTAAAACTTTATTTCCTAATACCGTGTTTATAATAATTATACACCGCTACAACGCCGTATATACAAAAATTTAGTTATATTAATTTAATAGTGTCATATTAAAATGAAAACACAAAAACTATTTTAGGTTAGAAAATATAAAAATTTTTGCTTGTTTATTCAGCGAATTTATATTTGTAACAATATTGAAAATATCGGAAGACGCAGATTTGGCGTTATCATTTTAATATTGTGACAACATTGTACATTTGGTAAACAGTACGTTGTATTGATGTTGATAGTACCCCCTGCAACCTCGGCTCAGCGTCGTGGTGATTGTCTTTTTCTGCCTGGGAAAGTTCACTTTTCCATTCGCCTTTTCCCTTTCATCATCAAACTCAAATGTTTCACAGCAAATGTTTCATAATATGAACGAGGACTTAACATTCCAGTCAAATTATTTGATATTGCAGAAAGTGAAATAAACAATGTGGAAGGAAGAATGTCCCGACAGATTTTTTATGAAAATTGTTTAAGCTTTTAGTGCATATTTTTAAATTTTTTTTTTTGCATATTTTGTATTTTTTTTGGGCATATATTAAGCGCATAGTTTCAATTTTTTAGTGCATGAAAATCTCATCACTAGTTATCACATAACAGCTTAATTGATTGAATTATCAATTTTGAAAAGAATAAAAACGTAAAACATCTTTTTCATGTTTCAATGTTTCACAGCAAATGTTTCATAATATCGACGAGGAATTATGAGTTAAAGAACTTTTTTAACTGCCTAATTATTTCAAACGGTTGGTTTGGGTTTTTTTAAAAATAGGACTTTAGACCAAAAGACAAACAAAGGAAAAAAACAAAAAATCTACTTCATTTTAAGCCATGAAAAAGGGGGAGTTCTTTTTATTACAAGAACAGGAAATACATGATGTAGATGATGACAAAAAGCTTTACAAATGAATACGGAAAGAAAAAAAAAACAATAACATCAATAACGCAAAGAAACTAAACCAAAACAAGAAAGTATTGTCGGTCATTATCAAACAATTGTTTCCCTACAACACCAACCGGGACTAACGGTTAATTATAGTCTACAAAACAATTTATTTTTTTTTTTGACAAACAAATTTGATACGATAATTTGAAATCTATTTAGCTTAATTTCTTTGACCTTCTTAATATTATTTCTTTTCAATAATTTCTCAAGCTTAAGGTCCGTTTTATATAAAAAATATTTATTTAAAATTTATCCATTGAGATAGCGAAATATTGGATACATTTTACATAAATATTCTTTATAAAAAACGGACCTTAAGCTTGAGAAATTATTGAAAAGAAATAATTTGAAAGCTTTAGATCTTGCCGATTTTTAGATATACCGAAATTGATAATGCCTTTGTTTGGGAAAAGCTACGCCCACTTCTGCAATCCTGCCCATATTTTTTCAGATGTCGTGTAGTAATAACCGTACATAATTTGGAAACTTTGGCTCTTGTCGTTGTCCAGATATACAGAAAATAAAAACAAATAAATAAAGTTAGAGGCAGTAGTCATAAGTTTCTGTTCATATCTCCGTCATTTATGGCTGAATTAAAATAGCAATATCTTTAGTTTTTCTAAAATCTTTGGATGAAGTTTCCTGACGATCTGGCCTAAGCAGCCAGTGAAATTTGCATAGGAAAAGCTTATCCCATCAACAATAAATTTCAGTTTCTCAATTGTATGAAACGGGAATTTGGCATATTTAAACTAAACCTTCATAATTAATTTTTAATTCATAGCATAATTTCTGGGGTTTTCGGAATTGTAACAGACAGACGGACATATTTAAATAAACTTCTCTAATCAGTACTTATGTTCTGTAACTGTAGTGAGAACTTCTCGCATCGAAAAGATGTGAAACAAAATAGTTTATCGTTTCTCGAAAAGTGAGAAAAAAGTGTGTCTGTAACTCATGTCGAAAACTATCAAAATAGATTACTTCGTTACGTTATAAATGTCATAGCATTGTATTCGAAGCCGATGTGACATTGTAGATGTTGAGAACGCCAGGAACACATATCGTTGACGGCGACCAAAATTTACTAAAATTGAAAATTTTTCAACGACGGCGGCGTAAATACAACCGCCGGCTATACAAAGAAAAAGCAAACTGCGAACATAATGCTTGTTGTTTGCAAACGAGCTTTGAAAAAATTCGTATATTTTATAAAAATGTTAAAAGCAAAAGAATTAAACAATGAAAAAATGTGCCCAGAACAAAATGTTATTATTATTTACATTAAGCATTTTTCATTGTTTTTTAGTGTTAAAATTTTTTATCGCCCCATTTTTTTCGTGAGTTTATTTGACAGTTCAAAACGAGAACTTTTATCACAAAAATGTTACGGACACACTTTTTCTGTAAATTGGCGAGTAATTTCATTACGTGACAGCTTGTACTCGCCAAAAAAAGTTTTACAGACACAGTTAAGTGAGAAATACGGCTGTTTGTTTCAATATATGGCATTTTTGTTTCAATTCACACATTTCAATCGAAAAGTTTCTCTTCGCGAGAGTTACAGAACATGGGCACAGGTTCCAGAATGTTTATACTTTGAAGTGTCGAGCTTCAATATTTCAGAAATTAAAAACGGAACAACAAACTAAGATCCCTCTTTCCACCTGTTGTGTAGTGATAAAAAGGTATATTTATCCGGAAGATTTATGCAAAAAATTTCCATTCATTAAAACACAAGCTCGGGTTTGACTTAATTTTAATTAAAAGTGTAATCAAGCTTATCTTTAGATTATTAACCCTAAAGTCATCTCAACAGCAGGGTTTTTTTTACACAAAAACAGGTAATGCACATTTTAAAAGGCTGCCAGTTTTGTTGATCTTTCGATTTAAAAAAAAAAATAAACAACTTAAAAAAGCATGTGTTATACCATACTAACATTTTAATAAGATACTATCGGGTGATTTTTTAGCTATTATCTTTTTGGCAACACTTGTTTAAACAGCTGACGCACGTTTCGTGTTTTGTTACACTGTCAAACATCTTCAGTTTGATCTATAATTTAACCATGAATCGTCTTACAAAGGAACAACGCTTGCAAATTATTGAATTTTATTATCAAAACGCGTGCTCTGTTTAGAAAGTTCATCGCGCGCTTCTTGTGTTCAGCGACGAAGCTCATTTTTGGTTCAATGGTTACGTTAATAAGCAAAATTGTCGATTTTGGAGTGAAGATCAGCCAGAAGCATTGCAAGAGCTACCAATGCATCCAGAAAAAGTCACAGTTTGGTGCGGTTTATGCGCTGGTGGCATCATTGTACCGTACTTCTTCAAAGATGATGCGAATCGTAACGTAACTGTGAATGGTGGGCGCTACCAACTTTTTTTTGCCCAAAATGCAAGAGCTTGACTTGCATGACATGTGGTTTCAACAAGACGGTGCCACATGCCACACAGCACGCTAAACAATGGACTTATTGGGAGACGAGTTCGGTGAACATTATATTTTACGTTCGGGACCGGTCAATTCAACAAGACGGTGCCACATGCCACACAGCACGCTTAACAATGGACTTATTGAGAGGCGAGTTCGGTGAACATTATATTTCACGTTCGGGACCGGTCAATTGGCCACCTAGATCGTGCGATTTAACGCCTTTAGACTATATTTTGTGGGACTATGTTAAAGCTCATGTCTTTACACACATGCCCGCTTTAATTGACGTATTGGAAGACAACATTAAAGCATTTATTCTTGAGATACCGGCCGAAAGGTTGGAAAGAGTATGCCAAAATTGGACTAAGCGGATGGACCATTTGAGGCGCAGTCACGGTCAACATTTGCATGAAATAATCTTCAAACATTAAATTATATGGGCCGTACTATCGATTCAAATAAAGAATTCATGAATTTTTCTGAATTTTATGTGGTTTTTTTTTTAACTTTCCTATAGCTCTTAAAAAATCACCCATTAGCTGAACCAAGTGCGCTAGAATAAATTTTTTGTTTAAGTTTTTTTGGTTTTATTTTAAAAAAACTTGGGAAATTTTCCATGGAAAGACTCAGCACAGAAAGAAAGAACTAAGTTGTTAATTTAGAAAGTCTGATTTCGATTATTCAGACTCAAAGATCATATCGAATAATGAGCGATGATGCTCATCTTAAACTTAATGGTCACGTAAATAGAGAAAATTGCAGAATATGAGGTACCAAAAATTCATGATTCATTGCTGAACATTGAATGCACCCCACGAAAAAAAAGGGCAAAAAAATGTGCGTGTATATTTTTTTTGTCTTTGGGCATATTTTTCGAAAACGACGAACTGGTTGCGGTTACTTTGAATGACAATTAATGACAATGATTTTTAGGAACCGAGACAGAAAAGAATCCAGAAAAATGGAGCCACATGCCAAATCGCTCGTGCAACTATTAGATGATCGAATAATATAGAGGTTTTATGATTTTAACTGGCCACCCCGTTTTTTAGATTTAATGGCTCCTTATGTTTTCTTTGGGGTTACCTAAAGGTTAAGATGCAAGCCAAGAACCATCACGCACCATAAGGCGAATATCCGAAAAGAAGTAAGCGCGCTAGGACCTGCAATTGTAAGACAAGTTATGGGAAATGCTCTGGAGGGGACAAAGCGAAAAATATTCAAGACATAATGTGAACATATTTGTAAACTAAAATCTAAACTAAAATCTAAATTTTAATAAATGCCGTTAAGTAAAACCAGAAAGAAAATAGTTATTCATTATGTAAATTACAACGCTACTTATACGCTACCCTGTACAAATGACCCGGCTATGCATCTAACGGCCAAGTCGGCACAAAAAAGAGCCAATTAAACTGATCAACTTACTTGATACAAGGTATTACAAAAGTTTGGGTATTAAATCGTGTTGGTGGACACGTTTGTATAATTACTGTTATATGGAAAAAGTTACGTTTTATAATTCCAGGAGATAAAACAATCATAAAGGTTGAATTAAAATTAGTGCAAACTATATAAAAAAAATAAAGTAAAAAATATTTATCATACCTGATATCTGTTAAGAAGTAATTTTTAAGAAATTTATAGTAATTAAATCATTTTTCAGCAGTCTTTATGTCCAATTTAAACACACAAGCAGTTTGATAAAACATATGAAAAAGTTATGAAGGACTGAGTTCCAAAACATCATTATACTTTTCAGTCAAATTCAAAAATGCATCATAAAGTTTAGATAGAAAGATATATAGATAGATAGTAAAAGATCGTAGGTTTCAGTTGGGATCATCAACCCACTTTCGAAAAATTTCCGCCTGGTAGTTTTACGATGAACAGTATGCTTGTTTGTGCACGCATCCAAACATTTTTTGGGTCAATTAGGGACAGACAACATTGTACAATTCTACGCGTTGTGGAACTCACCCACAAATGCTTGTTTGAGTAACAAACATTTCTTGATGTTGTTGTGAAACCGTTTGTGTAGTCTATCTGGCCTTTTGCTTCTATGAAAGCTATAAGCACCGATTGCAGGTTGCAATAAAACATTTTTATTACAAAATAAAAAATGTATGGGCAACTAAAGAAGATATTGTTCGTTACGGAACGGCAATAGGAGCTAGATGAAATCAAGGCGTGGTCCTTGGGCCACTTAAAGAAAGCCACCAACCCAATCGGATTAACCGACATGCTTTGATCGACAACAGAAAGTAATTTATAGTCGATTGGTGTGCTTTAAGGGGGAACTAGTACCAATATTAGTACGCGTAACAAAACTAAAGCTTAGATGTCTATGGCGGTGTAGGGTACCTATAATAAAACCAAAACAAAAAATTCATATAAAAAGGTGAAATGCCACATACTGTTAAATGCACACACTTGCACCTAAACACACAAACACTCACATGTTTTTCACAGCCATACACAATACAGATATTTGTGCAAAAAATTTAAGAAAAAAATTACACACTCCCTACAAATGAATTTGAAAAATAGCAAAAAAACCCCTTAAGAAAGACAAACATTTCCTGGCAGTACAACCAATATTATAATGGGTTTCTGTTGAAAATCTCTCCCTGAGTAGTTGTAGTTGTTGTGTTGGTTGCATGTCGTCTCAAAAGGTTGTATGTGGCAGGCACCTTTAAAAGTCAGGCTAGAACATAAAAACTAAAGAAGATATTGTACATAACTGCAAGTTGTTATCGTTGTTTTTGTTGTTGCATTTGGTGCTTGCTGCCTTCGTTTTTAGTACCATGTTTTTCACTTGTTGTTATTGGTGCTCTTTTTGCTATGTTTAAGCTGTTTGTTGCATTTGTAGCCTTTGACATGACTAAAGACCCGCCTTGTTTGTGCCAACCTGGTTGCCTGACTGCCTGCCAAATTGTAATTAATGCGAATGACTTGGTTGCAATGTCATGTTAAAACTGCAAACAATATATGATGACGACTATGCAAAGTAAATGTAAATTTTTCATTCGATTTATTTTATTTTTTTTATTTCATTTTCTGTTTGATCCATTTGCAAAATAGAAAAGAAGAAAAAAAACTTATGGGAGAAAAGTTTGTTATTCCTCCCTCCATCATTTCTCTTTTCTTTTGAAGAAAAAAAAAAAAAAAAAATTGGTAAAAAAGGCAAACTGACCTAGTATTTTAACTGAAATTCATTGCCATAATAGTTAAATGTTGATGGGAAAATATTTTCTGTAAAAGACAGCCAAGATTTGTACTTTTTTTTATGATTAAAAAAAATTATATATAATATTTGGTTTTCATTTAAAACTTGGTGAAATTGTTTGTTTAAGGGGCGAAAATTTTTATATTAGAAAACCGTATAAAGTTCGACAATAAATTATTTCTAATACACACCTCCTTCACAAATTGTTGGTAATAATATATTTTATTTATTTAAAAATTTGGTCTAAAGATCAAAAGGCAGCATATTTTTTGAAGATGTATAACAGGCTTGGTTCCTCCAAAATAACGTAAATTTTAATTATTTTTTATTAAGTAAACTATGATTTTAAGCTTTATTAGACCGATATAGTGAAACAGGAAAAAGGACTCGCATTCCTTTACACTGATGGACTTGCTTACTACCAACTTGACTACAACTGCAAAAAAAGATTTACATGCATGCCTGACCTAGGGCGTACTCTGGGGTGCATCCTTACTACTGGGTGCCAACAATGTGTTTAATAACCGCCTCCGAGTATGTGCAAAATCAACACATCCAGGTCGCAAATTGAGCACATAGTCCGGCAAGATAATACACTCGCCCCTTGTTTAGCAGCTGGAGCTATCAAACATCCGCTGCTTTTGGAAAACTTCAAGCAGCATCTATTCAGTAGCTACAGCACCTTAGGATGGTACTCCCTCAGACCGAGCTCTCTAGCTATCGGGTGATTTTTTAAGAGCTATAGGAAAGTTGTAAATAGCACACAAAATTCAGAAAAATGCATGAAATCTTTATTTGAATTGATAATTTAATGTTTGAAGATTATTTCGTGCAAATGTTGACCGTGACTACGCCTCAAGTGGTCCATCCGCTTAGTCCAATTTTGGCATACTCTTTCCAACATTTCGGCCGGTATCTCATGAATAAATGCTTCAATATTGTCTTCCAATGCGTCAATTGAAGCGGGCATGTGTGTATAGACATGAGCTTTAACATAGCCCCACACAAAATAGTCTAAAGGCGTTAAATCGCACGATCTAGGCGGCCAATTGACCGGTCCCGAACGTGAAACAAAATGTTCACCGAACTCGACTCTCAATAAGTCCATTGGTAAGCGTGTTCTGTGGCATGTGGCACCGTCTTGTTGAAACCACATGTCATGCAAGTCAAGCTCTTGCATTTCTGGCAAACAAAAGTTGGATATCATCTCACGGTAGCGCTCACCATTCACAGTTACGTTACGATTTGCATCATCATTGGAGAAGTACGGTCCAGTGATCCCACCAGCCCATAAACCGCCCCAAATTGTGACTTTTTCTGGATGCATTGGTAGCTCTTGCAATCCTTCTGGCTGATCTTCACTCCAAAATCGACAATTCTGCTTATTAACGTCGCTGAACACAAGCGCTCGATGAACTTTCTTAACAGAGCACGCATTTTGATAATAAAATTCCATAATTTGTTCGTTTGTAAGACGATTCATGGTTAAATTATAGATCAAACTGATTATGTTTGACAGTGAAACAAAACGCGAAACGTGCGTCAGCTGTTTAAACCAGCGTTGCCAAAAATATAATTGCTAAAGAATCACCCTTTAGTTGTGTAAGATCACCTCTTTGCCACTTTGGGTAGTAAACCATAACGTCCATGTGATACCTGAAAGTTTATTTTCAAAAAAAAAAGCGAAACAAATACCCAGGGGCAAGAAGAGTCTAGGGAAACCCCAATAAACAATTATTCCCTATTACCAGGCTAAAAAGCAATTACGACAGAAGTAGATGAAAGGAGAGGTATTGTTCATGCCACATAAAAAATATATTTAAAGATAGAGCCTCTTGAAAGGTTTCAAATTGTTGCAGGGGGGTAGGCGAAAGGGTTCTCCCTTTAACAAGTAAATATTTATTACTGTTAACTTGGAAAACTGTAAAAGCAATAATCTTCAAACATCCACAGATCACCAATTGGAAGAGAGTATTGACAACGCAAAATTCTAGGGTGACTTATTAGTGGCAAATGCATCCTCTCACCGTTAGTATATTTGAACCCACATAATTCATTGAGGATGATGCCGGTCATGTTGTTGCTACACCAGGGGGTGGGGGAGTTGGAGTTTATTTGAAAGAACGTTTAAATA
This sequence comes from Pollenia angustigena, assembly GCA_930367215.1. Lineage (NCBI taxonomy): Eukaryota > Metazoa > Arthropoda > Insecta > Diptera > Polleniidae > Pollenia > Pollenia angustigena. The sequence continues at coordinate 289,303,318 of OV884056.1, forward strand.
AAACAGAGAAAATAAAAAGTAATATTCTTGAAGAAATTTAAGCGATTGCTCTGGAGTTCGGAATAGAAAGTGCTAAAGGAAGCTAAGAATGGGTGGCACTTATAGGCCCTTTACATTACAACGAAATCTAGTAGATATTATTTGAAATCATCCTCAAAATCTAGAGCGTTTAAATTATACTTAACGCGACGCTTTTTTCTCATTTAAATTAACTGAGTTTACAATTGATTAATGATGTGTAATGGTTAAAAAAAGAAACTAATTAACTATTTAAACCCCCTTCTTTTACTTTCGGATAACCTGTATTAGGTTTATAATTATATACATTTTCATATCTATTCGAATGTGTATTCTAAGTCAAATTACAATTTTATAAAGCTTTCATACTTTAATAGTCTTATTCCTTCAATAGATTACAGGTATATTTTTTTATGCCTTTTCAGAATTTTCGTTTGTATATTTCTTTTGCGAGGCTTACTATCCTTTGGCTAGCAATTAAGTAAATTGTACAGAAAATTTATACAACTATTAGATTACAGCAGAATTTCATTCGAATAAATATCAAAATTTATATAAAAAATATTACTCACCATGAGAAATAATTATTATATCGTCTATTTCAATAGCTATTGAAACAAAGAGTTTTAAACTTAGTGCTGGTTTACACTCTTCAAGTCTTAGCCATCAAGACTAGAGTTTTAAGGAGAGAGAGAAAGAGGAAATGAAATCGCATTCTCTTTTACCTTCTCTCCAAAATGCTCTAGACTTGATGGCATAAACTTGAAGAGGTTCACACCAGCACTTATTTAAGGCCAGGATTCACTATACTACACAATTGTATTTTTCATTCACACGAAAATCTGATGGAATTCTATCCGACATAAGAAAATGTCTTCAAAATCTGTTGTTAATGCAACACTATCCCACAAAAATGACTCAGCTACTTTACAAGAAAATGCAACTCTGATCGCATAAAAACTATCATTTTATGAAAATTTTCATAAACATTTGCAAGTCGGACAGACCTGTCAAAAATATCTGTCACTTAATTCATTTTTTAAGCCACACTATCCTACTTTATGAGCACACACGTTTTTTTTGACAAATCGTACGACTGAATAGGATAGTGTATCGACGGCTTTAGTAAACATGATATTAGCCAAAGGGCTCATAGCTTAACTTTATCTGCATCCGACAATTAATATTAATAGCTTAAGTGTCCTTTTACTCTAACGAAGTAAAAAGTACCTACCTCAAATTTCACACTTTTCATTTAGGAACAAACTTAAATACTTTAAAACCTATTTTAAGATTTACCCCCGTATTCATAAATATTTATTAAATTTAACAAACGTGTATTAAGGAAAATTTTCAAAGAAAATCAATTTGGTAAAAAATTTATTAAATTTAAAAGATTTTTATGAATATGGTAGGTATTAACTGCCATATTCTTAAAAAACAATTCAGATTTAAAATATATTTACATATTGAAATTTTAATATTTATTTAATGAAAATTAAATTTGATAAACTTGAGCCTGATTAAAGGCCCAACAGCTTCTGTCAAAAATAAACAAAAGCATTTAAAAAAACAAAAAATAAATCAAAAAATATTTTATTCCGTACGTAAAGTGCGATCTGTTTCCCACTTTGTTTTGAAAACAAAAACCAAAAATGTACTTTGGACTTCAAAAAGAATTCTTGACAAAAGTACGGACAAAACAGAAGTAAGGAAAAACATGTAAAATTAATTAAAATAGATAATCATCAAATTTCGATTTACCAAAGTTTAATTAAATACAATTTGCTTTAAAGATTGATGACTGCCAGCACTTGTCGATGGCTGTGAGTGTTAAACGGGAACCCCTCTGACGAGATCGAGTGGTTGCAGTCGAAACATGTAAGGGTAACCTGTCCGTTAAAGCGTGGGTTCGGGCCCAGCTGCAGTCATTAATGAAAAATTATCAATCTCATATTTAATTAATTTTCATGTTGTAAAATTCCTTTCTTCATAAAAATAATTTAATGAAAATTAAATTTGATGAACTTTAGCCTAATTAAAATATTAAAAATTTGGAATCACAATACTAATTATTGTTTTGGATATTTTTAATTTCTTACTAAAAAAAAAGATGAAATGAATGAGGGGGACTTTTAAATCAAATTCTTAAAGAAAATCCTGAAATAAACAATAACAACTTTGGGGTGTGTCAGTTCGCCTATGCCATTTAACTGTTTAATAGTGTTTGTTTTTATTAAACGACCATACATTTCTGATTATTCATTGCAATGAAAAAGCACACATACATATATATTACCTACGAATTCATAAGGTAATGTTGATGTGTGAGCGTAAACACAAGGACTTTAAAACACTGAAAAATATTCAATACGATATTTCTTATGAAAGAAAATTTCACATTGCTTCGAAATTAACCAAATCGTTTGTAGTATAATTATTGAATCGAAATCAAGTGAAATTATCAAATCTGAAATATAAAAAATTGGGAATTTAGCACGTAATACAGAAATCTTATTAATAACAAATTAAAATCGATGAAGATGTTGAGCTAAATTTTTTTCAAAATGTCCTTTGATTTTCCTGATTTTAAAAATATTTTAGATGTAGAAAGCTGGCACTCCCAGTATATTAAACAAAGTGTTTTTATAAACTTTTAAAATAGGAACTTTGGAAAATTTATTCGGTTTCCACAAAATGGCTGATTAAGAGACTATTCATGTTTAACACAGGTACAATTATGAGATCATAAGACGAACGAATTATTTGCATATTTATAAATTTTCCTATTCGCCTATAAAATAATGTGTTGAGTAATCAGAAAAAATTAACTCACTACTTACAATTCTACTGAAAGAACCAATAAATTTTACAAGGGACGTCCCAGAATGAATGCATTCAAAAGTAAGTTATTACTTTTATAACAACATTTACTCACAAAACAAGTAGTTATAGAAGAAAGGTTTTAAATAATGAGTGAAAAAAGCTTTTAATTAAAAAAAATGTAAGCGAAGTTTTTACTGGGTATTGCGTAAAATAAGTCAAGGATTTTTTTCGGTGTATGCCTTTTATTTTAGTTATTCTATTTCCCAGTTGCTATTTCTTGTCTAACATTATACTATAAGCGTTTGTTTTTTGAATATCCAACAGAATAATTACAATGTTTATTATCTTGAAATGTTAAGTCATTAACTAGCATATACTTTTACTCAAATGTGTCAACACCTGATACTAATCTATTTAGGAAAATAAAATATTGTTTTGTTTAGATTTAAGGACAGTTTTGGCATACCAACTGAAAGGAGTAAATAAGATAAAAGGATTAAAAAATTCACAAAGTACAGGCTGAAGTCTTGGGAATAATAAAATTTAATTTCGTACATCAGCTTATATTGAGCTAAGAATGAAGTTATTTTGAAATAGTGAGAAGCTCAACAGAAAATATGTTTCTTATTATGTTAGAATTTTAATAAAATATTTAATTAAGATCGTAATTTTTTTTTACCAAAATTGTATGTACTTGCTTTGTATTCGACAAAAGCTAGCATTCAAGTACAGCTTCCGATAAATAAGGCTATAAGTTCCTTCTAACTAATGGTATTAAGAAAAAATTTGCCAAAACTAGCTTTGAAGATAGAATTTGATTGCCGTAAATTAAAATGAAAAAATCTTCAATACATTTTGCTATTTTAACTAAACTTTATACAGTACTCTTCGCTTATAGTCACATCCTTTAGTTGCAGACAAAACGTGGACTACATCGCTTATGTTACTATAGTAGTGAATTAGCCTTATATATAAGGCTAATTCACATACATATATGCCACTATGAGGCATATAACCGAATTCGAATATAATCAATCTATGTGAAATTAGAAAATAAAAAAATTATATAAATGACACCGATATCAGGCTTATGGTTTTGCAACAGAGTTGCATAATGCATAGAAAATAGATAAAATAATAACACGATATTTCATAACTGATACCAAAATCAAAAACTAATTTTTTACGAGTAGAGAGTTGATAATAAAAATTAAACGATTTAATTTTTCTTTCTTTGGATGGATTGTGGTTTCGAAAAGAAAAAGAACTTAGTAAATATTGCTTATGTGACTACAACGTCATTTATTTGCTTTAGTTTTCCCTTTGATGACTGTTGATATATGGCTAATGTTCTTATATCGCGAAATGGACTTCAACGTTAAAATTTTATATTAAATTAACTTATAGCGGCAACAAAAAAAAAAAAAAAAAAAAAAAAACAGATCCAATGGACTATATCGCTAATGTGACTATAAGCGGTAGTGACTATAAACAAAAAGTAACAAAATTTTGTGGTGGTACGTCCGTAATAACCTAACGGTCTTCAAAACACTCTAACTGGCTTTTAAAATTCAACTAAAAAAACATACATTAAAACAGTGTTCGAAAATAAACCGAAAATATCAGAAAATAAACATTATTAAGCTTTTGGATCACACACCCAGGAACGATATATATTTCTTTAGTATTTGTGTAGACGAACACAACCATAGCTACCGTTCGTAACTATTTTTAAGAAAGAGCCGAGCATTATATAGTGTTCTGTTCTTCGTTAAAAAACAGAACAATTTTAGTCATACTGTAGACAAATATTATATTTTATTGTTCTATAATGTATCTTTTTTTACATTGATAAAGAAATGAACAAACAAGCAATTTTAGCAACGACCGCAGCACGAACTGCTTGTTTGGGAATTGTGTATATATTTGGTTAGTGTAAAATTATTTTGCTGGCTTTTAGTTTTTGTATGTGTATTGTGTTTTTGTAAAAATTGTTTAGTTTTCTGCAATAACAGAAACGAACGAACATTAATGAGCTGAACCGAACACAATGAGGTTTGTGGTTAAGAAAAAAATCGAACGGAATTACCCAGCAAAAACTTTACTTCCCTGGTAACTTGGCAAGTAATGTTGCAGAAAAATAAACACTACTTATTTTTCGGTCCAATAACTACTTATTTTTGTTCGAGGTGTCCACAGAATTCAGTACTTACAATACACTAACTAGAACTTTTTTAACAACTAGTAAGTTGAATTGTAAGTTCTTACGAAATACTTACCAGAAGCCAAAAAATCACCAGTTAATAGATCTAATGAGTAGTTATTGAGTACGTTACCAGTAAGTTAATATTCAGTACTGAAAACAACACAAATAATAAGTAGTTATTGAGCAGATTACTAAACAACTGTTCAGTAGTGAAAATAATAAAAGAAATAAGTAGTTGCTGAGGTCATTACTAGTAAGTACTTATAGAAGTTTTCGGAATAATGACAATTGTATTGACAACTACTTACCAGGTAACGTAGGCTATAACTACCATCTATTACTAAAAATCTAAAAGTTTTCCTGAGTAATTGTTCTCATCTTTTAGTTGAGTTGGAGAAGAACAGTATTATTTTTGTGTTCGAAAGATGACAAAGGGGGAAATCATATTTTTTTTAAATGATTTTCTACAAAAACACTATTAGCCACAAATTTACCGAACCGAACACTAAGAAGCAATATTAAGTGTTGTTTTTCGCACACTGCTTTAAAACAGTATGCGTTTCGGCAGAAACCAATACAAACACCCAAACTGCAAACACCACATAAACGTTTCGCTTACCATTGCGCTTACGGAAGGCATAAATTTTATATGGCGAGTTCCCACTTTGAAGCAATACATTTTTGACACATAAAGCGCTTTATTCAGCGCATATAAAAATTGTTGGATGTAACGATCAGCCTTACGCACGAAATGTTTTTATACAGTTATTGTTTAGTACTCTCCCTTACAAGCCTGCTTCGTAGTAAGGGAATGCCGTAGCACATGAAATGTTATTTTTTTTTTATAAAAGTTGTTGAGAGTTCTTTCACTTACCTTACTGCATTTCTGTATGTCTTATTGCGTAGCGCATAATCGTGCGCTTGTTTTTTTAAATGTACCATTAGTGCTTCGCAAAATGATGAAATTTTTTATTGGGCAGCTTCTGATTATAAGTAACTCCAAAGGAAACTCCATTTGAGTTTGCAGGAATCATCTTAAGGATACTGCACCTTCTGTAGCTACATTCTTCGGGGAAAATAGGTGCAGTAAATACCATGGAATCCAAAATTGACAGATTTCCGAGATATTATCTGGTATGAAGAACAGTATGCGATTTTGGAAAAAAAATGGAAATAATTCTGTATTTTGCAAACGGTTAGTCCGTCCGATTGGAATAAAATTTCAGCTGGCAATTAAGAACTTGTATTCGTATTTAACCACCTGTTCATCATAAAATTAAACAAATATTGTTTTTGTTTTACATGTTAGTTAGACGAACAAAGTTTTCGCTCGAAATCGATGAACAGGCTAAAAGTTCAAGACTTCGGTTATATAAACATATTAGGAAGGACGCCGTCGATTTCCAAAATAGTTTACCTCGAGTATTGCAAAAATTAAAATCGATCCAGAATTCTTAATTAAAGTTCGATTGTATTTAAAAATAATCATGTTCAATTTGAGTGTTATGTTTCATTACTGGACAAAGGTAGGTCAATAATAGCGAATTTCTATTTTCACAGCCCTAAACTTCCCAAACTATATAACTTATAACTTTTTTGAAGAGCTCGTCAAGATTTTATGGATAACAATTTTCAAAATCAGGCTTTAATTAAGAATTCTGGATTGTTTTTAATTTTTGTAATACCCGAGGTGCCATACTTTGGGAAGGTATAGCGGTCCTCATCATATATCTACAGACTCCAAATCCAAAACATAAACTCGAAAACAAGTTCTTAATTTAAGTCTAATTGGACTTACCATTTACAAAACGCAGAATTATTTCAATTTTTTCCAAAATCTCCCACTGTACGACGGGAGTCAGAGGGCTAGGTAGCACGGCTATGCTGACTATGCGGCAGTGTTGTCACCTAGTGGTTAAGATCTACCATTTAGTAGGCTTTAGGGCAGGTATCCATGTAAAACTTTTCATAGCCCAGCTTTGTGTATCCAATTTGGGCAACTTTACTCTTACCGTTCTCTATATATAAATCTATTTTATCCCACGCCTGCTTCTCCAGTCCCGCCCAAATTTTGTCTGATGTTTTTTATTACTAACCAAAATGCTTGTACATGATTTGAAAACTTTGGCTTTTGCCTTTCTCCAGACATACAGACATCTATGATATCTTTGTATGGGAAGTGCCACGCCCACTTATCAAATTCAGTCGGTTTTTCTAGAGATACTTTGTATTGATAACCCAGCTTTGTATACCAAATTTGGACCATTTTGCTCTTACTGCCCTACGGAAAGTATCCATGTAAACCTTATTTACAGCATCTGGAGAGATTCATCATGAATTGGAAAAAAGTCCTTTATACTAAATTTTAAGATCTCCCTTTCAACTGTAACCACGTAATTCCTGCAACCAATAACTAGTCTATGACCGAAGTACCTCTGGCGCACTGGTTCCCTTTCTTAAGACAGTATCTCTGGTTAGCAGCAATGATCCAAAATAAAGAAGGCGTTCCAATTTAACACGACCGTGCGGCACCTCTGTTTGCTTTTCATATTAAACTGAGAAGGATCTTTGAAATAACGGATCTTTTTTTCTCCCTTAGCTAATCCCTTGAAGCTCTACGCTTGTCTGCAGGAGACCAGAGTCTCTGGCGGGAATCGAACCCGCAAATGTATAAAGTTAAGCCAAATAGCGCGGCGTCAAAACTTTGAAATTGGAAAATCCTATTTTGACAACGCGTTAAATAGTGAAACTGGCTGCCATTGTTAAAAAGTAATTGCAATTGGTTTTTTTTTTTTTTTTTTTTTTGGTTAAAATAGGGCCCCGCTAGCTTTTGAAAGATCGATTTTTAAAAAATCATCTTTATGACCACTTTTGGTGATTAAAAACTAATAAATCAATTGCACGCTTAAACATCGACACACAAATTATTCGCGCTTATGATTTAAAAGTGGTTGATTAAAAATGCAAATACTATTAAAAAGAGTGGAACAGATATTAAAACTAATAAAAAAAAAAAAACAAAATCATAAATGACTCATCAAGAAGTGTCGCGAGTAGCAATCCAATTTCTCCCGACAAATGCATAATTTATGATCAGAAGATGAGCGCATATTCTGGTTTTTTAAGAGCGCTGAAGAGTCAAAAAAGACTCAAACATTATAATAAATTTCAAAAAATGCTGGGCGGTTTTATCTCCATTTCTATTTTGTGGGTTTTATTAAGTAAGATAAGTTCACATTATTGTTTATGACACGGCGTTAATGCTCTTATTTAAGTTGTTTATTGCAGCGGTAAAGCTGGTCGCTAAGAACTTTTACGAATATGGGCTGAAAGGTAAGTTGGTCTGTCAGTTTGCAATCTGAAGTGGAAATTCCAATTTTGATTAATGGCGTTTTCTTTTCTTAAAAAAAATTTTTGCATAAGTGTTACATGTGACTTGGCAACATTTTTAAATGCTCCCCTTATTTTTAAGAAGTACTTCATATTTTACGTTTACAAAAGAACACAAATTTCGGCAATAAACAAAAAAGTACTATTAGCGAAAGGTAAATTCAATTACAGGTGGTGGCAAGACTACAGCAATCCAAAGCCAACAGTAACAACAGATGTTTTTTGTATTGCATTGTTAGGGTTTACGACTCGAAACTTGCCTCCACTTTGTACTGAATTCGCCTTGATCTAGTGCTGCACTCATTCCCCTTTATTTAAAATGAGTGTTGATCATGTAGCATTTTTTTTAATTTTAAAGGGAACATCATCAGAAAAGAACGCTCCACACTTTTAAAATAACACATGTTTTACAGAAAAGAACATAGAAAAATGTAAAAGGCAGAATAAATGCAGAATTTTACTCAGAAAAGAATACGCCATTAGTAATACATTTCGACACACTTTATGAATTGAGGTTTTTATTTAAGAAATAATCAGCATAATTATGTGTGTCTTTGTCGGGCCGCCAGATTTGACGATTTTTCGTAATTTTGACGATTTTTTGTTCCAAAATTAGCAAAGTGCCGATTTGCTGATTTTTTTTTTTCTAAAAAGAGACGATTTTATTCAGTCTTCAAAAAAAGAAAACTTTAAATGGTTCTATATGTTGAGATATTAAGAAGCACAGAAAAATTTTTGTAAACAATACAATTAATGCAGAAAAGCAAAATCTCAAAGGAAAAAACTGTTCACTTTTTATACACGATAGGCGTGATTCTTCATGTGATCAACACATTAAACCGTTACCGCAGGTTTCTGCCAATGAAGATGGAATTTTGAGTCAAGTCAATTTAAACAAAACAATAAGCTAAAGTGCAACATACGGCCGTTTCGAATCTTAAATACCCTTCACAATTGTATTAAGGTTTCGGTAGGATAAACCTTAAATAAGAGTTTGGAGGCCAAGTGAAATAACGGACCGATTTGCCTCTTTATATTATACTCCTATCAAAAATGGACACTTTTATGCCAATTACTCGGTCATTTATGAACCTATTTTCTTAATTTTCCGTATCAGTATTTTACTAAAATTATTTCAGGTGAAAAATAAGTAACAAAGTTCAAAGATTATAAGAAGACATCAATAAGTTAAGTTTTATAGGTAAACATTAGAAAATGATGGTTAAAAATTAAACGCAATCGTGGTCATTTTCTAATAATTTAGTTTTAGACGCAAACTATTCCAGACTACACATGATATAAAAAAATATAAGTTACCATCACATGAGGTCTTCGGAAAACCCAAGAATTAATAGGGTGCATGGTTTATATTGTAGAAGTTGCAAACGGAACGATAAAAAACCGAATTTTATATGTTTTGATTTTGATGTCGTATGTAAATTAAATAAGTACCTACCCAGCTAACAGGGTGTTTGTTTTACGATTGGTTGATTATACAACACAATTGAAATGCTAGCTGGGCATGAAGTTATTATGTTTTTTTATGGATTTTTTAAATCGAACAAAAATTTAAAATAAAAACTAAATTTTAAGTTTCTTATTTTTCAAAACAAGAAAGACGAATTTTTTATTTTTTCCCACGAAATTTACGACCTTTTCACAATCTTATCTGGCAGCTCTGGTCTTAAACGACCTTAATACGACAAACTTTCTACTTTCTTAAATTGTCATTGTCGTAAATATAAAATAATATCGAAAAAAAATTCCAATGACAATTTTGAATATGGATTTTAGGGGGTCCTCTATAGGTACCCCCAATAAAGCACCTTGAGTGAATGCAATATAAAAATGAGACACAGTAAATCATTTTAAGATAATTATGCCTGTATTAATAAAAAAATTTAGTTTAATTAAAGTTTAAAGAACAAATTTACTATGAAAATTGTCCTTAATAAACGTTTGTTAAATTTAATAATCGTTTGTGAATACGGGGGATAAATTTTGCCATGTCAAAAATAAAAAAGAATCATTTGTCAGACAAAATATTTATGTATTTAATTTTTACTTTTCGAAAATGTTTCTACAAATGAATTTCCTTTTCTTATTTAGCTTCATTAAAAATAGTTGATTGCTTTTAATTTATTTTCTTTCTTATGAATTCAATTCAGTTAAGAAATCAGTTTAATCCAATCAAGCATTTGAATGCTTGTAACTTAAAAGTTGTTGGTTTATTAAAGAAAACTCTATCAGCCAGACAGTGTTTAAATAAAGCCAAGATATAAAATAAGAAATTTTACCTTTTATTAAGTACATAGTCATAAAAAAAAAAGAAAACGTGCAACTTCACCTTGAGTACCAATTTAATTAAATTAAGAAATGTGAAATCAAGAAAATTAAGATGCTTTGGCCTTTTTTATAAGACAGACAGACGGGCAAATATTTGCTGTAAGAGTTCGTCTTTCAATTAAATTGTTTTTTCTTTTTGATTATTTCATTGATTACCTAATAAAGTTTAAGAAATTCGATTTTAACAAAATCTTTAAAATGTTTTACTTTAAAGAATAAAAAAATGAAGCATAATAAAAAACAAACAAACGTGGAGTCCTTATTACTCCTACCTTTTTGGTCCAGTATATTGAAGGCACTGGATTGCCAGAACCCTTGCACTCCAATGTCACTGGACCACCTTTGCGTGCTTGCAGGTTGCCAGATGTTGGGGTGGCACGTACACTCGGCGGTACTAAAAACAAACAAATATTTTTTAAAAATTTCGTGAAAGTTTTTCTTTAAAAAAAATCCTTACCCAATATCTCTACTGTATGCACTTGATCGCGATTTATTTTGTCACTTATTTGACAGACGTAATCACCAGCATCTTGTGGTTCCAAATCAGATATTTCTAAATTATAACCATCTATCAGTCTTATACGTTCATCCCTTGTCACCATTATGTTGGAGGCGGTTAAAACATTTATACCACGACGCCATAATAAAACAAATGTTCCTGGAATGAGATAAAAGGAAACAAATTTTATTCCATTTTTTTTTTTTTAAGAAAATACAAATCATTAGTTGGTTTTATAGTGGCAGTTTGTAGCTTGAACTTAAGTTGATAAGATATATACGAAGGAAAAAGGAAATGAAAAGAACAAAATGGTTTCTTTTGAATTCTTAAGGGAGCAATTTAAATGAAACTATAAAAAATTTACCGAAAACTATTTTGAATTTTTTATATATGGATTTTAATTTACTCTTTAAGTTTATTAATACCAAAAGGAAATCCACAGGATTTCCAAATGTCATAGAATACCTATGTTTTGAGTCTAGTGATGAAATAAAAATCAGCAATATGTTTGCCAACTTCTTTGCTTCTACATATTCCGAAGCTCTGTATGATCCTAAAAATGTCTACCCTTACAAGATCATTTTCAATCTTTTACTATAACTACCTTTTACATTCTAATTTTTTAAAAAAACGCTAAGCTATCATCTCTTAGTGGTCCAGATGGTATAACAAGCTGTGTTTTAAAAAATTACGCAACTACTTTGACGATACCATTGTCTATCATCTATAATTTGTGGTTACTATCCAAAAGTTTGGAAAGATTCATATATTATTCCATTGTTTAAATCAGGATATAAATCTGAGATATGCAATTACAGAGGTAAAGCCAGTCTACGTGCTATTCCAAAACTTGTTTAATGGATTGCCTTGCCTCACTCATCAAGTTTCTGACTTATTGTCAGCATGGCTTTCGGAAAGCATTGTCACTATGACTTACATTCTTCACCACACTGACGCTATTTACACTGATTTCAGTAAGGCTTTCGACAAGGATAATCATAAGCTATTGTTGAAAAAACTGGACGTAATGGGTTTCAAAAGTAACTTCCAGAGCTGGATCAAATCATATTTGTCATGTAGAACCCAATCTGTAAAATTTAATACTGCCGTTTCCGAAAAACTCAATGTTAAATTTGGAGAACCTCAGGGTAGCCAAATTGGTCTAATTTTGTTCCTTGTTTTTATTAATGATTTGCTTGAAGCAATTGATGTGTTGATGTATGCAGACGACGTAAAATTATTTTTGACTTTAAAACTTCCTTGTAATCAAACACATCTACAAAATGACCTGGATAGTTTTGACAAATGGTGAAAACTAAACTTGATGGAACTTAATTTTAATAAATGCAAACATATGCAAGTTTTTTCAGGCCGTGCACTGCCAGTGCACTGCCAGCTTATCCCATCAACAATAAATTTCAGTGTTTTTATCAATAACAAAAATTGGGATTTAAGCTGGAATAACACAATATTTTAAAATTAAAATTTTCTATTCCCAAAAATTATTTTGATAATAAACTGGCCGTGCACGGCCTGAAAAAACTTAGCTGGCATGTTGCTTTTTAAATTTGTTTTTGTTTTTCTTAACCTACTTACAACTACAATTAATGTTGGGAGAATTCCAATCAATTGTAGTGGGGAATGTAAGATGAGATAAACTCACTGTTTATTGTTGGTGTTTTTGTTAAAGCTATGATATTGTAACAAGTAGAACTGTTGCTTATAATTCTTATACGTTTAACAGTTTTATTTGGTTTATTATCTTTAGTTCTTCTAAAATATTTATGGATGAAGTTTCCTGACGATCTGGCCTAAGCAACCAGTGAAATGCGCATAGGAATAGCTTATCCCATCAACAATAAATTTCAGTGTTTTTATCAATAATAAAAATTGGGAATTAAGCACGAATAACAAAATCTTTTAAAAACAAAAAACTTAACTAAATTCAACATATAAATAAACATAATAAATCCCGCATCCCCTTAACGACAAAGAGTCTTTTTACTTCGCTCGTCAGACCAATTTTGAAATACGGCAGCATTATTTGGGACCCGATCTATAATATTCATAATGATCGTATTGAATCGGTTCAAAAACAATTTCTTATTTTCTGCTTAAGTACTACTTTCATACTCAACAAGACTAGCTGAAATAAATTTACCAACGCACAGACAGGTTTTTGGCTCTTAAAGTCGCTCGAAATTCATTTTTTTATATTAGCACTGCACCCTTTTTACTGTTATTTTTTAAAAGTCAGGTAACCCCTCGAAACAATAGAACCAATATGGCGCAGTCCAACCTTTCACCAGCTGCATAAAGTCAGTCGGAAGTTACCATTCGAAAAACGTGTTCGTTTGATTTGTTCGATACACTCAAAACTTAAGTGTCTTCAAATATTAATTTTATGGTGATATAGTAGATTTTGTGTTAGTTTCTGTTACGGATTGTGTTCAATTAGGTATGTGCTTTATCTAAAACTTAAGTTTTACATTGATTCTAATTATTAACTAGTTGTTTTGCCCTTAATGGTTAAGCTCTTCAAATGACAAAAAAAGAACACACACATCTTCTACAGTGATACTAACAGTAGGGAATTTTCCGTTTTTGTAGGGGTTTTTTCGAGTAGGGAAAAAAGGACAGATATTATATTTTAAGGCAAATGTAGGGAATTTTCAAAATTTTATCTCTTTTTCAAAATATTGTCTAAAAAATGCGTAAAATTTGTCTTGTCTTCATTTGAAAATTAAAATTTTTCATGTAAATAGCATTTAAGTACAAATGTAGTATTTGTTAAGAGAACCCCTATACTATGAGTCCTTACAACCGTGTGGCGCCCTTAATATATAATTAGGCATAAGAATATTCGCGTTCGCATTTGCAAACTAGTTTCTTACTTTTGCTATTTGCGCATTCTCACTCACATTCGCTAAAATGTATGCGAATATTAAAATAGAATATGCAATGAATGAAATTTCTACATAGGAATTATGAAATTTGTAAAAAGCCAATCACACCTAAACTAACAGAAATGAAACAATAAAATTTCGAATTTTTAAAAAATTTGTAATGAAAACTTTAAAGGATACATATTAGTTCAGGGCAACTGAAGAAAATTTTTTTTTTTTAAATTTTACAGAGCCTTCGCTTTTATAAGATACTACATCTTCTATATATAGAAAAATAAGTTACATTGTGTTAGTAATTGATGTTCTCTGAAATGCGTGAACCGATTTTGTTTCTGTAAAGTGGAAGGTGACGTCAATACCAAGGTTTTTATGTATCAACGGTCTCCAAATGTGTATTGGTTCTTGAGTAATAGCCATTTTAGTGAATACTGCATTCATTCCGAAACATGTATTTATATTCCCATACAAATATCAACAAAAAGCCCTCCATTTTGAACTCCTCCGAAACGGCTTTACCGATTTTTATGAAATTTTGTGTGTGTATTTTTAGACATGAGAATAGGTCGTAGAGTATATTTTATAACGCTAGAGGGCGCAAAATATTGCAATCTTCTAATCACTAATCAACCGGTTTTCTTAAAATTTGGCATTCAGACAATGTAACATCTGAAAGCCCAATAAAAAATGGAGCTTCCAACGAAGCAGGTTTGTAAGGGAGAAACATAAAAGTTTCGCTTACCATAGCGCTTACGGAAGACATTAATTTTATATGGCGAGTTCCCACTTTGAAGCAATACATTTTTGACACAATAAGCACATTATTCAGCGCATATACAAATTATTCAATGTACTGATCAGCTTAATACACTGACTGTTTTTTTACAGTTTTTTTTTGATGCTCTCCCTTACAAACCTGCTTCGTAGTAAGGGAATGCCGTAGCACTTTAAATGTTTTTTTTTTTTATTAAAGTTGTTAAGAGTTCTTTCACTTACTTTACTGCATTTCTGTATGTCTTATTGCGTAGCGCATAATTGTGCGCTTATTTTTTTAAATGCAACATAAGTGCTTCGCAAAATGATAAAATTTTTTATTGGGAGATAATATGGAATAGGGTATGAAATAGGGTAAGAGGGCTAAAAGCTCCCCCTCCCTATATCTTCGTAACTAATCAACCAATTTTTTTTGAAAATTCGCTGGCAAATAGTGTTACAGTTGGAAAGAACTGTAGCCTATAGTTTTTATTATTTAGGGCGTGAAATAGAGCAAGAGGGGTAAAAGCTCCCCCTCCCTCTATCTTCTTAACTAATCAACCGGTTTTCTTAAAATTTGGCATGCATAAACTGTAACATTGGAAAGAGGACAGGGCATCAAATAGGGCAAGAGGGGTAAATGTTACGTCTCCCTATATCTTCTTAACTAATCAATTAATTTTTTGGAAATTGGGCAGGCAAATAGTGTAACATCTGGAAAGAACTATAGCCTATAATTTTGTTCTTAAAATTTGGCTAGCGGACACTGTTACATCTGAAAGAAATAAGTTATGTGGCAAAACAACGTTTGCTGGGCTGAAAAATATTAAGATCTTTAAAAACGACAAAAGACGATGAAACGAAAAATCAAATACGAAGTTTAACTATGTTTTGTCTCTAGATGGAAGGATATAAATATAGAGGTGTTTCCGCCAAAAAGAAACAATTAAAATTTGGCACACAGTCTTATTTTTGCTATTTTTCATATTTATTTTGATTTTTTTTCTTGTTGTTAATTAATGCTTTTTTTATAATATATTTACAAAATGTAAACAAAAAATGTATTTGCCTTTTGCTAAAAACAATAAGTTTTTAGCGTAGGGAAAAGTGTAGGGAAATTTTTTTTAAGGTTGTAGGGGAAAAAGGGACTTTTTTTAAACACGTAGGGATTTTTTGAAATTTCTTCTGGCACCACTGGTCAGGACATGCCGAACAAACTTTGGTATGTCGTATCCAATAAGAACATTATGCAGCTGTTTCAATGAAATGTATAACTTTATCGCCTATTCTCTGAACATAAATATCATAAATGTTAATGTATAAAATTCCGTGTTTTTTAAATCCATCAGTTTTAACGTATTTAAAAAACAAGGAATTTTATATGAGATGAAAATATTATCGTTCCACAAAATCCTTAATAAAAACTTTATTTTTCATCCGATTTTTTTCAATTTACGCTTAAAATGTTGGTAATTAAATATACTATTTGTTTAAGAAATAAAACATTCCAGATATTTAATATAACGTAGTAAAAAAACGAAATAAAAATGAAAAATTTGGAAAAAAACGTAAAAAATAGACATTTTTTGAACTTTGAGGTGCCATTACACAGCCATTTCTGGAAAAGGCATTCGATTACCTTTTTAACGATATGCCATGTATTTCGACCGGACTTTTTGGTTGGGCTCCACAAGGGTTTGAGTGGGACCATACACCGAAAAACGAAAAAGTACCGTTATCTAAAAAACGGTACTTAGGAAAAAAAATTACAGCGATTTTCGTGTTCAGGAGGTCCCAATTAACTTATCTAGGCATGTGCTGTTCTTAGTATTTTTTGGCTGTAAACCAGTGCTATCGACCGATCTTTCACGGTGTCACTGTTAGTCCTATAAAACTCTGATGCACCAATTTCTTTTATGAAAATAACGGTTTTAGGCGTACTAAACTGTTTTCCAGGAGTAGAGTTTATTTGGGGGCTAGGGTAAATTATGGACCGATCCTCACGAAATTTCACAGTACTTTTTCTAGTTTAATAAAACTGCGACGAGCCAAAATGTTATGATAACATTATTAATTATGGTTTTAGGCATACTAAACAGTTTTCCTGGAGTAGGATTTATATGGGGCCTAGGGTAAATTATGGACCGATCTTCACGAAATTTTACAGCATGATTTCCAGTCAAATAACACAAATTTTTACAAAATCTCATATCATTCCGTGCATTGTTCCACCATTAATGTTGGTTTTTGTAACAAAATTATCAATTTTTTTTAGGTGCTGGTTCCACATTTTGACTCATAGCTCTGGTCCTGCTAAACCGATTTTGCTGGATTTCAATCCCAAACTGCTTAGGATAACTACAAGCAATTTGACACCAAGTTTGTTTGTTTCTTTTGAGTTTTTCGAAAGTGAGCGTGTTTTAAACAGACGGACAGACAGACGGATATGGCTAAATCGACTTAGAATTACTCAAGGACCCAGAATATGTATACTTTATGGGGTCTGAGATGAATAATAAAAAAGTTTCACACGGAATGACAAACTTAGTATACCCTCTTCACAACTAATTACGGTGGACGGTATAAATATTAATATATGATAATTTGTATGTTTTTATAATTTTTGTTTAAGCATATTCATTAGGAATGCAATTTTTATGCAAAATTGGACAAAAAAAAGTCTTAAATTGCAATTATTAAAGTATTTTCCATTAAATAACTTCCCTTCTTTTTTTATTCAATATTTTTCATTTGAAAATTTCATTAATACATTGTTTTTGTTAAATGTATATATTTTAATTTTCAAATGGATTTATTTGATTATATTTGCAACTTGTACATGCGTCAAACAATTTTTTTTTTTTAATATTTCATTAAATTTAAAACATAAACGCCTTTATTTAAATATGCAAACATTATTTGAAAGTATCCACTTTATAAAAGAATAAATAAACTTTAAAAAAGTTTTAGTTGTACAACTAAAAGAAACACTTATTTTATTTTTGAATACTTTTTAAAAAACCATAAATTGCATTTTTTTTTTTTTTTTAAATATACATATTTTCTACGAAAAAAGCACACATTTAAAATAAATATAAAAAAAAAAATTGCATTTAAAATGAAACAAAAAAGAGTAAAATCATAAATTGAAAACATGATTTGGTTTAAAGTTTATTTTAGCAAAATAGCAACTAAAATCTCTTAGAGTTATACATTTCTACAGGCGAAAAAAGCAATTATATATGTTGCGACTGCTTTATGCATTACTAAAGGCCAATTTCACCAATTCTATTTAAATATCAATTCATATTTCATTATATCTGGTGATTTTTTAGCTATTATCTTTTTGGCAACACTGGTTTAAACAGCTGACGCACGTTTGGTGTTTTGTTTCACTATCAAACATCTTCAGTTTGGTTTATAATTGAACCATGAATCGTCTTACAAACGAACAACGCTTGCAAATTATTGATTTTTATTATCAAAATGCGTGCACTGTTAAGAAAGTTCATCGCGCGCTTCTTGTGTTTAGCGACGAAACTCATTTTTGGCTCAATGGGTACGTTAATAAGCAGAATTGTCGATTTTGGAGTGAAGATCAGCCAGAAGCATTGCAAGAGCTACCAATGCATCCAGTAAAAGTCACAGTTTGGTGCGCTTTATGGACTGGTGGCATGATTGGACCGTACTTCTTCAAAGATGATGCGAATCGTAACGTAACTGTGAAGGGTGAGCGCTACTGTGAGATGATATCCAACTTTTTTTGCCCAAAATGCAAGAGCTTGACTTGCATGACATGTGGTTTCAACAAGACGGTGCCACATGCCACACAGCACGCTTAACAATGGACTTACTGAGATGCAAGTTCGGTGAACATTTTAACGCCTTTCGACTATTTTTTGTGGGACTATGTTAAAGCTCATGTCTATATACACATGCCCGCTTGAATTGACGCATTGGAAGACAACATTGAAGCATTTATTCATGAGATACCGGCCGAAATGTTGGAAAGAGTATGCCAAAATTAGACTAAGCGGATGGACCGTTTGAAATAATCTTCAAACATTAAATTATATGGACCGTACTATCGATTCAAATAAAGATTTCACGCATTTTCTGAATTGTATCTGTTTTTTTTTTAACATTCCTATAGCTCTTAAAAAATCACCCTTTACATTTCTGCAGGCGAAGGAAACACTTACATTTGTTGTGACTACCTTATGCATTACTAAAGGCCAATTTCACCAATTCTATTTAAATATCAATTCATATTTCAATAAAGTTTTTCATATAATTTTATTTTTATTTGACATGAAAAACGAATTTTAAAAATATGTGACAGTTTCAGTAAAAAGGGACCTATGGATGAACAAATCGATTTTTACTTTTTTGGTGATTCTTAAAACAGACCATACTTTCTAATGCAGCAAACCGCAGTTTTCTTACTACATTACTTTAGTCATAAGCAAGCTTTAAAATACACCTTTGATAAGAAGAAAAGTTAGCTTGTTAACTTTAAATTCGTTTTTCTCCAAAACTCATTTTTTGCCCATAGGTCCCTTTTAACTGAAACTGTCAAATAAATTGGTGAAATCGCCCATTAGTCATATATAATATGATTTCATAAATTACTCTTATGAAAAAAGGTACTCCTTTAAACAACAACCCTTTCAACTATTTAAATTTTTTGATAAAACTGTCTATAATTTGTTTATCTGTGGTATTGTTTAAAAACACCGGCGGGGTATTTTTTTTTTGTTTGTTTTTGTTTCCATATCATAAAGTTTGGTAACAAATATTTTTTTTCTATAATTTTGATTGAAAACTCTTGTACTGCGTTGTACTTTTGTTTCGATTTTCCGAAACATTTTAATGTTTTATTATTTCTGCTGTTTCCAGTTCTTTTATGTCTATTAAATATTTAAGTTTCTTCGTTTAGCCTTAAAAAAAAGAAGAAATATCTGCATTAAGAAAAACATGTTTTATCTATTTACTGGTAACAAGCGGTAACAACTGTTTGCAGAAAATCTTGTCAAATTGTTTTTCAATGTTTGATTTAGTTTTGTTATTTACTTTTATTCAGTTTTGCTTCAAACAAGTTTGTAAATTTCTGAACAATTTTACCTTGAAAGGAAAAGAAAAAATATTAAACATTTTGTATGAATAAAAAAATTATTTATTTACTGGAACATAGAAGAAGTAAGGGGACTGTTTAAAGGCTCAGCTAGGCGAACGTTGCTGTACCCGAAATGTACCGCAACGTACTGTAGAACTTTTAAAAACGTGTCATATCCCTGCAAATAAAATTGGACCACCTGATCCATTTCGATAAAATGGACTACTCCATGGACTGGTCCGATGTAATGCAAGCATGGAGCATGCTATTGTTAAAAACAGTTTGTAGTGAGACGACATGTCTTCGGTTTTTAACGACGTGCTTTCGTTTTTAAACGACTTCAAAACTAATTCTCTTGTGTATACCATGGAGTAGTTTTAAAAGTACTCATTAGTAGTCCAAAGGTGGGTTATATGGTCCTCCCATAGGACATCGCAATGTTAAATAGACCATGTTTTTTCCTTACGCTTTGGTTACTTTTGGAGTAGTACTGGTCCCTTGTGGGGTACTATTTACACGCGTGTTTGGACTGATCCTATTATATGCTGGGATGTTTTTCCCATACATAAACAAAAAGCAATAGTATAAATAAAACAATGTACACAGTGATAGGAATCAGAAATGTTTAAATGGTGATGGCTGTGCAGAAAAAGTACCCAGTAATAATAATGGTATTAAAACAGTATTTTGTGTATGTAAAAAAATAAATAATTTTTAGTTGATATTTACACATACACCAATCCCCCAGTTAGCGTTACTAATTGGGACCGGAAAAATTCGACGCAAACCGAAGCCGGATTTACCATGCATATGTATTGATTTTTGTTTAACTGATGCCGAGATTCATAATTTGAGCTAAAAACATAAATTTTGATTTGATAGAATTAATAACGGATAATTTTATTATAGATCTTCAAATAAAGTTAAAGTTTTCTTTAGAATAATCTTTTGTTTTCAGGGCATTCATCGCTGATTTTGATCTACAATCCAAAAAGTAAGAAGTGGCTCCATTTTTTTCATATTTGTTTAACCTGATTATGTTGTAACGATGTTATTGTTTCAACAAATTTCTTATCAGAGTCACGGGAACAGCAAATGGATTTTATTGTAGGAAGAGCTAGTTCAAGGGTCCTTTCAATATCAACAGCCTTTTCCCCTGATTTAGAACGCGTCAAAATGCCCTGTTCTTGTTCAAAGCTTATTTGCTTTTTTTGACTCGTTGCTTCAAAATATTTAAATTTTACTTTACTTCAGCAAATGTAATGTAAAACCAGTTGCAATCAGCAGACATCCTTCACATACATATTTGCATTAGACTTCAACGGGAAATCCCCTTTTTCTGTTTAAGCTTTGTACAAACATTTTTATATTAACGACGCAAATCGAAACTCTTGAGACGCGACTTCGAAGCCATGCAACGCAAAGTGAAACAAAAAAGACGCAACTTTGAAGCCATGCGACGCAAAGTGATACAAAAACGACGCAACTTTGAAATCACAGAAATTTTAAAAAGACACAACTTTGAAAACGACGCAAACCGAAGCGACGCAAACCGGGGTATTAATGTATTATAGATTTACAATAAGCATATAGGTATGTATATTTTAGCATATACATACATTACTATTTTGTAAATCTGCATATACAGGACAAGGCTTTGATACCATTTAACGCCTTTTATATGTTTCACATTTCTCATGTAGGTATGTGTATACGCTTTTATACGTTTATTTGATACATTTCAATATATGTATGTATATTTGGAAAAATGTTGAATTGTCGCAATTCCAAAGATATACTGAAAAAAGTACCAAAAAAAAATATAGCGCAAATACCCGCATTCAATTTAACATACAGTTAGGGACAAAATTGTTCACAAATTTAGCGTTATTGGCAAAACAGACTATACATTTTTGTTTTATTTATAACTATTTAAATTTTTTTTAACTATATGAAAAGTAGAACATTTCAAGAACTCAAAAATAAAAACTTTTCCAAAAAATATATGTTCATAATATTTTACACGGTATCAGTATTGACTTCTGGATGTGAACAATTTTGACCCTAGTTAGAGATTATTGTTGTATTTGGGTCCTAGCGTTGGGTATGTTGTCCATTTGCTCTTTTAAGCTGCCTTAATCTTTTTTTCCATTCTTTTACAAGAGTTCTTAGCAGTTTTGGCTCTATTTTTTCCAAGTTTTAACGGCAAGCTCGCTAAGCTTATATCCAGTGTTAGGCGGGTTCCTCTGAGCAAACAAAAAAGTGGTATTTTGGAAAGGACCAAAGTTACTCAAGTGGCTACTACTCTGGCGACTAATTAGGTAAAATTATTTTCGAGTTTTTATTTTCTTCAAACTAACTTTTAGGTATTTCTGAAGTATGCTTAATATTGTTGTCCTGCATAATGATATCACCCTGTCGTGATTCTTAGCCGAATATGGCTTATCTTGGAATCAACGGGTCTTTAATGATGATTATGTAGTGCTTGGCACACATTTTTCTTCTGAATTAGCGGAGTGTTCGAAGCTGGTTCCCGCGAAAACAATCTCATGTCATTTATGAGATCATCAAAATTTTAACATTTGGAATTATTTCACTCTTTTACGCTAACACTTTTACGCCAGCCATGTTAACACCCGTCCGCGTGCCTGCAATCCGATAATTTTTGTCCGATCTAAGCATGTTACACGAATTAAATCTTTAAAACTGAATTTTTCTTACTTTTTTGCAAACTTCAGCCGTTTTCAGCTGTTATTTTTGCTAAAAGATGGGTTGTCGCTCTTTATTCTAGCTACCAATCTACTAGAACTTAAGCAACTTCGTATGTTTTTAGCGCTTACATCTAAATTGTACTCTATGCTCAGTATTTGCCGTACCTTAATAGCTATACTGACTACACCAGTAACAATAAGTCGCTTTGATTCGCGAAAATTATTTGGCTAAAGTTTTTTTTGGGCGACCAGCTTTGTTGCTTTTGGTATCCAAACTACACTTTTTTTTATTTAACATTCAAATCTCTCTGAATTGTTGTATTTTGTGTGATCTTGCGATGTGAGACTTCTTTTTATAAATTTTTCACAATGCTTTGTTTTAAAATTGCCGCTTTTGACTTACAGTTCTTGAAGAAACTAGGCAACATTTAACTGCTCGAATTTTTTTTAAATTTTAAAAATATTTAATATTAATGAATTAATTGACTAGCTTTAAAAGCAAATCCCACAGATAAAACTTGAAATTTTGTTGGAATTTTTATGACAGATTCACACAGGGTCAATATTGTTCACACATATGGTTTGGATGTTAGCTTAGTATTAATATAAAAACAAACGGTACTTTTGAAAATAAGTTTACATAGTATTATTTTAAAATGTGGAAACCCATACAATAGTTTTTGAAAGTTTCCAAGTTGAAACTTTAATAGTTTTCATGATAAACATAAATGTTTTATAATTTCGTGAACAATTTTGTCCCTAACTGTACAAGCCGCCCATCACTCTTTTACAAATGTCACGTACCAACGGCATTAAATTATATTTTATACGGAATCAAACGTTACAACTTCTGTACATTTAATTTTGCTTTTCATATGAGAAAAAGCGAACAGCTGATTGATACAGTACAGCAGTGTTGCCAACACAAAAATGGCTAAATTTACGGAAAAAATGGCTTAAAACTTTTTTTTAACTAAAAACACATTTAATAAAAAAACAGAAATAATGCATAAAAATTTTTTTTTCAATGAAATTGTAAATTAAGAGCAATTCGTAACATAAGAATAAACATAAATTAATATTTTAGCATTTAAAAAATTAAATAATCGATAATTTCGTCTCATAGGATTCACTCGTGCCTCTTAGTTTTAAATATTATGAAGTTAATCATAATCATGGCATCTACCAAATTTTATCAAACTATCTCAAAATTGCGATCTGTTCTTTGGTATAAAATGTTTACATGGACAGCCAGCCAGCCAGCTAGATAGCCGAACGGACATCGTTAATTCGACTCAGAAAGTTTTTCTAAGCCGTTCGGTAGACTTAAAGGTGGGTCTAGGACTAATATTTTAACATCATCGCAAATGCATAGTACCCTCTCTACTATTGTGGTGTGTGTAAAAATATTTTAATTTTAACATTTTTCATTTTTCGAATTTATTCTATGAGCTAAATTTCAGTTATGTATTTTATAAAGCTTTTTTGTAATAGTTCTATTCCTTAAATTTTTCAGAAATGACTTTATACACTACCAGACTATTATATTGTATTTTCTTTTAACATTTTACCTAAGCTAAGGTATAAAGTCATTTCTGAAAAATTTAAGGAATAGAACTATTACAAAAATGCTTTATAAAATACATAACTGAAATTTAGCCCATAGAATAAATTCGAAAAATGAAAAAATATTGAATATAATATAAAGTAATCTTCCGAAGGAAATAATTCCCAGTTTCTATTTTAATTTTATCGCAAACATATTTTCCAAATTGATTAAATCGAATTAACGGTTGTTAAATAAAACCTTTTTCTAAAACTAATTTAAACGATGGCTAAATTCCCTCTCTACTTCGGCATTTTACCATGGAAGTGACAGTAACTTTATAGTAAATTCTGTGTTGATTCATTTTATAAAAATAAAATTGGAATACTGTTCTTTTATTTTGAAAGTCGTTGCATCATCAGCGTTTATAGCGATTTTTAACATTTGTAAAGGTTGTGATTGAAATTGTTAAAAAGGTTTATTTTACTTTTATAGATTTTTATAAGAAAATAAAAATTATTATTTTTTGAAAGTCGTTGCATCATCAGCGTTTATAGCGATTTTTAACATTTGTAAAGGTTGTGATTGAAATTGTTAAAAAGGTTTATTTTACTTTTATAAATTTTTATAAGAAAATAAAAATTATTATTTTAGAAGAAAAACGGCAAAAAATTTTATGGCTAAACAAGTTGAAAAATGGCTAAACAAATGGCTAAACTTAGTTTTTAATGGCTAAGCAAGGTCAATAATGGCTAAATCTATCCACTAAATGTCTAAATTGGCAACACTGCAGTACAGATACGGTACAGCAACGTTCGCCTAACTGAGCTTTATGGCTTTGCTATATTTTTGATACCACCCCCATCAAAAATAGAGACGTCCTAGATTGAACTTTTCATGGGGTCTGTGATAAATTACACTGTGTGTAATTTTTTAAGTCATGGAAAAGTAACCATATACGAACACTACTACGTGAGAGAAGACAAAAAAAAAAGACCCGTGACTCCCAGTTTTGCCCAAAGTCATGCACTTTTCGGAAATTTTTTCACTTTTGCACCTACCTAAGCGCTACCGCAACGGTGTTAAGAAGTTCATATGTTCTAGAATGTTGTTAATTAAGATCTAAGGTACATTTTTGTACTCGAATGATTTCTTTGAATTTTGAAAAAATCGAGTTTTTTGCGATTTTGATCTTTAAGATAAAGTTTTTTTGATTTTATATGTTTAACATTTTTGTTCTTTATGATAAAAGCTCTAACTTTGCCTCAGAGAGTAAAAACAATTCCGATCGGTTTACAAGATCTGAGCCTTAGAAAATGTTCCCTTTTTTGCAAAAATTACACCGAGGTCCCAAATCTTTGGAGGCCCATAAAAAGTGCATGACTTTTGGCAAAACTGGGAGTTACGGGCCTATTTTTGGTTCTTTTATCACGTATGAAACGATCAACAAAAAATCTCTTACATTAGAATTTATAGTCAAAGTGAAAAAAAAATTATTTGTTACAGTTTTAGGCGTATTAATACTGGGATTGTCATTTAAGGGGGTTTTCCTGGTCTG
This sequence comes from Pollenia angustigena, assembly GCA_930367215.1. Lineage (NCBI taxonomy): Eukaryota > Metazoa > Arthropoda > Insecta > Diptera > Polleniidae > Pollenia > Pollenia angustigena. The sequence continues at coordinate 289,329,190 of OV884056.1, forward strand.
GCCAGACCACAAGCACATTTAGGTAGCAATTTAATTAAATAGTCCGGCACGAATATACACTCGACCCCTGCTTAGGAGCTACAGCTATCTGACCTTCGCTGTTTTTAGAATAACGCTTTCAGCATCTTTTTAGTAGCAACAGCATCTAGCATCTAGATGATACTCCCTAAGCCCTTACCCTCCCACAAGTACTGAAAAACCAGCCGCTTAGTGGAATTTTCACGACCACGTGATCGCCGAAAGTATATTTTCAACGGAAGAGCGAAACTTCCGCAAAGACAGTCTTCCTGAAAGACAGAAATCGTTTTCAACAAGAATCATACAAACATATATAGATACTGAGGCCCCAGCTAAAAGTAAGTTCAGTGCAGTTCCACCGAGGGCTACTGACTAACGTTTTACCAGGTATGATTTCTAATCAGCCGCAATCACAAGAGATCGTCAAGATCTCCTGAGATCTGTCTGTTTTGGATTTTTGCCAAGTCCCAGGTACTGACTTCACCTGATTTTTCAAGAGGTTGTAACACTAGAAGATAAAATATTCTTAAGATAATCGTTACAAATCACCAGAAGTGCACTTTGCGACAGAAAACCTTGTAGAATTCTATGCAGTTGCATTGAAGAATGCATTTAAAAAGCCGGTTGATTCGCAACCGACATTCAAGAACACTGACTTTCTTAAATAAGAAATCGTTTAAAAAAATGTTTTATTTCATTTTCTAAATTGAAAAGCCCTGGAGAGTTTAAATTTAAATTGTAATTAATGCTTTTTTCTTTATTCAAAAAAAAAAAAAAAAAAAATACTAATAAATAACTAAATTCTGTGAAAAATAAGATTACAATTTAAGGAAAAATAATTTAATTAATATTTAAAATATAAAATATTAAAACAAATTTTCCTTTACAAACTTTTTTCCAGGAAATGCAATTTAAGCTGTCCAAATTTCATTTTATTTAATTAATTTTCTCATACTTGATATAGTAATTCTTTTTGTTCATAAATCAAATTATATTTGAAAATTCTCTAGTGAATAGAGGAATCAAATTCAAACAGAAAACAAAATAAAAAAATTTAATTAAATCTTATTAAAAACAAAACATGTTTTCAACTTGTTTATAATTTTATTTGTATTAACTTTTTAATCAAATCAACACTTTTTATGCATTAAAAAAAAAACAAGAAGAAAACTTTTTCCCATGCGATGTTGTTTCAAGAATGAAATAATCTCCAATGAAATAAGAGAAACAAACAGCAACAACTCGAGTTAAATAAAAAAGAATTAGAAAAAGATACAAACTAAAGATTGGTTTGAATGGTGAAAACCCTAATAAACAAGTATGTAATTCAATATAGATTAGATTTTGCAAATAAATATAGCGATGGTCTCATGCAAAAACACCCTAACTCACATAATTGCTACATAACCAGGAGAAGGCAAAAACAAATTATAGAGACTGCATGCATTAACCCATTTCGTCCCAGCGATTTTTTTTTTTTCGAGTAACTTTATAAAACTTGGTGGTTATTAGATAATTTGGGACTAGAAAACACGAATCTGAAGTCCAAATTTTTTTTAGAGTTTTTGTTTTAGAGAAAAATGGTGTTCGAATAATCGAACATTGGGCACTATTAAGCATTTTTTATTTTATTGCTCCTATAGAATGTAAATATAGAAAACCTACATTTTTTATAAACTAAAACTAATTAATTTTATTTTATTATAGAAAAATAGAATAAGGCATTAATTAAAAATAAACAGCTCAACCTCGATTATCCGACTCGCACAGAACCGGGAAGAGCGCTGATAATCAAAAAATGGTTAGTAGATAAATCGGGTGATGCATCATGAAGTTGAAGTTATAATAAAAAATAAAACACATAAATTTGAAAGCGAACTTGAAATTTTTATTATCGGTTAAAAGAATAATTAATGGCATTAACTGAACGAAAATGATGTCATGGAAATGTTGGCCATGACTTCGTCTGAGGTGGTTTATTCGGAAGGTCCAATTTCGGGCGACTCATTCGCGCATAGCGACTGGTATTTCGCGAATAACACGAGTAATGTTAGCTTCCAAAGCGTCAATTGTAGCTGACTTATTCCTGAAGACAGTCATTACCCAGAGACAAACAAGTTCAAAATTAAATAAGGGGTGCCGCAAAACTCCGTTCTTTCTCCTAATATTTATATTTCTTATTTTTCTAAATGACTTCCTATGTCAAACTTCCAACCCTATATACTCTTTTGCAAATGACAACAACCTTTGCCATTCATAATCATTTGATTATAGACCAAGCGTATCCGATGTTGGTGCTATGCTTTAAATATGAATGATACGCTTGGCCGAGACCGAAACCCGTACGTTTTTTTTTTCAAAAGCCCATCCTTTTGTGATCGATTGGTCGATAAATCGTCCAATGCATTACAGGGACAACTCGTTTTTTGGCCGGACTGTTCGTATGTGAAATAACCTTCCTGCTGAAGTCTTCCCTCTCACTGTGAACATGAATAAATTCAAGTCGAATGTTCACAGGTACTACTACCTCTTCTCTCCTTTCCATAACCTACTTTCCTAGTTCCAACCCAATGCAATGCATTAGTAGGGGCTATCACATGAATGCTGGTCCTAACAAAAAAAAAAAAAAAAAAAAAATATGGTGGAGGTTACCATTGACGGTGACATTCTGATTTTCCTTAATTTTAAACAAATTTGGACCAATGATTGCACTCTCAGCTACAGCTGTAGTAGGCCGATTCTGCGCACCGTAAGTTCTTCGAATTGCACGATAAACATTTCTCACAGAACGCTGATTGTTCATAAGCTTTTTATTGTTCAGCAAAACAGAATAAATTATTTCCATTTATTCAAATGCGTGAAAAATGGTTAGAAAGTAAGCCTTTCAGAGAAAAGACAAAAGTGCTAAATAGTGCCCAGTGTTCGAAAAATCGAACACTGCTTTTTAAAGTCAAATAACAAAAACATAATTGAAAAACACGGAAATGTTTTTGCTGTTGTTGAAAGTTTAATCGTTTTTTAATGGAACTGCATTTTCACTTTTTTAATTCTTTTTTATTTTATACAAAGTTTTCAGTTTTTAAAATTATGCTAAGATTAATGTTTTTTCTTCCCCCTTGTTATACAAGGGAGGAGTGAAGTGGGTAAGAACTTTTATTTTTATATTTGTAGCTAACCATTTACAATATATTATTGTTTAAAAAAATTAGTTCTTTGTCTTACCTAAAAAGAGTAAAAAAATTACAAAAACCCGTTAAAATTACTGTTCGAAAAATCGAACATTGGGACGATATGGGTTAAAATATAAAAGTGTTTGTACGTGTATCTACATGTGCATGTCAAACCGTTATTAACGATATGCTTTTGTGTGAAATATATTAGAATCACTTCAAAAACACAATTTCGAAAAAAATCCAGTTAGATCCTTTCAGCATGAGACCAACGTTATGCAATGTAAAGGCAAGAATTGCATAAAACAACATGAACTAAAATTCAAAATAAAAAGGAAAAAGCCAATATGTGACATAAGTAAAAAAATAAGCAAAATTAATCTGCAACATAAAAATGTTTGTATTAAGTATTAAAAACTAAAAAAAAATCAAAAAGGAAACGCCATGATATTAAATACTTTTGTAAATTGTTATTTTAACGGGCTAGAAAATCCTAAATCTACTGAAGTTTAATGCTTAATCCAATAAAACAAACTGAAAGTGTCAAATGTTGCCTGTTTTCCTTTTTCTATCTATTTTATTTAGATACGATTGTTATAAAAATACTAAATGACCAGGTGGCTTTAGTCTACGGACTTAGTGGTGTGAGCAATAATAATAAGATTTTATTAGTTTTAACAATCAATGGAATTAAAAAGAGTTTTCTTTGATGAAAAACGGTTTTGAGGGAAGTTTTCGTAGTGTTGGAAGAGTAAAATGAAGATAAAGGTAACTTATAGGAGTTTAAAAAAGAGGCAGTTATTCGAGATGCATGCACGTATTACTATTAATCATACGTCTAGTTGTTTTATAATTTATTTGTAGATCCAAAAGTCCTCACAGACTATGAATTTAACATTCTTTTAATATTTTCACATCCCATCAGTTCCTAGATTGCTTTCGTGCAAAAAAGTAAAAATTTAACAATTTTGAGTTGACCCCCTTACGAGTTGTTAATATTAACCCTACGGTCAATAACCAACAAAATATACGTAAGTCAATAACCGAGTACCCCGGTACCCCTTTGTAGATTTTTGCACTTTTACATTAGAAAATATTTTTTTTTCCTCCAATCACATGTTGAAAGTGTTGCAAAAAAAGCCAATAATTATTTATCGTATATAAAAATAATCAAATTATTAAATTAAATTGTAATCCTTCGACCTTGGAAATATGTAACAGTAAATGAAATATATGCCTTCACTGACATTTTAATAATGAAAGGTGCAAATCATTCATGTAATGATAATACGATAGACTTATGTGCCATCACATCTTATTCTCTATGTCGAGTAACAATGGCCATTATCAGATTCTGGTCACTGCGACGTTTCCTACGATTTAACGATGTAAACATCCAGTGAATGCGAATCAGCCAAATTAGGGATTAAAGTTTTGTGGATTTGTGATGCAAAAATCCCCTAACCGGTCGATGGCCAACTATATACCGGGAAATCACCAATGGGTCCTTAGATACGACAAGAAAAAAGAGTGGTTAAGGATCTAACAGGTCCTTTCCATGATAGTTGGCGCACCAACACAATGGATAATTTTTTTACCACTCTTGATTTAGCGGAACATTCCAATTAGTCGCCACTATTCATAACGATCTGCTTTTAAATGCTGTCAACGCAAGCCGATACCCAAAAATATTCCATTTGAACACTAAAAAATTTGTTAAAAAAACAAATTTATATGTTTTATCGATCAAATTCAAAATAACCGTGCACTCAAAATATTATGTAGTTAAATTCAAACGAAAATTCATTTGAAACAAATTAAAATTCATTTAAAAAACGGATCATTTACATTTCATTTAAAACAAATGATTTTTTCAGTAATTTCTAAGTTTTTTATTTATTGAACATCATATTCGTTAAAATTGAATAGTTTTTACTTTTAAAAAATATATTTTAACCGATAAAAATCAAACAAATTAACAAAAAAAAATACGGAAAACATTATTTTTTGGTAGTTTGTTTTTTTAATAACAAACATAAATGTTGAAAAATAAATTTATTCGTAAAATAACTATATTTTTATTCAATTTTAACAGTACCGAAAACGAATTTAATAACCTACAATCAGTTACTGTAATAATTTTATGAGTGTGGTAATTTGTAAGGAAAAACAAAAAAAAAAACTTGTAGGGCGACCGCGGTACCCGGTCATTGACTCGTATAGCTATATATATATATTTTTTTTTTTTTCTTTTATAATGTTTTTTAAGTCCTAAATAGTGACGATTTGGAGTTTCATCGCCACATCTTCATTGTGAAGGATTTGCGAGCATTTTTAAGTTGAAAAAGTTACCCGGGTACCCGGTTATTGACCGTAGGGTTAAGATTAATTTGTTAGTTATAACTTCATGCCTTTTTCTGTTAACTTCCATTGGTCAGCAAATATACCGTCTTTTAAAGATTTATTAAAACCGGCCTTAATGGATAAAGAGTTGACTGGGAAAGTTTTTTAAACAAAAATGAACACAGAATTGCAAAATATCCTCTTCAGATAAAACAACTTTATATATAGGGCAAACCAAGCTTAAAAGTTTGGGCCTTAAAGTTGCTAGGTGGATCGAAGTTTAAAATTACACATTTTCAAAAAAATCGAAGAATCCAATTATTTTCAAAACACGATTTAAACTTTCAAATCAAAAAATATCTTACAGTATTTATTTCAGTAAAAAACATCTAAAAAAAAAAATATTACACAGTAAATATTTTAATTTGCAACATTTTGTATTCCCAAAAATTTCTTTGATAATAAACAGGCAAGTGCACGGCTCAAAAAAACTTAAACTGGCTACAAGCTTTTACAAGTTGTTTTTGTTTTTTCTGAACCTACTTACAACTATAATTAATGTTGGAAGAATTTCAATCAATTGTAGTGGGGAATGTAAGATGAGATAAACTCACTGTTTATTGTTGATGTTTTTTAATCCAAATTTTTAATATTTTAATTAGGCTTAAGTACATCAAATTTAATTTTCATTAAATTATTTTTATGAAGAAAGGAATTTTACAACATGAAAATTAATTAAAATTTACTGATAATTTTTCATTCTTGACTCAAACTGGGCTCGAACCCAGGCGTTTTTACGGACAGGTTACCCTGACATGTTTCGATTGCAACCGCTCAATCTCCTCAGAGGGCTTGCCGTTTAACACTCGCAGCCATCGACGACTGCTGACATCATTAGTCAAACATCAATCCTTAAACCAAATTGTATTTAACCTTTGGTAGATCGAAATTTGCTTTGAATGACTATTTTAATTAATTTTACATGTTCTTCCTTTACTTCTGTTTTTTCGTACTTTTGTCAAACTTTGATATTGTAACAAGTAGATCTGTTGCTTATAATTCTTATACGTTTTTCTAAAATCTTTAAGGATAAAGCTTCCTGACGATCTGGCCAAAGCAACCAGTGAAATGCGCATAGGATTAGCTTATCCCATCAACAATAAATTTCAGTGTTTTTATCAAGAATAAAAATTGGGAATTAGGCACGAATAACAAAATCTTTTAAATTTTAAACAAAAAACTAAAAAAATAGTCCTTTGAAGGAGTAAGCAAAAAAAAAAAAAAAAAAATAATGTTAAAACTAACCAGGAAGGCCCTTTTATAGTGAATTAAAAAAATATTACAAAATTGGCTAAATCAAAAAAAATTTTTTTATAGCCATCCAATTTGGCGTGGGATGCCCCACATAGATTCCTCAATACCTACTAGAAAAAAGGGTTCTGTTTTAAAGTTATTATTTCGTAGTCAGGTTATCTTTTCCATATATGCGCAAATCTTCCAATACGCCTCTGCCCTGGGGGTTCCAATCGACGACGTTTCTGGTAATGTCGTCTATCGTTTTCCAGAGTATGAGCCTAATTCACCGACATTTTATTCTACGTATTTTCAATGGAATAGAGATTTGATAGGTGGAGTTCCAATGATCAACGTTTTTTATTACTTCTGGCCAAAATATTCATATTATATATGAATTTATCATAATACTTTGTTTTATGTCCTGCCAGTGCCAGACAAATAATTTAATCATCACGGTTTCTGTTCACATATGTAGGTGTTTATCGCTCATCTGATTGGGTGAGTGCTGCAGTGTCTCTTCGTCTTGAGGAGTGTGGCCGCCATGATTTAAAATATTTCGAGCAAGTGGATTTGGGTATTGTGCAAGCCTTTTTAAATATTTTACAAAAATTCCCAAAAATTGAAATTACTTTTTGATATTTTACTGCATATTTTGTTAGCATAGTTTTAACTTATGGCACATTGAGATCCTTATGGCTGTTTGAGTTTTTAACATACCAGGGAGCGGCTGTGATTATTCGAAGAAGTTTATTTTGGTGCCTTTGAATTTTTTCGATATAAGAGGCCGAGGCAGTGCACCAGATAGGCTTTAAGATAGAGTTGTAAAGTAGAAAGCTTGCAATCGAGACTAAGGACAGAATTTTTTCTAACAAGCCAATAAATTTGAATGGCTTTTAGTTTCATTCAAGTTAATTTTGCCTCTTTATGGCATTTCCACGTAAATTGCCGATCCAGATGTATATCGAGATATTTTACATGCGAATGTTGAGAAATCATTTGATTATTGATTTTAATAGGGAGGCATAATTCCCGGCGCAGGGAGAATGTTATTTGTATGCATTTTTGCTCATTGACTATTATCCTTCATTGTTTTTACCACGAGATGATTCATGATGGGTTTCGTGCACGCTTAGAAAAGCTATATCATCCGCAAATGTTGAAGTTTGGATGTAGCATAAATTGAGTATAATAGAGGGCCCACGATGCTGCCTGGTGGGACTCCAGCGCCAATTGGCTGAGGTCGAAATAAAATGACGACCGACTAAGTTGCTTTCAAACAGCTTGTGTGTGTTTGCTGGTAAGTTTTGCTTCAATTTATGTAATAAGCCTTCATGCCAGACTTCATCAAAAGCTTGCGAAACATCATCAACATAAACTTTCCACTTTTGAGGATAGTATTAAAGGCGTAAAATAGCATTAAAAGTTAAATGAAAAATTTTCTTTGCTTTGCTGGGTAGATCCAAAAGCATTCTGTTACTGATCTTATCAAAGCCAGGGGCCTTCTTCTGGTTTAAATCACAAATAGCCTTTTCGATTTATCTTATCTTAAATCTTAGGGGAACAGCTGCTCTAGCAGCAACAGGTGGTAACTCGACCGCAATATCGTAAGATTAACAAACAGATTTCCTTTTTCAATATCGTTTCTTGCCCAACAGCCCTTCAAGTTTCTTAATGGTGGTTTAGAGACAACTGGTCATATTAGATATCTTGCTGCACGCCATAATGAGATGTCTGATTGTGCAGTTGCATCAAGTTCCTTAAGATATTTTTCCAGGGAAGCCGTTTTCTGAGTAACTAAGTAACTGGAGACTTTCTTAGTCTTTTTGTGCACTCTTTTAATAAATTCTTAAGTTGAAGAGATCTGTACAATTGCCACTCTCTTCGATTTCTCCCTTTTACAGTCAAGAGCCGCTCGACATCTGTAAAATATATTTTATTATTTGTAATTTCTTTGGGGGTAATGCTGGAATTTTGAACAGCTAGTTTAAGATAACTGAAAAAATTAGCAATAGAGAGATCCACATTCTCCGCTTTACCAAAATATGCGTAGGATTCTACAAAGGCAACAATTCACAAAAACCTGAATGCTTTAAGTGTCTTTAGAAGCCAAGTTCCTATATTTGCTACCATAAAAGGTTATGGTAGCGTAGTTTTCTCTATTAGGAACACTATTTTGATTTGTATTTTCAAAATTTGATTTAATGTAATTTGCAAACTAATATTTTGCATATAAGGAACTTAAATTATATTTAGGTTTTGGTGAAGATCTAATGAATTGGTCCTTCGAACCAATTACTCTTTCTCTTTAATGCATTTTCTTTATAGGAGGTAATCGAATCATAATTATATCATCTTATGTAAAATAGTAACTTGGAAACGTTACCCTGTTTGCTGCTAATCGGACAAGTTGTCCAATTAAACGATTCTGAATCTTCGTAATTAAGCTATATGTTTTTGCCCAATTCTACGATTACCCTCGATTGTGGGTAAATAGGACGTAGTTTTAGAGTTAAACGGTATTATGTCCTACGTTCTCACAACTTATGTACGTGAAATCTTTTATTTCCTAAATATAAAATGTGTTTCGTTGGTATCCTTCCCCTAAATTCCACGTCCATTTCAAGCAATTTTTTTTATACAATATTACGATTGATTGTTAGTTTTTTAAGTTTATTAGTTTGCAGTTGTGTAGTAGAATGAGAAAATTAAATAAAAAAAACAAAACGTAGAGACTAGAGCAAGCAAATAAAAAATGGAAATAAAAATCAATGATTCTACACATTCAACTAAATCCTTTTTATGTAGTTTTAATTCTGCAAATCGTCATGACTATTTATTTTTATTTGCTTTTATATGGCTTTTTTCAAGCTGTTCTTTTATTTTTACTTCATTTATTTGTTTGTTTTCTTAAAACTCATTCCCTTTTTGTTCATTTTCGCCAACTATTTTATATTTACAAAAAAACTGAAATGAAATGAACATTGCACCCGTTCTCGTTATAAATTGGATTTTAATGAAATTTAATTCTATTGCTTCTTTGGTTTAAGCATTTTGTTTGTTTGGTTTTGACATTTTTTTTTTATATTAGCAAGTAAATAGATTGTCTGTAGTTTTCGTTAAAGGGTTAAGGGGTTTTAGAATTAAAAATTTAAGAAAACATAAATGAGTCATTGATATAACAGGTGAATTAGGCATACTTTTCTAATGAAATAGAAAATAAATAAAGTATTTTAAAGGTTTTAATATAATGCATAAATAGCCAATTGCCTCCACCAAAGATTACTAAGTAATGAGAAATGGAGCCAAAAGATTTTGGTATATATAATAATAAGTAATAAATAAGTTTACCTCATCTGATCTCCTTACTACACAGAAAAACCTTAAAAATTGATTTCAATTAAAAAATTTGTGATATTAATTAAAAAATTAATTAAATTTGCACCAGTAAACAAATTAATAGTATCAATTAAACCAGTTAATAGTATTAATTAAACGTTTAATTTACTTGATTAAACGTTTAATTCACTTGATTAAATTTTTAATTAAAACTGATTTTATTTTTGATTGATGCTTTAATTGGTGAAAAATTTTGGAGAATTTTTTCTGTGTAGTCATACCACCTATAACCGACCGAGAATGGAGCACAACTCGTATATGTAGGCCAGTGCTTCAAAGTCTATTCTTGAGCTTTCCGGCCGCGTGCAGGAAAAGGCAAAGTTTCTCATTGGTGACAGTAGGATATCTAATTCTATTATTTCTCTAGAGCACCATCGCGACCTACATTAGTCCGACCGAGGATGGAGTACAACTTTAATCTGTGGGTCGGGGATTCAAATTGTATTATGTAGCTTCTATACGGCGCACACTGGTTCATATTTTGAGAAGGCGGCCAAAATTATTTTTTTTATGTTCTCCGATCTTAAAATTTTTTTATTCATGTGAAAGTAAATACTAGTGAACCTCGGGAGCCAAAAAATTTCAACCCTATTTCAAATATTTCATTGAGAACAGGGTGGTCCGAAATGGACTTTCTCAATATTTGGTTATAGTTTTGAATTTCTGAGTAAATTTTTGAAGTTGAAATGCTCATAACTTTTTTGTTTTTTAAGATTTTTTGACAGAATAAGTTTTGTGAATTAGTTTATTTTATTAGCTACACGTGGTTTAAAGCATTAAACTCTGCGACCTCTAGAACTATTTAATTTTTTTTTTTTTTTAATGTCAAAATTTCTCGGAAATTTCCGACTTTATAGAGCATAAGTCCTGCCCGTCAAAACGCGTCAAAAAAAAATCTATACTCTCTTGTAGTCCAGAATCTAACCTACATTTCTATACCCCATTGTACACACGTCTGGGCACGACCGTGCGAACTACAGCAATTTCTGTGACCCAAAGTAAGATATTCGGTTAAAAAAATAAGTCCTGCAAGGGCACATTACTGAAATTAAAGAAGATGAGTCTTAAAGAATTTTCGACAAATAAAGCAGTTCAGGCCACATAAATTATCACAGGAGTACATTTTAAATTAATAAGACGATTCCAGATCATTTTACAAGTTATATCATGTAGCAGAAAGATAAATGCAAAAAAATTTGGCCAGTATGCAAATGAAACAGCAATTCTTTATAACAAAAAATACTCTTGGAGACATATGCCAACCACAGTTCATAAAATTTTATACCATGGGGAACAAATATTTCAACACAATATGCTACCAGTTGGAGATCTATCTGAAGAAGCGCAAGAAAAAAGGAACAAAGACTACAAATTCTTCCGCGAGCATCTATATATCTATAAAAATGAAAAATGTTTGTATGTTTGTTTGTTTGTTGGCTTATAGACTCCGAAACTACTGAACCGATTTTCCCGAAATTTTTAAAGTAACATCACCTGAGCCCTAAAAATAAAATAGGCTACTTATTTTTTTGATAGGGACAGGGGAATTGGTACCCCCCATAGGATGCCAATATTAATTATCGCATATCTTAAGAGCCGCTGGACGCATTTTGCTGAACTTTTTGAAGTAGGATCTTCTGAGCCCCAAAATTGAAATAAAATTGCAGCGGGGGAAGTGTCACCCCCATAGGGCGCCAATGTTTAATATCGCATATCTTAAGAATTGTTATAGTAAGAATGTTCAAACTTTGTAGAAGTCACTCTTATGGTATACCACACTTTTGAGAAAAAAAATAAAGCGGGTAGGCGCAGGGGGGAAATACCTCCCATAGGATGTATATATTAAATATGTCTCATTTCAAGAAGTGGTTAAAGAAGTGTAGCGAAGCTCACCGGGTTAAGCTAGTTAATATATAAAAATAAAATACACATACATCTCAAACCAAAAATAAAAGTTGAATTACCTAAAATGTTATCGATAGCCAAGAATGCTATTTGGGCATTTTTCAAAATATTCCTTTTCAGTTGTATCCTTATAACAACTCGTCTCGTCCCAAAAAAGCCAACCTTTGGCCCCTGTGAATGTTGGGACTAAAAAATTTACAGGGGCCAAATATTGGCATTTTCTGACAGGATCTAAGTTCGACAATAAAAAAATAAGTATCAGTTGTAAAATACAAGAGAAATAATGATAAATTATAAAAAAATCATATTTGAAATATTCAACTTTTACACCGAAACTCAACAAAAAAATGAAAATGCATTTTGAACTCCCCATAACTTTTGCTCCTATCAGTCGAATTTTACGTTTTATAGTGCAAATTAAAGCCTAACATCGCACCTATCGAGCAAAAAAAATCGCACAAAAAAATACCGATCCAGTCAAAAGTTATGGAATTTTGACCGCCTTCTCGTAAAATTTCCCACTGTGCGGCGTGCAGTGAAGGTTTTCGTTGATGACGTTAGGATATCCAATTCTACTGACTCTCTTGAGCACCGTCCCAACGTTTTATCATTATTATAATGGGATTTTTTTTGATGAATTTAGAGATCTGGTATCTGAAACTCTTACGTATTGGCAGCTAAACATTCGGCACCATGGCTGCTACTACAGTGATACAATTTTAAGGGCCGATGTGGATTTTGAATAAAACACAAATTATTTAGGAAATTATTGTCATTTCTTTTTATTACGATAATATTGGTATGGTTCAATTATGTATGGAACAAAATATCGGCAATTTTTTACTCACAAAAATTTTATATTTTTTCATAAGAAATTAAGGTTTACTACAGGCGAATGTAATTCATTTAATGTGTAATTTTTCTTTAATTGTAAAACACATTTAAATGTTACCGCCATATTTTTTCCATTAAGTGCTGTCAAGTTTATTTTTGATTTGAGTACAACATCTGATAACAATAAGATATCAAATTAATCAAACATTTAATGTAAAATATTAACATTCATCAATTATATCAAGTGATAAAGTAATTTCAGAAGGTCAGAAGCAGACATCCGCGATCGTATTAACAAGGCTAGAAGTGCTTTTCTTGCACTTAATAAAATTTGGAGATGCAACAACATCTCGCGTAAAATAAAAATAAGAATTTTCAACTGCAGTGTCAAATTCATTTTACTATATCGCTCCAGAACTTGGAGTATGACACAGGCAACAACTCGCAAACTCCAAGTTTTTATCAACCCCTGTCTACGCCAATTATTGAGAATTTTCTGGCCAAACCGAATTTCGAATGAAGAACTGCTACTACGAACCAATTCTAGTCCTGTCGAAACTGGCACCCACAAGGGCAACGTAGAAGAGGTCGCCCAAGAAACACCTGGATACGTTGTACTAAGGGAGAACTAGAATCAGTCCAAATACCCTGGAATTACGCAAAAACCCTGGCCAACGATAGAGTTAGATGGAGAGAGCTATTCGATGCCCTATGTTCACTTTGAACTTTTTACAATTGTTTTATATGCTATGTAATTTAATTCAGTTGTAAATAAAGGACAGATATAAAGTCATTTCATATCAAAGGCTTGACTTCGTGTTTGTTGGGTATTTACAAGTATTGGGTAAATTAAAAAGTGAATTACGTTGGATATGATGTGGTTTCTTTGATTTTTCAATAGCCATTTAAGTTACCCCTTTGAAATTTATTTACTCAATTATAAAATACCCAAAAACAAGTTTATTGGGCAGCTAACAACTTCGGACTTAATAACTTTATAATAAAGTCCTCTAACCCCCCCCCCCCCCCCTCCTTTTTTTTTTATATAGTGTTTTAAGCTGCATCTTTAATAGTGAAATGAACGCTAAAATTTAACTATTAATTTTGGTTTCTTTATTTTTCTGCAGTTCGTGGTTCTTTTAAGAGTTCTCCAAATACCCTGGAATTACGCAAAAACCCTGGCCAACGATAGAGTTAGATGGAGAGAGCTATTCGATGCCCTATGTTCACTTTGAACTTTTTACAATTGTTTTATATGCTATGTAATTTAATTCAGTTGTAAATAAAGGACAGATATAAAGTCATTTCATATCAAAGGCTTGACTTCGTGTTTGTTGGGTATTTACAAGTATTGGGTAAATTAAAAAGTGAATTACGTTGGATATGATGTGGTTTCTTTGATTTTTCAATAGCCATTTAAGTTACCCCTTTGAAATTTATTTACTCAATTATAAAATACCCAAAAACAAGTTTATTGGGCAGCTAACAACTTCGGAATTAATAACTTTATAATAAATTCCTCAAACCCCCCCCCCCCCCCCCCTCCTTTTTTTTTTATATAGTGTTTTAAGCTGCATCTTTAATAGTGAAATGAACGCTAAAATTTAACTATTAATTTTGGTTTCTTTATTTTTCTGCAGTTCGTGGTTCTTTTAAGAGTTCTCCAAATACCCTGGAATTACGCAAAAACCCTGGCCAACGATAGAGTTAGATGGAGAGAGCTATTCGATGCCCTATGTTCACTTTGAACTTTTTACAATTGTTTTATATGCTATGTAATTTAATTCAGTTGTAAATAAAGGACAGATATAAAGTCATTTCATATCAAAGGCTTGACTTCGTGTTTGTTGGGTATTTACAAGTATTGGGTAAATTAAAAAGTGAATTACGTTGGATATGATGTGGTTTCTTTGATTTTTCAATAGCCATTTAAGTTACCCCTTTGAAATTTATTTACTCAATTATAAAATACCCAAAAACAAGTTTATTGGGCAGCTAACAACTTCGGACTTAATAACTTTATAATAAAGTCCTCTAACCCCCCCCCCCCCTCCTTTTTTTTTTATATAGTGTTTTAAGCTGCATCTTTAATAGTGAAATGAACGCTAAAATTTAACTATTAATTTTGGTTTCTTTATTTTTCTGCAGTTCGTGGTTCTTTTAAGAGTTCTCCTTTTCTACCATTTATATTTCATTTTATATGCTTTTTAGCCAATTCTACAATTATATTTCTTTCCCATTTGTATAGTTCTGGTGAACTGTTCATTTAGCTGGCGTTTATTTTATGGATTTGGGTTGAGTTTCTTTGGTTTGTTTGTTAATTTCACAATCAACTGAGTAGTTTATTGCAGTTTTTAGTTGTATTTTTTTTTTATTTGTTGTTCATGTATTTAACTGGGATTTATTGTTTAAAGATTAATTGTACTTTATTGCCCCTCTTGTCGTAGCATTCTCATTACAATTATTTGTGGTATGTGCTCATTACCAGATGCCAGTAAAAAGAACAAATATTTAACGAGATTTTCATTAAAATTTATATGATTTCCGTTGAAATCGAGATTAAATGAAAGCTTTGCTTTTGTTTTTGGAAATAATTGAACTGCTTCTTAGTTTGGATTAATTTCAAAAGAATTGAAGGGATAATTAAATTTTGAGAATTTTAATTTGCTTTCCTTAAGTTTTGTAGGTGAAATGTTTAGAAAAGGCATGCGGGGTATACAAGTCTTTCTACATAATTCTCCTTTTAATTCATGAAAGTCACAAGGACAATCCCAGTTATTGTGGTTTAAAAAAAAAAAAAACTGATTTTGTAAAAAGGAACCATGAACTTTTGAACACCTGCAATGATAAAATCTTAAATACAGTAGAAGTAGGAAACATTATAAAACTCTTTCTGAAAGAAATTTGAGAGCTCTTAAGCTGGGTTCATTCAAGCTTTCTGCACAATATTTTTAAATGACAGTGTTCTGCAAAACAATTAAACCATTTCGATAAATTTGTCCGGGAAAACAAAACTACCATATGGTTTACATCAGTGTTCGAAAATAAACACTAAATATCGTTTGTGGAAAACACAAACGCTAATGGTGTTTGTGTAGAAAATCATTAAAAAAAATAACGTTTCCCTGTTAGTCATCTTTCGAACACAAAAATATTACTGTTTTTATCAAATTTAACAAAAGATGTGAACATTTAATTCCTTTCGGTTTTTTTTTAAATCCACAAACTTCAATGTGTTCGGTTCGGCTCGTTAATGTTCGTCGCTTTTGGAAAAAAACCAAAAATTTTTTACAAAAACAAAATACACACACGAAAAAAACATTATAGAACATTAAAATATAATGTTTGTCTACAGTATCACTACAATTGTTCTGTTTTTTAACGAATATATATATATATACATTATATAATGTTCGGTTCTTTCTTGAAAATAGTTATGAACGTTATTAAGGGTTGTGTATGCCTACACAATCACTAAAGAAATAGATATCGTTCCTGGGTGTGTGAGCCGAACGTTAAATAATGTACTGTTTATTTTCGAACACTGGTTTACATATCGCTCATTTACTTCAATTATCCATTTAGAGATAAACGTGTTTTTAATAATAACTAACCTCTTCAAACGGAGGAAAGATATACAATTTGATATTATACACAATATAAAGAAAAACTTAGCGAACAATTCTGCATCACTAATTCCAAAATTTAATTTGTTCAGTTATGCCGCTATTGAAGAAAATGCACATCATAAACACATTCTTTCTCTGGCTTAATTAATTCCTCAATAAGCCTTATGGCTATTTTCTCAATGTATCGACAAACAGTCTGTTACTTAATGTCAACATAAATTTGTTAGACCGATAAACTGTTCGTTAACGATTTTGGGTTTCTCAATATACCGACAAAAAACATTGTTTTCAGTTGGCTACACCACTCAAAATACATGTAAAGGTTGGGAGTCAGCTGATTGAATTTATCTGCACGGCAAATAAAAGGGAAATAAATAATTGGCAGAAGAGTGCTGGTTAGTTTTGCGACCGAATAGAAGCAAATGAGACATTGAGAAACCCAAAATTCTTTAATGTGCAGTTTTTCGTTGGGTAAAAAGATAATCGCCTAATGAGAAAACGGCCATTAGAGAAATATTTTCTTTTACCTTGATTTTTTAATTTAAATATTCAGCAAAAGAAAATAAAACAGATGTTGTTATATGTTTTTTGGGAGTTCAAGCGAAAAGTCTAATTTTTGTAACTTTTCGCTAAAAGTGCCCATATGAACCTCAAATCGAGCAAAGATTTTTAAATTTGATAGCTTGAAAAATAAATCTTTATAAATCCAAAATTTACTAAAAAGGTTTTTATGCAAAACGTATTGCTTAATTCGCAGTCTTATTCAGTTTTGTTATGCAAGCCAAAATCCACTTCCGTTTTTTTGCTTATATTTGCAAGTCCTTAGCGTCGATTGCTGTATTTTTTTTCTGAATATAGAACTACTTCAGTACTTTCCCAGTAAAAAATGGAGCTTCCAACGAAGCAGGTTTGTAAGGGAGAAACATAAGAGTTGCGCTTACCATTGCGCATACGGAAGACATGAATTTTATATGGCGAGTTCCCACTTTGAAGCAATACATTTTTGACACATGAAGCGCATTATTCAGCTCATAAAAAATTGTTGGATGTAACGATCAGCTTTACACACTGAATGTTTTGATACAGTTATTTTTTAGTTTTCTCCCTTACAAACCTGCTTCGTAGTAAGGGAATGCCGTAGCACTTGAAATGTTATTTTTTTTTTATAAAAGTTGTTGAGAGTTTTTTCACTTACTTTACTGCATTTCTGTATGTCTTATTGCGTAGCGCATAATTGTGTGCTTATTTTGTTAAATGTGCCATTAGTGCTTCGCAAAATGATAAAATTTTTTATTGGGTTGTATCAGTGTTCGAAAATAAACACTAAATATCGTTTCTTAATGTTCGGTTCGGTAGATTTGTGGAAAACACAAACGCTAATAGTGTTTGTGTAGAAAATCATTAAAAAAATAACGTTTCCCTGTTCGTCATCTTTCAAACACAAAAATATTACTGTTTTTATCAAACTCAACAAAAGATGTGAACATTTAATTCCGTTCGGTTTTTTTTGAAAATCCACAAACTTCAATGTGTTCGGTTCGGCTCGTTAGTGTTCGTCCCTTTTGGCTGGTAAAAACAACCAAACATTATTTACAAAAACAAAATACACACACGAAAAAAACATTATAGAACATTAAAATATAATGTTTGTCTACAATATCACTACAATTGTTCTGTTTTTTAACGAAGAACCGAATATTATAATGTTCTGTTCTTTCTTGAAAATAGTTACGAACGGTATTAAGGGTTGTGTATGTCTACACAATCACTAAAAAAATAGATATCGTTCCTGGGTGTGTGACGTTCGGCTCAAATGTAAATAATGTACTGTTTATTTGCGAACACTGCTTTGTATATCTGTGGCTTGATGCTAAAAGGGTCAATGTCAAAATATTAACTTTTAAAATTTAAATTAAATTGTTTTTAGAGCAGAGTTCTTACTGAAATTTATTAGCAAAACCCTTAAGAAGCTGTTCTGGGCTAAAAACATTGGCTGTTTCATACAAAAAAAAAGATGTTAATAGAAAACACCTAATGCAACGATTAACTCAAAACAGAAAAATATTGACATTGGCATTTTAAGCACCAAGCCACAGATATATAAAAACGTTTTTACAAATTTGACTTCTTCATTTAATTTTTTTACATTTTACATATCACGACACGTCAAAATGGAAATGCCCATATGTAAATATAACACTTTATGATGTGACAGCTCAATTCAATTTCAAACTACAAATGGAAAAAAGTGGCATCTCAGTTCAACAATTTCTTAACGGGAATTGAAATTAAACCAATCCAAATTAAAAGTAAAAAATATCTCCTTCTTAAAAGAAAAACGTCAAACTCAATATAAAAAAGTTTTTCCGGAAAAATATTGTGCGGAACGAATGGCTGAATCTGGCTTTAGACTTTAAATATTAAGCACAATGCTAATTATTGTTAAAGCTAAGGCACGAGCTCCATGTTTGCATTTGTCCTTCAAGTTGTGCTGAAAAAGGTCAACGAAAAAAAGAAAGACAAAAAAATGAAAACAAAACAAAAAATGTACTTTGGACTTCAAGAAGAATTCTTGACAAAAGTGCGAAAAAACAGATGTAAGGAAAAACATGTAAAATAAATTAAAATAGATAATCATTCAAAGCAAATTTCGATCTACCACAGGTTAAATACAATTTGGTTTAAGGATTGATGTTTGACTATTGATGTCAGCAGTCGTCGATGGCTGTGAGTGCTAAACGGCAAACCCCTTTCAATTCCTTTCTTTATAAAAATAATTTAATGAAAATTAAATTTGATGAACTTAAGCCTAATAAAAATATTAAAATTTGGACTAAAAACCATAAATAGTAATTAAATCCATAAAAAAATGTTTGATGTCCATAACTTTTCTTAAGCTAAGGTCACACTTATTCAATATTTGACCAAATAAACATAACCACTACTTTTGCTAATAGTTATTGAAATTTAATATGACCTTTATATCACAAAAAAAAAAAAAAAAAAAAATTATTATACTGCTAGAAAAAATTGGTTTTATGTAAGATGTGATATTATAAACAAAATAAATATTGGAATTAACCCTAGAAAGATAAGGTTCATCTGCGAGACATAACCCTTTTCAATTTTGTTCTCTTACTTTCACATTTGTTAACATACAACTTTCTCACGTTCAATAATCTCAGTTGTTAGCAGCACCTTGGTGGTGGTGGCAGTTTTTATGTTGTTAGTTATGTATTTTTTGAGAAATAAACACAACGTATGTCTGAAAGACGTATAGTTATCTTAAGTGTTACTTTTGTAGCGAAGATAACTTTGTGTTTTGGTTGAATTTTAAGGTATCGCGGCTTGGGCGATGCAGAAATTGGCGCTATTTTGCAAAGCGTGTTGGAGGACTCAGTTTCACTGGAAAGTGTGAGCGAATCTGAAGGTGAATTATTGGAGGATAGTCGTCAAAGTGATGAAGAAGATGAGCTTTTGACATCCTTGAGCCTGACCAGAATATACCACCGACTCAGGAAAATCCTTAAGAACCTGAACATTTTACTACTTCTTCCGATAGCTGCGTTAATTCGATATCTCGACCCACTTTAAGAAATAAAAATAAGTGAGCTTCATTGAAGGGTCAAAGTGATGGCAGAGTTTCTTCAATGAATATAGTTCGTACGGCCAGAGGGCCTACTCGGGAATTCAAATCACTGTGCGACCCAATTTCATGCTTCGATATTTTTTACTACCGAAATAATTTCGGAAATTGTTTAATGGACCAGTGCCGAAATTTCCATAAATTTTTAAATTTT
Organism: Pollenia angustigena; assembly: GCA_930367215.1. Classification (NCBI taxonomy): domain Eukaryota; kingdom Metazoa; phylum Arthropoda; class Insecta; order Diptera; family Polleniidae; genus Pollenia; species Pollenia angustigena. Next base: position 289,349,581 of record OV884056.1, read on the forward strand.
AAGGCTAGAAATCCCTATTTTAACGAAAACTTTAACCGACAACATTGAAAAAATTTTGCCAGATGCAGTAAGTAATGATTGAGGCTGTAGTGGAGAACAGCGTGAATCAAAAAAGAGATAATACGGTGGCTTCTGTCCATCAGAAATTAAACTTATGACCAAAATGGTATGTGTCAAGTGCGGTATACCTGTATGTGGAGACCACAAAATTTAAATTTGTAAATCGTGCACATGATGTCATTCAAATTATTTTGTTTTTGGTTTATATAAGTTAATACAGATAAAATTATCTACATAAAGTACAAAGAAAATATTTATTTAAGTTTTTGGAACCGAAATGAAGTCCTTTATAAAAACTCTTTAATTTTTGATAATCCTAATTGAATTTTATTTTTACAATAATTTTCTATTTAAAAACTATACTTTTTTAAAAGAAATATAATAAATAAATCATTTCAACAAAAAAATGCATCAATATTATTTTCGGTGATATCCTTTAAAGGATATAAACAAGAATACGTCTTTCAGACGTATTGTTATATTTTCAGTACAAAAAAATAACGTTATCTTTCTAGGGTTAAAGGAAATTATATTTTCGTTTACCTGTTGGTCCCGTTTTTTCGTTTGCCAACTGTGACCGTAGTTAAAGCACTTTTCTTCAAGCAGATTCTTCTTTTTTAAATATTTTATCTTAATTTTTCTCTAACTCAAAACGGAAGTACCTGTCTGCACTGCTTTTTTTTCTAATATATTAATTTATTTTTGCAATATCATTGGAAAGTCAAGTAAAAAAAAAAAAATTGTATATATTTATTGAGCAATATTGAAACAAAAGTCATTAACCATGACTTGTAATTTTAAAGAAAAAGTAAAACAACAAGTAAATAATGCACTACAGTACACAATACAAGTAGAAAGACAGTAAATAATTTAAAAAAAATAACAACAATAAAGAAATAACGAGAACAATGGCAAATAAATTGCAAAAAAGTAAGCAAATATAAGAAAAGTGTGTGAAAAAATTGGAACGAACCTTTTGTAAATTTAAACAAACATGTCTTTGCATAGATAGACTCCATTGTTGTAAACTTGATAGACTATCTAAAAACTGGCTGTTAACCTTATGACTTTATTCCTTTTTTTATGTTGGTGTATTTTATTTTTTATTGTTTGTCGTATACACTTTCTGATAAAAGCAACAAACAATTTCGAATGGCTGTGTTGAATCGCTGATACCCTTTAATAAGTCATCGTCTAGATTAGAAATTGTTGCTGCATTTTTCTTAATTCTTCGGCTCTAAAATTGCATTAGTGTACAGATTATGAAATAATAGTTTTGCAATTTTTGTATTTTTATCTTATCTTTCCTCTTCTCCTTTTTATATTTTATATGCATATGCAAGTTTACCTATAGCCAACTTCAAGTTAAAAATGTGAGAATAACAAAACAAAACAGAATTGCAGAGTACTTGAAACCGAGTACTCTTCCCTAATCTTCTTACCGCCTCACCAATAAGCTCAATTGCTGCAACAAAAATTGCAAGTCTGGACGATAACTTAAGGCTCAACCATAATATGCATAGCCTTGCTTAACCTACTGTCAAAAATTAACAAAAAGTCTCTCAAATGTACTTAGTAAACAAAAACAAAATAAAAAAACATTTGATTCCGTATGGAATGTGCGATTAGATTCGCACCTTGCTTAAGCAAATGACAGTCTCATTACACTTAGCAAAAAGTTTCCTTCAGTTCGATATGCTTTGCTTCATATAATTTACATGTTTTCGCACATTTGCTTAAGCCAACTTAAGTACATTATGGCTGGGCCTTTAGATATAGAAAAATTATTAATTTTTAATTGGGTGTATATCTTAGCCCATTAAGGCCCGATCCATGATCCCATTGAGCTATAATGATGAAATTTTTAAAATTTTATTGTTTATACCTAAATATGAAAGAAAACAAATTTTGGGCAAATCGGATACGTGGGAGCCCAGATAACACCCGTTGCAAAAACGCAATGTTGGGCCTTAACGATTTAAAAATTAAGCGCATTTGCAAACATTTTAAATTAAAATTTTTTATTTACGTCTTTAGGAAAAAAAAAATAAAAAAGATATTCATATACATTTAATTTTTAATTTAACTATGATATGCTTCAAAGCACTTTGGGTGCACTGCTACGTCACATTTCTCACATTTGTAATAGATCGGTCCATAATTTACCATAGGCCCCATATAAAGCCCACTCTCGAAAAACACTTTAGTACGCCTAAAACCATAACAAATAATTCGATTGTAATACATTTTGTTCTGTCACAGTTTTATATGACTAGAAATCACACTGTCAACTTTCGTAAAGATCGGTTAATAATTTACCATAGGTGCAATATAATGCCCACTCCTGAAATATCCTAGCTGTCAGTGGATGGTATCAAATATTTGGCATAGCCGAATATAGCACTCCTACTGGTTTTTCTTTAATATCCTGGGAGAGGAGAATTTCACATTACTTGTTCGATTTTCTCTTACTGCACCTTTTGAAGTAACCCTGGGGGAAATTTGTGTCAATTATTCCAACAGACTGGTCCTGGGATTTGTAAAAATAGAACAAGTTCAAAAAGATAGAATTCATGACCCGTGAAAGGAGAACGCATCATATAACTGGTATATTAAGAAAAAAAGGTTGAAAAATTAATGAATTACAGTACAGTCTTCACCGATGGCGCGACATTTTTTTTGGGACTTACTAAAATTTGGTTCTTAAATTTAGTTCTGGGAACTTGTTTTATTGAAATATGAGAACCGCATGTTATAGTGATAGGTCTTATTCATATAAAGTGTCAGAAGTAGAACCGGTCTCTATCACCAAAGACCTATCACGGGACTACTTTGGTGTAAGTTCGCTTTCCTCTAGGAAAACAACACACTTTGGGCATAAAAAAAAAATAAAAATTGTCATAGAGAATTTACCTACTGCGAAATATCCTGCATATTAAAAATTGGCCATTAGTTTGAAAAAGGTGAACAAATAATCGAAAATTTCAAAACACATAAATAACTATAATTTTAACAATAATTAGTAAAATAGTAATAAATAGTTCAACAAAATAACCACAATACTAATTATTGTTAAAGCTAAGGCACGAGCTCTATGTGTACATTTGTCCTTCAAGTTGTGCTGAAAAAGGTCAACAGAAAAGAGAAAGACAAAGTGAAAAAACAAAAAAATGTACTTGGACTTCAAGAAAAATTCTTGACGAAAGTACGAAAAAACAGAAGTAAAGGAAAAAACATGTAAAATCAATTAAAATGGATAATCATTCAGGAAAGCAAATTTCGATCTATCAAATGTTAAAATACAATTTGGTTTAAGGATTGATGTTTGACTAGTGACGTCAGCAGTCGTCGGTGGCTGCGAGTGTAAGACGGCAAATCCATCTGAGGAGATCGAGTGGTTGCGATCCAAACATGTCATGGTAACCTGCCGGCCAGGGTTCGAGCCCGAGCCACGTCAAGAATGAAAGATTATCAATAACAATTTTAATTAATTTTCATGTTGTAAAATTCCTTTCTTCATAAAAATAATTTAATAAAAATTAAATTTCATGAACTTAAGCCTAATTAAATATATTTTATTTGATAATTTTATGTAATTTGTATATGGGTGTTTCTCTGGTTATGCACGCGACATTTGTACGCGTTTTATTGTGTTTGAATATTTAAAAAATAGAAGTGGATTGGAATTTTAGAATGAATTCTAGAATCTTTACATTGTTTGTGATGAGTTCTTTCTAAAAAGTATATATAATGGTAAATTGAGCACTGGGTACCCAAATGCCATGCAATCAAAGTTGACTTACTCACGTGACAAAAATAGAAGTGCCTTTTAGGACCGTAAGAAAAAGTGCGAAAGTAAGTGAATTGTAGGAGGTTTTTATTTCGGAAACAATGTTTTTATAAAGGTTAGTAATGGGCCTTTATAATCATGTTTTGTTCAAAAGCTACTATGCATGGGTTGGCGAAGAAAAAAATAAATTGTAAATTACGCACGTGACACTTTTTACCTTCATACATATATGTTTTTTATTATTATTTCCACGCATTTTCCCATAAATGACTTAAAATTTGCTTAACAAAAAAACTTAATACTCCTTTTACAATTGATTGTAATGGAGAGATTATGAAGAACGAGTGTAAACATAACATATTTCTTGCATGTAAAATAAGTATATAAAAATTTCTTTAAAAGTAGAAAATACAGAAAAATTTAAAATATTCCAGTTTCCAGCCCAATTTGCTCAAGTAAAACAGCTCAGATATGCTAGGAAACCATTATTTTATAAGAACATAGAATTTTTTTCTAATAATAAACAATAAAAGACGATGATAATCAACATTTTATTTTTTTATCCTGGTAGACCAATCTGGGGAAATGCCCATATGGTATAGGCCCAGTGTTGCGTTTTCGCATCACGGATATATCCAATCATAAAAAAAAGTCTCAAATGTCTACGATGATTGGATTTTTCAGTAGAATAATAATGTTCGTATGTTAGCTACCTCCTTCAGAAGTTTCAGATAGGTATATTATATCCCAGTAAAAACTTCGCCTACAAAATAATGTGTTGAGTAATCAGAAAAACATGAAGGCACTACTTACAATTCTACTGAAAGAACCACTGAATTTTACAAGGCATGTCCCAAAATGAACGCATTAAAAAGTAAGTCATTACTTTTTTACTTAAATACATCCAGAAAAATGTAGTTATAGAAGTTGTTATACATGTAGTTATAGATGAAAGCTACTAAATAATAAGTTAAAGAAGCTCTTCGTTTTGAAAAAGTAAGCGAAGTTTTTACTGGGATATTACTTTATTTCTTTTAACTTTTCTGAAAAGTACCCAACAAACAGGAAAATTTAAAAATTTAAATTAAAAATGTTTATAAAAAAAAACTTATGTATGATACAAATCCAAACACAGGTCGATTAGATATTAAGTTAAATTTTAATTCACTGTGCTTTATTACAATATCACGTAACAAAAAAATGACTGAGGGGAGCTTTAAGTGAACGTTGCGAAAACGCAACGCAGGGTCTTAAGGGGTTAAAAATGAGGGCCTTTTAACAGAAAATGTATCTTTAACACATGGTATACATCATTTACATTTTTTTTTACCCAGGCGCTGATCTACGGGGGTCATAGCCTCCTCTGTGCTAAAGTCGAGTACTGGTACTTTGATTGAAATGGAGAAATTATAGTTTTGAATTCGTCCAATTTAGTTTAAAACTAATGCATTTTCACAAATAGAATCTAGGAATTTATTTCTCATGGTGAGAAACATTTATTAAAAAAGTTTTCATATTATTCGAATATGTATTCTTAATCAAATTACAATCCTCAAAAGCTTTTATACTTTAATAGTCTTATTCCTTCAACATTTTAAAGGAATATTTTCTACGCAAGCGAAAATTCTGATAGTACATAGAAAATATTCCTTTAAAATATTGAACGAATAAGACTATTTAAGTATAAAAGTTTTTGAGGATTGAAATTTGACTTGAATACACATTCGAATAATATTAAAATGTATCTAATGCATTTTCTTTCCTTTGCACTTTTTTTTCCACAGTACTTTTTATTAAGAAATAAATTCCTACTTCCTAACACAAAACTGTTATTAGAATAACTTACCTAACAAAATAAAATGGGGATTCGTCTTTTTACACGCTGATAGAAAAATGGTTCACATGTGATTATGATTTCAATGAAAAAAATTCAATTGACGCAAAGCGGAGTAAAGCAATTTTTAAAAAACGATGCAAATTGAAACGACACAAATAGGACCGCCCCAAATCGGGGCTCTGGTGTTATCATATTGATCGAAATAGGAAAAAGTACCAACTTTATCCCGTTTTTACCACTTTAAAAGTATTAATTTTATTCCTTAAAAACTCCCCTACATATATCCATATGAAATCTGTATTCCAAATTTATCAAAAAGAGAAAAAGTACCCAACTACCAATTTTTCCCCGATTTGCTTCTTAAGTACCCTTTGTTTGGATCAGGGCTATGTGCTTTCCATCAACTGAATTTCATCCACTAAGCAATTTTCGCATGATTGAGCCCCAAAATAACAAGCATCCAAATATTCAAACATAAAAATTTTTACATTTATAAATCAGTAGGATGTCTGCAGAGCCACTACAATTGTCCCATTTTATAACGAAAACAGAACACTACGTAATGGTTGGTACTTTCGTGAAAATAGTTTTGAACGGTACTTAGGCTTGTATACCACTACACAAACACTAAAAAATAGATATCATGTCTGGGTATGTGTACCGTACCGTACGCTAAAAAAAATTTCTGGGTTTATTTTCTAACACTGATTTTAATATGAATTTAATAGAATACACACCAAACGTCAGAAGAAACATATAATAACAAATAATTAGAGCTGGAATTTTTTTGTTTAGATTTTCGATTCATAGGCGACACTGACATCACATTCTTAGAAAATATCAAAATAACGCGCAAATTAAATAACTTATGCCCAATTTTTGAGATTGATATTAAAGCACATTTATGTTTAAAATCGTTTTAAATACAAAATTCTTTTGTTCACTAAACACTTAAATGTAACTTAATTCACCGAAATTCGACCACTCGACATTTGCTTTCGAAAAAACCTGTGTGTTAGACAACAAAAACGTACACATTTTAAAAGAACGGCAAAAATTCACTATTCACCCAACTTTGTACGTATGTCTGTAAGATAAATTAAAACGCTTTTCAAACATTTTTTTCAAAAAATATAGAAAAAAAATATATATTGCGCATATCTGCACGCAAATTCCTTTAAAACAGTGATGTCAATTTTGGTTGTATTGATTTATATGAGTATTAGTGAATAAAGAGACAAGTACTCTTAATAAAAACAAAAAAATACGTAAGCATCCGCCGCATGTGCACTCATCGCATGATAATCGACGACTGAATTGTGTACTCTCCTGCACTAAATGAAAGAGCGTAAGAATGCGTGTGAAGAATGTGTGTGAATTAATTTCCACAATTGTGTATGACGCTGACATCCCTGCTTTAAAACGATATATCTTTCATTAAAATCGGTGGACGATAAGATACTTAAAAGTCAACCACAAAAATATTGCTCCCGTAATTATATCGGGTGATTTTTAAGCCATTATCTTTTTGGCAACACTGGTTTAAAAAGCTGACGCACGTTTCGTGCTTTGTTTCACTGTCAAACATCTTCAGTTTCGTCTATAATTTAACCATGAATCGTCTTACAAACGAACAACGCTTCCGAATTAATGAATTTTCTTATCAAAATGCGTGCTCTGTTAAGAAAGTTCATCGCGCGCTTCTTGTGTTCAGCGACGAAGCTCATTTTTGGCTCAATGGGTACGTTAATGAGCAGAATTGTCGATTTTGGAGTGAATATCATCTAGAAGCATTGCAGGAGCTACCAATGCATCCCGAAAAAGTCACGGTCTATGGGCTGTTGGCACCATTGGACAGTACTTCTTCAAAGATGATGCGAATCGTAACGTAACTGTGAATAGTGAGCGCTACCGTGAGATGATATCCAACTTTTTTTGCTCAAAATGCAAGAGCTTGACTTGAATGACGTGTGGTTTTAACAAGACGGTGCCACATACCACACAGCACGCTTAACAATGGACTTATTGAGAGGCAAGTTCGGTCAACATTTTGTTTCACGTTCGGGACCGGTCAATTGTCCGCCTAGGTCGTGCGATTTAACGTCTTTAGTCTATTTTTTGTGGGGCTATGTTAAAGCTCATGTCTATACACACATGCCCGCTTCAATTGAAGCATTGGAAGACAACATTGAAGCATTTATTCATGAGATACCGGCCGAAATGTTGGAGAGAGTATGCCAAAATTGGACTAAACGGATGGACCATTTGAGGCGCAGTCACGATCAACACTTGTAGGAAATAATCTTCAAACATTAAATTATATGGACCTACTATCGATGTAATTAAAGATTTCATGAATTTTTCTGAATTTTATGTGTTTTTTTTTTAAACTTTCCTATTGCTCTTAAAAAATCACCCATTATATAAGATTTTAAGTTTACGTTGAAAAAACTTAGCAAGGTGGTCTCAATATTAAACCAATGCAACAAAAAGAGGCAAAGCTATGGCAAACAGCTGTTTTTGGAGGCCACCTTGTAAATAACTACACTTTTTTATGATATTTTTTCTGTATTTAGCAGTGCTACCATACATTTATCTTAATTAAATAAGACTTTTGAAATAAAACCAAAAAAAAAAAAACAATCTGTATTTAAATACGGTTTAAGTTTATATGAAAATTAACTTAATGTAGATTAAAATACTATCCTGAAAATTGGGCATTAGCCGTCGACTTAATGTGACAACAACATAAAATTAACATCGACAACGACTTATACAATACGGGAGTGAACATCTTAATTTTTTACTTTTTTTTTTTTTTGAGCATTACAGTGTACTTGGGTAGGGTGTTTTTATGGGGAATAAAACTATGGGCCGATCTTTATATGGTATGAAATTATAAATTTAAAGTAGAGCACTAATATTGCAAGTTTCGGTCATATTTTCGTTATGATTTTAGGCGTAGTTTTTAAGCGACCTATAATGAACACTAGACAGATTTAAACTTCGGTACATAATTATTTTTCGCCCCTTAACCAAGGACAGGAGACCAAAATTGATACTCTTAATGTGGTCTCAAATAAATATTTTTTGGTGTTACAAACGAGATGATAATGTAACTATACCCTACTCAACTACTTTTTATGGTGGGGGAGGGTATAACAAAAGGGTTTTGTTCAAAGCCACTCAACAAAATGACACCTAGATAAATAATAAAAAAAGGGAAATAAAAATAAACTAAAAGACTAGAATCTATGAATTTCTATGTTTTATTGCACAATGGGCAACAGCTGGGTTATACACAGACACACTCTTATACCTTTAATGTCTGGGGATATTGTACTTTATCGAAACACATACATTCATGTATTTTTAAAGTAGCTTTTTTTGTGTAAAGCGTGTGTAGATTTTTATTTGTATTTATTTGTATCAAAAATAAAAACCCAAACAAAATTTTAAATGTAAAAAATGGGTTATCTACTTTTATCAATAGACCTCAAAAGGGACCTAATTTTTTTATATTTTTTTTTATTTTAGACACAAAATTATATTGTCTACTTTTATTTTATTATTTTTTTCCGTTGTTATTTTTATTTAAAAAAATAAATATAATTTGCTCCCTGAAGATGTGATTTGATGTGTTTCGTATTGTGCAGATTTCAGGTTCGACAAACGTTTTTCTTTTTTTAAGGACAAGTGATAATTTCTATTTTTTTTTTCAAGGGTTCTTTTTTTTGTATTGGAAAAGGTCATTGACGGATATTGTTGTTGAAGATTTTTTCTTATATTCTTTATCTTATTTTCATGTTTGCAGGAGAAAGAAATCTTGAAGGAAAAACTTTTCTTTTACAAAAAATTAACTTAGAAAAATAGTCATAGAATATTTTGAAAGTACAATTTAAAATGGAATTTTTATGCGACTAAATTTTGTTAAATATATTAACAAAGTTTTTCTTGAAACACTTGAAAAGGTAAATAAATAATTGCAACTTTAATTTTATTTTGAAATAAACCAAAAATAGGAGAAATCTGTTTATACCCACACCGCAATAGTGGAGAGGGTATTATGCATTTGTGCTGATGTGTGTAACGCCTTAAAATAGTGGTCCTAGACCCACCTTAAAGTATACCGATCTACTCAGAATCGCTTTCTGAGTCGAACTAACGATGTCCGTCCGGCTGGCTGGCAGGCTGGCTGTCCATGTAACCTTGTGCGCAAAGTACAGGTCGCAATTTTGGAGATAATTTAATCAAATTTGGGTCGTAGGTTATTATTGGCACAAGGACCAAGCCTATTGAAAATGGGCCGAATCGTAGGACAACGAGGGAAGATAGGGGGAATTTCTGCTTCTCAGAAACTATCAAACCGATTTTAATGAAATTTAAAACATGGATAGAACCGTATCTGTATGTCCACAAAATGTATAATTTAAAAAAAAAATAGGACTACGAGGGGAGATAGGGGCGATTTCTGCCTCGCAAACCGATTTTAATGAAATTTAAAACATAGATAGATCCATATCTATATGGTAACATTAGCTGTACAGTTTTTCAAAAATAGGACCACAAGGGGAGGTAGGAGGCAATTTCTGCCTCTCAAAAACTTTCAAACCGATTTTAATGATGTTTATAAACATATATGGACACATAAGCATGATGTGTTTTTAAATACTGTGGTGTAGGGTATCATATGGTCGTCCTTGACCGACTATACCATCTTACTTGTTTTATATTTGCGTTGAGAACTTAACTTCTAAAAAGAAAATGCTCATACAAAAATATAGTGACTGTAACCATATTATTTTTAATTACCGCAAATATAAAGTGAATTAAACAGTATTTTATTGTTATTTTAATCGTTAACTAATGTGGCCAGATATCGACACTATTGAACGCAATCTATGAAAAAAATCGAAGTGGAGGAATACGACAATGAAGGTTTACATAAGGTTTGCTCAAAATATTTTACAGTAAATATTATTTTAGTAAATAATATTTCAGTGGAAGTAAAAATTATTGTTTTGTGACGCATACGCCACTTTTCTTAATTTATTTCTTAAAAGTAGCTTTTTGTGCTACTTACTTCTGTGTTATGAGTTATTAACATTTTATTTTGCTTTTACTACTTATTTTCTTACGGCAGTGAAGCAATGCAAAGCTAAGCAAGAGTGAAATTTATTTTGTAGGTTTTTGTATGAGAAATTTGCAGCATTGGCCAAACAGTGGCGTGTAGAGCAATGAAATAACTCCCAATTTTTTTGGGCCGTTTTTCATTTTTTTTTTTTTTTTTGGGAATTATTTCATTCCTCATTTGGGGTTTTCAAATTATGAAGTAATCTCCAATGAAATAACACCCAACAAATTTTTAAAATTCGGGGCTTGTTTAATAGCGTTTTTAATTTGGGTGTTATTTAATTTTTTATTCGGGGGTTATTCAATTTTTAAAGCTGTTTGTTTTTGGGGGTTATTTTATTTTGCTTGGGGTTTATTTCATTTGCTTAGTTTGATCTTTTTCCTTTTTTGAGAATTCAAGTAACTGTTTTTTTTGGAATAACAGTGTTTCATAATATGAGTACAATCTGCCTTGCATGTTGAGTTGAGTTGTTGTAAAACATAAAATATTTGAATATTATTTTTGTCAAGCCTAAATTTCTTCAATGTAAATAAAATTCAATTTTTAATTACAATATTTTGTTCCCGACGTTTCGTCGATTGTTTGTCGACTTTTTTCAAGGGATTGTCTATTTAAAAATTATAAAAACAATAAAATAAATACAATAATGTACCACATAAACATTAAAGACTTACAATATGAAAATTTAATCATATTAAAAAGTTTTAGATGTACTCAGGATCATACAAATATAAAAATTAATTTTAAAATTTGAAAAATACATATTACTTTAAACTTTAAATATATCACAGCTTAAGTAATGGCAACAATATAGCTCGCATTTATTTTGTTCGTGTCTTCCTTCAAATTCATTGTTCTATTAATTTGTTGTTGGATTCTTAGGCTTTCAATTGTGTACCTCTTTCTTTCTTTATTTTCTTTATCTAGAATTTTTACATCATCGAACCTAATTGTGTGACCAGTATGTAGGATGTGTTGTGCTAGTGCTGTTGTCTCTTTTCTCCGCATTATGTCCATCTTGTGTTCTCCCATTCTTGTCTCCAGTGTACGTTTTGTTGTTCCTATATAAATTAGCTCGCATGGCTGTTTGTCATTTCCTTTACATTGTAATTCGTATACAATGTTACTTTGTTTTTGTTTATTAATTGGCGCTTTAACTCTAGAAAAAATTGTACTTAATGTCAAATTGGGTTTGTATGCAAAACAGATGTTTTTTGTTTTTATTGACGACCGTATATTATTATTATCGGTTAACCCAGGTATGTATTTTACACTGTAAAATTTGTTCTCTTCTTTTTCTATGTTTGCAGATTTGTTGTGGTTATTTTTGTCCTTATCCAATTGTTTAATCGTATTGTCTATCAATGTAGATGTGAGTTTGGTGGGGAAGCTATTGTTTTTTAAAATGTTTGTTATAATGTGTTTGTTTTTATTATGAAATTGTGTATCACTTATGTTGTATACCCTAGAAATAAAATTTTTTGCTGTGTTTATAATTTGATTTCTGGGTTGTGTAGCGTGGTAATTCATTAACCTTCCTGAAGAAGTTTCTTTAGTGTACCAATCAAACAGAATCTTATTATTTTTGCGTATAATTTTTGAGTCTAAGTACGCGATTTCTCCGTTTTTCTCAATCTCAGTAGTAAATTGTATTTTAGGGTGTTGTTTGTTAAGAATTGACAGAATTGTGTACTTGTCTTCTATGCGAGTTATCGCCAAAATGTCGTCTACATATTTGGCGATATATTTAATGTAAATATTTTTATTTTCTAGTTCAGTAATTGCATCGTCAAGTAGGTTGTCAAGTATGATATCCGCTATAGTGGGTTCCCCATTGGCATGCCAAAGATTTGAGTATAAATATTTTCACCAAACATAAAATAATTATTGTCATTTAGACAAAATTTTTTTTTTTTTTTTCAGTTGTGCATCGAAGTGCGGACGCTTTAATCATCTCCTGTTAATATTTAACGAAGAAATAGCAATTTTCTATATTCTTGAAAAACAATTATATTTAAACAGTGGAGGTAGTTGTGTAAAGGCCAAACGTAAAAGGCAAATTGTCTTCCGAACTGCAAAAATAGAGCAGGGCTACAAGGATCTACGGGCGGGTCAAATAACTACGGCAATATTTTTGAACCGAATATATCCTTCTTATGAAGAAGACGCCTGCGGGCCTCCACACGATTAATTTCAATAATTTTGCGACTTTGCTGTTGGTCCATATTGACTTTATGAAATCCTTGGTGAAACTGACTCTTTTATGAATTTTGGGCATAATTTCATTTTTGTTGCTGATGGGGTTTATTTCATTGGGAGTTATTTCAGTTTCATCATTGGGTGTTATTTCATATAAAATAAATTCCAAATATTGGGGATTGTTTCGTTTTCGTTTTGGGGTTTACTTCATTTATTTTTCGATGTTATTTCATTCACTGCTTTTAGGTGTTATTTCCTATTTTTTGGGGGTTTATTTCATTGGGGTTATTTCCTGGGCGTCATTTCATTGGGGGGCTTTTCGTGGAGCCCTTAAAACAATCCTAAATGGGGTAACATTTGAAAATCAATCCCGGAATTTCTTAAAATAAGTATCAAATTCTAAAACCAAGTAAAAAATAGATTAAACTTTTCGTTAGTAGTGCCTTTCTGAGAGTAAAATTACAAAGTGAGCTTTTTAATCTCATTAAACTTATCAAAGTTTGTTGCAGACACAACTACAACGCCGCACAAGTAGTTAAAAAACGCTTTGCTTTTTGTATGTAGAAACAACAAAATCAACAAAACAAGACGAAAACCCATAATTTTCATGTCTAATAAGTAAAATTGAGAACTCTTGCTTCTCACTTAGTTTATATTTTCAGTCATATACATATGTACATAAAGTTTTTAAATTAAAAACCATGTCGGGAATTATGGTGTTTTATAATTGGTGTTAAACGGGTAAGTAAATCAATCATATTAAAATTTTCCTTCTAATTTAACTTTCGGTTTATTTCAAGTACGAATTCGGAATTGAATCCACTTTATAATTCTTAAATTAAGCGCTTTTTTAGATTGGTTCAATATAAGTTTTACTTTAATCAATCTCATTTTCGTTCAAGAACTAGACATTATAAAGCACAAACATTTCTTATTTCAAACTGAAAATTATAATTTTGTTTTGGCGGGCCCATGATTCCCCATTGGAAAAAGCCTTTACTTGTTTGTTTACGTTGTCTTTGCCCATACGATCTAAAGTTGTTTTTATGTCTTAGTACGAACTAAAAGCACATATTGCTCCTAAATTATAAAACCGATTTAACCCTAGATGGTTACTGTTCGTCGAGTATAACATTTTTTTTGAGTTTTAAAACTACGTTATTTTTTTCAACATCATAATCATCAACCAACGAAAGCTTTAAAAAGTTAATTTATTTGAAACTACAAAAACAGTTCAAATTCGTAACGGATTTTGAGATTTTTTATTTTATTTTTTAATAAAATGCTTCAATAATAGTTTTTATTTTAATTTTAAAAATCATTCCTCTAAATTTTTTTATTTTGTTCGTCGATTGGACCAAGAGTAACCTTAATGTACTAAAATAAAGAGTAACCTTACAAGGTTAAATGAAATGTATATTGTGCACTTCTGCACGAAAATATCATTTAAATGAAGTATCTTTTTTAGTTCTGGTATACACTGTGGGCGTAAGAGGGTTATGATATGTTTACACAGATCACACTGCTTTAAATTATTTTTCCTTTTCCGCTTTCTGAAGGCTTAATAAAACTTCGCGATCACCCCAAATTTTGAAAAATACTTAGATATGTATTTTCAATGCTTGTGATAAGCCCACATTGCTGTTTAAGCGAGACTCTATAGCAACGAATAATATGCCGCAGCTTTTGGCCAAAACCTAGCCACTAATATAAAACTCTGACGGTTAATAAACTAAGAGTTCATAATTTTAAAATAGCAAGACGAAAGTGGAAACGGATAGACTACACATTGCGAAAATGAATTGGAAAATAGCTCGTTTGATGAAAATAAGATTCCATCCTTACGTAAATGAAAGAATAAATTGAAATTTTCTTGTCCCTATCCCTATGGGAAAACGTGGAATAAATAAGCGGCAAAAAATTTCCAGAATTCACCATCTTCAAAACCGAAAATAAGTTTTAATGAAAATAAATATGATAAATAATATTTATTAACAACATGGGGTTAAGTTCATAAATTTCGTATCAATTTCGATATCGCTATAAAATTCCTCCCAAAGGACTCTGATTTAGCTACAGAATTATGTTACAGTTGCTCTTTGGTTGGTGACTATTGAGCTTTAAAGCTATTTTCGCTAGAAGAACTTGAAAGTCTGACTAGACTTACTTACTTACTTGTAACTAATAACATTGTGAACCTGGGTCCGATGCACGTAGCTCGATATAAATTGACATTGTGTACATCTATTGATACCAAAGGCCGCAATGCGGACCCCAAAAACTAGGTTTTTGAAAATGTTATGCCAGGTGTTAGGTTCCTTTTATAAAAGGATACATTAAATGTGGCTTATAATTATCGTTTTATGTCACTTAAATATATGTGTATATATGACCTGATCAAAATTTTTCTCTTTTCTTGTCGTATAAGCAATATTAAATTTAAATATTAATCATACGCTCGTGGTAAATAAAACTTGGTAGGTGAAAATTATCCGTAATTTTCACTCACATTTGCATTTTAATTTGCATTTTAAAATCTTTATTTAAATAGTCATAATAAAGTGTCTAACATCAATAGCAAATTTTACAATTTTCATTATAAAATAAAATTTACTTTAGCTCTATTAAACTCTTAACTCGCAAATGGTCTAATAAGTCACGTTAAGCTTCATATATTTGATGATGAAACATTAAATTTAATGCATTTGTGCATTTCTCTTTTCCATTCTACGTATTTTATCATACACGGTATATTAGTTTTTATGCACCTGTCATAGTTGTTAAATAGTAACAAGTGTATAAATTTCATGCCACATGTTGCATATTAAAAACCATTACAAAAGCAAACAGAAGTAGTGAAAAAAGATATAAATGTAAAACTGGAGCTGTTACAAATACATCACTTTACAATTTTATATAAATTTACTTTCAATGGGAAAAAAGCGGTAAAAAAAACTTTATAAAATATATTTCAAAATAAAAGGGTAACGGTCTAAAACTGACAATGACATACATTTCGTATGAGTGAACATCGGTAAAGTACGCGAAGCTTGTGGAAAAGAATGCATTAACAGCTACTTGTCCTGTTCAGGATTATGCAGAAATACATCAGGCAATATTTTATTTCAACAATCATGTACAATGCGAGTAAGAATTATATAAAATGACACGTAACTTTAAAATTATGATTTTTTTCAGTCTTCTCTACTTTGTCGTTTACTTCTTTCTGATATTTTTTTTTTATAAAATTTTCTTTTTTCAGAATTTGTATATCTTTCAGTGTTTTTTTATAATGTTTTATGATAGTCGAAGAGTTAAGAGGATATGATTTTGCTTGTAGCGAAGTAAAAACAAATTTTATATTCATAATAAAAAAATACTTTTTTTCTTAAGAATTCAATGTTTAATTTTTTTTACAGAAATTCTTATAAACTTGAAAACAAAAACGACTTTCATATACGGCAACTCAAAACCAAAGAAATTGCATGTTCTCCGTATGTATCTGCCTGCTAGTACTCTAGTAACAGCAGTATGTTGTGTTTAATGCATTTTCTTAAAACACCAACACAAATAATATATAACTTTGAATGTCACTCAACATGTCATATGACATGAGTCATGTTAATAGACCGTTTTTTTGTTTTGTCTTAAGTTTTACTTGATTGTTCTTTTTCGCTCCCTTGATAGACAAAAATATACATTTTTTCTGCTTTAGGAGAAAAACATTTAGACATTTTTTGTTTGAAAAAGACATAAATTGAAAATGTTCTTGATGTTCAGCCATAATCGACTAAAACGTAATGCAAATGTCATTTGATATATTCATTAAGTTTTTAACTGATTTTCTTTATGTAATATAACAATTTTATAAAAAAAAGGAAAAAAGGTTAAACGAACATTTTCTTAAAGAAAAAATCACTTTGGAGATTAAATAAACGACATAATTTTTAACAGCCGCTGCATAAGGAGAGAAGTCCTTTAATCTAATCTAACCATACTCTGTTCCAATTCTATCCTAACTCTACTCTTACAAAACTCGAACTTTACTCCAACTCTACTTTAACTATGCTCTAACTCTCCTTTAACTCTACTCTTACACAACTCTTACTTTACTCCAACTCTACTCTAACTCCACTCTAACTCTACTCTAACTCTACTCTACCTCCACTCTAAATCTACTCTAACTCAACTCTTACTCTACTCTAACTCTACTCTAACTCTAGTCTAACTCCACTCTTACTCTACTCTAACTCTACTCTTACTCTACTCTACCTCTACTATTACTCTACTCTTACTCTGCTTAAATACTAATTTTACTCTAACTCTACTCTAACTCTTCTCTAACTCTACTCTAACTCTACTCTAACTCTACTCTAACTCTACGCTAACTCTACTCTAACTCTACTCTAACTCTAACTCTACTCTAACTCTACTCTAACTTTACTCTAACTCTACTCTAACTCTACTCTAACTCTACTCTAACTCTACTCTAACTCTACTCTAACTCTACTCTAACTCTACTCTAACTCTACTCTAACTCTACTCTAACTCTACTCTAACTCTACTCTAACTCTACTCTAACTCTACTCTAACTCTACTCTAACTCTACTCTAACTCTACTCTAACTCTACTCTAACTCTACTCTAACTCTACTCTAACTCTACTCTAACTCTACTCTAACTCTACTCTAACTCTACTCTAACTCTACTCTAACTCTACTCTAACTCTACTCTAACTCTACTCTAACTCTACTCTAACTCTACTCTAACTCTACTCTAACTCTACTCTAACTCTACTCTAACTCTACTCTAACTCTACTCTAACTCTACTCTACTCTAACTCTACTCTAACTCTACTCTAACTCTACTCTAACTCTACTCTAACTCTAACTCTACTCTAACTCTACTCTAACTCTACTCTAACTCTAACTCTAACTCTAACTCTACTCTAAATCTACTCTAACTCTACTCTAACTCTACTCTAACTCTACTCTAACTCTACTCTAACTCTACTCAAACTCTACTCTAACTCTACTCTAACTCTACTCTAACTCTACTCTAACTCTACTCGAACTCTAACTCTACTCTAACTCTACTCTAACTTTACTCTAACTCTACTCTAACTCTACTTTAACTCTACTCTAACTCTACTCTAACTCTACTCTAACTCTACTCTAACTGAACTCTAACTCTACTCTAACTCTAACTCTAAATCTAACTCTAACTCTAACTCTAACTCTAACTCTAACTCTAACTCTAACTCTAACTCTACTCTACTCTACTCTAACTCTACTCTAACTCTACTCTAACTCTACTCTAACTCTACTCTTACTCTACTCTAACTCTACTCTTACTCTACTCTAAGTTTAGTAAATCAATAAAAAATTTTAAAAATAGAGCTAAAGCTGGATCAATTTATTGGTCATGCTTTTTTGTGAATTTTTTTCCGTCAAATATTTGTCTGAACCAGTGATCAAAAATAAACAGAACATTATTTAGCGTTCGGCTCACACGCCCAAGAACGGTATCTATTTTTCAGTGTTTGTGTAGACGAACACAACCCTTAAAACCGTTCATAACTATTTTCAAGAAAGAGCCGAACATGATATAGTGTTCTGTTCTTCGTTAAAAAAAAACAGAACAATTGTAGTGATACTGTACACAAACATTATATTTTAATGTTATATAATGTTTCTTTTTTACATTGATATAGAAATGAACAAACAATTTGAGCAACGAACGCACCACGTGTGTGTATTGTCACATACAATTGTGGATATGATTTGTTTGTGTAAAATAATTTTGCTTGCTTTTAGTTTTTTTTTTTTGGCATGTGTATTTTGTTTTTGTAAAAAATGTTTGATATTTTTTACCAGCGAAAAGGGACGAACATTAATAAACCGAACCGAACACAGTGAAGTTTGTGGATTTAAAAAAAAAACCAAACGGAATTAAATTTTTCCATCTTTTGCTTAGTTTGATGAGAACAGTATTATTTATGTCATCAAAAGATGGAGCGATATTTACTGTTTATTTTCGAACACTGGTCTGAACACAGCTTAACATAGAGAGAGTATCCTCAGTTGCTTGCGTTTTATAGACCAACTAAAGCATCAAAAAAAAATACAATTTGGTTTTTTCATTGTTGTTCTTGGTGTAGTATTTCCACCACCGGCTACATGAATTCCCCTTGAACTCTAACCCCCTCTGCCCATGACTACAATATGCATAAAAATCTAGATCTATTTCATTAATGATTGTTCAATGTCTTTTTTGCATATACTCTGACTTTTAGTTTTAACGGTGAAAGTTTAGTTTAAAACGGTTTTAACTTCAATTTTTAAATTTAAATTAAATTTTCAATTTATAAATTGTCTTTTTCTTTAAAATTTTTCAGTTTTTCAATAATTGGTATTAAATACCTCATCTAATTTTAATAATTATAAACTATTTATTTCAGTTAAACAGATAAATATTATTTTTGTATTGTTATTTTGAATATAAAACAAACACTTAAAACGTTAATTAACTCTAATTATTTTGGAGATAGAAAACAAAGCACGAAAAACAAAAAACTATAAACTGCACTTTAAATTTAGAATACGAAAATCAATTTAATAATATTTTGCACAATTGTTATTATTCTTTTCATAAATGCCAAACAAGTACTTATTAATACAGACGTGTGTTAATTAAATCTACAATAACAATTGTTTTGCTGTTTCGTGTTTATTATTTTATTTTCATAAATATTTAATAATGACAAAAACGTTGACGTTTTAATTTTTAGTACTCTAAATGCGTTTCAAATAACAATAAAACACTTGTTGTGTAACAATATTTATGTTGTTAGAAAAAATAGTGTGATTTATTTTATTATGGAATATTCTGTAATAGAAAAATGCTGAATCGTTAATGTTTTTAACAGTTAGGATAATTAAATTTTATTGTTATTTAGAAGAAAAAAAAAACACGAGTTTTAATAAATCTCTATGATGACTTCGCTTTATTTTTATTTGGTTTAATATCTTTAGTTTGTCTAAAATCTCTATGGATGAAGTTTCCTGATGATCTGGCCTAAGCAACCAGTGAAATGCATAGGAATAGCTTATCCCATCAACAATAAATTTCAAGTGTTTTTAGCAAGAATAAAAACTGGGAATTAAGCACGAATAACAAAATCTTTTGAAATTACGCTATAACTCTTTTATAATCTTTTTCTAACGCGACTCTATATAAACTCTAACTTGTACCTAACACTTCACAAACTCTACTTCGTCTTTACCATAAACGAGCCCCTTATTAACTTAACTGTTACCTCGTATTCATAAATGATTACTAAATTTAGCAAATATTTATTAACGAAAACTTTTATAGAATATTTGCTTTGCAAACCCAGCACCAACTCTGCTTACACATAAAAAATTCTCGCCAATATTTTTCAATTAAACCATTATTCAAAATAAAAATCAGCTTTAATTTAAAATTTTATCAAGTGAATTAAAAGTTTACTTATATCAACAATATTACAGCAGAAAATATTGTAGATATCAAAACTATTTAAAAAATAACATTAATTTGATTTTTTATGCAAATTTAATTAATATTGTAACGTTTTTGCTATAATCAACGAGTTTGAGTTCGTTTAATTGCAAATCCGAATAAAAACACACACTTGTTCAACTTAACAAACTTTATTGAAATGAATTATTTTGTTCACAACTGTTAGTTACGAACAGAACCGTTTCTCAAAACAAACTAAACTAATTATACATGAGTCACCCCTTTTTAAATTTCATAATTATTTCTAGATTTTTTCCTGAACCTTCCCGTAATCACTATTTATTATGTTCTAAAACCATTTCTAGAAATGACTGGGAAATTCATATAGGAATTATTTTAAAATAACAGTTGTGTTGAAAATTATACATGACAATTTTAAGTAACTAATATAACATAAAACTGTATCTTACAAGATAACTTATAACTTTAACTATGAATAATTCTTAGATAATTTAACTTTCGTAACAATATTTTAATTAACATTTAATTGAAATAAATTTTTATTTTTATCTGTATATATGCTATTTTAACGCTGTTGTAAGGCTACTGCACACTCGTCTAACCGCAACTTATCTTTAAACTTTCTTTAGTCTAGATCTACTTTAACTCTTGGGGTAGAGTTTACTTTAAACCACCCTAACTGTTTTCATATACGACCACAAATCTTTTTTGAGCTTCTTTTATCTAACTCTACTTTGCACTATACAGCAATACTCAACTCAAATCAAGTGTTTGAAAAAGTTGATTAGAGGCTGCAGCAGCGACGAAAATTTACTAAATAATCTTTTTTTAAAAATATAAAGAATCTATAGCCATCTTTTTACTACCACTACTGCTAGCTTCAAAGTTTCTAAACAATAGGTGTGATCGTAACAGAAAAATAAAGTTTAAAGTTATAGCAGTTGTAGAGTGTTAAGAAGCAGTGACACTAACGGAAACGTTTTACCGCCTACATCCGACTGAAAATGTAAGACAACTCCCATATCTAGGCAGTGGCTTCAAGGTTTATCTTGCGGCCTCTGCATCAGGTGCAAAGGAGTGCGTTAAACTTCATTAATGATAGAAGGGAATCCAGCTTTATTGACTCATTGGAGTATCGTCGGAATGTGCGTTGTGCGTCATTGTTCTATCGATATAACCACGGTAAGTGTTCAGCTGAGATGGGCGAACTCATCCCTGAGACGTGAATGCATGCACGTATAACTCGCCTTTCTAGTAGATCACATCTGTTCGTTGTCGACTGTCCAATGTATCGCTGGTGAGGACCCTTCGGGGGAGTAACGTGGTGCTTGTGGTTTAATACCCATATCGCGGGTAGACTAAGGTTTTGCTCGGTGTGGAGTTGCATTGTAACCGGTTGCCATTCGACCATAAAATGGTAGGAGTGTTAGAAAGGCTCCACCCTTTACCGAGGGGGATGAAGTGTCCAAATGCATGGATTCGAAGTCGGTAGCCTTGCTCTGGTGCCACAGCTTTGTGGCGCAGGAGGAGGGGGTGCTGGTCAACGCATTTTTTTGACCCTGTGTTAAGAGCACCGTGAGGAAAGGTCTTAGGACGATGATCACGTAAAACCGGACAAATCTGTGCAATGTATCGCACAACGCATTACAGAGATAGTTCGTTTCTCGGTCGAACCAGGCGTTTGGGTAATAGAATCTCGGCAAAAGTCTTCCCAGTAGGCGCAATTTGGAAAAATTCAAATTAAATGTCCACAAACACTAGTCCCTCTTTCCTTCTCTTCATAACCGATTTTTCTTATACCAACACAATGCACTGCAATGCAGTAGTTGGTTCAAAGTAAAATAAAATAATATAAAGTATAAAATTATGCTATTTTGACATGTATCACTGAACATACCAATAAAGTTGCAAAACCGTAGCTTAACAATAAATAAAAAACCAAACAAAAAATATATCCATTACAATCGTATCAAAAAGCGCGTTTATTTCCTGAACGTCTGATACGGATTTTGTTATCATTTTAAAACCGAGTTCAACAATTGAAAATTTTGTGTTGAATTTCTTAATCAAAAACTACTTTTATTACTACCTGAGTAACTACATTCGACTACTTAAAAGGTTTATTCTTTACGCAGAAATAAAATAATAGACTGCAAATGAAGAAGTAGCATATAATTTAACCTTTTAACTATTGTTCTATTTGTTGTTTAGGGATGAAAAATATCGCTCAACTTCATTTTGAATTGTTCAATATTTAGCGATAGTCAACTTTTATTTTGTTATTTAATTTTTTTTATAATAAAATTTAAATAACAGCAAAGCATTTTAATGCTACTGCTACAGAATAATTCTGAGAGCAAAAGTCTGCAACTAAGGCTGTATTCACGTTTGCAGAGTTAATCATGTCAAACGTTATTTAGCTCTAGTCACATCAAAAGCGATAATCATAGAAAAAAATACATTGAAAAAAAACAAACTCATATTTTGTTGCGTTAAAAATTTCAAAAAGCAATACGAATTTCTGTAGAAAGCAACAACAAAATTATGAAATATTTTTGGCTTTGTTGGTGCTTTCAATATAATTTTTGGCATTGCGTTGTGTTTTACAAATTTAGGGCCTTAATTTTTTAAAGAAAAATAAATTTGTTTGTTAAGTTTAATTTTTTATTCAACTGTCAACTTATGCTATGTTCACATTGGGTTCTTAAACGCGTTTAAGCAGCTCGAACGTGATTAAGCTGTTATCACTTTAAAATCGAGATGATTATCCATACATTGAAGTGATTTGTTAATCACTTCAAATCAGCGGTCATCACAAAGAGAGACAGTTAAAAATGTGTATGTAGTGGTGAGTGCATATCCTGCAAATAAAATTGGACCACCTGATCCATTTTGATAAAATGGACTACTCCATGGACTGGTCCGATGTCATGCAAGCATGGACCATGTCATTGTTAAAAAAGTGTTTGCAGTGAGGCGACATGTCTTCGTTTTTTAACGACATGCTTTCATTTTTAAACGACTTCAAAACTAATCCTCTTGAGTATACCATGGAGTAGTTCTAAAACTACTCCTTAGTGGTCCTCTCCTAGGACATCGTAAGGTTAAATAGACCAGGTTTTTTCCATACGTTTGGGTTAGTTTTGGACTAGTCCTGGTCCCTTGTGGGCTAATCTTTACACGCGTGTTTGGACTGGTCCTATTATTTGCAGGGTATTGTGTGCAATGAAACACCAATTCTGAAAAAGAGAGGAAAATAAATTTACTCGTTTGAGACATTAACTATGTGTTTTGTTCTTGTTTTTTAATTGTTTCGTTAACTTTCGTGTTGTGTGTGTGAAATTCACGAAAAGTGCTCGGCCACCGGGGGCAAAGCGTGATGATCGTTGCTTCAAATTGACATGATTACCACTAAATCCCTTCATAAACCACATAGAACCCACTAAACATACCTCAAACTGAGTATAATGTAGAATCGCTAACATGATCGTGTATATCCGGCCACGATTTCTGCTTAATGTTTTAAGTTTTTTCCTTAAATAGTTCATAAATTTTCACAACTTTATCATTAAAATGATTAAAATAATCTTCTGATAACTTTATAAAAGCATTTTTAAATAAATATTAATTTGTTTGTTGTATTTTCTTACTTTTACTTTTATTTGTTTAAGGTATGAGCCAGCATGAATATTTGTGTTTTCTCTTAGTGTCCTTTCGAAAACTCGTAAACGTTTATACCTCACGTTTCTTGTTGCAAGCTACAAGCCGTAATAAGGCTGGTTTTTGAGATATTAGTTAAACTAGGTTAAGTTACTCCGAAAACAGATTTGTACTGCCATTACCAAGTTTTGCATAAAATATTGGTCTTAATGAAATAATAAAAAAAATAATCACATTTTGTAGGAGAAATCCAAGTTTCAGACTACGTTAAACGAAATTTTAACTTAATCCACATCTCAAAAACTCGGTCCAAGTCATTTTAATATTTTCACTATTCGATTTCAAACATGTTTACGAAGCATATTAAAGAGGAAATATTAAATTGTGGCTTGATTTTACATAACGCCCTTCGTGGGCAATCTTCTGTTTCATGAAATATTTCTGTGCCACATGGCGCATAGTGTGAAACTGATATTAGGAGGTTTAAAAAGGTGATACTTTAAAAATAAGATTATTCAAGAATAAGTTTACTTCTTTCACATCAAATTTGTTTTCTTTCAAATCATTGAAGTACGACTTACCCAGATTTTCCACTTGACAGGGCAGAACCAGTGTATCACCGACTACAGCACGATATGTATGACCACGCGAGAGAAAACGGGGCTGTGGCCCCGACAATGAAGTTTGTGGTAAATTGCTAAGCGGCCGACTGTTGGTTGCTGAAATAAGATAAAAAACAAAAATATAATAAGAATTTAATATTTGATAAGAAGATCGATCATGTTAGATGAATAATTTTGAATACCCATTTTTTTTTGCATTAAATTAAATTTAAAATTACTTTTGTTTTAAATAAATGGGATATAAAGTTTGTATTATTTTCTTTGTTAAAACATTTATTAAAATTAAAAAAAAAAATATTTTGTTTCAGCAACTTTTTTTGTTTTAGCACCCCAAATTTGACCTTTTATTTTAATTTTTGTGTACAAAAGTGCCTCCGTTTGATAGAGGAAATGTTCATTTTTGTTTCAATGACATTTATGTTAATCAGACTTATAAATTATATTATTATTTTTTTTTTTTTTTTTTTTCTTAGAAAACATAGAAAAAAGAAAATTTCTTTTTTATAAATCTCTTTCCATTTTTTGTCTATTAAATTATACTTAAGTAGAACAGCAAAAAAAAAAAAATATGCGTAGCATATCGATAGTAATGCGGTTGCCATGACATTCAATTAGCATAAAAATGTCAAAAGAAAATAACTTTGTTTTTTAGCATTTAATAAAAAAAAAAATAATGCCATAAATAGAAAAGAAAACGGTTTGGGGAAATAGCCAAACAGAGCGTGTGTTTTGTAAGTGGGTGGTACTAATAAAAGAGCCTAACTAAATGTCCCTAAACTGTTTAAGTGGACAAAATGCTAACGTTGGTATGTATAAGCAAACGTGTTCATGTAAAAGTGTCTGTGAAAAGAAAATAGCTTTCATCAAAACAACAACGAATTTCTAGAGCTCATTAATTGTATATTTTTTATTTATTTGTTGTTCTTTTTTTAACAATATTTTGTTGTAGCCTTATTCATGATACTTACAATTATTGTCTGTTTGTTAACAAGTTTAAGGAATAAATTGGATAATAATGTTAAATAATGTTGGCTGGAAAATACCAAAATGTCTGGGCGAATGAATGTGTAGTCGTTAATAAAACATTAAAAATTACAAAATAAATTAATAAGGACCAAAAATTAGAGATAATTGTATAAAATATTGAGCTCTGTTCTATATATAAAATTCTAGTAAAATTGAAATCGATTGAATTTTAAAAATTATATTTTCTATTATTCATACTACAGGTACTACTTATGTTTACTAGAGCTACTATTCAGAAAAAAACTACAGTCCTCTTTGAACAATTCCAACTAAAAATGTTCATGGGTTTGTGCAATTACTTGAATTCGAAGTGTTTTAAAAACAGCGAAAAAATAACATTGAAAAATTTACTGACAGTTTATAGTAGTTAGTTGATTTTGGCCTGAATGGGCCAAAATATATTAAACACCACCGCAGGGCCACAGACCTTTCTAAAGTGCCACAAAGAGTTCACTTCTGCCACATTTTGCATCGCTACTGTACGTTTACATCTTCTTTAAAAAAACGTCAATTCAACTACTACTGTCCAGGCCAAACTGTGCAGGTAGCTTCGGTAACCTCCATGACCAGAAAGGAATTGCGTCAAGTAGTAGTTTACCTCTCCATGCCTTCTGTTTAGCCAATTATTTATTTCCGGAATAAGTTTGAAAGTCCATCTCCCCTTGCGGCTGGCTTCCCACCTACTCTGCCATTGTCTTATAGATTTTTCTCTCTCAAGTTTACGTACACTGTTGCCAGGTTGTGTTGAGGTTCTCCTTATATCATCTAAGCTTTTAGCTTCATCTGCTAAGATATCTATGGGAATCATTCCCGATATGACTTGGGCCTCTTCATCAGAATTGGTTCGATATGAGCAGCATACTCGTAGGGCAGACTCTTCTCTACTCTACTCTACTCTACTCTACTCTACTCTACTCTACTCTACTCTACTCTACTCTACTCTACTCTACTCTACTCTACTCTACTCTACTCTACTCTACTCTTCTCTACTCTACTCTACTCTACTCTACTCTACTCTACTCTACTCTACTCTACTCTACTCTACTCTACCCTACTCTACTCTACTCTACTCTATTCTACTCTACTCTACTCTACTCTACTCTACTCTACTCTACTCTACTCTACTCTACTCTACTCTACTCTACTCTACTCTACTCTTCTCTACTTTACTCTACTCTACTCTACTCTACTCTACTCTACTCTACTCTACTCTACTCTACTCTACTCTACTCTACTCTACTCTACTCTACTCTACTCTACTCTACTCTACTCTACTCTACTCTACTCTACTCTACTCTACTCTACTCTACTCTACTCTACTCTACTCTACTCCACTCTACTCTACTCTAGTCTACTCTACTCTACTCTACTCTACTCTACTCTATTCTACTCTACTCTACTCTACTCTACTCTACTCTACTCTACTCTACTCTACTCTAGTCTAGTCTAGTCTACTCTATTCTACTCTAACTCTACTCGAACCCTTCTTCAAATCTACTCCACTCTAACTTTGTTTTAACTCTCCTGTAATTGTACGCAAAGGGAAAACATGCTTGTGGTAAACATATTCTAAGAGCAACATATTATGATAAGATTAATGATTGTAGTCAACATATTACGATTATTATTGAATCATATTGTTTCGAAAGTAACTTTAGTTAAGAATTAGATTTATTTATTAGTTATCTGGTATTGATTAGTTATTAACTATTTGTTAGTTATTTTATTAGTTTAAATTGTTGTTGTATTACTTATGCACACTTCTAGTGTAAAAATCAATGTACGGATATAATTTAAAAATTGTACTTCAACCCCACTGTAAATACTAGAATGTCATTAATTTATCTTTATTAATTGTAACATCTAAGATTGTGCCTTAGCTTATGATGCATAATAACTCAATTGATTCAGCCATATAGATAATGCACAATAGATAATGCATAAGTTTAATTAACAAAATAGTGCCATCTAGACGTCAGAGCTCGAACGTTCTATGGTAATTTGTCCGTGTGGGCTAGAGTATAAATAGAATCGCAAGAGATGCCATAAGATTATTCTAAGTAAAGAGTTTGTCAAGTTGTTACACATCACGCGGATAAAATCATAAACATCCCAGTAAAAGAAATTTGGGTTTTTTGAAGCACTACAGAAAAAGCGCATATTCAAGCGCTTCAATTAGAGAGCTCTTATACAGCAGTGAATGATAAATAATAAAATATACAAAAAAGCAGCCTTTTTAGTGCTGATAACGAAGAACGTTTTAAAGCCAAAAAAAAAAAAATTTATTTGGTCTACGAAAATGATTGAAAAAAGGCATTAGAGCAAGTAGAAGCAAAACATTAATGAATATGTTTATTTAGTTAGCCCTGTATAAAGCACTGTAGGAGTGCTTTGTATGCATGTTTAAAGAAGCGCTTACTGTCAGCAGAAAATAGTCCTCCAAACCGGGAACAGAAGCGATTTGAGGTATGAATTCATACAAAAAACCTGCTCCACACTTTTTACTGGGATTGAAGTGTTTTGATCACAATAGTGTTTGTGAATAAAAGCTATAAATAACGGTTGTTAAAGTGACTAAGTTCTTAATAAATAAGTGTTATACACAGTTTTGCCAGAAATAGGGGAAAATCCCTACATGTATGTTTTTTGATACTAAAATAGAAGCGCACGGAAAATCGGAGAGATTTTTTATAATCTTCAAAATGTGGGGATTTTTGGTCATATCGCATTATTTATGAAATAAATGCAGAAAAAACGTTTTTTTAGTGTTATTTTCTTGTCCAAAACGGTTGAAATATTTTCTTTTTCCTAAAATCGCTTAAAAATATATTTCCAGAGTTGTTTGTGGTTGAAAAGTTTGCGACACTAATATGTAAGTATGTATTTATATGTTTTTTCTAAGATCTATATATCGAGCACTTACCGCAAAAAAAACCTTAAGCGACATAATTTTCAATTTTCGTTTTTTTTTTAATAAATGACTTTACTGGCAACACTTGCATCATTTCCTAAAATATCATGCCACATAAGGTACCGTTACGATTTTATAGCAAAAACAACCTGAGTTCAAAATGTCTATGAAAAAAAAAAAAAAAACCTTATCCTGTAAAAGTTTGTTTTTGTCGCAAAGGCAAAACAGTTAAAAACACTTTCGTCCTCTGTTGTCAACCGATTTGATACAAATTTGAAATATACACGATTTGAAACGTACTTACCCAGCAAAAACTTGGTAATGATTTGCCATTACTGAACAACTTACTTTTCAATGACTACTTCATACCATCTGCATTACATAGAAGTAGTTTGGTAATGGCTGACATATAATCTGATACCTATGTACTTGTGTATGAGTTGATTAACGAAATTTATAATTCGTTCGTAATAAAATGCATCTACGGTTGAAGTTTTTTCAAATCTAATATAAATTGATTTAAAATATTTGTTCTTACAATTTGTTTTTTTTTTATTATAAATAAAAAACAATTTGTAATAAATTTGAATATGAAAAATTATGCTGTACTGAAATTTTATAGTCATGACATGTTAGTTGTAATTTTGGTGACATCGGAGTAATAAGTTATTTAAGTCCCTATTTGTAAGCGAATGTGGTAATGACTTATTTAACTCCCTATTTGTAAGCGAATGTGGTAATGACTTATTTAACTCCCTATTTGTAAGTAAGTAGTTGCCTCCAATAATTTAATCTCATATTTACGCTCTTAATTGAGTAAAAACATCGTTTTTTATACAAAAACTACACTGCCTCGGTAGACTAGCTGGTAGTGAGCTAGTCTATCAGCACCGAGGTTGCGAGATCGAATCCCGCCAGAGACAGAAAAAAAAAATAAAAAATAAAACAAAGTAAAATAAAATAAGAAAAATAGAAAAAAAACATAAAGTAAAGTAAAATAAAATAAGAAAAAATGGAAAAAAATAATAAAAAAAAAATTTTTTTTAAGTCATGACATGCTAGTTATTTAAGTCCCTATTTGTAAGCGAATGTGGTAATGACTTATTTAACTCCCTATTTGTAAGCGAAGGTGGTAAGTACTTGCCTCCAATGATATCACCGTGTTAAAATAATGAGTTAAAATGCCAATGTATAAGTAGTGAAGAGTCGTTATATAATCTTTTTAACTCATTACTTTGCAATGTAAGTTTTTGCTGGGTACTCGCAGAAGTGCAGAATATATATTTTATTCAAATCTTCAATAATTTCAGAGTGACAAGTTCCTACTAACACGTATGCAGAACGAAAAAAAATTGTTTCTTTCAATGTTTAAAGTTATAAATTGTTGACCTTTAGTTATGTTGTTTGTTAATTTTGTTCGGCATAAGGTCATGAGTTAAAACAAATTTTTAAATAAAAAATATAAACATATTTTGTTTTAAAAATTCTATTTTATTTTATTTTATATCCCAATATTTCTTCCTGACCATCTTCAGGGGTTCTATATAAAAAAACACAAAAATATATGTATTACAAAAATTACACAAAGCATTTCAAAACAAATACAATATAATTACATTTAAAAATAAATAAACGAAAACAAAAAATGTAAACAATAAATAAATTCACTCGAGCTGTTGTTCAATTATCAAATTATCAAAAATAGGGTGGTCGATTATTCGACATTTTTCAGAAACCGGTTGTCGAATATTTCGAAAATATAAATCTTATGTATAAATTGGCACGCTTTCTTCCTTTGCTAGTCAACCGAACCTCTATTGGGAGAAAAAAGGATCAAAAAGGGGAAATACGGAAAATTAAACTTCTTGTTTTTTTCTTTTCATGTGATAGTTTTTAAATTTTCTTAAATATTGCACTCAGAAACATAATATTATATCGTCCCCTCAATATAACAATAGCGTATAATTTTTTTGGGGTTTTGAGAAAATCGTGTTTAAAGTTTTAGTCAAATCGGATGTCTATTAAAACCTCAATATCGCGGTAAATATAAATTCTTCATATTGAATTCGACGAATACCTTATACCGATTCTTGTCTTTAAATTTACCGATTTTTTTTATTCTAGGCATCCTTCAAGACCATAATTATGTCCTTCAAAGTGCAAGTCCTCCATATAGCATATTTTATTTTTTAAGGAATTCGTATGATGTATCTGATACACTATTTTATTTCGTATGGTATACGCTGTTTTATTCAATAATTTTACGGTATTTTTATTAAAATATTTGATCTTAAAAATATCAATTTGTAACATTATAAAACAGTGATGAATTCATAGTTTTGTTAATTCAGTGGCACATATTCATTACTTTCCAATTAATTAAGGTATACATTGCGTAAGTCAAAAATAACTAGAAATTCATTCGTCTTCTTTCTCTTCCTTTGCTACATCTGGCTCATCTAAACAATTGCGCTTCTATGTAAGTTAAAAAAAAAAATTACTGCGATCCACGAGGAATTGCATTCTTCTTGCACACATTTTGGAGATAATGCAGCTTTCGATGGTCGGAATAAAACTATTTCTCAAACAATAGTGTATATTGTTATAAGCTGTTTTATGAGTTAAAGTTTTCATAAATTGTATTTTTTTCTACAGGCTAAAATGGAGTATAATGCGTATACCCTATTATTCCTTAAACAACTTTGGAGTGGCAATTTCAAGTATAATAGCGCAAATGAGCTTACACACTTATTGAAGGACAATTTTGAACAAGACATTATACACTATTTTTTCCAACGACATTTTGACCCACTTTTTGGAAGTAGAATTTGACGAAATTTTGACCAGACATAAAATCAATGATGGAGATTATATGCAATAAAAAAATTAAAGCGTATTAGCACATATGGTATTGTTATATCAAGGCGACGATATGTGCAGGTTACTGAGTGAATGAGAACCTATAAGATGAAAAATGTTGGTACTTTTTGTTTTTTATCTGGTACTTTCTGAATTTTTGATAATATTAGACCCACAAAGATAAAATAAACATGCATGGCCCTGAATGAATAAAAGGAAGCTTTTAGGTACGTTTTCGTTCTACATCCGGTACTTTGATTAGTTTTCGTTAATTTGAGACATAGAAATATTAAATTAAACATTTAAAGTCCTGAGTGGATGACAATCTATATAGGAGACTTTTTGGTTTTTCAATTGATATTTTCCGATATTTTTTATTTTGAACTTACAAAATAAAATTAACTCACGTAGAAGATAAAATATGAACCGGATGTTGGCCCCTCGCCAAATCGATCCACTTAGACGAAAACAATAAATGCTCGAAACATACATATAAATTCATATACACTCATAAAATTATTACAGTAACTGATTGTAGGTTATTAAATTCGTTTTCGGTACTGTTAAAATTGAATAAAAATATGGTTATTTTACGAATAAATTTATTTTTCAACATTTATGTTTGTTATTAAAAAAACAAACTACCAAAAAATAATGTTTTCCGTATTTTTTTTTGTTAATTTGTTTGATTTTTATCGGTTAAAATATATTTTTTAAAAGTAAAAACTATTCAATTTTAACGAATATGATGTTCAATAAATAAAAAACTTAGAAATTACTGAAAAAATCATTTGTTTTAAATGAAATGTAAATGATCCGTTTTTTAAATGAATTTTAATTTGTTTCAAATGAATTTTCGTTTGAACTTAACTACATAATATTTTGAGTGTATACTTAGATGAACTATGTTTTCTTTAGCTTTATTTGAACTGCATTTAAGAAACTCGAATCGGTTTATTATAAAGGAAATAAACAAAATGTTATTGAAAGGCAGTAACGTAACAATATAACATGCAATGGTCAATATTTTTTGCACTTTCACAATAAAAAAAAAATTAAAATTTGTTAAGCAATGCTATTTTATTTAACAATTTTTTTTTAATGAACAATTTTTTAATTTCTTTAAAATATTACGACAGCACTGATGAAAAATTATTTTACAAATGGCGCTAATAAAATGTTATAAGAGTAAAGATATTTTGTTTGCATCTAAAGCAATGGCTATTAAATATCTCAAATATCTCAAATACTCAAATTTATAACTGCGATAAACATTTAAATGTTTATAGTAACTTTAATATTGTTACAATAAACATAGTTGCCGTAACAATGCCGGACACCAATATTTTTTCTCTACGTGTGCGTTTTAAATTTAAAGCCTTAGAATTACTCTGACTCTGCTCTCTGTGGTCCTTTAATCTTTGTGAGAATCTTTATATAACGTTGACTATTTAGTAAACATCCTTTTGTTTTCTTTCCTTTCTTTTAAATTATTTCAACAATTTTTTCCCGAAAAACGTGGAAGAATCATGGCATTAAATGTGTTACAATCATAATAATTTTTTCATTTTACCATTTAAAAATTATTTATGTTTTTATTTTTTTTTTTTTTTTTCTTTAGATGACCTATTTTCCCCGCAAAACTTTTGCTTAAAACATAAAAACTAAAAAAAAATAGTTGTAAAATATGTAAATTAAAACGCATGCAAACAAAAAGAGCGAAACAAAAAATTGTGGTATACGAAAAAATGTTTGAACAATAAACCACTTTAACTATAAACCATGACTAAGATACTCTGGCACACACACACAAATACACCAACAAAAATTATATTTTTTTTCTTTTTCTTGGCAACAAGGACATTTACAAAAGTAAGTGGAACATGAGATGATAAACAAAATGATAATGTTAAACAAAACAGCTAAAAGAATGCATCTTTTATCTTTTCTGTGTGAATATTCAGCAAGATTTTTAGTGGATTTATTTAACTCCACAAAAACATAGATAAATTTTGGTCTAGTAACCTAAACAAGTTTAAAACTTTTTGCAATAGTTTATCAATTGTTTTTTGCATAGTTTTCAAGTTTCTATTGTGGTTATAGCTTGTGGAATGTTTATATTTTTATAAGTTTTAGATTTTTACACATCATCATTTCCTTTTGCCAAAAAAAAAAAAAATTAATAAAAAATTTTACTTAGCAAATATTTTTAAGTGCACAAGTGTGTAGAGGATATTACAACTGTTTGCCTTGTTTGTTAAAAGTTGCTATAAACATTATTTTAAGCTAAAATATAAAACTAAAATGTGTGTTTTAGTCACTTTAAAATTTTTAATACGTACTAAAACGCATACTCCACCCATAAAACAGTCACTCTGAAAGACACAGTCAGAAAGATACAAGCAGCTCAAAAGGGAGTAAATTGGTAACAAATAATCAGGACCAAAAACAGAAAAAACAAAACAACAGCATTTTACACCCTGTTATTATATTTTTCTTTCCTTCATTCACACACACATACATTTAGCAAGTTGTGTTATTTTCATACGTATCATTAGACTCTTTAATGCACAAGAGATTTGGAAAGGAAGCGTGTTGTTAGTAGCTTTGTTGTTATATCTTTTATATATTCCTTCGTTCTTTTTGGCATTTGACGACACTGCAGTTTTTAACTTTCCCAGGGTATCCCAACTCTAGGTGGCCATAAATGTTGCAAAATGAACAATTTTAAATTCTTTTTTTTCACCCTCTGTCTGTCTCACTGCCTTAGCAGCACCTCAAATTTTATGGCTTTGGTTTTTGCTTATGTTCTCTATAAAAAAGGCATTATTTGGTTATAAATTTATATTTATGATGTATTAAATTTAAATATTTCAATAACGAAGGAAATTTTTATGAAATAATATACAGGTTATATAATAAAATATATTTTTAATGGCAGATTTTAAAGCTTTCAAGAAAATTAAAAAAAAGGCAGGTTATCAGGATATAATGTTATTTAGGTATTTTCACAATAACAAAGCCCCGAGATTGAAATAAGAGCGCCAATGTGAAATATCGCATATCTTAAGAACTGTTATATTGATAATGTTCTAAATCGACAGGAGTCAATCCTATAGTAGACTACACCTTTAAGGGAGTAGGCGCAGCAGTACCCCCCATAAGATGCATATATTAAATATCGCGTTAGTGGAGAGCTATTATAGCTAGAGTCTTCAAACGTGGCTACAGCCACTATTATGGTAAATTAAAAAACGTATGTTTGTTTCTTCCCTATAGACCCCTAAACTACTGAAACAATTTTCCTGAAATTTTCACAGTTAGTTTCTAATAACCCGGCATGGCACCTCCCATATAATGACATTAAAGATTTCTATATATTTGAAGTACTGCTAAGGTGAAAGTATTCCAATTTTGTACAAACAGCTTAGATAATATAATACAACATCTTTCAAAAAGTAGCTTCATTGGGAAAAGTACGAATGTAGAACGGTTACTGTTAAGGCAATTAAACTTAGTACAAGATGCTTGGTAATCACTATACGAGATGTTTTTTAAAAAAAGTTTTACTAATTTTATTTCGGTTGGGGTAGCAAAGCGCAACGGGTTAAACGATAACGTTAAAAAAAGATGTGTTAAATCTAGTTTTGCTCTTTAAGCTTAGTCTTACTCTACTATTACTCTAATTTAACTCTTTTCTTAATCTACTCTTACTGTTATATAAGTCTACTATAATTCTTCTCTACTCTCATTTTACTCCAATTATAAGTATATAGAACTTTACTCTTATTGTACCCTAGCTCAACTTTAACTCTTCTCTGCTCTACTCTTCTTTCACTTTTCTCTTATTATACTCTTACTATATTTCAACTCTACTCTAATTCTACTCTAACTCCACTTTAACTCTACTCTAACATTACTTTAACTCTACTCTAGCACTACTCTAACTCTACTCTTACTCTAACTCTACTCTATCTCTACTCTAACTTTACTCTAACCCTACTCTAAATATACTCTACTCTACTCGTACTCTATTCTAACTCTACTCTAGCTCTAATCTAACTCTACTCCAACTCTACTCTAACTCTACTCTACTCGTACTCTATTCTAACTCTACTCTAACTCTAATCTAACTATACTCTAACTCTACTCTACTCGTACTCTATTCTAACTCTACTCTAACTCTAATCTAACTCTACTCTAACTCTACTCTAACTCTACTCTACTCTACTCTACTCTACTCTACTCTACTCTACTCTACTCTACTCTACTCTACTCTACTCTACTCTACTCTACTCTACTCTACTCTACTCTACTCTACTCTACTCTACTCTACTCTACTCTACTCTACTCTACTCTACTCTACTCTACTCTACTCTACTCTACTCTACTCTACTCTACTCTACTCTACTCTACTCTAGTCTACTCTGCTCTACTCTACTCTACTCTAACTCTATTCAAAATTTATACGTGCAATTTAATATCAATCCTAGATGTTACTTTAGAACTCCAAAATAATCGATAGTATCGATTTTTTTTGTGTGGCGATTTCTTGAAAAATCTGAAAAAAAATCTTCATTTGGTGATTTAAGGTAAGGGAGGTGAAAAAAATCTGACAAACATGCTGGCTTTTATAATAATTTTTCACCACCTTAATTCACTGTACATAGAAAATAGTTCGATACTATCGAGGGTACCGACAGTTTTATGCTAACTATTGAATCAGCTGACTACCGATAGTTTTGCAGCCCTATGTTACTTTCTTTTAGCTGTAACTGTTGTTGGCGGAACGGCTTTCCCAAAATTAAGTTTTTGTTCGAAGTTCTTAAATATATTGGCCAAGCGATTAAAGTTAATGCTCCGTATTATTGTACATAAACTTATGTGGCGAACAATCAGTTAAAGCCGCTAGAGGAAAAGCTCTGTGTTTAAGGTTGACTCCATTATCGAATTAGCGATTGGCAGTTTTATGTTGGTTGAACAATACTGTTCTAACGAAACAGGTGTACATCGAGGTATTGAAATTGTGCCAAAATGGTTATCACTGAAACAGATTATAAAGTTAATGGTGGAAACACAACAAAATCTCCCAACAAACACAGAGGTTTGATTTCAAATTGAAAATGATTTGAAATCATATGTTTTCTCAAACGACAAACGTTTGATTATGATTTAAAAATCATTTGAAAATCATAGCGTTCTCAACAAAAAGGGGAAATTATTTTCAAATAGAAAAATGCCTTTATTTTCAAATCGCTTTCAAACGTAACCAACCCTCAAATGTTTTTCAAATGTGGATTGTAATACAATGTGGAATATAAATAAAAATATTTTATTTTTTTTTAATTTAAATTTATTATTTATTTAAATAAACTGTGAGATAAACATTCGGCACCATAGCTAAAAGATAAAATAATGTTCTTTCCGTCCTCTAATTCTTGGAAAGACAAACTATTTGGCTGCCTTTTGTTTTGAGGATTGTAGTACCGCGATCGTTCAACAAACTTTCTCCATTTTCCCGTTTTATTTTCTTTTTTTCGTATTTTTAATCATTGTAATTACTCACAAATAATTTTTATTTTTCACAAAAATTTATTAAAATGTATTTTTAATAGTAACCACAAATGTAACCACAAAGTAAAAAATTTAACTTTGATCAATATTTTTAATGATCACTTTTATTTTTCGCTTTAGTATTGCCAAGTTTATTTTTGATTTGAATTTAACATTTGATAAACATTTGACATTAAATTAATAAAACATTTGATATCACATATTTTTATTTTCAAACATTTGAGAATTGTGTTTGATGTCAAATGATTAAGTCATTTCATATCAAAGGTTTGATTTCATGTTTGCTGTGTCTGTAGCAGCCGAACATGTTTAAGTGTCTGCTACAGATAGAGGCAAATTTTGTTGGCTGTATTTCTAAATATAAAAATACATGCATACATTTATTAAGAATTTAAATTGTCAATTAAAATCCTCTTAACTATAAACCGTAGAAAAATGTTGATAGCAAATTTGCGTATGTATGTATGCCTAAAATTCATTCGTTCTTGAAATAGTCCATTCGAGCATTGAATATTTATTTTAAAAGCCGTTTATAAAAATTAACCATAAAAGCAACATCCATTAGTTTTATTTCCTCTAACAATCTTAGAAGTAGTGCAAATGGAAATTTCATGCCAATTTATTATTTTTTTTCATCTTAATAAATATTCAACAATTTCCTCATTTTAAAAGCGAAACTAAGAGTAGCAATACGGCACACACACACATACACTTATTTACATACATATGCACCACATAAGCGCGTTAAAAAAAAACTTTTGAAGTGCAGTTGACACATTAAGAAGCAAATGCAACATACGATGACTGTATGAAGCAGCAAAATATAAAGAATTTTAAGTCAGTGATTGCTAAAAGCTAAATGATTTCCTTTTGCACCTTATTTGCTACTAATTTATCCACTTGATGGAATCTTTTCACATGGAATAAAAGCAGCCAGAGCCATTATATTTTAAGAGAGCTTTTGGAAGGATAGAGAGAATGAAGAAAAAAATGCAATGAACTACAACTACAAACATATGTTAAATATACTTACACAGATACATCGGTATGTCATTTAAAATAAACTAGTAGAAGATGTTTCAGTATTTACACTGCACTACATGTGTTTATTAGGTACGTAAGCTTCTTTATATGTGTGAGTATCTGTGAGTATCATATTAATGTATTTATATTCAAGTATTTCGCTCTCTCGTTAAAATATCTAGCAGATAAATATGTATTTGTGTATATATGTAAAACCATCAACTAACCACAATCTAGTTTTGCTGTCAATTTTCAAAATGAAGTACATTTATCAATATCGCAATTTCTTCAACTCAATGTAAATGCAAATGTTTTGAGTGCAAAAAAAAGGAATGGAGAAGTTCGTTAACTAAAAAGGATACAACACCAATAACAAATGTCTTCTTCACAAGACCAGGGATAAAAAATAGTTTTTCTTATTTCGTACCAACTTTTAAAACAAAATGTTTATTTTAGAACAAGACGATACTACGTTTTAAGGATCCAAAAATTGCGCTGACGATAGGATAGGATAGGAATATTTTAAAATATATAAAAACAAAATTTATTTTTTATCAGGAAACTTATAACAAGGGATTTTTGACAGAACTTTGAGCGTTTATTGTTAATATAAAATTATTCAAGGTATTGGCTATCGTTAGATATGACCTTTTGCTATATATCTGGCAACATATGGTTTTCCCGCCAAAAAACGGTTGAGGTTTATAGGATATTTGATTTAATTGTTGAGGTACATTCCACTCAAAGCTTTCTGTATCGATCTAAACAAATCGTTGTCTTTCAGTGCAATGTCCTTATTGCAGGTCGGGTAAGGCAAAACTTTAAAACCACATTTTTGTAAATAGCCTTAAGCTGATCTGGCAACATATGCCGAGCATTGGCTTCGTGTTTTTGTAAGGGGGATGACCCCTACTAATGGATTTCATTGAGTTGGAACTGGGAAAAAACGTTATGGTAAGGAAGATAGAGGGAGTAGTGCTTGTGAACATTCGGCTTAAACTTTTTCATGTTCACATATATCGGGCGTTTTTGACAACAGATACCCTGGAATGCTAGCCCGACTTAAGTAACTGATAATGGATATTCATATTTTATTTTTTTTTATAGGACCAGCATCGGGGGATGACCCCTACTAATGGATTGCATTGAGTTGGAACTGGGAAAAAACGTTATGGTAAGGAGGATAGAGGGAGTAATGCTTGTGAACATTCGACTTGAACTAGTTCATGTTGAAGGTAAAAGGGAAGACTTTAGTAGGAAGGTTACTCCACATAAGAACAGTCTGGCCATAAAACGAATTTTCCCTGTTATACGTTGTACGGTGCACCGGACAATCGACCACAACAGGATGGGCTCTTGAGAAAGAACGTGTAATATAAACAAACGTACGGGTTTTGGGAACCAGATCGCTAATTTCACTAGCACATATCCTATATTAATAACGAAAAAGCAGGCAAATGCAACCCACATTACGACGGTGCTCGAGGGAGTCATAAGAAGTGGATACCCTACTGTCACCAATGATGGCCACTGCAAAAATTTATTTGTTTTTATGGCATTGTTTTATCGTCTATCGGCTTCAACTCGTCCAGTACCTGAATTCCTTGCTCCTACTTTACTATGCAATCGCTGTGACTAAGCATAAATTAGAGACTTTGCGTAAATTAGTGAAGCTTTTTGGAGCAAAATTCGAAAATTTCGAAGCAAAAAACTATTTGCTGTTTTTACTATTTCGTTCAATTACTAATTTAAAGTAAAAATGTTAAACTATTTAAGACAGAAACCATGTGCAATAAAAATTAATATTGTGAATCCGCAAATGCTAACATTTTCCACCAAAAGTTGTGATATTAAAATAAAAGGACATAATGATTTAATTCCACTTTTGAGCTTGAAACATTCCAAAATTGCGCGAAAAACTTTTAAGCGTTTCAAAAATTACGGACTTAAAATTGAACCAAAAAAATCTTCGTAGTACCAGACAGTAACAACACAGAAGTATGAAATGTAACAAAAAAGTACAATTGTACAATGATTTTTAAGCCAGCGTCAGCTTTTCGTAAGTTTCCATCACCCGTACATTGCTGTAACTGGCATATGTGCATGGGTAAGTTGATCATCTCTGTCATCATGATGAGTGTCTAAGGAACACCGTATTGAAGTGAAAAAGCTGCTTTACATTTTCAGCTTTTTCCTTAATATATTTTGTAAAAAGCAGTCAGTCAGTCAGTCAACCAACCAACAAAATGCTATAAAAAAACGTATAAAAGTCATTTACCGAAATTCAAATTCAAGTCTTTCAACGACAACAACAACTCTAACAAATTTTGTGTGTCAATATAAGGAAGTTTATATGGCTGCACAGTATTTACCCATTGTTGGTGTTAACGAAATGCACAGGAAGAAAAGAAGAGGCAGGCAAGCGGATGAAGGAAAAGTGATTTTAAACAGAGCTGAGGAAATTGTATTACCACGGCCTTCTGGATATTTTATTATTTTGGATGTTTTTATTGGGATAAATTTTCGAACTTTTGGATAAACCTTATCTACGAAAAAAATATGTATCAGTAGGTCCTTATTTATTTATAATTTCATTACATGCTTAAGCAAGACTCTTTTACCGAAAAAATTTTTGTTGCGTATCGCCCATTTGATGTGACGTCGTCATAGCTCGAAAAAATGCATTTCGAAATAAACGTGTTTTAAGTTTTTGATTTGCTTGAATTACTTGAGAGTAAAATTACAAAGTGAGCGTTTTAATATCATTTTACTTATCAAAGTTTGTTGCAGATACCACACAAGTAGTTCAAAGAATGATTAGTTTGTTGTGTGTAGAAACAACAAATACAATAGAACAAGATAAAAACACATTATTTTCATGTTTAAAAAGCAAAACTGAGAACTCTTGCTTCTCATTTAGTTTATATATACATTAAAGTAAAACCATATCGGGAATGAAGCTAGTGTTTTTTAAGTACGAATGCGGGATTAAATCAACTTTGTAATTCTTTAATCAAACGCATTTCGTGATTGATTCAATCTAATTTTTCTTAAATTAATCTAATATTTGGATTTTTTAAGTACGCATTCGGGATTGAATATGAATAATTTAAGTATTTTGCGATCGAATATCCGTACTGGAATCAATCTTTCTTTACTTGATTCCAGAAAATCCCTACTCACCGTACTATTAATACTGCTTCGGATTGATTTGATTACACTCAAAATATTATGTAGTTAAATTCAAACGAAAATTCATTTTAAAAAAATTAAAATTCATTAAGAAAACGGATCATTTACAATTCATTTAAAACAAATGATTTTTAAATTCATTTTTTAATTTTTTATTTATTGAACAGCATATTCGTTAAAATTGAATAGTTTTTACTTTTAAAAAATATATTTCAACCGACAAAAATCAAACAAATTAACAAAAAAAAATACAGAAAAACATTATTTTTTGTTAGTTTGTTTTTTTAATAACAAACATAAATGTTGAAAAATAAAATTATTCGTAAAATAACTATATTTTTGTTCAATTTAAACAGTACCGAAAACGAATTTAATAACCTACAATCAGTTACTGTAATAATTTTATGAGTGTACGGATAGATTGACTTTTCTTTTGAGTGTGGTTAACAGGTAGGACTCAAAGATTAGCAAGCTTTCCCACAACTACACCGAATACATCTAGGCATAACAGAATGGGGCAAGCAGCCCCATTATTCTAAGACCTGTTACAGAAGACTAATCATCTAATTAGCTGGAACAGCAACCAATTAACGAAACTGATGCAAAGACAAATTATAATACTGAAAGAGATCAATACTCCAAGAACTAGGAAACAGAAATCTTGCATGGGAAGTCGTGAAAACAACTGCAACAAACCGTACAAGATGGAGAAGATTTGTGGAAGCGATTTGCTCTTAAGGGGGTAATGGAGAAAACATAACATGTTCGAAACCAACCAAAATATGATTGTGGCCTCTTGATTGAGGCTTAATTTAACCATAATTTGTTTAAATGTTTTTTGTATTGCTGGAAGTGACCATATTGAAAGATATGTTATCTCCGTGTGTATACCTGCAATTTGTGATATTTATGGTCAGGCTGGTCTGGTTATACTTTTTTGCATTTTTGTATTTCTTTATTAAACATTAAGAATACCATTACAAATCATATTTCTTCTTACTGATCTACCTAAATAAGAGCGCCAAACGTTTTTTTAAGCATGAAAATTCTATTGCCAATACATTTTCAATAAAAAGATAGACCTAGCATAGAGATCTGTCAAATAAGATTTTCCTACCGATTGGAGTTAAGTTCGCATTCTAAAGGATGCTTGTTTTGTATAAACTGTATGAAAATGAGATGTTTTGATATGAGAGAACGCTTGACGCTTTTTCTTAGGAAGTTCAGTAAATTAACTCAGTAAAAGTAATGACATTCAGCCCGTTAGAGTTAAACAGACCAGAGTCAGTGGCAGAAATCCAACCCGCAACAGTCGCGCCGATAGACAAGCTAACTGCCAACTAGACGTTGGTATCTGGAACAAAAATAGAGTTTAGTATATTCTTAAGAGTCAGCCAAAAATTCCCTCCAATTCTGACCTTTGGCTGTTCCATCAGTATCGTAACTTTGTTACTTTAGTAAGTAAAATTTCCCTAAGTGTATTTATTGGTGGCATGTAATTTAGAACTTTAAATGCATTATGCAGGAAAAAAACTTTTTAAATATTTTTTGTCGAATATTCTACTTACACAAACTCACACATACATACAGTCAAATACCTTCAATGACATATTTGTAATAGAAGTTTATATGCATAAAGTATTTGAGTCTTTATATGTTTGTATGTATGTAGAAATGCATGTATGCAGATATCCTTATATGTGTAAATGTATAACTGCAATGTATGTATGTGTGTGTGTGTTTACGTGATAGTGTTCACTAACTAATACTATTGCCAAAGATTGTTGTCACCATTTCTGACTGTTGTCTGCTTGATATGCAAATAGATTTTGATGCAACATCCGCTTTAGAGTCATTGAATAATTTTTGTACATTTCTGCATTTTCTGTTTTTATTGCTGATGCCAGTGTTACTCATTTAAGTAGCAAAGGGGTAATAGAAGTAGCAATAGCAGTTGCAATCAGTAGCAGCAGCAGTAAAAGTGTAACTAAACTTTTAAATTTCTCTTTGGGTTTTAAGTTGGGTAGCAGAAGTTGCTTGTTGTTTTTTTCCTCATCCCTTTTTTTGATTTTGCACTGGATGTTGTTGCATGTCAATGATATTTAAAATCTATATATCTTAAAGCTTTTTTTTTTTGTTGTAGCTGTTTTATAAATGAGTCTCTATAATGTCATTGTGCATAAGGAAATTCTAGTGATTTTACTATTGATATTCTTGGCGTTCTTATT
Source organism: Pollenia angustigena (assembly GCA_930367215.1). Lineage (NCBI taxonomy): Eukaryota > Metazoa > Arthropoda > Insecta > Diptera > Polleniidae > Pollenia > Pollenia angustigena. Next base: position 289,393,220 of record OV884056.1, read on the forward strand.
TCAACGCGAGTGGTGATTGCACGTATGTTGTGCTTCTCCTTCCTTATAAAACACTAAGAAATATTTACATAAGTACCCATCAAGTATAAATATTGTAGGTCCTAGTCTATCCTTCATAAGCCTAATCATTTTTTATACGATGAGAAATCCCACCAACAAATTTTTAGTCGATCGGTCCTTAATTTACCATACAAACCCTAACCTAAGAAAACATTGCAATATACCTTTAACCGCGACGAATAAAGACAAATTGTCAAAATTTGCCCTAATAAAATGTGACAAGGTAAAACATCTCAACATATTGTGATCATCGACCGTAGGTCCCATATAAATCTCACGCCCAAAAAACACCTAAAACCGTTACGAATAATAATTCTGCCATGAAAATTTAAACTTTTTACTGTACAATTTTAATGTCAAATTTAATTGAGAATTTATCACAGATTCTTGACGAAGGGTTAGAAAGATTCGGCACTCCCAATTTATAATTTTCAGCACTTCTTTGTTATCTCTGTTTTTTTTATTTTTTTTTTTTTTTTTTTTTGTTGCAAAGTTATGCTGCTAATGTCACTCAAGACATATGTTAAATATGTTCGGTTGCATTCCCTATTGTCATTTACACCTTTGAATGAATTTTGCAGCATAATGTTAGGGGTTTCTTTTTAATTTTATACATGTGGTGTGTAAAAGTTTTTACTTATTTTTTAGGTGTTGTTGTTGTTGTCGTCAAGCTAAAACACCCTCTAAAGAAATACTTAATACAAGATAATGTGAATAAATTCTTATGCAAATATATAGAAAAACAGTAAAGGGAAACCAAAAAAGGCTGTTTTTTTAAACATGAAAAATCTTAAATATCTTTAAAGTTTTTTAATAAGCAGAAAGTGATAAACAATTAAGAGTGCTAAATTGGCTAATCCGAATTTTATATACCTTTCACGATGGTGCGATAAGAACCGCAAATTATATAAATGCCGTTCTTTAAAAATAATTTAATATATTTTGCGCAACGCCCTCTTCTTTACTCCCGTCCACATTTGGAAAACTTTCCTATTGCCGTTCTCCAGATATACCGAAATTTAAAATGTGTTTGAACGGATTGTGCCACGCACACTCCTTTAATCCCGTCTAGATTTTCTCTCTCGACGAACATCGGTTAAGAAACTTCGCTATACATGGAAGTCTTATGTTAGGTTATGAGTAAAAAATCGCAAAAAAAGTATAAAACAAGAATTTAAAAAAACCAACTTATATAAGGTGTATATAAGTTATGTATACCTACCCAGCAAGAAATGGAGCTTACTGATAAGCAGTTTTGTATGCGAGCGAAGCATAATACCTATTACTAACTTGCTTTCAAGAGGTAAATTCCCACTTGGAAGCACTACTTTTTTTCTCTCTGCTAAAAAAAATTTGATGACTGATTGCGTTATAAAACAAAATATAAATTCTATGTTCGGTAATTTTTCGGGAATGATTTTGAAACCATTGCAATACAACGTGCTTCCATGTAATTTTTTTCTTTAAAATAATGACTTTAATTATTCACTGGCAACTTGCTTACCTATAAGGGATAATGCGAAGGTATTCAATCATCTTTTTTACTTAATTAAAAATTCACTTCAATGGTATTCGCTTTGCTGCTGCGTATTGGTAATATCTAATAGCCAGCGCATATCATTGCTCATATAGTTTTTTTGCTTTCAGAAACCTTAATTTTTTTCCTTGGTCGTTACTTTCGGTGAAGGGTTCAAAAAAGAAACAACTACAACATGCGATTTTATTAAAAAAAAAAATAGAGTCAGTAGTGGTTTTTTGCTCAAATCTCATCCATTTTTGCATCGTTCTGGCTTAATTTTAATAGCAAAATTTAACGAAGCAGATTTTAAATATATAAAAGCCAAGTCCCCCGATATGATTGGAAACCCCGTTTCAGCAGACAGACGGATTTTGGTGAATCAATTTCGCTACTCATAACGACCCAGAATATATATACTTTATAGGATCTGAATGAAGAATATTGTAAAAATTGCATGTTGAATGGCAAACTTTTACGTTGTGTGGAGGGTATAAAAAGTAAACATAGAAATTCTGCTACACTGCACAAATATCGAAACGAATCGATAAGTTCTTTTTCGCAAAATTGTGGACTAAAGAAATCATAAGTTTGTTGTTTATGAAATGATACATTTGTTAAATCTGCTAATTTTTTTACGTGTAATGCAAGTTTCAAAATGATTTTTACATAAATTTGTTAATGCTGAACATACCCAGGAAAAACTTTCTGATATTTAGAAATAGGTGGTTGTTATTTCATACGTTACATGGTAAGTAGCTGTAATTACAGTTATCATTTTTCTGAAAACTTCAATAAGTACTTACTAGCTATGACCTCAGCAACTACTTATAACTGCTTTCATTTTTACAACTGAACATTTGCTTACTAATAATCAGCTCAATAACCACTTATCAGTTTTGTTGTTTTCAGTACTGAATATTTACTTACTGGTAACGAACTCAATAACTACCTATTAGGCCTATTAACTAGTAACTTGTTGGCTTCTGGTAAGTACTTACAATTCAACTTACTAGCAGTTAAATAATAACTAGATATTTTTTGACTTCTAGTAAGTGTATTGTAAGTACTGAATTCTGTGGACACCTCGAATAATAATAAGTAGTTATTTAGCCGATAAATAAGTAGTGTTTACTATTCTCCAACATTACTTGCTAACTTACCAGGTAAGTAAAGTTTTTGCTGGGTATGTTTGAATATTTTGCATTGACCTAATAGTGTTGGGCAATTTTGACGCAAGTTTAATAAATGCTTAATTATTTTGGTACAGACATTACCAAAAAGCATTGAAATTAAATATATTAATTGTACTATTCAACAAAAAAATAATTGCAAATAAATTTAAAAAAAAACATTTGGGGCATTCACAAGGTGTCATAAAGTCATATGTCTTAAAACAAAAACATGAAAAACCTGTGAACAACCCCTCATAAAATCAATTAAAAAAATTAAAAATATTTTTTAATAATTATCCATGATTTAATAAATTAAATTAGATCTTACCTGCCTATTTTCTATTTTTCCGACGTAAATCAAAAATAAATTTTATTTTGTTTACCAAACATCAGAGTCCTAAGCCGATCTAATTTGACGCCCCAAGTGTTTTGTTGCAAAAATTGCTAGCCGCAGGTTAAATTCGGATGTTAGCCGGATAAAACTATACCATCAACCGCGACGGCTTAAAAATCATAGCCGCTCGGCTCAGCCGCTCAGCGCAGGTCTCTTCTGATAAATTACGATGCAGAATAAACGTAGAAGCAAAGTTTGATTAATGTAAGACACTTTTTGTTTACAAATCAACAACAATATTTTTAACCCATTGTAAAATTTTAGAACATTATGATAATACAACATGATAGCATACCTTGTGAATACTAGAGTTGTCGATTTTTCGCCTTTATGATTTAATCTCAAAAATTATTCGATTAATCGATGAGAATAAAGAATAAAGAAATTACTTTTAAAAAAATTACATATTTTAAATAAGATACATCCGTCCATTAATTTACAACTATGGAAAATCTTTGTTTTTTCTCAAATCCACTATGACTTCTTCTTTTTTTGCTATTACAATTTTTCATCTTAACTCCATATCGTTGTATTAATTAAATGAATCTTTAAATCCTTAATTCTTAAATAATCCGATACAACTTTGGATTTTCGAAAGACGTTTGCACCTTTCCATATTCAGCCAAACTTTTGCGTACAATTTCTTCTATAGAACAACTGCTGTCTTTCTTTATGTATTTTTCCATTGGAACAAGTAAAGCATTTTTTTGATGACGTTGGATTATCTTCTGCTACACCGTTTTCAATGATAATATTGTGACACTTTTACTATCAGGGACGTTCTGGAAATCGAAAACGCAAAAACTTTCATGATATGATTTCTTTTTATTTTTTAGCTTTTTGTTTATTTCTAAGTTTTTCACCCGAGAGTGAAGGATCCAATTTCATGAAAATTGTTTGATTAAAAAAGAAAACAGCTGTTACAATTGTTTGTCAAAGATTTGTTTAATAAGAACACAAAACTAAATTTTAAAATACTATGAGTACACAACTCGGGTTTTGCTTACTAAACATTAAGATTAATTACAATCATGGCTATGGCTTCAATATTTTTTACCTTTTATACATTTTGTATAAAATTACTAAAAACATATGTGAATAAGTCAAATTCTAAGCTTTTATTATAAATTTTTTCATTAATCATAATCAGTATTGTGGTTATTTGTTTGAACTATTTATGGTTTTTAATCCAAATTTTTTTTTTAATATTTTTAATTAGGCGCTAAAATTCATCAAATTAAGGCCCTAAATTTGTAAAACGCAACGCAATCCCAAAAATAACATTGAAAGCAAAAACAATGTCAAAAATTTTTCAAAATTTTATTGTTGCTTTCTACAGAAATACATATTGCATTTTAAAATTATCAACGCCACTAGATATGCAGCGTTTAAAATTTAAAAATTCAATATACATTTCTATAGAAAACAACAACAAAATTATGAAATATTTTCGATTTTGTTTTTGCTTTCAATATAATTGTTGGCGTTGCGTGTGCGTTTTACAATTTTAGGGCCTTAATTTTCATTAAATTATGTATTTTTATGAAGAAAGGAATTTTACAACATGAAAATTAATTAAAATTTATTGATAATTTTTTTTTTGTTGTTTTCATTAATCTGTTATTATTAATTAATATTTAAAAAAAAATTGTTCGATTAATCGACATAATTTAATCGATTTATTCGTTATTCGAAAATCGGCATTTTAAAATTATTCGAACAAGAGTTTGGTTTTGTTTGATCGATTAATCGAATTATTCTTAATCGGTTGACAACTCTAGTGAATACTCCAATTGACTATACAATAATAAGCACTAAAAACTGTTTGAGCAATTTTGGACCATGAATACAGGATAAGGGCAAAAAATTGGTTAGAAAATAAGGGACAAGCGAACTTAAACATAATTTCTATATTATTGTCTTGGGCAATTAACAGAGGAGTAGGGAATCTTCTTGAAAAGGGTCCCAAAAACAGTGCAGAATAGAAATAGTTAAAAAAAAACTAGACTTAATCACTAAGGCGTGGAATTTCATGCAAATGCATATAAGCAAAATTTATTTATACGAATCTCAATTTTTGTTGAAGAACGGAATCGATTTTTGTTGAAGATGTCAATCAACTTAATCAATTATTTTTAAATATACCAATGCCAACTCCTGATACAAATTTTTACACGGAAACTTACGCCCACCATAGCGCACATAATGCTTATACTCCCGTCCCAAACCGCATTAATATCAGTGACAGGAACAATTCTGAAAATCAAATGTTATACGGCTTTGAGTTTAAAAATACTACACAGGAAGATGTTCTTGAATCTATTTTGAGTATTAAATCCGAATCTGCTGGTCATGATGGAGTTCACCCAAAGTTCGTAAAACTTATTTTACCATACAATTCTGCCTCAAATTACTCATCTGTTTAACACAATTTTAACAACATCCACATTCCCTTCTATGTGTAAACATGCTAAAATTATTCCTATACCAAAACCTAATCATGAATTTCGGCCAATTGCAATCTAACCATACTTGTCAAAAGTCTTTGAACGCTTAATGCATTCAAAGATAAGTAAATACCTACAAGAACTCCTTGCTTACTGATAAGCAATCTGGTTTTAGACCAAAGCATAGTTGTGTTTTTACTTTATTAGAGGTCTCTGAGGAATTAAGAATTAATGTTGATGATAATAGAATATCTTTTCTAGTTTTACTAGATCACTCAAAGGCGTTTGACACCGTGGAACACTCCATTCTTTGCCTTAAACTGAAACATATGTGCAAATTTTCGCCAACTGCGGTCAAATTAATATCATCATACTTACATGATAGATACCAGGCAGTCTACTATGGTAATGACAAATCAAACAGTTGCTTAGAATCGAGAGGTGTACCGCAGGGTTCTATACTTGGTCCACTTTTATATTTCATATACTCTAATGATTTACCGTCTTAACTTAAGTACCGTGGAATACAAATGTATGCGGATGATGTAGAACTGTATATCAGTTGTCATCCATCCGATACCGCAGAATGCATCAGTAAGCTTAACCAAGATCTAGACACGATTAACACAAGGGCTTCCAGGAATGGTCTTTGCCTAAACGCAAAAAAAACTAAGGCTATGGTTATTGGTAAGAGCAAACTAATCCCCACGTCCTTGCCACCAATTCAGATTAACAACTCAAGTATAGAAATAGTGGAGTCTTGCAAACTGTTTCTTTATTTAGAATGTGTGTGTATTATTGTTGTGCCAATTGTGAACGAATCTTTATGCCTGTATTCATAAAAATATTTAAGTTTTAAAAAAGTTTAACAAAATTAATTTTGTATGAAAATTTGCCTTAATAAACGTTTGTTAAATTAGTTTGAAGCCAACTTTTGTGTGTATCAACATAATTTAGAAAACTTCATTATAAAAGTTTTTCATGAAAGCGGAAAACAGTTTTTTCAATGACTAACGTCCAAACTAACTAACTAACGAATTTTTTCTATATTATATTGATTTTAAGTTCTGCGGCTCTTAAGAGAACACCCGATATTTGCTACCTAGTAAATGCTGTTTTCTTTTTGAATTGCTTACTTAGATTTTAAGTAGATTTCTTGTCGTGTTGTAGTTGCTGCTACTGCACAACATGATTTTCTAAAATGCATCTCATTTGCATTTTATTATTTGCACTACAACACCTTGTGTGTTGCTTTTTTTACATATTGTTGTTATAATTTTACACTATACATACACACAACAACAATCTGCAGTCGTCGATCTGGCTTTGAAAAATTGCTGTTATATGCAAAATTGCATCAACATTTTTGTTTTGTATTTCGTATTCTCTGCATTATTCTGTAGTATATTCATTATCATTATTTGCATGCGATAATGTAATGCTGATTTTTTAAATAACTAATGTTTTTTCCAGTATATGCACTTTCAACCTTTAACCGCAGCAAAAATTTGTATTAATGGCAGTGTTACCGTCAGTAAATTGAAAATTAATCTTGAGAGAAAGAAAAATTACCCGATTTAAATGATGCTGTTAGATCTGATATCAAATTAACGTTTGAACTTAAATCTAGGAAGGGGTTTAAAATGGTCATTGCCATTCTTGGTAAATAAAATTCCTGTTAGGGTTCTAAACGGCAGTCTTTTACCTTAATTAAATTTACAAATTCTTATGGCCGATTTCACCAATTTATTTAAATATCAATTTATATTTAAAATTCGTATTTCATGTCAATAAAAAATCAAATTATATGAAAAACTGTCTTTAAATATGAATAAATATTTAAATAGAATTGGTGAAATTGTGTACTAAAAAGTTACTAAACAGAAACATTTGAGAATGACAAAATAAAAATAAAATTTAATACTGTTAAAGGTGTTAAGATACTTGGTTTTTTTTGTATTGGATTTTTTAAGGATTGACTGAATGAAACAACAAATGCGAGAAAAAACAAGAAATACAATTTGACAAACAAACCCTTTTTTCTGATTGACATTTCTCAGTTTATTTTTTTCTTGGACTAAAACAAAAAAAAAAAAAAAAAAAATGGTAAAAGCTTGGGCAGATGAAACTATTTTGTTTTTGATAAGTGAAATGAAGCAGGTGTCCTTCATATGGGATTTCAAATCATAAATTTTCAATTAAAGAATATACCCCGATGTAATTCGTAATATTTTACATTATTTGTGTTAAATTTTATTGTATATAAAAACAATTTGTTTGTGATTCCAAAATAAAATGTAAACAAAACAAACAATATTGCCCACGTTTTTTCCCACAAAAACCCGTAAAAAAAGCTGAAAATCGCAAAAAAAAAAAAGTTAAAAACCGCTTCTTTCGATCAAAAACTAAAAACATTGGCAACAGTGCCATAGATGGGCATTTTTCAGTACCAGTACTTTTTCAGTATTTTTTTTTTTACTGATTACTGAAAAAAAAAATCAGTATTCAGTAAATATATATATAAAAAAAGATTATTCTTGTATTTTGTCTAAATTTTTAATAAAAATTAAATACTAATATTAATTATTTATTAAATTATTATAAACAATAAAAATTAAATATGTACATATTTATATATATTAAATATATATATATATATATTTACTGAATACTGATTTTTTTTTCAGTAATCAGTAAAAAAAAAAAATACTGAAAAAGTACTGGTACTGAAAAATGCCCATCTATGAACAGTGCTAACAATTAATCTGGAAATGTCAATTTTAAGTTAAAATTTTTTATATTTTTTTGACAGTCTTAGATTTTTTATCGATAACACATGTATATTTATTTGACATTTCAAGATTTTTTATAATATCATCATACTCATTACACTTAGTCAGTTTTCCTATGCAAATATATTTTCACTGTTCTCCAATATAGAAAAAATACAAAAAATAGCAAGTATCATGACAGCTTAAGATTTTGTTTGTTGTGCTGTAACAACCCTGAAATATATCGTTGGTGTAAATGCTAGTTTCTATGTGCATTTCACTGCATGGGCCACATCATCAAGGAAACATTATACCAAATTTTTTTTTAATGAAAAGCCAAAGAAAGATATTAGCAAATAAAAGTGCAGAGTAATTGCAAATACTCAAAAATTCTTATTTGCAACGATATCAAAGCTTAAACAAGATACATTACATTCCCCACTATAATTAGTTGAAATTCTCCTTACATTAATTGTAGTTGTAAGTGAGTTAAGAACAACAAAACAAAAACAAATTGCTTTATTGTTTTCGAAAGTAAATCAAAATAAAGCAAGTTGCCAGTTCAGTTTTTTTATTATAGTTTGTGAAATTGGAAACATAATATCTTCTAGCTTATCATACCCACACCAAAGAGCAGACTTAATATATTCAATTTCGCTGCCTACACATAAATGCATCGCTCTTGCATTGCCTTAAATCAACAACAATTAAAATATGCAATGCTATGTGTAAGTTAGTTTTTTTAATAGCTTTCTTCACAATCACTCTTTGTGATGCTGTTATACATTAAGGAATTAAATTACATGATGTCACATAGAAGAACAAAAAAACATTCACACTATTGGTTCAGTATTCCTGCCTATCTATGCACTCAAAAGAAAAATCAATCCATCCGCACCCAATCCATCCGCACCCAAATCAAACGCGTATGAAAAAAACGTGTGCGGAATATCTATGAAATAATGTTTTTGTTAACCGCACTAACACAGAGTTGTAAACCATTAATTAAATACCACTTTTTTAAGCAAAACTAAGCTGTTCCGTTAAAATTATGTATACAAACTTTGTTATGGCGCCACAAATATGTTTTCAAATTAACTAAACCTAGTTTAACAGAAAAACCCAGCCTAAATGTATTTTGAAATTATCCAAGTCAAATATACTTTAAAATTGTCAAAATATATTGAAAAGTTTCAAATACAATTTAAAGTTGTCCATATGTATTTTAAACTTTTTTTGTCAACAAATACACGTATCTTTACACAAGTTATTTAAACAAAAAATGTAAAAATAATAAAGAATATATAAAAAATCGGGATCCCGAAAATCCCGGGATTAGAAATCAGAAATCCCGAGATTCGGGATTCGCCTAATCCCGAAAATCCCGGAATTTCCGGCATTGGGATTTCCCGATTGGAAGCCCTAGTATCAATTGATCGTGCTTAACCGGTAATACTTTCTTTTAAATGTTTTAAGGGTACATATTTGATTTTTAAAATGGGCCAATTCTAAGTATCAATCAAAATCACTTTCTGAGTCGATCGGTATACTAAATATTTGTATGTGTTTTACACATCGACACAAACGAATAATAATACCATTTCTACTACTGTAGTGCGAGTACAAATAGTATTGTGTTATTTTTCATTAAAGCGGAAATTTCTCTAATGTAAGAAAAGATAAACTCACTGCCTATTGTTGTCGTTTTTGTTTAAGCTTTTTTTGTTTCGCTTAACAGTTTTATTTGTTTAATATCTTTAGTTTTTCTAAAAATCTTTGGATGAAGTTTCCTGATGATCTGGCCTAAGCAACCAGTGAAATGCGCATAGGAATAGCTTATCCCTTCAAAAGTAAATTTCAGTGTTTTTAGCAAGAATAAAAATTGGAAGTTAGGCACGACAAACAAAATCTTGTTAATTGTAACTCCAAAAATTTTTTTATTAATTCCCGATTTTCTGGTAGACAAAAACGTCCGGAGGTAAAAAATCTAATCTGTGCATTTAAAAAAAAATATATATGTTAATTGTCCTAATAGAACTGGTCCTGGGATTTGAGAATGAAAAGAATGGGGAACTAATGACTTAACTAATAAGAACAAAAAAGTACAAAATGTATTTTAATACATATTTAACTAGCGGGCCCGTTGCCTGCTTCGCACGGCAAAACAAAATAAGAAAAGAAACACACTTGTTTTTAATAAAGTTGGTTTTCCTGCGGCAAAAACACACTCACTTCACATACGCACCGCACACACATGTGTTATCGGATTTCAACCAAACTTCATATAAACCATATATGGGCCACTGCCTACGTAGTGTATAAGTTTATGAGTAGTTCGGCGACGTACATATAGGGACTTATTTTTATATATATAGATTAAGTTTGTTTATTTAGGCAGATAGTTATTTAAAAATTTTTGGAATTAGATTTTTTAACTAATAAATTTTGTATTTATTAAGTTTTAATAATTTTAAAAAGGTATTTTCTATTTATTTATAAGGACTGATTTTGTAACAGGCTTAGTGTTCAGCGGTGGCGTGATACATTTCTCTGTGGCTTTTTAAAAATTGCTTCTTAAAATTAGTTCTACTAGGACTTGATTATTGGAATTTCATTGAAACCAAGGACTTGCATTGTAGTAACTAACACTGAACACGTTCATTGAGATTAGATGTCTGACTGTTCAAATGGTTGCTGCTAGGGAGCAATTAACCCTCTCCAATGACAACCCCATGTTAACGTGATAGATCCCATTTATGAAAAGTGTTAGAACTAGGATCGGTATCTACTACCAAAGAACCTATCACGGGTTTACTTTAGTGACAGTTCGCTTCCCACTAGGGACTTTATCATAAATCTACCAATATAACCTCTTTAATTTTTTTATTTTTTCATTTATTAAAATATGTTAATACTAATGTTGTATCCAATATTAAGCTGACTTTTTTGAAAATGTGTTGTAAAGCCAATTCCTTGAGTTTTCCTCTAAAAAATTTATTAATTTAAAGCAAATTTTCTGCTTGGTTGGTCTACTTCGATAACATTTTTATAAATAAAATAAAAATAAAACCCAAATATTGCAATTTGATTTATGACACTTTTAAATATTTACCTGGCACCTGCAGCCCATCAACATCTTAAACAGTATTTATTTTTTATTAAACCAATTTTTTAAATTTTTATTAAAAAATTGCCATTAATACCATATCATAAAAACAAAATATAAAATACCATCATAAAATGTGAAATTATAAACGTTAACGATACAATGCTCATAAAAAAATAAAGATGATGATAAAGATCTTTAAAATCACACTCACAAGGAGTATACATTCTTGTTTATTCCCTTATAAATATTTACTTCTTGAAACACCATCCAAGGATTGGTGTCAAATACTTCTTGGAAGACAAGAAAAGAAGCATACGAGTCCTTGAATATGGCAGTTGCACAACAAAATTGTAGTGGAAATGAACATTTTAAAGTTTCGCTGCAAATTGCACAGAAGTGATGAAGACAACGACGACGACTGCATTATAAAAGAACACACAGAGTCAGCAAACTTGTACATTTTCACTGGCAGGACATTTTTTTCATTTCTTTTGAGAAGAATATAAGAAAGTGTTGGTGTGGCAAGTAGAGGATATTTTATTATGGTGAACAGTTAAAATTGTTGTCAGTGTATTCCCAACAAACACGAAGTCAAACCTTTGATATGAAATGACTTTATCATTTGACATCAAACACAACTCTCAAACGTTTTTCAATTGTTTGATTTAACATTTAAATTCAAACTGATAATGATTTGAAAATAAACATTTGATATCAAATGTTTTATCAATTTGATGTCAAATGTTTGTCAAATTTTAAATTCAAATCAAAAATAAACTTGGCAATACTAAAGCGAAAAATAAATGTAATCATTAAAAATGGCGATTAAAGTTACATTTTTTACATTGTGGTTACATGTGTTTTACTATCTATAAATATAAAAATGAAAAATGTTTGTATGTTTGTTTGTGTGTTTGTTTGTTGGCTTATAGACTCCTAAACTACTGAACCGATTTTCCTGAAATTTTTACAGATACATCACGTGAGCCCTAAAAATAAAAAAAGGCTACTTATTTTTAGGGGCAGGGGAATTGGTATCCCCCATAGGATGCCAATATTAATTATCGCATATATTAAGATCCGCTGCACGCATTTTGTTGAACTTTTGGTAGTAGGATCTTCAGAGCCCCAAAATTGAAATAAAATAGCAGTGGGGGAAGTGGTACCCACCATTGGACACCGATGGTTAATATCGGATATCTTAAGAACTTTTATAGTGAGAATGTTCAAACTTTGCAGAAGTCTCTCTTATGGTATACTACACTTTTGAAAATAAAAATAAAGCGGGTAGGCGCAAGGGGGGAAATACCTTCCATAGGATGCATAAATTAAATATCGCTCAACAGAAGAACTATTAAAGGGAGAGTCTTCAAACGTGGTTACAGCTACTACTATGGTAAACTATAAATTTCAATATAAAAATGGGCGGGGTAGACAGAGGAGGAGCAGTACCCCTCATAGATAGCAATATAAATAAGAGCCGCTTTAAGCAATTTGTTGAACTTTTGGTAGTAGGATCTTCTGAGCCCCAAAATTTAAACAAAATAGCAGCGGGGGAAGTGTTACCCCCCATAGGATGCCAATGTTTTATATCGAATATGTTAAAAACTATTAAAGTTAGAATGTTCAAACTTTGTAGAAGTCACACTTATGGTATACTACACTTTTGAAAATAAAAATAAAGCGGGAAGGCGCAGGGGGGAAATACCTTCCATAGTATGAATATATTAAATATCTCTCAACTGAAGAACTATTAAAGAGAGAGTCTTCAAACGTGGTTAAAGCTACTATTATGGCAAACTTTAAATTTCAATATAGAAATGGGCGGCGTAGACAGAGGAGGAGCAGTACCCCTCATAGATAGAAATATAATTTAGAGCCGCTGCACTCATTTTATTAAACTTTTTGTAGTATGATCTTCTGAACCTTAAAATTGAAATAAAATAGCAGCGGGAAAATGTTACCCCCCATGGGACGCCAATGTTTAATATCACATATCTTAAGAACTGTTATAGTAAGAATGTTCAAACTTAGTAGAAGTCACTCCTATGGTATACTACACTTTTGAAAATAAAGCATATATTAAATATCTCTCAAATGAAGAAGTGGTTTAAGCAGTGTAGCGAAGCGCACCGGGTTAAGCAAGTTCTATATAATAAAAATGAAATGTTGTCTGTTGCTGATCGCATAACTTGAGAACGGCTTAAACGATTTGGACGATTTTTTCTTTAAAATAATCACCATGGTCCAACTTAGGTTTTTACGGAAAGAAAATTTTGCCCCGCCTACTTTTACGCCCACTTTTTTCGATTAACCTAAAATCAGAAAACGGCTCCATCGATTTCACTAATTATTTTTTCAAATGTTCGTATTAATCTATTTTAAGTTTTCATCGACAGAAAAATTTACCACGCCTACTTTAACGCCCACTTTTTCTATTTAATTCACCGATTTGGAAAATTTTTTCTTTAAAACGATCGCCATGGCCCAATTTATGTTTTTACGGAACGCAAATATTGCCCCGCCCACTTTTTTTGATTTACCTAAAATCAGAAAACGGCTCCATCGATCATTAGTAATCAGCTACCGAGCAAAGTCGGGGCGGCCAGCTAGTTAAAAATAAATTTTAATAAATTTTTGTGAAAAATAAAAAATATTTGTGAGTACTTACAATGATTAAAAATACGAAAACAGGAAAAGAAAACGGGAAAGTGGAGAAAGAGTGTTGAAGGATCGCGGTGCTACAATCCTCTAAATAAAAGGGAGCCAAGTAGTTTGTCTTTCCAAGAATTGGAGGACGGAAAGAACATTATTTCATCTTTTAGCTATGGTGCCGAATGTTTATCTCACAGTTTATTTAAATAAAATATAAATTTAAATAAAAAAATATTATAACCCACATTTGAAAAACATTTGAGGATTACGTTTGAAAGCAAGTTGAAAATAAAGGCATTTTTCAATTTGAAAATAATTTCCGCTTTTTGTTGAGAACGCTATTATTTTCAAATGATTTTCAAATCATTATCAAACGTTTGTCGTTTGAGAAAACGTTTGATTTCAAATCATTTTCAATTTGAAATCAAACCTCCATGTTTGTTGGGTTGCTTAAATAATTTTTTTTTTTTTTTGTATACAAAGCATATGTATGTGTATTTCACACTTATAAATATTTATATTTTGAATGCATTTAACACACAAACCCATATTTAGAAGAATAAAAAAAATAATTTTTTTTTTCTCTTACCCATAGTGCAACAAAGTGAACATGATAGCATAACTAGAAGAACACACAAACGCTACACAATAGTTGTGCACTGAGCTGACACTTGTGTATTCTGTTAAATTATTAAAAAGAAATGGTCGGAAAATAGATGAAAACTGCAAACAACAACAAAAGAGCAAATGAAAAGATGCAAATATCAAGAAAATTGAATGGAATAATATGAAAAGAATTTTCTTTGTTTTGTCTTAAATTGAGTTTATTGTTAAACGTGACATCGTTTGTATTTGACACTGATATTGTTGTTGATTGGAATAAGCAAATACAAAGTAAATGAGGATGAAAGGAAAAATGAGACAACTGGTATTAGAAATAATTTTCCAACTAAAGAAAATCAAAGGTGAAAGGTGTGTAAAATTGCAAAAGAAACATTAATTTTATTTATTAATAATAATTTAATAATTAATTTGAATTATTCAACAAATTTGAAATAATGTCAGAAAAATTAAAGTGATGATAAGAAGTTGAAAATACATTAAATTGTGTTTTTTTTTTAATATTTTACAATGATGTTTAAATAGCAAAATATGTGCACATACTTATTAAAATTAATAGAATATCAAAAGCAACATTTGCTTCATAAAATAATTGTTAACATTAGCGAAGTTCAGTGTTTTGTACAAATGATCTTGAGAAAAAGACAAAAAAAAATTTGCTCGAAAATGCAGCCGGGAGAAACCCATTCAAGATGCTTTAAATTGATTTTAAGCCAGCTCCAATCCAATAATAACTACATATATATTTATCCGTTTTAGAGCTTTTTATGAATTTTGGCATCGTTATGTAAGTGCATGTTTTTGCATATTTTACCGTTTGCAGCCTTTTTTTTTGCATTATTTAGTTAAAAGAGCTTTTTTTATTTATAGCGCATATTTTGCCTTTTTTAGGCATATTTTGATAAATTTTAGATTTTTTTTGGTGTCTACAAGAGCTTTCGCAATAAAGTACTGTTTTAAATATCTATCTGTAACCCAACGTGTTGCTTCAAATTCTCCAACACGTTTTTAAGTGATCTAACGATGTCCATCCGTCCGTCTTGCTGGTTATCTGTCTATGTTAACGATGTGCGCAAAGTACAAAATGCAATCTTGTAGATAATTTTAGCAAATTTGGTAAATACATTTTAATTGTACTAAGGACGAAGTCTATGTTAATGGTGAGAATCGGTCTTTAATATCACATATTCCCCATTAAAACTTCTTTCCAAACAAGATTCTTTGTGTCCGTTAACCATCTTATTATGTTGGTATTTAGATTGAATTCGCCCAAAAAATCTCAAAAATTCGTTTGTAAATATTATGGTGTTTTAGGTTTTACCCGTTATAATTTTAGGATTGTTTTTAATTAAATGGAACTGTTAATGAATTGTTAAATATTTTGTTTTAATATTAGCAATTTTAAAAGTTTTGGGGCATATTTACGCATAAAACGCTTTTTTTAGAGCATATTTCTGGTTTCCCTGATTATAATCCATAGAAAATGTAAAACATGTAGGTGCATGCTTTTATTTAAATTAACATTCATACTTGCAAATGTGTCATTTGTGTATTTATTTGAACATATTGCATATTAACGTTTTCTTTTGGGGTTAGAAATTTGGTTTTTTTGTGTCCGTACTTTTGTACATTTTTGTCTATTAGTGAGAGAAACTTTTATTAACTCTCACTTTACCGAACTGTACACAAAAAGTACCTGATCACACCTCATATGAGCTGCACTTGTTTCGCAAGGAAAATCAAATTGTTGCTGCAAACATTTCGTATGATTTTCGCAATATAAACAGAGTACAACTCTGTCAACATTTCTTCGCATGAACTTCACAGAAATTTTTTTATATTGAGTTTGACAACATTTTGTACGAAATACTGAACAGGGCAACAGGCTTAACCCTGCTGTTAGGTTAAGCCCATTTGGTCCAATTTTTTTACTGTTTCTCTTGTAATTTGTGATCGGTGATATATACTGACTTAGATTTTAAGCTCACGTTGTATTTATAAACAAAAATTCGAGGATCTGACTTAAAACAGGACTGAGAAAAATAAAAAATTACGAATCTTAGGTTAAGGGACCATTTGGTCCATAGTATATTTTCTTTGGTTTTCGTTGATTTTTTTTACATTTATTTCAAATAAATAAGTATTTATTCGATTTTTTTATAGTGGAGCATATTAAGTCAGACTTAGACTTGCAACAACTACAAATTCCACGTGTTCGAGTCAATAATTGTGCTGATAACTCTTGTTGAGGTAATCTAGTCCGTTTCATCATATACGTCTTAGCCAGAGAAAGTGCTAGTTGCCGCAAAAACTCTGTTCTCCTGCGATTCCGATCAGCTGGAGCCCATTAAACGTCGATTTCAAAAAATAATATGTACGCATTCAAAGCAGATATATCAAGTACAATGTTTGGCCATCTATTTGTTTTGCGTTTTGTGCTGTGGGAACCAATCATTTGATCAGCAGTATCAATGCCACCTAAAAGTGATGAAGCATTAGAAATTATACCTTGTATTGATTTGTAATACGAAACAATCTCTGGTTTTTTCTTCAATCCATAGAACTTATCAATATTGTTGCTTTGTTCTTGTGGCTAATGTATGATACTAATGTCGCAATGCCATCGAATGCAAATGTGGAATGGTGCAAAGGAAGGTTTTTGACAGCCAGCAATTTCGGAGGAATGAATGTTTTATTTTTGCCCACTGTTCCCACATATGTAAGTTTTCTTTCCTAAGGTTTTTTTAACCAACTCAAAAGTGGAAAAAAATTGTTGCCTGTTATATTTTGCCCTTTCAAGCCATCTGGCAAGTCCAATATAACGCGTTGCCCTTGGTTCTTTTCAGGCTGTGCATTTCTAGGCTTACCAAGGTATGGTTGTATTTTCCATTCATAGCCGGACTCAGAATCCACTGATAACCAAAATTCCAAACCCTATTTTGCTGGTTTTGAAGGCATAAACTGCCGAAAAGAACATCGCCCCCTGTATGCAACCAGTTGCTCATCAATGGTCACATTTTCGTGGCAATTGTAAAACATTGGAAGAAGTTGTTCCAACGGTCCTAGAGCTCACGTATAGGAGCAAATTTATCGCAACTACGCAACTGTCGTCGACTCAAAACATCATCGAAAAGGATGGCACTATTCATCATATGAAATGTATCTCCAGACATAATTGATCGAAAAATGGGGCGACCAAATTTTCCATCAAATAAACCATGAACATCTTCATTTTTCCACTGTCAATAATAGACTTTATATAAGCCAACTTTTTTGCTAAATAAAAAACATACTTACCGACATACGCCTGCAAGAATGAGTACTGCTATATATGCGCGCAATGCGTCTTCATCAATATCTTTCCATTTGCCACCAAACTTGACCCTGCCGTACATATTAGTATTTTCGATTATAATTCTTTCTATTAGAGGCGGAAAAAAAGCTGACAGCATGTCAGTGCATCTGGGCACTGCAAATCGAGTTGGTCCTGGTTGTGTTGAGATAATATTCGCAGCCGTAGCTCCAATTGATCCGCCATTTTCTGAAATATAATCAATTTCAGAATCTGAAATATCTGCATGGAGCAGTTATCGTATCTCATATTCGATCAAGTTTGCCATGTCGTAAGTAAAAACCCTCTGAACTATTTAAAACAACACACCAACTGAACCAAGCAGTGCAAATATGTGTGCTTCTCTACCAAAAAAATTTAAAAAGGCAATCCCACAATTGCATTTTACATATTTAAAACACAAAAAAGGGGATGCCATGGTTCACTAACCTAACATTCGTAAGTTTTTTTTAACCTAACAGCAGGGTTATATAATAAATTATCTTTTTTGCAGTCGGTTTTTTAATTATTTATTACCTAACAGAATCTATAAGTTCTAACACAAACATTTCAGTTGGTTCAAAGTCCCAAAAAAAATTATAAACAAGCTTATACATTTTTAACAATTTTAGTTTTTGCACCTTCACATAAATTAAAAATTCATTGTATAATATATGCCTGGTTAATGTTTTATATGGAAATATTTCGTCATAAATATTTTTCGTTGAAAGTTTTGAGCCAAAAAAAAACTGGGAAGCACAAACATACATTTTGTTTTAAAATATAACAACAAAAATTTCTTAAATTATTTGATAATTTAAATAAATTGTCCCAAATAAAAAAATTCTTACTTTATACAATATTATATTATATTATATGTTGCTGTTTCGTATGAATTTAATAATACTTACTTAAATTTCACAACAACACACTAACGGAATTTTGTAGGAATATAGTGGGAAATAACGAGGTTTCGTAGAAAAAGTAATTTAAAACCTTCTACACACAGAAAAATATATCAAGGTTAAATTAACATGGCGCAATTATCTTGGTTTCATGTTTTTAAAACACCAACACTATAAAAAGAAAAAAATATAAACTTTTTTTTTATATCATGTTTAAAATAATCTGAAAGGAGAAAAAGAATTCCCGTACTCTTTTTGTTAAAATTATTTAGTTAATCAGTACAACAAATTTTCAAAGTTGAATGATGAAAAAACCCATATCAAGCCATTCTGCTAACAAAGGGAAATACGAAAAACAGTGAAACATGTGTAACAGGAAAATAAATAATTATATCCTCTTTTCTCTGGCTCCGCGGGTAAGTGTTTTCAATTATTCTTAAATAAACGCATATGCTGTCTCTGAACATTCTTCTTACTGTTATTTTACACTCAAATCAACTAGATTTTACGGGAAATTCACGTTGTTTCAGCTTGAAATAACTTTCATTCAACGTGCTTCGGATTGTTATTTCAATATAAATGACATTTTGCTCTAACTTTACTGCAATCAAAATCATGCTAAATTTACATGAAGTAACTATGAATCGAAATCACTTTCGAAATTTGTAGAATTAACCTTGTTTTTGCCGATTTTACATTTTTGTTTTTCTGTGCGTCCAATATAAAATAATCACCTCTAGGTATAAAATCTTGTTAGAGAGAAAACATTTTACAAAACAATTGAAAATTTTATATGCATCAAGAATTAGAATGTGTCTTTTTATAAACAAAAATTATAGGATATTATAGGATAAGGAAAATATTCCGGACTATAATGACACAAACACTTAACTCACTGAAACTAAGACGTCCAAATTTTGTGCGTTTTTTTGTTTTAATGCAAGCAAAATCTAACTGCCTGTTTGTAGAATGCGAGCTCAAAAGTGACTCGTTCAACTTACATTTAAAACAAAAACAAAATTTCAAAATTGGTTTTTGTTTTAAATCTAACCCAGCGGTAAATATTGAAAGGACCGCAAGTGGCAGGCCTTTTTGAAAGCCCCTATACTCCTTTCTAAAAGATTCGCTTCGCATGACATCCTGCCTTCAGAAGTATGCCTTCCAGAAGGTATAAACTTCTTTTTAAAAGAAATATACAGTATACATTCGCTACTCCCTTCTTTGAGAAGGGAGAAAGGAAGGTGTTTAGTTTTATTTACTTTTTATTTTTAGTACCATTCCTTACTTGCTTCTTTGAGAAGGTATCGAAGTTGTTTTTAAAGGAAGTGTGGAAGGCCTTGCGCCCAATGACAACCTGTGTAAAAAATAAATAAATATAGAATGCGGCGAGCAGGGCTTCTGACTGCTTGTGACTGCTAAATAAGGCCTTCTATTAGGGCTCTTTACTCATTCTAGTTACCGCTGGGAAGTTAAGCGAGTCACTTTTGTGCTCGCGTTCTACAAACAGGCAGTAAATTAAAATAATTGTTCCTAAAAATGTGCATATTTAAATAGAATATATTTTCAGTTCCTCAAATTTAAATATTCGGTACTATTGATAGTTTTACCACAAACTATCAAACAAGAATGATAGAAATAAAGATTACGACCAGTGATGCCAACTTAGTGCTTTTGGCGCTCTTTATGGTGCCAAAATTATATCCATAGTGCCAAACTAAGGAAAAGCACTAACTTGGTGCTTTTTAAATTTTTCGTTAGTGCCTTTAGTGCTTTTTACAATTTTTATTGTTTTTCTACAATTTTTTGAAACTTCGATTATATAAAGGATAATTTAGATGAGCTTTGCTATTTGGGATATAATTTTGAGAAGGCCTGTAAAGATTTTAAGATTTCAAATGATTAAAAAAGTGATAAAAATGTTTATATCGAATGTGAATATATGTATTATTCAATTTTAAATGAAAATGGTCACCCATTAACGCCGTCGCCTTTTTTTAAATTTTGGAGGTATATTATATTTGGCACAGCCGAATGCAACTTGTTTTGTGTTAAATAAAATTGTAAAAATTGCTTATTGCTTTTTTACACTTTTTTTTGTTCAAAATAGTGATTTTTAGTGTTTTCTTAAAATTTCAAAGTGTTTTTTGTTCTCAAAAAGTTGGCATCGCTGATTACGACTTGCTCATGATTTCCCGTTAGATGTGTAGTCACTTGGTGCCGATGTAGTCAAGTTTGACTCGTTAAGTCTTGAGTTGTTAGGAAAGATGAGAAATGGCATTCTCTTTTCCCTCAAACTTGACGTGTGTGAACCGGCACTGAAGGCAAGGGTTGCCAAGTTTAAAAGTCTCTTAGATTTCTGTAATAATGTTTAAAATTATTAATTAAAAAATTGTTGTATTCCCGAAAATTACTTTGATAAACACTTATAATAGCACGGTTGTTTTGCAACCATAGCATGTTGCTCTTAGAAAAGAGGAAAATACCATTGTTAATTTGAAAACAAATTATTGTCACATTTAACCATAATATGTTTAGAGGCAACCATTAAATTATTGTGTCTTCTTGATGGAGGCCTAATTTAACTATTATATGGTTGTCGGTGACAATAATATGGTTATATTAAACATAATATGTTAAACATAATATGTTAAAAATAGTTTTGTTGGAGGTAACCATATTTAAACATGTTTTTTCTCTACGTGTACGCAGAAGTTTAAAGTTTGTTTTCGGTATGGCGTAATCTTTATTTCTATTATTCTTGCTATCAAATATATTAAATCGATCGTTTTGCATATCTGAATCCCACATGTATGAGACAGCAAATAATGACACCAAATTATAAAATTTACTTTACAAATCAGTCATCGATGTTTTATCGTATAATTTTTGGCTTAAAGGACTGTTAATAAGCTTAATTTTTGCACATGGAGTGACCCCAATCTCCACAGACATTAGAGACTCCATTACGCCCAGAAAAATGCACGGCACGTTTTGGTTTCTATTTAAAAATATGAATACGACCCATCCGGTGACCGCAATCACCGACTTATTCAAATAAAATTTAACGATAAGGTGATTTTGAGAAATGGACCTGTTATTTGCCTTACAACGTCGTGCGATTTGACACCCCTGGATGATTTCATATAAGTTTATGCTAATTAACTTGTAACAATTGACGTGTATGACATTGTTCGTATATTTCTTGCTCGAAAGGTGGGGCAAAATTGGACGTCCAGAATGCGCTTCGTCAAGAAATGCAATGTATTGTTCAAATAAAAGAATTTTTAAGACTTAAATTTAATTTTATGTAAAGGGTTTTCCAAACAAGAACTTTGTTTTCCAAAAAAAATTTTAATGAAGATGATTCAAATTTTTTTTTGTATTACGAAGAGAAACGATTGGTAATTATGAATGAAAATGACATCTGGTGAATGTCCACCACACTGATAGAAAAGGCGTCATAACGCTGATGTATTTTGACATCAGTACTATGACAAGTGTTTTCGTTTTTGACCCCATGACACTTTTCATCATGGTGATGTCAACCTTAACATCACTTGGCCAAAGTGTCATCAGGGTCAAAATGAAATAATGTCATCAATGGGATGACACATCGGCATGTCGTCAGTGCGATGACGAAGTTACATCGGAGAAAGGAACATTAGCATCAATTAAATGACAGTTTGTCATTAAGTCAAAGTCATTGGAATTGACTTAAGTCAAAGTGAGAGAATATTATTATTTACTTACCCGTTTCATATGTTTGTTTCACGTTTGTTATACAACGACCTTTGTTTACAGCAGAACTCTCAATAATAAGACTCCAGCACCATGCCCCATCTGTTTTTCGTTATCATTTTACTTTAAAAATTTGATGTATTTAACTAAATCATTTAAAAAAATAGTATATAGGAATTTTTGATTCTTATAATACAGTGTAATCATGAAAATAATGGTAATAATATACAATATGTGGCATCGAATTGATTTCACTAGTCATAAAATAGATGACATGTAAAAAATGACAAAATTGTACGAAGACGTAAGTCATTGGATTGATGTTACTTTTTGCATCATTAATGCCATTTGTAGTAACATTGATGCCACAATTGTGATGTTAGGGCATCATCAATATGAAGATGTATTTTTCTATCAGTGCACGAGCGCGCTGGCAGATGTCGATTTTTCATTAAAGTTTTTAATATCTTTTATCACATCTCGGATTTTGTGTTTTAAGGCTGCAATCGATTCGAATTGCATCGTATGAACTCTGTCCTTAACATTGTCCCACAAAACATAATTAAATCACACAATCTGGCTTGCAACTTAACAGCTGATGTTCGTGAAATTATGTGATCGGGAAATTTGGCTTGCAGTTAATTGATCGTTTCACTGACTGTGCGAGATGTGGCTTCGGACAGTTGGTATTGACACATTTTGTATCGAGCCTGTAGGATCAAATTTAATGACCAAATTCAGAAGGTCGTTTATGTTGTCCGCAAATATCACGAATTTTACGAAATGTTACTTTAACAGAACCACTATTTTCATAGTGGATTTTAATTATTTTAATGCGATTTTTGAGCGAAACTACGAATACGTCTTAAAACTAAATGTCAAAACTATCATGTTGTTAGTGTTGCCACAATTTAACAACAAAGTTCTTGTTGAAAACCCCCTTATTATGTTTACAATTTCAAGTTCCATCGGGTAAAAAAAAACACTTTTTATGCATAATAATTATTATATACATCACCCTGTTGCAAGCCTCCAATTGTACACAACTTTTTAAAAAACTATTACACTGTGATTTTAACCCTTTATCGATCCACCCTCGTTGTGACATAAAAAATATTTTCTAAGAAGTATAACGATTGCCACAATTACTTTTAACAAAACAGCCTAAAATATACAAACACAAATATAAAATAAAATACAATACACGAAAATACATCTAAAAACCCTTTTTCATCCTGTCGCCTACATTTATAAATTTAATAATGGTTACAATACAAATACACAAGTAAAATACATTTGCCACTGCAAATAAAATCCCATTCACATAAAGTATGAGAAGAGACATGTGTTGGAAAGGAAACTTTTATTCGTATTACAATAAAAAATAATAAGATGAGAAATGTATTCATGAATAAATGAGGAGTCTATGGGAATGCGTTGATATGGATTCATATTTTGTAGTTTATATTAGTCTGAATAAGTGTGCGAATAAGAAAAGTTGTTGTATTACAAAGGAGTGCGAAAGAAAAGATTGGTGTAAGCCTTTAAAATTTCTAAACGTTCTTCTGTGTAAAGTCTCTTCCTGGGAGAGTTAATCGTATTAAGAAGCCGATTTCTTTTCTCATAGCACTCTAGGGGATATTTTTGCTGGTGAATTTAGTTATTTATAGTACCGTCCCAACAAGTATTCCCCTGGGGTTAAAATAGACCCTGGGCTTTGTATGGGTAAGGAGCCTTTGGCAATCTAGTTGTTATCTAGTAATAACCCAAATCACAGAAAGGGTGATTTTAATCCCTCGTGAGGAAATCTTCTTAGGCCAGGTTGATTATAAACAAGGGAATAGGTAAATGGTTCATTCAATCTGGTTCGTTAGTATACGCATTGTATCTATCCACTTAGGTGTAAAGTAAATGAACGTCCGTGTGGCAGGTACTCTCGGTAATTTTAAACACATCAAAATAAAGTTGTTCTCCTCCGAGATTTGTGGATATGGGTATTTACACAGGAAAGTCTACTTTTTGTCACATTACACCACTTACAATTTGTTTCAATTCCCGAAATTTAAAAAACCCGTTTCACATAAGGTGTTCGACGTTTTGGTCTTAAAAGAAACCTAGTGAAATTTGATGCATAAAATATTCGTTGAATATTTTAACCCTCTAAAGTGCCGTTTTAGTATACTTTTGTCGGGAAGTTAGAAACAAGACAAAATTATCCCTTAAAATGAGTGCTAATATATTCTAAGAAAAGAATCGCCAAAATATTACACCGAAGACAACTGAAATAGTATTTTAGCTTAGAAGTACTAACTTTTCAAAACCCTTTGGCAGGTTTGCTCTACCAATAGTCTAGTTTTTGGTTTTATCCCGAGCACTAACTTCATTTTTTTATGCCTTCCATCTTCATTATATGCTCATGCCATCTCAGTTTACTTTTGTTATTCGTTTATCGAGCGCTGCAATTCCAGATTATTTATAATGGCATGATTTCTGAATCTATCCGTTCTAAATTTTCCTCCTACTTTTCCTTGGTGAGGGTAAAGCCCCGGATTAACAGAAACAGGATAGGATATAGATACATTGAACGGTACTATTTGATTAAAAACAAAAACATATTGCTAAAAACGTCGATTGCTTAAAAAACAGGAACCTAAAAGTATGCACTATGTTTTTTGCTCGCACTTTTTAGTAAATTGTAATACGCAACTATCTTATTTAGGGTTTGAAATAAAAAGCAGAAAAAAAGGTAAACAAAAAAATAACTAAACATAAAAATAAAACGTTTAGTTTTGAAAACAGAGACGGTGTGTGAAAAGGGATATAAAAATATTACAAAAAAAAATTATCAATAAATTTTAATTAATTTCATGTTGTAGAACTCCCTCCTTCAATAAAATAATTTAATGAAACTAAAATTTGATGAACTCAAGCCTAATTAAATATCAAAATTTCAAATTAATATTAAAAATTTTTAATTATATAAAGTAACTTAAAAAAAGTTTTTTTAAAGGAACATTTTTGGCAATTTATTCCAATTTTTGCATTTACTTATAGTTAAATTTGGTTTTAAACATCTTAAATTCAACTACGTTACTGGTTTCCTTTTTTATGACAAACGTTATTGTCGTTATCGTGCTAGATATTCTTGTCGTTGTGGTTAAATGTTTATAAACATAATTTCTCATATGTTTATCAGCAAGTTATGACAATTGCCTTTTATGATCGGTTATATACCAAAAGCAGACATGGTAAAACATAAAAACGAATGGCAAAAATACAATTCATAAGTATACGCAGTAAAAAAGGAGGCAATTTAAACAGTAATACATGCATATAAAAAAGTAAAGAGAAAAACAAATTTATAATCATGTTATTTAAAACTACTAGTTTAAGATGTGTTTATTCATTTACTTGAAACGCTTTAATAAAAGGATATTTATTTATTCCATGGGTTAGGTCAGGTTAGTTTAAATAGAAATTGCAGTAAGTAAGTAAGTAAGCTGACACATTTAGATCTATAGATTAATTATAGTACTATGGAGTTCTTTTATGCAAAATTCCAAATGTATAACCAGCCCGATCTCCTTGCAAAGTTTTAAGTTCATTTTAATCTGAAACTAAGAAAATCAGAGGGATCCTTGACGGCCTTTGGGCTAGAAGGTGTTTCACGTTCTCTTCCTCATTTTCATCTACGCAAATGCGGCGGAAATTTTGAAATCTTAGCCGCAGACATTGCCTATGGGCATTTCCATGAGAATGTCAACCACGAGTCAACAAATTAAAACGCTTGCAACTTTTTTTCAATTATGGTAGAAAGGGAAAAAAACACCCAAACTTTACTACGCAGTGGTACTTATAGCTTATTAAAATTTCCAAAAAGCAAAAAATAAAAGTTTTGGCTGACTTTCTCTTTTATTCATTTTTAGTAACTGCAATCAACAATTTTAAATTTTCTGCCGATTAAATACAGATACTGGTAACATTGGAATTATACTTTGAAATTAATGTTTCAACAAAAATGAAAAAGATCCATGAGGAAAGACCAAATATATACTGTCAGCGTCAAAATAAAGTGTACAACTGCAGTTTAAACCATGGTTTTCCAATATAAAAAGTGTTATTTTAGCAAAAAAATAACTAAAATTTTTAGAAGTTTATTATCATTTACAAAACTTTGGACAATGTTATTACAATTTTAAATTAAAAATTTGAAATACTTCAAAAACAACAAAAACAATACAATAAAAAAAATAACAAAAATAATATTTACTAATATACTCCGTTTTAAACGCGTCAAAAAAAAGTGTACAATTTTAAAATACTAAGAAAAGGGAAGTGGCTAATGCTTTGATTGATTTCTTTTTGCTTTTAGGGCGGCTTCTAGTCCCTTTGGCATCAATTCCACCCATTTTAAAGTTAGTTCAGTAGACAATTTTGGCTACCCTTCCTGCAGAATTTTATTCAGAGAGTGCTTGCTGCTAATGTTTTTTTTTTAATTTGTCTGTCCAAATGTTTTCAGATGTTTACTTGAGTTGATAACGAGCGACTATTGGGCTGATCCATCTGTTTTATGACGTTTTACAAAAACTAACCCTATCACTCTTCACTTTAGATACTATATTTTTTCCGTTGAATTTCTTATTTCTACCTTTTATCACGTTTATTTTTTGTCCAACTTGCTTTTGTCACTTTTTGGAGCAACGGATTTTTCACAGATGACAGCAAGCTTGAAGTCTGATCAAATTTGGCAAAGTAGAAATTTAACTTTTTATAACTAACATAACCCTTTTTATATTGGAAAACAAGCTGTACACCTTATTTTGACGCTCACAGTAGGTCGATTAGCGGTGGTCGATGGTATATTTTCTGGGTTTGTTTTGGATGCAATTATAATGTCACGTACGTGGTGCAAAAACATCTTTTGTGTTTGGTCAGTCTAAGGTGTTTCAAAATAAAAGTTCAAAGCAAGATATTTCTTGCAAAAAAATATTGATCGGATTTTTTTTTTTTAAATTGGTAAAATAAAATTTTTTTTTGCTTGTAAAGGTCGTCACATATGATATTGTTAGTACTTAAATGCATCTAAATGTATTAACTTATTATGTCGGTATTAAGCTAAAATTTGGTGCAAACTTATTTTATTGCAATCTTATATCACCCATACACATACTTCTCCCGGAAATAGCTTTTAATGCAATAACTTCATTGAAAAAGTTGGTACATATTTACATAAAAACAAGGCGACAATGACTTTTACGATAGGTTCTTTGCCATGTCAAAATTAAGTGCTGGTTGGTCATAAATTAACCATAGGGTCCATATAAAGCCCTTCCCTAAAACGGTAAGAGCAAACAAATCTCATATAGATGAATGTAACTAAATAATATTCGGTACAAATGACTTTTATATAATGCTTAACCTCATAGCATAATTCTATTCTGGCAGCCTTGTTTGGCCATGGGTCCCAAATAGGGTACCCCCTCAAAAAAAATTTTTTTAAATAAAATGGTGTAGGGTATCATTTTGTCCCGTTTGACCACCTATAATTTCTTTCAAAGTTATTTACGGGAATACAAAATTTATTATCAAGATTTTTGTATGACGTGCTAAATTCCCAATTTTTCATATTTGATAAATAAACTGAAATTTATTGTTGAGGGAAAGCTAACTTCTATGCGCATTTCACTGATTGCTTAGGCCAGATCATCAGGAAACCTTTTCCAAAGATTTTAGAAAAGCTAAAGCGAATAAGAATTTTAAACACTCAAAGTCTTACCTGTAACAATATCAAAGTTTAAACAAAGACAACTGATAAGATAAACTCACTGTTTATTGTTGGTGTTTTGTTTAAGCTTTGATATTGTTACAAGTAAGACTTTGAGTGATTAAAATTCTTATTAGCTTTAGGGTTTTATTTGTATAATATTTTAAGCTTTTCTAAAATCTTTGGAAAAGGTTTCCTGATGAGCTTGTCTAAGCAACCAGTGAAATGCGCATAGAAGCTATTTTTGTAAAATCTCTATCTTTTTGAAAGCGTACAAATGTCACGTACGATGACATGGAAATGAACATATACCTTTTTATAAGATAGTATTCGGCAATCAAAGATACTGGTAGATAAACATCCCGTAGAGGCACAATTGCCTGGTATTTAATCATACTGCCAATATTTTTGACCCACCACTTATTTGCGGAATCGCGAGTCCTGCGACGAAGTTTCAGTTTCCAGAGAGATTATATCAAGTGAAACCCGTAAGGTGGTGCCAAGTCTAGAAAGCTTATCCGTATGTCGGCTTATCCTTTGCCTTCAATAATATTTATATAAGAACTCTCAGCCATTTCGTTAAACGATAATTTCATCATTATTTTTCGTTTTCAGAAACGAGGATTCCATATCAATTTGCTTTTTGCACCCTTAAAAGGGTGAATAGGTACCTGGGTACCTGTATACGTTTTATATTACAAATTTTTTTTTTGGGTGTAGGATTTTAAAAAATATATGAAAAGGGGAAAACCAGAGTAAAATTCTAATATTATATCATTAACCATCGATTTTTTGTACAATACAAGACAAAAAATTAGATTTCTCATACAATTTGCATGAAGGTACCCAGCTACCTATCCACCCTATAGAAGGTGTTTTTTTTTTCCACACACATAAGGATTAAAAAATATCATAGTCCTTTATAAATAATTTAAACTACAGATTTTACAAACTTATTTGTGTCTGCTTAACGGTGACTTGTTCCTGTCTGTAATTCTACATTCTTTTTAATTTGTTTTTTTTTTGACACTTCTCCCACTCTCTAAACCCCTCGTCGGTGCTTTTGAAAATACACACAGATTTTTATCTTTTTAAACAGATAAAACAAAAAAAAAAAAAATAGGAAATAAAAACAAAAATTAAAAACTGCTAAAGTTTGTAATTAAAAGAGTGAATGAGAGAAAAGAGATACACAAAATAAATTAAATAAAATTCCTTTATTTTCACACAAAAAAGAAAAACAAATAAACACTTTGGTTTTGTAAAAAAGAAAAAAAAATCCTGAACCACATTCTTTTCTCCCTTTTTTTAGAACATGACTTTGGCCATCATTTGTTAAAAGGCTAAGGAAATGGGAATTGCTAAGAGAAGCGTTCAGCTGGAATAATTTGTAAAACTTTTAATTTTCCGCAAAAGATTTAAGTATACATTTTAGGTTGAAAAACAAGAAAAAACAAAAGTTTTTTTGGTTTAAGGATTTAAAAAAAGAAATGCCTACTTTTAGGAGTAGAAAAGAAAGTATATGGAATAAAAGTTTAAGGCGTTTTTTTTTTTATAATGAGTTGAATGTATTCGTATTATTTTGTTATTAAATAAATAATGCTTTTTGTTTTTTTTTTCATAATGATGTATTTTCTATACCCACCCACAAAAAAAATAAGGTATATTGACTCTGTCATTTATTTTAACGCTCATTGAAATAATTGCAGAATAAGAAAAATATATATATATATGTATGTTTATATACCTATATATTGACCCTTTTAAATATAGCCATAAGTTCTTCTTTAATAACAGATGAGATATGTTTTCGGCTAAATTTTGAAAAAGGCTACCGAGATTTGTCTCATGTAGGAAAAAGTATTTTTTATTTTTATTTACAAAAATTTTTAAGTATTAAAAATTAACTAGATCAATGAACAGATCTTCGTGGTGTCGTATTAAGAGTCGTATCATCATCGCAAAAGCCTAAAGCTAAAAAGTATAAATTAGGAGGTGAGGTTGGATGGTGAAGGAAATTATAATTTTTAGAGCAGTGTTTGAAAATAAACACTGAATATCGCTTCTTAGTGTTCGGTTCGGTAGATTTGTGAAAAACACTAATGCTAATAGTGTTTGTGTAGCAAATCATTAAAAAAATAACGTTTCCCTGTTAGTCATCTTTCGAACACAAAAATAATACTCTTCTTATCCAACTCAACCAAAAGATGTGAACATTTCGAGCCCTAACCGCGAAAATAATGTAAGCGACATCATTTTCGATTTTCGTTTTTTTAATAAATGACTTCATTGGTAACACTTGCATCATCTCCAAAAATGTCATGATCACATAAGGTACCGTTACGTTTTTATAGCAAAAACAATTTTATTGTAAGCGACAAATTTCATACAAAATTTATATGAAATAAAATAGAAAAATCTATCTCCTGTAAAATTTAACTTTTGGTGCTTACGTTATTTTGGCGGTTAGGGCTCGATTTAATTTCGTTGGGTTTTTGTTTAAATCCACAAACTTGATTGTGTTCGGTTCGGCGTATTAACAAACATTAATACGCCGAACCGAACCTTTTGGCTTGTAAAGAAAATAGAACATTATATAATGTTCGGCTCTTTCTTGAAAATAGTTACAAACGGTATTAAGGGTTGTGTTCGTCTACACAATCACTAAAAAAGTTAAGTATCGCTCTTGGGTGTGTAAGCCGAACGCTAAATAATGTACAAAATTTTTATTTTTGAACACTGGTTTAGAGGGAAAAAGGGTAAAATCGTGTAAAGTCGCTAACGTTATATCTCCTTTACTAAAAGAGATACAAAAATTATTTAATACTTATCGTTATTCCTTAAAAAAAAATAAGCGGACGGTTGTCTGGATCCTTTTGAAATTCGGCCCTTTTGTAGGGTAAACGGATAAAACCTGTATTTCGGATATTTTTTGTTAACCTTTAAACCAATAAAGTTAGAAGAATAATTATAACGCATTCGAAGTTATTCTAAAAAATATGAATTCAGTACTTTTTAGAAAATCGAACGTCGTAAAAACTGTGCTTTTTAGTACTTTTTACAAAACATTTTTTACAACTCATTGACATCACCGAGTAAAATTATAGGCTCCCACTATAATATTTAAATTTTTGATACTTTAATAGGGTGAAACAAGTATATAAAATCGAAAAACGCAACATTAAATTTCTTCCTTTTTTCCGTTCTGCATGTAGTACTTTTTGGATTTTCTATAAACGTTTAACTTAGAAACATAATTTTATAGCTGAAGGGTTCTAATTAAGGACTTCTAAATAAGAACCTTAACGATAAAACTTTTTTAAATTTGTCGAACACTTTTAGGTATCTTACCGACGACCATTATTGCTAAGATATATGCGGTTTAAAAGGATTTTTTCTGATAATATGCACAATGTAAATATTCTTAGCCAGAGGTGGTAAAAATATTTAAATAATTTTTGCTGAATTACAGTTTTTTATGATTTTATAGCGAAATAAAAGTTACGAATAAAAGGTATTATATAAAGACATTTAATATGTTTCTTAAATTTTAGTGGCCATAATTTGAAGAAAAAATCGCAGGTATTTACTTATAAAGATGCACTGCTTATTTTAGGATATCGAAAGAACACATTCTTTAGTAATATTATTATTATATTATACATTTGAAACAAAAACAAAGTTTTTAGAATTTTATTTAAATGTACATAGTTCTGCGAAAGAAAGAGTTCCTTCGCTTTAAGTGAAATCGGCAGTTATTTTAGTTGTAAGTGCAAATTTGTCCAACATAAAAAGCAAGTAAGAAAGTATAGTCGGTCAAGCCCGACCATATGATACCCTACATCACAGTACTTAAACAACACATCATGCTTACGTGTCCATATAAATATGGACTTATCTATGTTTATAAATTTCATTAAAATCGGTTTGAAAATTTGTGAGAGGCAGAAATTGCCCCCTACCTCCGCCTGTGATCCAATTTTTAAAAAACTGTATAGCTAATGTGTCTATATATGTAGATATGGATCTATCTATGTTTTAAATTTCATTAAAATCGGTTTGATAGTTTCTGAGAGGAACAAATTTCCCCCTATCTCCCCTCGTGGTCCTACGATTCGGCCCATTTTCAATACACTTGGTCCTTGTATCAATAAGAACCTATGCCCGTATCAATCAGAACCTATCAAATTATCTCCAAAATTGCGACCTGTACTTTGCGCACAAGGTTACATGGACAGAAAGCCAGCCAGCCTGCCGGACGGATATAGTAATTTCGACTCAGAAAGTGATTCTGAGTCGATCGGTATACTTTAAGGTGGGTCCAGGACCAATATTTTAAGGCGTTACTAACATCAGCACAAATGCATAATACCTCCACTATTGTGGTGTGGGTATAAAAATGGCATTTTCAACGTGTCTTAAATAGCATTTTAAATTTTAGATTTAAATCTCCTTTAGTTATTTAAAGAAAATGTATGAGCAACAAAGTCGTGTTTTGCGTTCAAAATATTGAATTTTGTTCCATTTAATTTGCGAAAAGTTTTGCTTTCTTGTCCACCTAATAATTTTTTAGAGAATAATTAAAGTTCAAACGACACACATAATCTTATATATATATTTTTCAATGAAGAGATTTCCTTCAACTAAACATCTGCATAAATTAATTGAAAAAATAAAGTAAAATGTTTATCGCCGTCTATTTCTACATACTGTTCCTAAGAAACGGTTTGCAAAATGTGTTTTTCTTATTTAAAAAAAGTGTCAAATGTTAAGAAAATAAGAAGGGCCCAAGAAAAGAAAATGACAACAACAAAATTATTATTTTTTTTTTTTTAATTTAATTAATTCTTACATTATTGCTAAAAAAAAAACAACAGAAATATAAAACATCCCCTAATTTATACATTGCGTAGATAATATTAAATAGCCTAAAAGTATACCATGTTAAATGTATTGTAAAATTTCTATTAACAATGACATGGTGGCTTTAAACCAGTGATAACCAAGCCCCGAACTAAGAAAGCCCCAAACGCACGCACACAAAGATATTATGTGCTTGTGTGCGGTCGCAGAGACTGATGATAGTCTCATGTTTTGAAACGAACAAAGTTGTAATATACATGAGAATTTCCGACCGTAACTGTGTGAAAAATACGATAATTGACTGGCTCGCGAGTCTATGGAGTGGTTATCACTGCTTTAAACTAAAAAGACTAGGATTTGAAGGCGAAAA
The DNA here is from genome assembly GCA_930367215.1 of Pollenia angustigena. Classification (NCBI taxonomy): domain Eukaryota; kingdom Metazoa; phylum Arthropoda; class Insecta; order Diptera; family Polleniidae; genus Pollenia; species Pollenia angustigena. Next base: position 289,426,939 of record OV884056.1, read on the forward strand.
AATCTGATTTTGCTTTTTGCTCTACATTCTCTTCCAAAGTCATTAAATTATGTATTATTACAAGCAGCTCTCTTGAAATACAATTAAATTTCTATTTTATTACATTTTCTCACTCTTTTCTGTCTACAATTGCAATTTATTTCCAAATGTCACATTCTCTGTTTATGTATTTATTTGGATTTTTTCCTATTCGTAATGCTTTCACGCTACATTTAATGACACTATCATTATTAAGATTTAATCAGCTACATTTTATAACCGCAAAAGTCATTTGTACTTTCAGGCAGTTTGTTTTTGACTTAAGAGAATTTTGTTTAAACTAGAACAAACCATAAATGGCTGGGCATAATCTTAAGGCTTTTAGACTTAAATTAGTATTTTATCAAATATTCATTGCTTTGAATACGAGTAAATATTGGGGAAGGATTTTGTTCAAGTGAGAAATAAATTAAATGCAATCAGATAGAAAACTTAAGTAGCAAATCATGCAAATCAATGTGACAAATTACCAAAATGTTTGTTTTAAGAAAACATGATGCAAATGGAGCCGTAATGTATAAGAAAAAATTATTAAAAGGTCTTTAAAACATCATTTTAAATTCAAGATTTTAGATAAAATTAAAATGATACGAGACGTGTTTTTAAGATATTGAACTTAATGTTTTTTGAATAGAAGGGTTATGAAATTAAAAATTAACTTTTTCAAGTTTTTTGATTACAATTATCACAATTATCGATTATTGCCCACATTAATAGAATGTATTGAAAATAACACCCTAATTTAGGAAGAAGAAAAAGGCAACACTCATATTCACTCTTAGAGCTGTAAAAGATTTCAATCACATGATTTCTTAAAGGTTTTCCTAGGAGTCAAAAAATTAACCAACAAGGTTTCGTTTATATGCGCAGAATTCCCATTTCATACTATTGATAAACTGAAATTTATTGTTGATTGGAAAAGCTATTCCTAGGCGCATTTCATTTGTTGTTTATTCCAGATCATCCGGAAACTTCATCCAAATTTTAGAAAATTTAGAAAAATTTTAGAAAAACTAAAGATATTAAACAAATAAAACTGTTAAGCGAATAAGAATTATAAGCAACAACAGTTTTACTTGTAACAATATCAAAGTTTAAACAAAAACGTCAACAATAAGCAGTGAGCTTATCTTTTCCTTTTCTTTATAATTTTTTCTCGTTAATAATTTTTTTATTGCATTCAAAATCAGAAAATTGATCGTATGATTTTTATTTAAACTCATATAGTCAATTTTCCGATTTCGTATTGTTTATTTGGCCCTTGACTAGTCCAACAAATGGAATTAAGTCGACGTAGATACTAAAAACTATTAACAGTAGATATATTGTTGTTAACTTATGAATTTTTGTGTTCTGTCTTCCTAGTTCCACTAAATAGTTGCGTTCGAGAACACAAAAGTTTTTACTATTTTTCACTAAACTTTACTGCATTTTACGAAATTGCGTTCGAGTACACAAAATGCAGTAAATGAGAACATAAATTGAGAGCGAAAAGTGACAGTTCTTGTCTGAGTACTTACAAATTTTTACTGCAGAAATTTTTGCAGTAAAATTAAGTAAATCAAAAAAACATATGTTTCAAAAGGTAAACAAACAAAAGTAACAAATAAAAAGCTTACAAATTGTGAAAAATTTTTAAATAAAAGAAAAGTTGAAATAAAAATTAAACCAAAACAAAAGGTGAATTAATATTAATTAATTAAACTTGTTTGTGAAGCATTAATTTGGCTAAATAAAAACTTTTGAAAATTTTTTTGTTATGCTAATTTCTTAGAGTTGTAAAAGTGTGAAGTATTTGGGTACTTAAGTAATCAATAGCAAAAAAATTATTCATGTTCTTTTAAATATTTTAACCCGCTACAAATTAGTAAAATCAAATAAAATAAAAAACAAACAAATATGAAAGATTACATAAAATACTTTGTTTGTATTTTCCAAAAATGTTCGTGTTATAAAAAGTATTTAATCGAGTAGCGATAAGAAAACGAGCTAAGTAGTCAAAAGTGTAAACATTTTTCAGCACTTCAATTATTTGTGCCATCAGCTGTTGCCTTTATTTTACGAATTTTTACAAATTTTGCGTTCGCGTACTTTTTTGGACAACAGCTTTTTGTGAGAGAAAATTTTTTAGTTTACTCATTTACTGCATTTTACTGTAAAAGTACTCAAACGCACCTAATAAGTCACAGCATATCTAAGAAGACAAATTTATGCCCTAAGGCAAGAAAATTTGCTTATAAATACTGACGGTTGGTGATTCTAACGGATAGTGTGGCCCAACAGTTGGCACGTTCACTCTTTCGAATATATAACCAGTTTTTTAATATGTTTGATAATGTGTGTTAGCGAATAAGTTGTCTAAGGCACTTCATTACGTAAGGTGAAGAATATTAATGATTCGGTACATCAGAATATAGCACTCTTACTTTTTATACTCTCCACCACTAGTGAAAATTTACATTCCTTGTGAAAATTTTTAAGATTCATCTAAGACCACAAAAATGTACATTTGGATCCTTGAGTAATTTTAAGTTCAGCCAAATTGGTAAAACGCTTACATGTGATCCCAAAGGCATGTCTGGAGGCTACAATTGACAATCCCGATACCGGATGCTATCGGCTGATCTCCGGAATATTAGTTCTACTATGGAACCCTATATATATATATGTATATAATCGATTCACTAGAAAAAGAGTTATGAGTCCAAATGTGAAACCAGCACCGAAACATTGATTATATTGTTACAAAAATTAATGTTAATAGTGGAGGAAAATATGGATGATGGGTGTTTTTTATAGAGGTAAAAAACTTTAAGTTGTCAAAACTTTATTAACTGTCGGCCTTTTTGTCAGCTCTCATGTGTTTTGTGCAGTGTTCCAAAACAAAATGGACATTATTTAACGTTCGGTTCACACACCCAGGAACGATATCTATTTCTTTAGTGTTTGTGTAGACGAACACAACCCTTAATATCTTTCGTAACTATTTTTAAAAAGAGCCGAATATTATAAAGTGTTCTGTTCTTCGTTAACAAACAGAACGATTGAAGTGATACTGTAGTCAAACACTATATTTAATTGCTCTATAGTGTTTCTTTTTACATTGATGAAGCAATGAACAAACAAAAATTTTAGCATCGACCGCACCACGAGTAGCTTGTGTGTGTATTATGTATATGTTTTGTTTGTGTACATTTATTTTGCTGGCTTTTTGTTTTTCTTTGCCGTACGTGTATTTTGTTTTTGTAAAAAATTTTTGTTTTTTCCTGCCAAGAAGGCGCTAAGCACAACAGAAACGAACAAACTCTAATAAGCTGAACCAAACACAATGAAGTTTGTGATTTTGTACAAAAAACCTAACGGTATTTAATGTGCTCATCGTTTTGTTGAGTTGGATAAAAACAGTATTATTTTTGTGCTCGAAGTTGACAAACAGGGAAACGTTATTATTTTTAATGATTTACTACACAAGCATTATTAGCGTTTGTGTTTTCCACAAATCTACCGACTCGAACACTAAGGAGCGATGTTCAATGTTTTTATGTTTAGTTTGGTTTCACATTTCAAAATGAATAGACTGACGCCTGTAAAAGATTCGTTGAGTGGGCCCAAAACAAGATTGCCGTTGATCCCGATTTCCATAAGCGAATTTTGTTTAGCGATGAAGCTTACTTTTCCTTAAATGGATAAGTGAATAAACAAAACTGCCGTATTTGTAGTGATGATATTTCTCAAGTGTATGTTGAGACACCGCTACATCCAGAAAAACTGACTGTTTGGTGTGCTTTATCGGTTAGTGGAATTATTGTTCCATACTTCTTTAAAAACGATGCAGGTTGGTACGGTAGAGTCAATGGTGACCGCTATAGAGTCATGATAACTGACTTATTCGTTCATCATTTGAACAACCATGCTGTGCGGGAGCTATGGTTTCATCAAGATGACGCAACAGCTTGTTTTACACTTTCTTGAATTGAAGAAAACTTTTGGCAACCGCACAGTTTCACGTTTCGGACCCGTGATTTGGCCTCCAAGATCGTGCGATATAACACCTCTAGACTTTTTTCTGTGGGGATATGTAACGTCGCTAGTCCAAGCCAATAAGACCGAAACGATTGACCACTTGGAGGACAACATACGCCGCGTTATAGCCGCTATACGGCCACAACTGTTGGAAAAAGTCGTAGAAAATTCGACCTTCAGATGGTAGTACGTCCGAGGCAGTCGTGGCGGTCATATGTCATATTTATATTATAATTCCAGAGGATTATCTTTGGAATGAAGTAAATTTCATGGCAATTTAAAACATTAATCTTCTTAATTCCATTTAAAGTTTTATACCTCTATAAAAAAAATTTCGTGAAGATCAGTCCATAATTTAACATAGGCCCCATATAAAGCCCACTCTCGGAAAACAATTAAGTACGGGTAAAATCATAACAAATAAGGACTATTATAACTGAATTTGGTCACTCATAGTTCTTTATGTTTATAAATCATACTGTCTAATATCGCGAAGATCGGCTTATAATTTATCATAGGCTTCATATAAAGCCCACTCTTGGAAGCTACTTTAGTACGAGTAAACAGTAATGGATAATGCTTTTATAATAAAATTTGGTCAGTCTTAGTTTTATAAGACTAGAAATCACATTGTCGAAATTCCTAAAGATCGGTTTATAATTTACCATAGGTCCAATATAAAGCCCACTTCAAAAATATTCTAAGTATCGGTGGAAGATACAATAGTTTCGGCATAGCCGGAAATAGCACTCTTATTTGCTTTTGATTAAATTTGCTTATTTATATTCATTTACTTGCTTTCATGGTTTACACTTTTTCGGTTGCCGATTTATCGAAATCGCAACTAAAGGCTAGTTTACACTATTATACTTTGTATTAATACATATCAAAAACTCAAGTAATATGAGAAAGTGTGATAGTGTGAATGCAATGTGTCATGAAAATGACAAGTATTACGAAAAACCATTTGATATCCCATACGACTTCAACGTTTTTTTTTTTTTAATTTTTTAAAACAATAATACTTTTCATTTGTTCAGGGTTGAGTTTTAACAAAAGCATGTTCATGTGTGATAGTGTGACTACAAACTTTAATGTTTCATCCGATTTTTTGACAAACGCAACAAAACTCATTCGATTTGTATCTCACAAAGTATTATGGAATACGTAAGACATGTGTGATAGTGTTAACTAGCCTTAAATGGCAGCGCAACTGATGTTGTTTTTAGACTAAAAATAATTTTCCTTAAACCAGTTTAAGATCACGCATTATGTGTAAAATTCAATGTAATACAAAATTGCGTAAATATAAAAATTCATCACCTCTCCAAAAATACAAAATCTAAAGGATTTTTATACGCGAAAAAGTTGTCTACCACAACTACCTTGCCCTTGCTACATATAAAGATAATTTTCTGGAAATATTTGCAAATCAAAGGAAAAATTTCAATAATCTCCTATTCCTAACTCAACACAGTAGGGTGTCGTCTCGTAAAAATAAAAACAAAGTACCCTAAAAATGTCTCTTATTGCATTTTTCAACTGGAATAAATAAAATAACGAAAAGTAGAAATTAGCATAAAATATTGTATTTTGGTTAAAATATTCCAATGTCTGTTATTTTAGTGCGTCCTCCTTTTAACATCTACGAGTATTTGTTAGGCAATTCTTATGAGTACGAGTATTTTATGTTAACGCTTAAATTTCATTTAATTTAAACACTTCTTTATCGTGACATACCGAAGAAAATTTAAAAATTTGTATAACGATTTTTTTCTTTCCATCTTTTAAGCAAAGGAAAAGTGTCTAGTTATCTTATCGTTCGTTTGTTTTAAAGAATGTGTTTTTAGCGTTTCCTTTTTTTCGCCACTTGCTGTCCTTTACACTGTATACAGCTTAAATGCATATTTTAACGAAATTTTTTCTTTTTCTTGTATAATAAAAAATGTTCCTTTATTTGCTCTAGTTTTAGTTTTCATCTATATTTTCTTATTTAAATTGTAATTCTTTAGATTGTGGCAAATATTAAAAAAATAGAAGAACAAAACGGAATAATAAGAAAATCGAAGTCTGTTTCTGGAAAACTTCTTACAACTATTAGTGCTGTGCTGTGCTGTGTCAACATGACTTTAGTATGAGTCTTTTCTTTTCTCTAAAGTTTTTTGAAATAAGCTAACGCTGTTGAAATATATTTGTGCAACTGAATGTTGCAATATGATAAACGAAAAAAAAAATATGTAAGAATTTTTTGTATATTTGTTGATTTCTTTCTGCTGGCAGACAAATTATTTTCTCTTGAATTGATAAAATAATTATATGCCATTAAGGATAATGTCCTTTGGTGTTATCCAAGTTAAACACGATTTGCATAACTATTGAATAAGCAGAAGAAGAAGTTGTAATAAACGTTGTTGATTTTTTTTCGTTCTTTTTTGTCTTTCAAGTATTTTTTTTTTTTGTTATAACAGAAATTATAACATTTCCGGTTTCCGTTTTGCTATTTTTAAACGAAGATTATATAAGGAGTTTAGTAGGGGAATTAGCATAAAGGATATTAATTTAAGGTAGTAATTTTGTTTAACAGAATCATTAATTAAAGCTTAAAAAGAAACTAGTAGACTTTTATAAAAATATGGTTATTTCATGCAGGTTTATGCACTTTATGAGTGAAATACGCAAAAGCATTTTTATAGTTAACATTTGCTAACATGTTTGAGAAGAAAATAATTTTTCACATTTTTTACAAATCCTTAAATACTACCAGCCAGATGCCATCAAGTATTTTGTGGGTTCCTTCCCTTAACAGTGGGTATGTAAAACAATATTTTACTTTCGTTTTCATGTGCGGGTTCTGTTAGAGAATTGGCAATCTAAACACATAATGGCCTGTATTATGTTTTTATGGTCCAACTAGACGTGATATAACCATAACCATACGAAACAACTGTTTGAACCAACCACACTGTATTTGATTACAGCACGGAGAGAATTGTGTGCAGAAATTATGCGGTATGGGCACAATTTATGCAGAAATTGTTCACGAAAAATTACTTAGAACAGTTGTTCATAATCTATGCACATTTGTTCATAACTTAAGTTCAGCACTATGAGCTTGTTTTATGAACAACTGGGCTTAGATTATGAACAACATTTTCATAGATTCTGAACAGCTGGGAAAAGACTATGAACAACTGTGGATATGTTATGAATAACATGTTCATAGATTGTGAACAGATAGGACAAATTTTACACCTTCTGCTAATATTAAAGAAACAGAATTTCATTTTATTTTCAAATGTCTTTATTTCAAAGTACAAGTGCTTAATAATTATATATTTCTAAATAATATAAAATGATATATCGAGGGCCTATATTCAAAATCCTCTATCTTAAAAAACACAACTTTTGAGGAGAGCCAAAAAACTGTTTTTTTCACGTATTACTTTAGTTATTAAAATTCGGTATTCTACAATATTTTTTAAATCTACCACTGAATCTCACAGATAATTGGTTTATAAAATTTTGCATTATTGGGGACTTTATGCGTGATAGAGGGTTTTGCTTCTCAAAAATAATCAATATGTATGTATGAAAATGAAAAGATAGAGGGTTTTTCATTTTAATAAAAATAAATTATTTTGAATTTATTTATGCCATCGTCAGTGTTTAACGTGGCTTATTTAAGATAATGGCTATATTAAATAAAAAGTTATAGCAGCAATTTTTTTCTTTTTTTTGTTTGTTTTTGCTTTTTTAAGTTTGTTTCGAGTTTGATTGGTGTAAATTACCGTAAAAATAATAATAAAATTCCGGTGGTATAACGTTCTTCAAATCTCGCAAATTCTTCCACTTATTTGGTTGAATTGAAAGTGGAGCAGCATATGGAGGTTTTGGTTCAATATTTTCTGTATAAGGTTTTATACGAACAGGAAGATCAATGTGATCTGTGTCAAAGTTTATTTTATATTTTACGCTACCATCTGGAAGATATAAAAAATATCTTAAATTAGACACTATGGGATCGTTCGTTACTCGTCCTGGTCTAATTGAAAAAAAGCAAAAGTTTATCATCACTGTAATTATTAAAGAAATCATAATTTAAATTTTCTGCATCAATCGGCTTTTTCACGATCTCATTTTTAATTTTAACAGTCTTTCTGGCTTTTGTAGTCATTCTAACGGAATCGATTGGGAAATGTTTTAATTGATTTTTCAACTTAATCTCTATCCTAGCATGGGCATACGCGTATGGCCTTTCTCTAAGAACTTCTTTCTGTTCAATAACTTTATTATTTTCAGCAGCAAAATTGGATAGAGCATTTGATAAATAATGGTTACGGTTTTGGTAGCCACAACCCTCCGAGAAAATTGTAATTGGCAATGAATCTGATAAGCAATGCGGTTTTTAATGATAAATAATAAAGGAAACAAATACCGACGCGGACAAATCACTATTGATTTCGCTCCACCAATAGCTTGTTCACTGATGAGTACCTATGTATATTATAAATAGTAAAACTGTGTACCCAAAGGCGTTGCTTAAAGTAAATTGCTGATGCATTAATATTGGGACACAGTTTCACTGCTTAGACGTCCATTGTAAAAACGTGATGTACACCATTCTCACTTGCAATTTTATCAATACCTTCTTCATACTGTGCACGATTTTTTTTTTTTAAATGTGTTGATTATATTCATCAACTGATACTATTATGAAAGATTATCAAACGATAATAATATTTTTAAAAATTACTTATTTTGACAATTATATCATAGATGGACACTTTAAAAGAATACGATTTTTAAGCAAATTCCAACTTTTACCATTCATTTTTAAGGCATGGACATTATATTTTCTAAAACCAAGCATGCAAAATATTTTAATTATAATTCAGTTCAGAATCGGCTTTCGTTATTTTAATAAACCATTAAAATTGTCAAATTCATGTTCAGCTTGCAAAAAATAGTAAAACACATGTATTGCAGGAACAAGTTATTCAAAAAAAATATTTGAAAATTTGTTATTAAAAAAGATACAGGGTTTTGCATTCAGAAAAATTAATTGTATAAGATAGAGAAAATACAAAAATGCAAATAAAACAGCAAAAAAAGATATGTTTGTTATGAAAATTACACCATAGATGAGGGTTGCTTTACTGAACATTTTACCATTAAAACGTAATTTTCGTGAAAATCAAAGATAGAGGGTTTTGAATATAGGCACTCGATATACAACTTATAAACATGATAGACACATATCAAAATGTTGGGCAAAATCTATGCTCAAGTGAGCATAACTCATGAACAATAAGTGTTAATACTCGTTCATGCACAATGTTCATACATTATGATCAATTGTGTTTAATTTTTAAATTTTTTTATGTTTTTTTTTTTTTTTTTTTTTTAATTTCCTAAGCTCATCCCGCGAAGCTCTATGCTTGTCTGCAGGAAAGAACCCAGAGTCTCTGGCGGGAATTGAACCCGCAACCTCGGCTGATAGACTAGCTCGCTACCAGCTAGCCTACCGGGGCTATGAACAATGTTCACAAACCGTGCACATTTTTTGTGTATAACTTATGCACAATTTTAATAGATTGTGCAGAATTTATGATTATTAGGCATAATTTATGCGCATAGCTGCAAATTCAAAAATGCACCTTAACTTTTTATGGCTATGAACAGCTTGTGCACATATAATGCACAACAGTTTTCTCCGTGAGGTGACTTGCAATAACGCCATATCCATAGCCATATAAACCAATTGAATTTGGTTTCTATGATTATGGTTATGGGTTTACCATTATTTTTATATCACGTCTAATTAGACCTTTAATCCTCTTCTTAATAACAGTGACTACACACGTTTCGATTTTGGTAAAAATGTTGCATTTCTTCTCTTTTTTGCCTTTCTTTGTGTTCTTTAAAAAAAAAACAATGTTGCAATTGCATAATGAATTCTTTTTTACTAATGTTGCCCTTCAAAACCAAAAATATGTTACATGCTTTATGAAAGGCTTAAAAGCAGTAATAAAACAGCTATTTTTGTGGAATTGCTTACAACATACATAAATGGCAATCATTTTAAATGGTAGACAATATGTTGGCAACATGTTGTGTAAAAGAAAACGCCATAAAGATTTTTTAACAAACAATTTTTATACATATTAATGTTACTTAAGCAATATTATTGTCGCCGCTATTAAAAAGGTAACCACAAACATATTTTTGTTGCCTAAGATCATATTATATGTTTACTATAAATAATTATATGGTTGCTTTTACAATCATAACACATATCTTGCTATTTATATATCATACGACTACGACAGACATAAAGGGACCGTCACACCGGCACAAAAAAAAAACAAAATTTAACCGCTACATATGTATATAAGAGTACCCTTCTTACGAGATGCACAACCACCAAACTATCGCCAAAAGTTCCTCGAAAAAAACTTACTAAGAGAGTAGCTCTCAGGTTTATGTGGTAAAAACTTGACTCTGCTCTGTTGAAGATCTGAATATAAAGACGTCGTCAAGGTTGACATTTCGTCGGTTGATTATTTAATTGTCGTATGTCGTATGTTATTTGTATTCACATACGACAATTAAATAATCAACCGACGATTTAGCTGTTAGAGTTTCTGAGAATGCTCCTTAAAGATAATGGTCAACCTTATTTTATTTTTTATGCCGTTAAAAGTTACTAAGTCTACTTTCACACGTTTAATCTTTTGATGCTCAACTTCTTTTCAATTCCCTTTTGAAGATGCCAACATAATCACACGCAGCAATCGGTTTCAACTTTTTTCGGTTCAAAACAACAACAATTTCATTAACAGCGAATCAAAGAGAAAAAGAAAAGAAAAAAATTACATGCAGCCATTGCTGGCATATACCAACGAATAAAAACACAAAGCGTACTGACCGAGTACAGGCATCTCTGTACTAACCCCCTTTCTTCTTTCTTCTCTCACCTAAAAACATAAGAGTTGAGCATCAAAAGATGAAACGTGTGAAAGTAGACTAAGTTGTTAAAAAAACCTTACTTTTTGATTTTTTTGAGTAATTGGCGGAAACATTTTGTAACTTTTTATTTTACTCTCTCGCTATAAGTTTCTGCAAGAAAATTAACTTAACTGAACACACCTATTATATGTTTCGTGTCAACAATATCTGCTAACACTATGCCACAAAGAAACTTAACCTTAAAAATTTGATCTTTTCTAAGCTAAATTGGGACTGCCGAGCTTTTTTTTCAAAATTCTCCATTTTAATTCGCAATAAAAAAAAATTTTTTTAATTTTTTTTAACATGTAGCTTCAATAATATTTTGCTCCAAACGCAGTAAGCGTCAAATTATAATTGTCGAACAAAAAAAAAAACCAGAAATAACGACATATTTAGTGAAAACATCCGAGTTTGTGAATTTTCATAAAAACTTTTTTAATCAGCGCTACTATTATATTTATATACCTTTTTGCGGTTAAAGGTAGTATGGTTTTATTGAAAATTTAAATTTGGATGTTTTTGCTGATTATTTAACAACTTTCTTATTTTTTGCCCGATGATAACCATTTTATTCCAAATATGTTTGGAACAAAATTGTGTTTAAGATATGGGTTTAAAAATTAAAAAAAAAAAAAAACAGGAAAAAGATATCTATCTTTGTTACAGTGTAAAATTTGCGTAATTAAAAAAATCTGTTCTCAAGATTTTTTGAAACAGCCTTATGAACTGCAAAAAACTGGTTTTTCGCGCCAGAGAATGGCTTTCTGCGATTGCAAAAAAATCGCAGTAAATGAACACCAACAAATACACTCGCTTGCGGTCATACAATTAAACTTGCGCAACCGCAAACATTCGCAGCTGGTTTGCAGTCATTCAAATAATTCACATCTGCTTTGTTATTTATTACATCGTTTAGCTTCGTTTGTCAATTAAGATGTTTGTGTGTTTGGTCCGACAATGATTGTTTTGGCAAAGAAAAAAAAAAATACAAACAAAAAAGTCAGAAATCAAGCAATTATTACTCATGTAGACGTTCAGCAGTCACTATGTAGTACAAGAAAAAAAAAAGATTTTAATGAAACTAAACGCACATACATATGTAGGTACTAGGGTATTCATTTAATCGGCCTTTTGCTTTAATCGGTTAATCGCCCGATTAATTAACCGAGGTTTTGGTTTAATCGGTTACTAATCGGTTAATTTTGTTTTTGATCGGTTAACCGATTAATAATGTTTTTTTTTGTAAATTAAGTAATTTCTATATATAAAAACGCATTAATTGTTTATTATAAGGAGTTTATTAGTAAAAAAACAATAACATACCAAATTCTTGAACTTAAGCGAGCAAAAAAAAAAACAATTCATAAATATTTAATATGCATTTTTCAATTAATACACAAGGTGTGCTATCAAGTCATATCGCCATAATATCCCAAATAATATTTTACAATTGTTTAAAATAAATATTGTTGTATTTCAAACAAAATAAAAATGTTAATGCTGTGTTCATTGATTCTTCATAACTGTGCAGTAGAAATCTAAATTATAAGCAGTAGCCCACAACAGTTATGTCGTCGGCTTAATATCCTTTCAGCACGTTTAACAGGAGAGACGAAAAACTTCTAAATTTTCCTATTTGCAGCTTGATAGAAAATTAAAAATACAGTTAGTTTAACCCGGCGCCGGGGGGGTGGATTTTAGCTACAAGGACATGGGGGTTGGGTCATAATGACCCACTTATTAAACTCGAGGTTTTTTGCTCTATTTACGAAAAAATATATACAATTTAGATTGAATCTATCCTTATTAAGGAAAGAAAACAGGACTTTGTTAAAAAATAACATATTTACTTTTATTTTTAAACAAAAAACATTTCATATTAAAAAAGTTAACAAAGGAGGCTTCTTCTAGCTTAAATATATTAAACACTTATTTTTTTATTAGTCTTTAAATTAAATTGACATTTTTATGCCTTTATGACTTATTAATGCTTATAAAAAAATAAGAAAAAATCATTTTGAAGGATCATCGTTAATTTGATATGCAAGATACATAAAATACAAATGGCGCAAAATAGCTACGTTGACTGTGGGGATGGGTCATATTTACCTTTTTTAACTTTGAGCACGTGTTACTCGAAGTACAATCGTCATGCAACTGATTTGAAATTTATAACATTCAGAGAGATTCAAAATCACCAGCTACTGAGAAGAGCGTAGAGAAGATAAGTACATTTTTAAAACCACAATCCATTCGAAAAGTGACGGGTAATTTTGACCCATCCCCCCCGGCGCCGGGTTAACACCCTTTAAGACTTAAATAGAATAAAAACCACATGCTGGTCGACGAGGTGTACCTTTCTCTACCACACGGCATCAAAATTTCAATTTACATAAAAAGTGGATTTAGCCGGTTTGCATATTAAGCCGACGATATATATGTATTTCTTGTAATTATTTAAAGACATAAGACTTTATGACTATCTGTACCTATATCCCCCAAATATGTATTTATAAAAAAATAAACTGAGATAATTTCAGTAGTTATAGGAGATCTTTTAAAATAATCTTTTAAAAAAATTTTTTTTTTGCCAAAACTTGACTTGGAAAAAATTCTTTCACTTATCGTAGATGAATATCTAATTTCTCAGTCCTTTTCCAGGATTTCTCTAAACATATAAAATACTCCAATATGCCATTAGAGTTTTTTAAAATTTTTAACACTTCTCATTGTTTCGGTTAATTCTGTTAAAAGACTGATATGAGAAGATATAAGAAGAAACAAATACATAACTCAACACATACATAAAACAGAAAAAACGTGTTGGTAATCAAAAATGTAACCCATTTTTCGCCACATTCCTGTTGATCGATGATGAAGATAAAAAAAAATTGTAATTTTAGTCACCAGTCGGCGGAAAATGTGTTAAAATGAAGATCACTGAACACCTTATTTGTTTTTTTGAAAAAATATTTTATAAAATCACAAAAAAATATGTTATAATACTACAAAATATTGAAAATTTTATCACATCGACTGAAATTAATCGGTTTAATCGTTAATCGAAAAAAGCCAATTTGAAATTAAACGATCAGTTAATCGGGTAGTAATTAATCGGTTAACCGATTGACGATTAACCGAATGAATACCCTAGTAGGTACAAACAATTTCCATAGAAACAGAAAACTTTTTTTTATCATCTTAAAAAGTACAGTAGTTCTGTATGTACAATGTATTCTTGTTATTGTTGTTTTTATTGTTGTTAATTTTAACAAAGCGTCTCATCGAGTGGTTTATTGTTGTTATTGTTGTTAATGTTAACAAAGCGTCTCATCAAGTGGACAATGACTACTTGAATGCAAAAGTATAAGAATGTGTGCCTTTTGACTTTACACAAATAAGTTATATTGGGTGCGCAACAAAAATGGAAACAAAGCACTTTCAATAAAAAACGCACACATACAAAAATCAAATGCAGGCTAAGAGTGAATGTAAATTTGAGCGTATGAATAAATCAAGAAAAATAGTGATTTTGCAGTTCTCTGTTTCGCGTATATCTCGAAAAATAAATGAATGCGATTTTCGCTAAGCCGCCCCGATTTATCTTAGAAAACATCTCATTTTTGAGGTTATGGCAAAAAGTTAAAAATTTGTGAAATATTGTAATCCTCCGATTTGAATTATATATTTTATTAATATTGAAAAATATATCAAAAACTAATTTCAATTTTTGGGAATACAAAATTTTAATTTTAAAAGATTTTGTTATTCGTGCTTAATTCCCAGTTTTTATTATTGATAAAAACACTTGAAATTTATTGTTGATGGGATAAGCTATTCCTATGCGCATTTCACTGGTTGCTTAGGCCAGATCATCAGGAAACTTCATCCATAAAGATTTTAGAAAAACTAAAGATATTAAACCAAATAAAACTGTTAAACGTATAAGACTTGTAAGCAACAGTTCTACTTGTAACAATGTCAAAGTTTAAACAAAACACATCAACAATAAAAAGCGGGTTTATCTCATCTTACATTCCCCACTACAATTAGTCGAAATTCTCTCAACATTAATTGTAGTTGTAAGAAGGTTAAGCAAAACAAAATAAAAACAACAACAACTTACAAAAGATGTTGTCAATTAAGTATTTTTTTAGGCCGTGCACTTGCCTGTTTATTATCAAAAAGTAATTTCAATTTTTGGGAATACAAAATTTTAATTTCAGAAGATTTTGTTATTCGTGCTTAATTCCCAGTTTTTATTATTGATAAAAACACTTGAAATTTATTGTTGATGGGATAAGCTATTCCTATGCGCATTTCACTGGTTGCTTAGGCCAGATCATCAGGAAACTTCAGCCATAAAGATTTTAGAAAAACTAAAGATATTAAACCAAATAAAACTGTTAAACGTATAAGACTTGTAAGCAACAGTTCTACTTGTAACAATGTCAAAGTTTAAACAAAACACATCAACAATAAAAAGCGGGTTTATCTCATCTTACATTCCCCACTACAATTAGTCGAAATTCTCTCAACATTAATTGTAGTTGTAAGAAGGTTAAGAAAAACAAAATAAAAACAACAACAACTTACAAAAGATGTTGTCAATTTGGTGTTTTTTAGGCCGTGCACTTGCCTGTTTATTATCAAAAAGTAATTTCAATTTTTGGGAATACAAAATTTAATTTCAAATGCGCATAGGACAAGCTTATCCCATCAACAATAAATTTCAAGTGTTTTTATCAATAATATAAACTGGGAATTAAGCACGAATGACAAAATCTTTTGAAATTGAAAAATATATTTACAAACAAGCAGTGGCCTTATTCTGTAATTCGCTAAATCTCTATCGCTAAAAATCTATAGAGTTGATTTAGTTTTTTTTGGCTACAAATGCAATTGTGTAACGTGCATTGCTAGATTTGGCAGTGCCATTGAAATTTAATTCGCTGCAATTTTAGCTTTTAATGTTATCGCCAACATTTTTAGATTTTGCATTCTCTAAGGCATTTTTGCGATCGAGATTTAGCTTTAGCTAAGCGAGTTACAGAATACGGCTGCAGTAGGATAAAAAACAAACACAACTCCACTGTCCAAAATTATATCTGTAATTGTGTTTGTAAAAATTTTTTCCTTTTTTTGTTATAACTTCAGAAATCTTAATAGAGAATTTCATATCTTGTTATAAAAGAGGGTCTACTCTAGTCGATTTCCTATTTTTTTTTTAATTATCATATAATCAATTTATCAGATTTGCGATAAAAATCGATCGATTTCAAAACGATAGTTTCTGGAAGGTATGATGGATTTCGAATGATTTTAAAATCCATTTCTTAATTATTTTCCTAATTTCTTGTTCAAAGTACAGCTTTATTAACATACTGAGCCCTAACGGCAAAAATAGCTTAAGCGACATCAATTAAAATTTTGGTTTTTTTTTTAATAAATGAGTTTATTGGCAACACTTGCATCATCTCCTAAAATTTCATGGTCACATAAGGTACCGTTACGATTTTATAGCAAACACAATTTTAGCTTAAGCGACAACCTATATTAAATAAAAAATGCAAAAGAATATATGAGGGGTATAGATGCAAAGACTGCAATGTCCACTTTTTTCACAAACGTAACTTATAATGCCTCTTAGTTGTATTTAACCCATTTACGCTCGCTGTGCCAATTTGGGAATACTTCATTTTTTGCGGCTTACGACAAAGTTTTTGACATTATTCAATATAGTTTTCCTTATTGATAAACTAAAATTTCAGAAATTTCTATAACATCAAAAAAAAATTTTATACCCACACCACAATAGTGGAGAGGGTATTATGCATTTGTGCTGATGTATGTAACGCCTTAAAATATTGGTCCTAGACCCACCTTAAAGTATACCGATCGTCCTAGAATCACTTTCTGAGTCGAACTAACGATGTCCGTCCGGCTGGCTGGCAGGCTGTCCATGTAACCTTGTGCGCAAAGTACAGGTCGCAATTTTGGAGATAATGATGAAATTTGGGTCATAGGTTCTTATTGGCACAAGGACCAAGCCTATTGAAAATGGGCCGAATCGTAGGACTACGAGGGAAGATAGGGGGAAATTTCTTCCTCTCAGAAACTATAAAACCCATTTCAACGGAATTTAAAACATAGATAGAACCATATCTATATGGACACAGAATGTATGCATTTTTTTAAAAATAGGGACACGAAGGGAGATAGGGGCAATTTCTGCCTCTCAAACCGATTTTAATGAAATTTAAAACATAGATAGATCCATATCTATAGGGACACATAACCGTCAACCGGTTAACCGATTAATTACTACCCGATTAACTGATCGGTTAATTTCAAATTGGCTTTTTTCGTTTAACGATTAAGCCGGTTAATTTCAGTCGATTAACCGATTAAACGAAGTAACAAAATTTTCAATATTTTGTAGTATTATAACATATTTTTTTTGTGTTTTTAATTATTTGTTTCGTCTTATATACCAAATGTATTTGTTAAGAAAATATTTTTTCATACAAACAGTTCAGTGATCTTCTTTTTAACCCATTTTCCGCCAACCGATGACTAAAATTACAATGTTTGTCAATGCTTTTTTATCTTCTTCATCGATCAACAGGAATGTGGCGAAAAATGGGTTAAATATTTGATTGCCAACACATCTTTTTTGTTTCCCGTACTTTTTATATGTATGTATGTGTTTAGATAATTGTTTCTTCTCATATATTCTCATATCAGTCTTTTAACAGAATTAACCGAAACAATGAGAAGTGTTAAAAATTTTAAAAAACTCTAATGGCATATTGGAGTATTTTATATGTTTAGAGAAATCCTGGAAAAGGACTGAGAAATTAGATATCCATCTACGATAAGTGAAAGAATTTTTTCCAAGTCAACTTTTGTCAAAACTAAAGAAAAGAATCGCTTTAATCCTAAACATTTAAACCAAATTACTTTTCTAAAAGATTATTTTATAAGATGTCCTTTAACTATTGAAATAACTAATAAAATTATCTCAGTGTATTTTTGTATACATATGTAAATATTTGGGGGTTTCACAAGGTAGTCATTAAGTCTTATGCCTTAAAATAATAACAGGAAATATATATAGTCTGCTAAATATGCAAACCGGGTAAATTCACTTTTTATGTAAATTTATATTCCGTGTGGTAGAGAAAGATACGCCTCGTCGACCAGCATGAAGTGTCTCTTCTATTTAAGTCTTGAAGTGTGTAAAACTGACTGTAATTTTAATTTTCTATCAAGCTTCAAATAGGAAAAATAAAAAGTTTTTTTCTCTCCTGTAAAATGTGCTCAAAGTGAATTAGCAGGTTTGCATATTAAGCTAACGATATGACTGTTGTAAGATACCGCTTATAATTTAGATTTATATTATGCAGTTATGACGAATGAATGAACCCAGTATTACAATTTTTATTTTGTTTGAAGCACAACAATATTTACTTTAAACAATTTTAAATTTTGTTATGGATATTATGATATTATGACTTGATACCACACCTTGTGCATTAATTGAAAAATGCATATTACATATTTATTTATGAATTGTTCTTTTTTTGCTTACTCGTTTTAGTTCAAGAATTGTTATGTTTCGTACCTATGTATGTTATTGTTTGTTTTTTTTTACTTATAAACTCCAAAATATAAGCAATTAATACATTATTATATACTGAAATTACTTAATTTATAAAAAAAAACTTTATTAATCGGTTAACCGATCAAAAACAAAATTAACCGATAATTAACCAATTAAACCAAAACCTCGGTTAATTAATCGCGCGATTAACCGATTAAAGCAAAAGGTCGATTAAATGAATACCCTAGTACTTGCCCATGTAAAAAAGCAGCAATGTCCATTTGATTAGAGCCAACACAGCAATCTCCAATGTTTTTATTATAATTGACAGCAAACCGCTATATCGATTTGGTGGAAACTTGCGTCATATCTTCATCATATTCTTATTTACTGAATAGCATGATATACAATACATAAATATGAATATACTTTGAGCTAGAGGTTTTTACTATTTACAATTTTTACTATTTATTACGACATCGTGGACATTGCACTGTATGCATATATACCCCTCATATACAGGAAAATATTGGCAAAATGTATAAGAAATCAATTTTCAAAGACACTGAAAACGATATTATCGGTTTCGAATCGATTTTCAAAATCAAAATCACATACATGGATATTTAATTGGTAAATAATTGTTATTTCGAAAATTATACAATATTTCGGAATTATTTTGCACTGTACACCATATCGACATGAAATAGAACTCGATTTCGAAAAAGTTTTTTTTATATATTACAACGAATACTTATATTCAGGTTATTTTTCTTTAACCCGTAAGCGAACACCAGGTCCTGGCCACGCATTTTTGACTTTTTTCCAGTTTTTATTAATATAATTATTTAATATATTAGAACGAAATTTTATGATTTCCTGAATCAAAGTGTTTTTTACAAGAAACTGAAAAAAAAATGTAAATTTAAACTCCGTGGGCGTGGCAATTGGCCAAATAAAAATTTTGTAAATATTGTATCCACCAGGGCCTGGCCAGGCCCTGGCATATTATATATGAACTGCAGTAAATAAAATCAAAATGAAACGTTTCAAAAAGCATACGCAACACATAAGAGTTTTTTCTTTACTTTTTTTCGAATTCTATTCCCAACAAAATGTTCCTGCTATAGCCATAAAACTCCATACATATAAAAGTAGTCCCAGCTGGTGCTGGGAAACTATCGATAGTACTATCGATAGTCTTAAACTATCGATATTATCAATAGGAAAAATATAAATATCGATAATATTATTATTTAAAATACAGCTATGAAGACTATAGTGGACCATCAATGAAGGGAAAATTTAAAAAGTTATATGTTTCATAAAGGAAACCAAATCATATGGTCCCCTACGAAAAATTTAATTTTCTCGAAAACCAACTCTAGAACAGACGAACGGACAGCCAGACGGACATGAAGTCTAAGATTAAAAAAACGGCATTGGATCCTACATCCTAATTGGTTCCGTTTTTTAATATTGGACTTCATGTCCGTCTGGCTGTCCGTCCATCTGACGGGCGTTTTTCTCTCCATTTAGCCCGAATTTCATCCCCACAGATTTCAGGCGGCATGAAATAACCCCCCAAAAAAATAATGAAATAACCCCCCAAAGCGTGGGGCCTTATTTCATATGCAATAAAGCCCCATTTTTGAAAATGAAATTAGCCCCCAACGAAATGAAATAACGTCCCAAACATAAATGAAATAATTCCCTAATTTTTGGGGGCTTATTTCATATGAAATAAAACCCCAATTTCTGAAATGAAATAAAGGCCCAATATATGTAATACAATTAATTATACAGTTTTGTTTTAAAGATATAATGGTATGATATAACAAACATAAGCTTCGCCAACTAAGGCTTTACCGCATAGCCGGCCTTCGGCCGGGCGCAATGACTTTTTCCTCTATGGTATAACAAACACCAGCTTCGCTAGCTAAAGCTTCTCTGCATAGCGCCAGGATTTTCTCCTCTATAGTATAAAAATACCGACTCGACCCGGCTACTCAGGGCAGCTTTTTTTTATCGAAGCCGGTGTTCTGTATACCAAAATGGATAAATCCTTGCGCCCAAAAACGTTTTCATTATAAATTTGAAAGTGAAATAATCCCCCAAAAAATATATTGGGGCTTTATTTCATAATGACTTTTTGGGGTATAATTTCATATGAAATAATACCCCAATTAAAAAAATTAAATAACACCCCAAACAAAATGAAATAACCCCCCAAAAATCGTTTTTGTTGTTCTCTGTACAAATTTTTGGGGGGTTATTTCATTATTTTTTTGGGGGGTTATTTCATGCCGCCCAGATTTCAATGTGCGTGCGGCACGACAATTTTCAACCGATGGAGCTCATATTTTAACCAAATTTTTTTTTACTCTAACCTAACACAAAACTGGTCTACTTTTTTGGAAAATCGAAAAAAAAAACAATTTAGGAACACTCTAATGAAGACATGTTACAGCAGCTATACACACACAGTTTTTTGCCGCAAGTTTTTACTTTCTATTATTAATTCGCGCAGAATTACAGCAATGAATACAAACAAAAAGAAAGGTATGTGGTAGGGATTGCTTAGCTGTGCTTTTTTACTACTAACTTAAGTCCTTTATGCCGAATTTTTTTTTTGTTTACATAAGGACTAAAATGTCAAATGGTTTTATGATGTTGTAAAAATAGGATAAAACAATGAACGACCATTAGAAGAAAAGTCCGCTAGACTGACTACCTTTTGGGTTGAGAATCAAATCCAACTTAGAACATTGTCTAAAGTTACAATGAAATATCTTATAGTCCCTACATATTACTTTGGTTTCTTCAGAAAGGTGCTTATCAGCATCTCAATTTTTAAAAACAGTCACATAAAATTAAGTGGAAACATACATACGTCTCAAACGTTCAATAAAGTGATAAAAACAACGAACTGTAGCCTGATAAAAACTAGTTAAAGTTTTCTTACTTAAGGACAAACATTCAGTCGATTGTTTTATCGATATAGCGATAGTGAAATCTAACCCATTGATAAATATCGATAGTAGAAAATATCGATAGTACCCCAGCACTAGTCCCAGCCAGGCCCAGGGGTTCGTTAGTGTGAGTTTTTCTATAGCCACAAAAAGCTCCATATGAAATACAATGAATCCCAGCCAGGCCCTGGCGTAAAATCATTTTGGTGTTTGTTTAAGGGTTAAAGTGAGAATTTTTAAAATGCCTGAGAAATTTATAATTGTTTACAACTTTTCCGAAAGTCAAAAATTCGGGGCAGAAAATATATATGATATATCTGAATTGTTTAGTGAAGAAACTACGCATCTATTAAAATGTAGGAGTGTTTTCTTTAAACGAGTTTAGTTTTTCCAATAATTTTATAAACTTTTTGTTGATAAGAAAAACTTCCTCAATTTCATGTAACTATTTTAAGTTTAATGTAATAATTATTATAAGTTTATTTAGTTCCTTTTTAGTTTTTTTTTTGCTTGTTATCGCTTTATTTTATTAGTTCTACCAACACATTATGGATCGTTATATCAACAAACTTTAAGTTTAATAACAAAGGCACACATCAACTACTCAAGCACACACGCACGCCCAAACACACACACACGCACACACACACTTATGCTTTTAAACTCATACATGAAAAAAGAGGAAAGAAAAAAATTTTAAACAACTTAAAGGCTTAACGAAAGTTTGTAATAAATGTTGGCTTGCAATGGGGCAGTGATGCTAATAAAGAATTCCGAAATTACACAGTCATGTATTTCAAATTACACATTGGAAGCAAAATTACACATAAAAAAACAAAAACGTAGCTTAGATAGCATGAATTCGCCTTGCATAACCTTACTAATACTCCTTGTTCGTAATGATATGGCTGCTTAAAACAAACAAAGGCTTACCGATTGCTGAAGCTAGAAAGGAATAGATGCACACATATCGAGGATATGATTATCTTCCCTCATATTCTACAAGATTATCCTAGATACGTTTGCCAACACTGAAAAGGGCTGTAGGAAATATCGCCCAAAGAAAAATCGCCCAAAAAAAAAAAATTAAATATCGCCCAAAAAAATTGCATGTAAAATTGGGCCTGATTTCATATGAAAAATGGCCCAAAATTTTTGGGCTATTTATCGTTATTGTTGGGTGATTTTTCGTTTTTTAAAGTTGTTGTATGAAAAATGGCCCAAAAAAATGGGCTATTTTTAAAATTCTACCATAATCTTACATAGCAGAGAAAACCATGTTTTATTATGGTTGCAAACAACAAAACTATTTTTCAAGAAACTAATTTAACCATTATATGGTTGTCGGCGACAATGATTTGGTTAAATTAAACATAATATCGGTAGAATTTTTTTAAAAATGGTTTTGTAGCTTTTTCTCTGGGTGTATATATTAAATATATACATATATATCGAAAATAAGGATTTTCTCTTCTATGGTATAACAAATACTGGCTTCGCTAACTAAAGCTTCTCTGTATAGCCGGCCTTCGGCCGGGCGCAAGGATTTTCTCCTCTATGGTATAACAAAGACCGGCTTCGCTAACTAAAGCTTCTCTGTATAGCCGGCCTTCGGCCGGGCGCAAGGATTTTCTCCTCTATGGTATAACAAACACCGGCTTCGCTAACTAAAGCTTCTCTGCGTAGTCGGCCTTGTTCGGAAACAAGGCAGTTTTTCGAAGCTTTACTTAGCGGAACCGGTTTTTGTTAGACCATAAAGGAGAAAATCGTTGCGCCCGGCCGAAGGCCGGCTATACAGGAAGCTTTAGTTAGCGAAGCCGGTCTTTGTTATACCATAGAGGAGAAAATCCTTGCGCTCGGCCGAAGGCCGGCTATACAGAGAAGCTTTAGTTAGCGAAGCCAGTATTTGTTATACCATAGAAGATGAAATCCTTATTTTGGATATATATATTTAATATATATACCCGGAGTAAAAGCTATAAAAATATTTTATCCATATTATGTTTAATTTAACCAAATCATTGTCACCGACAACCATATTATGGTTAAATAAGTATCTTTAAAAAAATCACTTGAAATTTTAACGGTATTTTAAAAAAAAATTTACACATTTTTGATTATAAGTTAAGTTGCGGACGTTGCAAAGTGTCATAACGTCCTCGTCCTCGTCTTCGATGGACATTATGACACTTCAAAAGTGTCCAAGGACACTACGACACTGGACGTTATGACATGTCACCTAAATTTATATGAATAATAAACACTTTTTTACAAATTTAGTAATTTTTTTTTTTTTTGGGAAAAAATTCGTTTTTCCTTTTTGGGTCATTTTTCATTTTCTTTTTGGGTCCTTTTTCGTTTTTTGTGGGCAAAATTTCATATTTACCTTTTTGGGTCATTTTTCATGTTCGCTTGGGCGATTCTTCATTTGGGCGATTTTTCATTTTTTTTTTTTGGGCCATTTTTCTTTGGGCGATATTTCCTACAGCCCTGAAAAGTCGCAGAGTTATGCTAAATGTCGCATTTGTACCTAACTTATGGTGTTTTCTTTTCTACAAAAAGTGTAACATTTTATTTAAAAAAAAAATGCAATTTGGTATCTGTTTCTTAAAAATTTTGCTCCCGAAAAGGGTGGCTTGTTTTATTCTAAAAAACTCACCCTTTTCGGGAGCAAAATTTTTAAGAAACAGACATCAAATTGCCTTTTTTTAAATAAATGTCACATTTTTTTGTAGAAAAGAAAACACCATTAATAAACGGAAAAGTATGCTCCAATTTTCTATTAAGTAGTTTAGCATTTAACATTCCACGTCGTACGGTACGGTACTATAATCCTTTATTTATAAAAACATTTCGAACTAACTAAGCTATGGCAGACCCATTTAGGAAACTGTGTTATTGCTTTAATGAAATGTTTGAATTTGCTGATTTTTCTCAGGATGTAAACATTGTTTAACTCAATATTATACTAAAGTTAAATAATTAATAGTATTAGGCTTTAACGATTTATCCAAAGACCTAAAAAATAAAAATAAAAAATAAATTAAGAATAGCGTAGGCAAAAGTGCAGTACAAAAAAGTTTTTGTAAAGCATCATACAGTTTTTAAACTCGCTGTGAATGATTCAGTTTGATGCAAACAAATTTATTGACTTCAAGGTATCCTGTTTCGCCTTCTCGATAGTCTTAAAACAAACTACACCAATATATATTTTTTATTTTTTTTTAAACCTAAGAAATTTGCCTCTTAATTATTAAAATCTATGGAAAGCACACACTTTTACTTGGCAGCCACACGCTCAAGTTTTGCCTTTCAATTCCTTTCAATTTGCAATACACTCTCACTTTTAGCCTGTTCGTCGATAGCGAATGAAGACTCCGTTCGCTTAACTTACATGTAAAACAATAACAATATTTTATAATTTGTTTTTGTTTTAAATGTAATTTAAGCGAAGTCTTCATTCGCTATCGACGAACAGGCCTTTTTTTCTAACACACTCAAACTTTTTTAAATTGACCACGAGATTGCTTTCAATTTTACCTTTCCATTTGTTTGGCAACTTTACTTTCAATTTAGCAGCTGAGTACAAGTTTGTCTTTAAAAATCCTGTTCTTGTTGACATCTTGAAAGTAAATTGCGAATTGAGTGTAGCCTACGTCACAGTTTTCAATTTATATAAATTTTGACAAGCAGTTTAAGTTAGTGCCGGTTCACACACGTCAAGTTTGACTCGTCAAGTCTTGAGTTTTTAGAAAAGAGGGGAAAAAATGACATTCTCTCTTCCCTTCTCTCCTAAAAGCTCAAGACTTGAGAAGTCAAACTTGACGTGTGGGAACCGGCACTAAAATACTATCAAGAATAACTTGAACGTGTGGCTGCAAGGCCACCAATGCCAAAGAAATGTGAATCCAATTTGAAAGTTTATGTCAATATGTATTTGGTCAACAAATGTTTCGTAATATGTGGACGCAAATGTTTTTGCGATTTACACATGCACATTAGGGCAATAACCAAATTTTCGGCATAGTACCACGGAGTTGCCAAGAATGATTTAGTAATGAAAACACCTGTCTCCCGTCGTTTCGCGTAAAAAAACCTCACGCAGGGAAGCAAAAAAAAAAGAAGTTTGATAAAGTTATATCCCTAATATACATATGCTACTGGCAATGAAATTAAACATTTAAGTTTTTAAATATTTCCAAGTTTATTGCTTTTGCAGTCCTCATTGCAACATTTTTGTAAACGTTTATGTTAGAAAGGAAAAGAAATAAAAAAAATCAGGGGTCGATAAACAAGTTTAACTGTGATGAAAGAGGGAAAAGTAACAAAAAATTACTGTTCGAAAAGAAAACTTGACTTTCAAAAATTTATGAAAAATGAACAAAATTACACATGAAACTAATTACACATGGGCCTGAAATGCACGTTGTTGTTACAGATGATAAGTGTTATTTCATACAGACTGCCAACACTCCCAAAGGGTTTCCTAACAGAACGAATCTGATTCAGTGTTTTCAATTTAAAAAATTTGTAGCTAGATTTTGTAATAAATTCAGCTATTTTTCAGCTTAAACGCAAAATTCTTGTAAATAAAATTACACAAACGAATTTATTGATAAAAAAGAATAGAAAAAGATATCTTATGCTGGGTCTCCACGTAGCAATTGTTTTTGCTAAGCACAAGCACAAACGTCAGCAGAACAATGGCTCAATAATTGCTGATTATATTGCTGGAGAACACGTGAAATTGCTTTGCCATAAACAAACGTACAGTGAAATGAAATGTCAGATAATTGACAACTTATTTTACTGCATATTGCTAAGCAATAATTGCTCAAGCAATCAAAAGAGCAATCATTGCGCAATGGATTGCCACTCATGGTAAAATGCGGTCTATACGTCACAAATTTAATGGAGCAATCAAATTTGACGTATGCTGCAATAAATATTACTACATGGAGACCCGGGGTTACCTAAATTTTTATTAAATAGAAACTGGGAATTATTTCCTTCCGAAGGTTACTTTATTTTATAAAGTCATTTCTGAAAAATTTAAGGAATAGGACTATTACATAACTGAAATTCTAAATTTTTATTGTAAAAAAAGAAGCAACTCTTAGATATTTTTTTCACCAGCTTTGTTTTTAAATACTTAGAACTTTTTGGTCGAGAAAAGTTGGCAGCACCAGTATCCATAAACAAATGAGTTCACATAAGTCGCACAATCCAGACATCCACATTAGACCCCTTAAAAATTTGAAATGAGAAAATAACTTTGATAATATAATTGCATGTGCCCGTGCATAAAACTGAATTGGCAAATTGGTTTAGTTCGTTGTTTTCTTACGAAGACAATAGAATGAAGCGGTTTGTTTTTTAATTTTGTTTTTTCTTTTAACCCACTTACAACTACAATTCGAGTCGGAAAGAACCCAACCAATTGTAGGGGGATGTAAGAAAAGATAAACTCACTGTTTATTGTTGGTGTTTTGTTTAAGCTTTGATATTGTTACAGGTAAGACTTAGAGTGTTTATAACTCTTATTCGCTTAAGGTTTTATTTGTTTAATATTTTTGGCTTTTCTAAAATCTTTGGAAAAGGTTTTCTGATGAGCTGGTGTAAGCAACCGGCGAAATGCGCATAGAGGCTTGCTTTCCCTCAACAATAAATTTCAGTGTATTTATCAAATATGAAAAACTGGGAATTTAGCACGTCATACGAAGATCGTATTAATAATAAACTTTGTATTCCCGAAAATAACTTTGATGAGATTTGTTTTTGTTGTTGTAATTCCTGGAAGGATAACTTTTACTGCCTCAAATGCGTTTTATTATATTTTGTGTTTAACATGCTGTAGGGTATACCATGCCATTCGGTTAAGAAACCCGTTTTCAGTAAATATTTTAACCAACTGTATATCGATAGCGCTTGCCGTTCTTTCTTTTCATAAAAGCCTGACTTTTAAAGGAGGATTACTCCCAACAAGGAGTGGACATAATGCGTCTATTAGCTCCCTGTGTTTAAACACAAAGTCATTATTTTCAAAAATATGTGAAGTATGCCCTTGGCTTTTGATTCGAAGGTGGTGTCTTAAACCTCCATAAAATAAACACCCACCAGTGGGAAAAAATGAGACGCTAACCCTGCATTTAAAAGATTTTCCAATCGCTATCACATCGCGGCCTCACTAACAATTAAATATAATAAGTTCTGGAAGCTGTAATATAGATTTAAGAGAATATCAAACACTAACCAAATGCCCCCTGTCTGTGTGAAGATAATTTGCAGACATATGTAGCAATTTCAGTGTATTATCCACCAAAAATTACACCCACTTCTTGTTTAATAGTCAGAGATATTTTAGATATCTCACTGCTTTATTAATTATCCCAGGAGCTTATGTCGAATAGTAACGGCACCCTCCACGAACTGAACTTTACCGCGGACTTAAGGTCTGTCCTCACCTGGGCTTAAGTCACAACCACTACGTGCTCCCCGATATTATATTTTCAAAAAGAAAAGCATGGCTTCCCTAAAGTCAGACCGGTTCTTGCACTCACTGGAGGCTACTGACACCCAAAACGCCTCAGCTTAGCGCTGATGAACAATTTCGAACCCAACGAAGTACTTTGGACCCCAACTAGCTCTGTCATTTAAATGTTTGTTGCATTCCAGATTTTTGTTGTACCAAAAAGAATTCAGATAAGCCAATATCAATTGAATAACCGGCAATTTGAAGGTAATGGCTCCTCATTTAACCACGCCTAGGTTTGCTTTTTCTCATGATGTTCATGCACTTCATTTAAGAAAAAGGCTCCCGAATAGTAATTCGTAAAAATGGTACATTTCAAATATATTTAAATCATAATTTAAGCTAGAATCAATTACTTTATTAAAGAGTCAGCAAAAATAAAGCTTCATTTCTCAAAATTTTTTACCACTGTTCTTTATAATTCTCTTACATATCACAAGGACGACAATATAAAATAGCTGTTGGCTCAATTTGAGCCAGTACAAAAGTCAAGCGACAAACATCAAGCAGTCAACTAAAAAAAGAGAAAAATGGATAAAAAATAAAATGTAATATTGTTTTAAACTGGAATTAGTACAGACCTTACTTAAAGCAACACTAGGAATGTGTGCTCATCCATACACACACACATAAACCCCCCAACGATTATGACCAACTTTTGAAGCGTATATTTTGCGGAAAATTTGCCGTAAAATTTCAATGAATTTAGTTTTGTAACATGCTGAGTTATGAAGAAACTTGCACATACAAGTTTAAAAGGAACTCAAACTCATAAACTTACATGGCGTTAAGGATAATGATGATTTTTTGAACTTTTAAAATACTCATACTTTTACATTTATATAAAGTTGAAAATATTTTATTAAATCCAAAAGCCCGCATAATGCCACACATGAGATATGAAAACTTGTTTGCACTATCTTTACCTCTCTCTCTCTCTCTCTTTCTATCTTTTTATCACATTTGGTCATAAACTAGCAGATAAGGACACAACGCCTTTAACCTCTTCTTACTAGGGTTCGCACGACGATCTTAATCGTTATCGTATTTAATTCGATTACGAATAAAAATTAAAAACTATTATTCAGCTACAAGTTAAGTAAAATTTTTTTTATTAAAACATGAGTTAAGTAGGCCATACACCACTCCAGCATAATGGCACATTTCTTTAAAAATTTTGTACGGATGAGAAGTTGCAATTAGTGCGCACCAGATTTATGATTGAACTGCGGCAACAAATTCAACAATACAAAAAATATGGAAATTTGTCTCACTATACGTCAAAAATTATTTCAAACAAAAATCAAAACGTGCCGCTGAACGCGATGAAATAAATACAATAAAAACTGTCGGTTTTTAATTGAAATTTTTGATATTTTTCAATTAGGCTTAAGTTCATCAAATTAAATATTCATGATATTATTTAAGTGAAGAAAGAAATTTTAAAACATGAAATAAATTGATAATTCTTTTGATAATTTTTATTATTGTCTAAACGGGGTTTGAACTCGGTACGGTAGAATTGCAAAGAATTCTGATGATGGGAATGTGGTTGTTCTCGAAACATGTAAAGACGACGCAAGTTTAGTCCCCCGTTCAGTCAAGTTATAAATAAATTTTTAGTTAATTTTTATTTAATTATGGTTAATATCTTACTTTTTTATTAATAAAAATTATCGAAAACTTTAGTAAAATACACTTATCACAACACAAAACGTGACATTTTTGTGAACATAAACAAAACTTTGACATAAAATTGGAAAAACAATGAAAGAGCAAAAAGTCGTAATCTGGCGTAACAATGACATCGGTTTATTACATCATGATTTGTGAAACTTTTTAAGTTGAACAACAAATCAGATCTTAAAGCAGTAAAGCTGTTAAATAACGATTAGTTATCAATGTGATTATAGCAAAAAATCCTGGAAAATATATGTAATACCTAAATATTGATTGATTACGACTACAAATATTTCAAAAATAGTTACTATTACGATTAATCGAAAGTTGCAATTGAACGATTTTTTTCATTGTAATCGCAATTACGAAAATTTTCTAATAAATGCAAACCCTTCTTGCAACCAGACATCCACCCTTTTATCCTTCATGTTTGCTTTTAAAAACACAACGATTAAGAAAAAAAAAAAAAAACACTGAACTATTTATCAAATATTTCTTTAAAGAAATGTAGTGTTTCTATAAGTAAAGGTACGGTCACATATGGCAAACAATTGTCAAATTTTGTTTGCCGGCATTTTTAAAAAATTTGTTAAAAAAAATAAAAATTTTATTTGCTGGTCACACTACGCACATTTATTTGCCCATTTTTGTTTGTTCAAACAGATATTAAATTGCTTCAAATAAAAAATGGGAAAACATGTTTGCCC
Source organism: Pollenia angustigena (assembly GCA_930367215.1). Lineage (NCBI taxonomy): Eukaryota > Metazoa > Arthropoda > Insecta > Diptera > Polleniidae > Pollenia > Pollenia angustigena. The sequence goes on from OV884056.1 coordinate 289,457,509, forward strand.
TGTGTTCACATATAAAAATATTTGCCTAAAAATAAATATTTGAACAAATTGTCAAAAATAAAAATTAAATAAATAAAATTACTTTTTATTAAAACTAAAAATTATCATTTTGATGCAAAATATTGAAACTTTTATGGTTTTATGGTATAGAAGAGCGAGAACAACAGTTTTAAAAGTAAAAAAGGATTTACATAACAAATAAAGAGATAAATGCAATTTGGCGAAGTAATTTCCAGTCTAATACAACTAAATTAAACTATATTATGAACTAAAGCAATATTCGTTACGGTTTAGTTACGGGAGCAATAAAGTGTTTTTAGACAGTGGATCTATTGTAAATTATAGACCGATCTTCAAGAAATTTAGTTGTATGATTTCTAGGCATATAAATTGAGTTTGTGCAAAATTTAACGATAAAAGGTGCATTCCGCCACCAAGTTACGTTAGTTTTTGTTACAGAAATATCGATTTTTCGGGAGGTTGTTTCACATTTTAGTCCATAACGCTTTTCCTACTGAACCAAAAGTGCTAAATTTCAATCCAAACTGCTTAAAAGAACTTGAGTGAACTTGCCACCAAAATTTTCTTAATCGATATAACAATGTTCATCCGTCCGGTTAGCTGTCCATGTTAACCTTATTCGCAAAGTACATGTCGCAATTTTTGAGATAATCGGGTGTGTTCTAAAATCCGAATTCACTCGAAAGTGGATTAATTTAGCATTTTTTGTGTTCTGCAATTCACCACCACATGTTTTTATTCGTTTTCAATTAGGGTAGTAAGGGGTTAGTGAAAGTAAAACAAATCGACTTTTATTCTTATATTTGAGAACATTTTAAGCAAAAACAGAATTTTGCGAATATCGCGAATTTTTGCAAATTTCCACTGATTTTTACAGAATTTTTGCCATTCCTTGTAGTGTTAGGGACTTTTAATCAACTTTAAAGCTTATTCCAAATATATTAAATATTTTCGCGCATTTTCGCTATTTTTAAAATTTTTTGTTTTTCCAACATTTTGTTTTTTAACCGATACATTTTTGGGTTTGCTTCGAACTTTGCAATTTTTCGTGATTTTCTGCTAATTTAGCAATTTTTATCAAATTTTTGACATTCCTTATAATTTTAGGGACTTTTAATCAATTTTATGGTTTGTTTGAAATATTAAAATTTATCGCTATTTTTGCAAATTTTTTGCAATTTTCGCATATCTTTGTTGCGTTTTTCGGCAATCGCCGCCATTATTAAGATAGCCCCACCGTAGTCACCTATTTTACAGGGCACTATCAAAGAAAACATCATCAATTTTTTTTCCTGCACAAGAACTTCGAATACACAACAACATGCGGATTTCAGAACACCAATTTCTGAATTATGCGGATTCCAAAAACACACCTGGTAGTAATGAAATGTTGTTTTTAATGTCATAAGAGGTGGAAAGAACCGGTCAATAATTTCATATAGCCCCCATAAAAACTTATTTCTGGAGAAGAGTCCTTGTGCCCATAGGCAATCTATTATCACCTTACCAAATGTTTTTGTAATCGATCCATATCTCTTATACAAATACCACTTCTGTAAATAGCTTTTGATGTCATAATAATCTTATGAATGTCGGTTTTGGCAATAATTTCTATAAAAGGTTGTATGTCGTGTCAAAATTTCGTCTTGTTAGGCCGATATTTGGTTCTTTGTCACTTGCTACAATCACTTCAAGACGAAAATAAATCTCATAAAGGTGTCTATGTCGGTATATTATTTGGCGCTAATATGTTTTATATAAAACTTAAATTCATTATATAATTTTATTTTGACGGGTCTCTGATTGTCCAATGACCCCAAACTGGTACACTCTCAAAAATGTATCTATTTATATAGATACGCCATGCTTGCAATTCATAATTCGTAACACAGGCTCATATAGTTTACCTATTTACTTAAGAAAAATGTATTTTGTAATATCTTGAATCCTAAAAATCTCTTTGCTAAAAAAAAAAGGAAAATTGTTTACATAAATAAGTGTTTTCGTCATTAAAAACTTATTAAATTTTGTTAATTTTTTCAATTTTATTCAATAATTTTTATTTTAAAGCTTTTTATTTGCCGCTGTTTGTTCTTACAAAATTTTTGTAAGAACAAATATTTATTTGCCTAAAAACAAGGAAAATATTTGACGTTAAATGGTCACATTAGGAGCATTTTTGTTTGCTAGCAAATAATTTTGTTTGCCCAAAATCAGCTGTTTTTCTGTTTGCCTCTCAAAAATATTTTGTGGTCAGATTAGGGCAAACAAATATTTGATATTTTTTGACAAATGTTTGCCATATGTGACCGTACCTTAAGTTTCATGATTTTTGTCTTTTACTCCATTACCCCTTCCCAAATGCCATTTACCTATTTTATAGTATATGTGAACATATTTGTAAAAGTTTGTCTGTGTGTGTGTGTGTTTTTCTTTCACTTCTACAGGAATTGTTTAAACAAAAGTACAAGAGAAACAATGTTAACGCTGGCTGTGGTTGTTGCTTTTATTGGTACTGTTGTACTATTTTTATGCAATTTTTTTGACTTTTAACTCTCATTTTACGCTTTAATCCTATTATTTTATTACGTGAATCGGAATTGAAAAAGTTACATACAAAATGCTTTTAAATGGGGATTTTGTTAAAAAAAAAACTTTTACTCATAACATTGCTTGATTACAACAACAAAGTTGCCGTTATATAAAGTAAAATACGGATAGACTATAACGTTTACACAGGACATCTATAATCAAAAATATATGTAGACATCGATACTCTGTAGTTTTTGCAACAGTCCCTGAGATTTTTAGTTTAAATGGTTATTTAAAACAAGTCAAAGTGCTTTATTTGCATGTACCATTCAACGTGGTTTTTAGCTGATTTGAGTACTTGGCCTCCAAAAGATCTTTGTTTCTTTGATATGATAATATTTATTCAAATTTTGATATCTTAATATGGCTTAAGTTCATTAAATTTAATTTTCATTAAATTACTTTAATGAAGAAAGGAATTTTGCCACATGAAATAAATTAAAATTTATTGATCTTTTTCATTCTTGACTGACCGGGGAATTGAACCCACGTTCACTGACAGGTTGATTTGACATGTTTCAACAGTACCCATACTAAAAAAGGGCAAAGACTTCTGAAGAGATTACTATCGAAACATTTCAAATCCACCTTTCCGTGAACGTGGGTTCTATTGCCAGGGCAGTCTAGAATGAAAACTATCAATTCGTTTCTTCGCAAAAATATTTTAATGAACTTAATTAAGCCAGTTAATATATCAAAATTTTGATTAAAAATCATAAACAGTTCAATAATATAACCACAATACTAATTAAGAAAATATTTTTATTTAAAATCGGACTATTACACTCACAATATTCTGTACGTAAAATTAACTGAAATTATAATATAAAATAAATGAAAATTCAGTTAAAAACCGGTCTACTTATTTTTCATTTATTTTTAACAAAAAGTTCATTTAATTTTTACTGTCAAAAATTCAACACCACATTCCGTAAAATCAAATAAATAATCAGTTATTTTGAAAAATTTTACTGTCAACAATTCAACACCATATTCAGTAAAAACAATTAAATATTCAGTTATTTTATTTAATTCAGTAATTTTCGTTTACTCCACAAAAGAGCCGAATTTCTAAAAAAATACCAGACAGACACCTGTCCGCTTGTTTTTCTTATAAGCGAGAGAGGGGAAATATTATTATTTACTTTCCCTGTTACACACGTTTGTTTTACTTTTGTTGTACTGACCACGTTGTTTACAGAAGAACTCTCAATTATAAGACACTAGCAGCATGACCGATATGGCTTAAGCTGTTAGATACTTGCTATTTTTTGTATTTTTTCTATATTGGAGAACAGTGTAAATATATTTGCATAGGAAAACTGACTAAGTGGAAAGAGTATGATTATATCATAAAAAATCTTGAAATGTCAAACAAATATACATGTGTTATCGATAAATAACCTAAGACTGTCATAAAAAATTTTTAACTTAATATTGACATTTCCAGATTAATTGTTAGTACTGTTGCCAATTTTTTTAGTTTTTGATCGAAAGTAGCGGTTTTTTAAATTTTTTTGCGATTTTTAGCTTTTTTGACGGGTTTTTGTGGGGAAAAAACGTGGGCAGTATTGTTTGTTTTGTTTACATTTTATTTTGGAATCACAAACAATTTTTTTTTATAAACAATATAATTTAATGCAAATAATGTAAAATATTACGAATTACATTGGGGTATATTCTTTAATTGAATATTTATGATTTGAAATCCCATATGAAGGGCACCTGCTTCATTTCACTTATCAAAACAAAATAGTTTCATCTGCCCAAGCTTTTACCATTTTCTTTTTTTTTTTTGTTTTAGTCAAAGAAAAAAATAAACATGAGAAATGTCAATCAGAAAAAAGGGTTTGTTTATCAAACTGTATTTCTTATTCTTTCTCGCATTTGTTGTTTCATTCAGTCAATCCTAAAAAAATCCAATACAAAAAATAGCAAGTATCATAACACCTTTAGCAATTATTCTACTTTTAAAATTTGATGTATTTAACTAAATTATATTAACAAATAGAAAATGGGAATTGCTTACACAAAACAAGCAATTAATTTTTTATAGATAAGTAAAAATTAATAAAATAACTGAATGTTCATTTGTTTTTACGGAATTTGCGGTTGAATTTTTAACATTTTCGTTACTTTAAAAAACACTTTTTTATTTAATTTAACATAAAGAAGAATTTATCTCAATCAACCGTAAGAATCTGTTAAAAATAAATTTGCTTGGAATTTTAAATGTTTGTTTATTTAAAAATTACTGAACGGAATATTTCTTAATTAAACTACAGTCCGTTACTGTAATAATGTTGTGAGTGTATTATTAAATTATTTCATTTTGATATTTTTTAATTAGGCAAAAGTTCATCAAATTAAATTTTTATTAAATTATTTTTATAAAGAAAGGAAATTTACAACATGAAATTTTTTAAAATTTATTGATAATTTTTCACTCTTGACTACCGCGGGACTCGAACCCGTTTAACACTCACAGCTATTGACGACTGCCGGCAGTCAATAGTCAAACATCAACCTTTAACCCAAATTGATTTAACCTCTGGTAGATCGTAATTTGCTTTGAATGATTGTCTATTTAATTGATTTACATGTTCTTACTTACTTCTGTTTTTTTTTTTCGTAATTTTTGTCAAGATTTCTTCTCGAAGTCCAAAGTACATTTTTTTTGTTTTTAAATTTTTTTTGTCTTTCTTTTAGATTTACATTTTTATAATAACTATTTTGAAATAATTTTAAAAATTTCCTTATATCTCAGCAGGTTTTGAGCGGGTTTTTAGGTGTTCTGAAAAAACCATTTTCCATTTATTGAGTTAATTCTTTTAAAGAACATTTCCATATAGGCGAGGTGATATATTGGAGCTATGAGCCCACTTTTATTACCAAATAAACTTTGTTTATGACCCGTTAAGAAGGATGTGTATTAAGTTCAACAAGTTCTATAAATTGATTGACTCTTCTTCTAGTCCTACTGATATTAAAACTACAGTACTTTTCGCTTATAGTCACATCCTTTAGTTGCAACCATAACGTGGACTATATCGCTAATGTGATTATAAGGCTAATTCACGTATATGCCACTATGACGCATATAACCGAATTCGAATAAAATCAAGCTATGTGAATTAAGGAAATTAAAAATGCATATATATTACACCGACATCAGGCTTATGGTTTTACAACAGAGTTACATACTGTATAAAAAATAGTTAAAATAATAACAATATATTTCATAACTGATACCAACGGCAAAAACTAATGCTTTACGAGTAGAGAGTTGATGACAAAAATTAAATGATTTAATTCATTCATTCTTTGGATAGATTTTTGATTCGAAAACTTAAAAGAACTTAGTAAATTTTGCTAATGTGACTATAACGCCATTAATTTGCTTTACTTATCCCTTTGATGACTGTTGATGGGTGGCATATATGGCAAATGTGCTTATATCGCTTAATGGACTATAACGTTCATACTTTATATTAAATTAACTTACAGCGGCAAAATAAACAGATAAAATGGACTATATCGCTAATGTGACTATAAGCGTTGTGACTATAAATGAAAAGTACTGTATATTATTAATCTTCTTAAATTATAATTTTTGTAATTTTTTGTTTCACATTTGTATATATTTTGTTAAATTTTTTGTATTGAATTAAGAAGTCTGTAAGGATTACATTCCATAGACAAATAAATAAATAAAAAATAAAAAAATTTAAACGTCCTAATTATTTTCTATTGGTTTCTATATATAGAGTGTTTGCTCTTATTTCAGGACCACATTTGAATGGGTTCTAGGAGAAATAATGAGTTCATAATGCTTATTTTAGATACCGAAATATTTTGTTAATAATATCTAAGCTACATTTTATTATCATCCTTATCTGGGTTGGCGTTTTGTGGGGAAAGTCAGGCATTTTTATACGCACACCACATTAGTGGAGAGGGTATTATGCATTTGTGCTGATGTTTGTAACACCTTAACATATAGGTCCAAGACCCACCTTTAAGGATTCCGAACACTTCGGAATCATATGGCACTATGCTCCCTAGAGGAGTGAAAGGAACATATATACATATATGTATAACACTTCCGAATCACTTTCTGAGTCAATCTAACGATGTCCTGACGTTTAACCTTTGAAATGCCAAATAATTTATTCAAGACACAAACCATGTGTAAAATGTACCCCAACTGTTGAAAACAATATTTTTTTTCTACGGCAACATAATTAACGAACGAATTTAATAATTATGATGAGCCCATAGTTAAGGTATGATTGAACACCATTTCATGGTTGTTACAGTACCATTTTATTATTAAAACTATTTTATGATTGTCCACAATCATAGAATGAGCATTACCGATCATTTTATGGTTCTGTAAAAGTGATAGGGAAGGAGTAGTAGTAATTTTTTTTTGTCTTTTGTCAAATTGTGTAAAAAGACTCCACAAAAATTTAATTATTTTTAAATAAACTAATATTTTTATTTACATTTATATATATGTACGTACAAACATACAGACATACATATGTACGTTTGTATTTACATTGCTCTTTTTTTATTCCCCTGTATGTTTTCTAGAATTTCTCCCCTTTTTCTGAACATTTTTGTAAAGTTTTTGCTGTCTCTTAAACCTTTTTGCTAATTATTCACTTAAAACGTTTTAGTGTGTTGTTTATTTTGTTAAAAGTTGCGGTGCGGTGCGATGTTCTACAAAAGAAATAAGACAAAATTAAAGTTTTGTTTATTTGTTTTTAATGTGTCTGTTAACTGATGATAAAAAAACGTACAAAATGAAGATGAATACAAGCGAGTATGTGAAAATATGTCCGTATATATCAATAATTTATATTTTTACTAGATGACCCGTGCGAATATTTCGCACCGTAATTTTTATAAATGAAAATATTAATTTTTCAATTTCTAATTATTTTTCGTCATAAGTGTTAGAAATAAGCTTTAAAATGAAATATCATTCATTAAATTTGATGCGGTGGTATGGGAGATATTTGCAACCGACAAAAAAAAGTGCTTTAGAAATAATATATATGATAGTATTTAGATATATTTCTGTGTTCGTTAAAAGTTTTAATTAATTTGGCTCATTGCAAAAGTATTTGACATTAAATCCCTTGTGGACGTTGCTAATTCTATTAAAAGACGTTTAGTTGGTTCTTTTGGTGAGAGGAAACGTGACGGTTAAAATAAAAAAAATAGTTGTTATATGTACGTACACAAGGCTGCCAGATTCTACGGTTTATAGTCATTTTGACGATCTTTTGCTACGAAATAAGCAAAGTCCCTTTTTGCTGATTTTTTTTTTTTTTTTTTCTAAAAAGCAAGGCTTTTATTCAGTCTTCAAAACACGACAATTTAAAATATTTTTATACGTTTGTATATGGAGGGCTCAGAGCTGAAGCGAACCAAGTCAAAAATGAAAATTCGATATTATTTTGAGTTTGAGTAAGTGAATTTCCATTCATTTCTGGAGCCATTGACATGGGTTTATGACCGTTACCTTTGGAATGAAAATTTTTTGATTTCGTTCGTTAGAGAACTCGATAGAGTTAAACTTTGCGAAGAATTTTACATTAGTTTTGAAATACATATATGCATTTTATTTTATGACTTGGTTAGGTTTAGCTTTGAACCCTCAATATAAGGCAGCACAGAAAAAAAGTCAGTTTTTGTAAACGTGCCACGGTAGGTGAAAGTGAACTTGCAGAGACTCTGGCCTTCTGCAGACAAGGTTAAAGCTTCGCGGGACTAGCTTAGGGAAAAATACAGCTTAAATTATAATATTCATTATCATCGTTAGATATAAGGATTTTGCTCGAAATTTCTTCTTTTTCCCAAAAAAATGTATTGGCAACATTTTGCGTAAAACTGTAATTTTTTATTCACGATAGGCGTGATTATTTAATACATTTATTTGTGTGATCAAAACATTAAACCTCATTCTGCTGTCAATGTTGGGAGAATTTTAAGGCTGTGCCAAACCTTAGAATTATAGCCTTCACAATAGTATGAAAAATTGTACCAAAACCGTAATTTTGAGAGTACACTTGTATCGGGCCCAGGTTAAGTAATGCCCCGACTAGGTTGATTTTTAACATTTAAAACTCCTTATATTGTATATTCCATGTTTTTCCAAGGACATGCGTCGATACAATCAGTATATTTCTTCTCATAATTCGCCAAAAGAACTGTTAGAATAAATTGTCATCTCGCATTTTTAATTTTTTAACGAACGAGTTTTGCAACTCAACTAAAAACATACCAAAAAACAAATTAAAATTTTCTTTGCAAATGGGCCGATTTTTAATTTTTAAGACTATTTTAAAATAGAAATCATAAATTATTAGATATAAGATTGATCCCCAATTTCACCAAGTTCAGTAATAATTAACTATCAGTTATAGCTGTCAAAACACATTGTTAACTGGACCTTAAAGTAATAGTTAGTTTAACTGAACTTGGTGAAATTGGGGGTAGACCTTATTTAATTTAAAAATTTTGTATATTGATCTTATGTATGTATGTGTAATAAACATATGAACATTAATAATGTTTTTGTTTTATTTTTTTTTTTTTTTAATAAAAAATTAGCAAAATTTGTTTAAAACTAAATTGTTAGTTGACCGATTTTTTTAAGCTTTTTTAAAACGAAAAAGATGATTTTTTATATATATTTGTTTTCAGAAAATTGAAGATTTTTTCACAAATTTATCTGGCAGCCCTGTATGTTCAGAATTAAGCAGTGCTACCACCAGTAATATTCAAAATTACACCTGAGATGAAGCAAAATTACCCAATTTAAATGAAATTACACCTGATATAAAATTTAAGTTTTATTTAATAAAAATACATTTACAAAGAAGCAAAACACAACAAACTCATAAAAACAGGATCAGTATTAGTCAAACCGTTAATTTTATTTAAATTATTAAAACACAAAATAAAACTGCTAAAATAATGAGTTTAACTTCCACATTTGGTTGATATATCTTGGGAAGGTTTAACATGTTCCTTGTCATTGCTTTATGATGGATGCTTTTTAGCCCCATAGAGCTTTCGAAAGGTAAGCTGTCAAACGAACTGTCATACTGTTTTCACTTTTTGATCAGGCACATCATCATGAATAGATTCATGCTTGAACAACGCCACCAAATTATCCAAATATACTTTGAAAATTAGCCATCGTTTTTCGCAACTTAAAGGTGACTTCATGATTTAAATGACGCAACTTTTTTCACAAATGAAGACGAAGTGGTGATTAAGAGAAAATAACCTGTCAATTAGACTTCAAGGCCGTGCGATGTGACACTTCCCAATAAAAAATTTTATCATTTTGCGAAGCACTTATGGCACATTTAAAAAAATAAGAGCACAATTATGAGCTACGCAATAAGACATACAGAAATGCAGTAAAGTAAGTGAAAGAACTCTCAACAACTTTTATAAAAAAAAATAACATTTCAAGTGCTACGGCATTCCCTTACTACGAAGCAGGTTTGTAAGGGAGAATACTAAACACAAACTGTATCAAAACATTCAGTGTGTAAAGATGATCGTTACATCCGACAATATTTATGTGCGCTGAATAATGCGCTTTATGTGTCAAAAATGTATTGCTTCAAAGTGGGAACTCGCCATATAAAATTCATGTCTTCCGTAAGCGCAATGGTAAGCGAAACCCTTATGTTCCTCCCTGCTTCGTTGAAGGCTCCATTTTTTATTGGGTTAATGATTGATTTTGATGAAGTCAGTAGTTAATGCTGATAAACCAGCAACAATCGGTGTTTTGGAGGTCAACATTGTTTATTTTTTTTATTTTTGTTTTATGATCAATGTTTTATTTAATATTATTATTATTGAGGTTTTTTGTTTTCCTCACGGGCTAATATGATCAATCGTTTTTTTTACCAAATGTAACTAAAAAACATTTTTATTTTATTCGAAAAAGAGAAACAAACTTGGACGTCTGCAATGCGTTTCGTCTTTTTGTTTTAAATCAGTTTCAAATGGTAATGTGTTGTCTACCATTTTAAGTTTCATGGTCTTATAAAATAACCTTTATACCTTATTTAGTAAACAAAATGCCTGCAGAGTTTTATGCAACTGTCCCTTTCGTAATTCAGTTTTACAACTGCAAAGGGCGTTAAATATTCTTTAAGCTAAAGCATTAAAAAGTAGCAAGAAAGAAATAAAATTCATGTTGCAGTATTGGAAACATATCTTCCCCCAGGCAAGTTTTTAGTTTGAATAACTTTTTTCAATAAACTTCAGGTTCTAAACCCCTACAATAGGCATCTTTATCCAAATCTAAGGGTCCATCTTTCGACATTCATTACCAAACATTTGAAAATATATGTGTGTTTAATGATTGAAGTCGCTTCTTAAAAAGAAAGCGAGACTTTGGTTCAGAAGGCTGTGCATTTCTTAGCAACAATATTTAAAAAAAAATAAATGTCATCACTGAAATCGAATCTTGATTTTGTTTGGGCATCTGAAGTAAAAATTTCAAATTACACCTTAATTACACCTAAGAGAAATTACCCACGCTCTACCCACGACCGCAAAAATTATACCAAATTCGGGTAATTACCCAAAAAGTGGCAGCACTGGAATTAAGTCGTTATTGCATGCCAATATGTCTTATCAATTTTAATGAGATTTGCTTGTTAGTTATTTATTTATAAGTAACGTGTACATGTATATTTGACACATGTAAAATTTAATTAATAGTAAAGTCTCCATATGTAAAAGACTATAATTATAATATTTTAATTAGGTTTTTATTAAAATTTTTGTAACATATTTAGCAATACCAAAAAAAAAATGTTCTTTTTCATTTTCAAGCTATGAATGCCGAATTATTTTAAATGCTTCGGGGGTAGGGTCAGCTACCTTAATTGCTTATTAGAGTGTCCCTCACTTGGCCTAGAACGGAAATTAAGGGTGTCCTTTAAAACTTGATTTTTTTAACTTTTTATGAATTTAACGTATTATCTGTGTTAACAGCTACAAAATCCATTTTTGGATATTGTTGCAATAATACACTGAGGAAAAAAATGGCAAAAAAGTGCTACTGCTAACATTTAGCGCGGCACAAATTGGGCTGAATATTATAGGTGCGTTTGAGTACTTTTACAGTAAAATGCAGTAAATGAGTATACTGAAAAATTTGCTCTCACAAAAAGCTGTTCTCCAAAAAAGTACGCGAACACAAAATTTGTAAAAATTCGTAAAATAAAGGCAACAGCTGATGGCAAATAATTGAAGTGTTGAAAAATATTGACACTTTTGACGACTTAACTCGTTTTCTTATCGGTACTCGATTAAATACTTTTTATAACACGAACATTTTTGAAAAATACAAACAAACTATTTTATGTAATCTTTTATATTGGTTTTTTATACCCACACCACAATAGTGGAGAGGGTATTATGCATTTGTGCTGATGTGTGTAACGCCTTAAAATATTGGTCCTAGACCCTTGTGCGCAAAGTACAGGTCGCAAATTTGGAGATAAGTTGATAAATTTTGGTACATGGGTTCTTATTGGTATAAGCCTATTGAAAATGGGCCAAATCGTAGGGCCACGAGGGAAGATAGGGGGTAATTTCTTCCTCTCAGAAACTATCACACCGATTTTTATAAAATTTAAAACATAGATAGATCCATATCTATATGGACACATAAGCTATACAGTTTTAAAAAAATAGGACCACAAGGGGAGGTAGGGTGCAATTTCTGCCTCTCACAAACTTTCAAACCGATTTTAATGACGTTTATAAACATAGTTAAATCCATATTTAAATGGACACATAAGCATGATGTGTTTTTAAATACTGTGGTTTAGGGTATCATATGGTCGGGCTTAACCGACTTTACTTTCTTGCTTGTTTTTTATTTTATTTGATTTTACTTATTTGTAGCGGGTTAAATTATTTAAAAGAACATAAATAATTTGTTTGCTATAGATTACTAAAGTACCCAAATACTTTACACTTTTACAACTCTAAAAAATTAACATAACAAAAAAAATTTCATAAGTTTGTATTTAGCCAAATAAATGCTTCACAAACAAGTTTAATTAATTAATATTTATTGACTTCTTGTTTTGGTTTAATTTTTATTTCAACTTTTCTTTTATTTGAAATTTTTTCACAATTTGTTTTATTTGTTACTTTTGTTTGTTTACCTTTTGAAACATATGTTTTTTTGATTTACTAAATTTTACTGCAAAAATTTCTGCAGTAAAAATTTGTAAATACTCAGACAAGAACTGTCACTTTTCGCTTTCAATTTATGTTCCCATTTACTGTATTTTGTGTACTCGAACGCAATTGCGTAAAATGCAGTAAAGTTTAGTAAAAAATAGTAAAAACTTTTGTGTTCTCGAACGCAACTTATGTCTTGCAATTCAACACATCTGTTAATGACTTCAAAATCTAAAATTCTGCGGTGGTGCGTGCGTGACGATCGAATTTTTCGTTTACAAGAAAATTAGGAAATTGTTAAAAAAGCGAAAAAATTAAAAAAAAATTCGCTCTATCCACCTTCATTCATATATAACTTTTGAAGTAGGAATGTAATCTTCAAACGCCACCGCAGAATTTTAGATATTATAGTCTTCAACAAGCCCAATTTGGCCAGTATTAAAAACATTAAAGCCTATTTTCGGAAAATTTTATTTATTGATATAAAAAAATGGAGTGAATATTATACAAACGGGCATTTATGCTACTTAAATGAATTATTCATTAGTGATAAAGACCAACTTCAAAGGAGGTCACAACATCTGCGAAAGATATGCTTTCGTTAACAACATCTAACTACCAAAACATATGCACCTGCGTTTTCCACGAAATAAGGTAAGATATCTCCATTGCATGCCTAGATACCGCGAAAGTTATGGATGCTGTAAATCACCTTAAAATGAATAAGTCCCTTGGAGCCGACAACATATCACCCAAAACGCTATCATGACAACTGCCAGTTAACTTGCTAGACAGGTGCAAAATTATTTAGAAAAAAGTTGTTGGGAAGATTAAGTCTTCGCTCCTTTTTTGGGCTAGAAACTGCTTCGTTCAACTAAATATTATTAGTTTTGACCGACGTAAAACGCTCTTACTGGAATGTGCTTCACTTTAGAATAAAGTTACTGAAATTTGCTTTAGCAATACTTCCTAAAAAACGAATAAAATTTTCAAAGTTTTCGTATTTTCAAATTTAATATTTAATATTCAGTGAAAGTAAATTTAAATAGTCATTTACCTTCGAAATTCTTTAAGTTTATCAATTTATATCAGTATGTACTCGTATTTGCAAGTATCAATATAGGCCCTGTAAATACAGTGTGCTTAAAAATAAACGTGTATAAGATTAATATGTGTCGTAAAACGTGCCGTATTTTATACAAATATTTAAACTCATTTGTTGACAAATGTAAACACAACAAATTTGTACATTTTCACACATGCCTACATATTTACTCTACTCGTACATGCACGAAAGCATACATATTACATTAAGTCACAACAAATCCGGAACCGTGTGTAAAATTTTTAAAGCTTTACAATCTTTGTTTTATTGATAGATACATTCACGACCCTATTGAATGATAATATTTAGAGTCATAAGCAATTTACTGCGGCTTGTGTCTTACAAATTAAATTTCTTTTAACTTTTCCTTTGAACACAAAAAACAAAAAGGGTTTTAAGTAGGAGAAAGTTTTATAGGCTACTTTTCAATTTAGTTAAATAGATAGGATATAACTGTGATTCCCAGGGGTACTAATGTCCGTTTTGTCTATTTCCCTTAAAGTTTTAATACTACACTTTAGTAATTTTGAATTTCAAGACCACAATCTACAAATTTCCCGAGATTTTTGCTTCCATAAAATGTGTGTGAAAATTCCGTATGAAACAAAAAGGTTTTTTATTAGATTTTGCTTTAACTTTAAAATAACATATTTTAATCTGACAGTTATATGTCTAATTCCCTACCACGCATTAACCACGTGTTCGTTGTATAATCGTCAAAGTATCAGTGTTCGGTTCGGTAGATTTGTGGAAAACACAAACGCTTATAATGTTTGTGTAGTAAATCATTAAAAAAATAACGTTTTCCTATTTGTCATCTTTCGAACCTAAAAATAATGCTGTTCTTCTCTAGCTCAACAAAAAGATGAGAACATTTAATTCTGTTCGGTTTTTATTTTAAACCACAAACTTCATTGTGTTCGGTTCAGCTCATTAATGTTTGTTCGTATCTGTTGTGCGTAGCGCCCTTTTGGCTGGTTAAAAAAATTGTTACAAAAAGATAATACACATACGGCAAACAAAACAAAAAGCCAGCAAAATAATTTTATACAAACAAAAAAAAAATTTTTTGTTCGTTAATTTCTTTATCAATGTAGAAAAAGAAACATTATAGATCATTAAAATATAATGTTTGTCTACAGTATCACTTCAGTTGTTCTGTTTTTTTAACGAACAAAAGAACACTATAAAATGTTCGGCTCTTTCTTGAAAATAGTTACGAACGGTATTAAGGGGTGTGTTTTTCTACACAAACAATTAAAACAAGTAAGAGTGCTATATTCGGCTGTGCCGAATCTTTGATACCCTCCACCGACAGTTCGAATGTTTAAGGAGTAATATCTGTATGATGTTATTATTATCTTAAACTGTGACGATTTGTTATTAGTTTTGGTTTTAGGCGACTAAACTGTTTTCCGGTAGTAGGGTTTATATGGGGCCTAGGGTAAATTATGGACCGATCATCACGAAATTTCACAGCGTCATTTCTAGTCCTTTAAAACTGTGACGTAACAATTTCTGTTATGATAGCATTATTAATTATGGTTTTAGGTGTACTAAACTGTTTTCCCGAAGTAGGGTTTCTATGGGGCCTAGGGTAAATTATGTACCGATCTTCACGAAAGTTCACATTATCATTTATAGTCCTATAAAACTGTGACAAGCCAAAATTTGTTACGATTGCATTACTTTTTACGGTTTTAGGCGTACTAAACTGTTTTCTGGTACAAAGGTTTATATGGGGCCTAAGGTAACCGATCGTCACGAAATTTCACAGTATTATTTCTAGTCCTAAAGAACTGTGACGTTCCAAATTTTGTTACGCTAGCGTTATTTTTTACGGTTTTAGGCGTACTAAACTGTTTTCTGGGAGTATTGTTTATATGGGGCTGAGGGTAAATTAAATTAAATTAAATTACGGATCTTCACGAAATTTAACAGCGTGATTTTCAGTCAAATAAAACAAATTTTTGCCAAATCTTATTTCATTCCGTGCCTCGTTCCAGCATTTATGTTATTTTTTGTAACAAAATTATCAATTTTTTTAGGTGGTGGTTCCACATTTTGATTCGTAGCTCTGGTCCTACTGAACCGATTTTGCTGGATTTCAATCCCAAACTGCTTAGGATAACTACAAGCAATTTGGCACCAAGTTTGTTCATTTCTTTTGAGTTGTTCGAAAGTGAGCGTGTTTTCAACAGACGAACAGACAGACGGATATGGCTAAATCGACTTAGAATTACTCAAGGACTCAGAATATATATGCTTTAGGGGGTCTGAGATGAATAATAAAAAAGTTTTACACGGAATGACAAACTTAATATACCCTCTTTACAACTATTTGTGGTGGAGGGTATAAAAATCGATATCGTTCCTGGGTGTGTGAGCCGAACGCTAAATAATGTTCTGTTTATTTGCGTATACTGTTAATTATACAATTTTGTATAGTTGTTGCAGAAAATTTTTATACAAAAGAGTTGCCTAATTCTAAGATTGATTTTTATGTTTGGAAAAATGTTGCAATTTACACCAGGCCTAGAAATGTTCGATTTGGTTGGTAAATTTTTAAAAACTTTTTAGAATATGATAACAACAAACACCACACATTTAAACCTTCTTACTGATTAATATGTGTTTAATTCATTGCAATTGACTTTTTCAACTATTTAAATTAAACTCATATGAAAACTCCCATACCTGGTTTAATTTCATAGTATCGAATAATGTCAGTGGCATATATTAAAAAAGAGGAAATGAAAAAAAATTTCTTTTTAATTTTACTTTTCATACTTTTTTTTATTATTTGATTATAAAAGAAAAATTTGTGGGTTTTCTTAAATAGTTAAGCCGAAGTGAATTGACTATGTACATTGAAGTGATATTTTAAATTTTTGACATTAAGCAATAAGATTAAATACCGATACAACAAATTTGTCTTTTCATAATTGCATAAACAAAATCCGTATTTTTTTAACGATAAGCCATACGGTACCCAATAAAAAATGGAGCTTCCAACGAAGCAGGTTTGTAAGGGAGAAACATAAGGGTTTCGCTTACCATTGCGCTTACGGAAGACATGAATTTTATATGGCGAGTTCCCACTTTGAAGCAATACATTTTTGACACATAAAGCGCATTATTCAGCGCACATAAATATTGTTGGATGTAACGATCATATTTACACACTGAATGTTTTGATACAGTTATTTTTTAGTATTCTCCCTTACAAACCTGCTTCGTAGTAAGGGAATGCCGTAGCACTTGAAATGTTATTTTTTTTTATAAAAGTTTTTGAGGGTTCTTTCACTTACTTTACTGCATTTCTGTATGTCTTATTGCGTAGCGCATAATTGTGCGCTTATTTTTTTAAATGTACCTTTAGTGCTTCGCAAAATGGTAAAAATTTTTATTGGGTAGGTTGCAGTGATGGAAAATTCAGTACGATGGCACTATTTTCAGTACTTTTACCTTTCAAAAATACCACGGTACCCCCACGTCCGTTTTAGTAATCTTTTCTTGTTATTTTTTTTTTTTTTTAAATTTAGCGTTGATATTTTTTTTAACATTGACAACCGGTTGTGGAGTCGTCAGCAAAAAGTGTACTAACTCGGACTCCAACCGCTAAAATTCCAACTCCGACGGCTAATCTTACCTAAATGCTAAATGTACTACTCCTCATTTGACTTTTAACTTTTTTTTACGCAGTACCTTTTAAATGGTTAAATATAGCAAAAAAAGGATTTAAGAAAATTTCCAATTAATATTTGAAATATTGCATCACAAATTTCGAAGTATTTTTATTTTGGAAATTATTAGAATATGTTTTTTTATAATTTCGGAATCGCGAATGTTTTTGGGTACTTCGACTCCGACTCCGGTGGAAAAAAGTAATATTTTGCTTGTTGGTCAGTACCATCTTAATTTTTAAATTTTCCATCACTGGTAGGTTGTGAATTTGACAATAGTTATAGTTAATTAAAGCTGAACTGGGTGAAATTGGCCGTTAAAGTTTTTTACAAAAATTTGTGTGGAACTTTTTAAAAGATTATATTCCAATTTATGTGTTCTTTTTGGCCCTTTTTCAAAAAAAGGACGAAAAAAAACCCAAACACTGTAGAGTTAGAGCGTGAAAATGTTCCATAGTATTATGACACGTAGAATTTTACATAAAGCTTTTTAAGAAATCTTACACTTTAAATCCAACGGTAGCATTCTTTTGTTGATTTATCATAAGAATGTTGCAAGCCGTTGGAACTTAAAATTTCCTTATTTGACTTCATTTATGCGATGCGAAATAAGACACAAAGAGATAAAGCAAGATAAGCAAACGAATTCTTAGCAAATTTAAATAGTATTTAAAGGGCCACGGGATTCCCTTACCACGAAGCCGATATGTATTAAAGACTAACAGCCGTATTCATAATGAAAATTTGGCAGGAAGTTAGCACAAAGTTTATTCATAATACACTTACCAAACTCTGGCTAACGATTTGCTAAACTCTTGTTAACGAGCTGCCAAACGTTTGCCCACTTTCGAACAAACAGCAGTTTAACGTTAAACAATTGAAGCACAGCCGCGAATAACGTTGTAAACTCCACATTTTGCAAAAACTATTTTTTAGCAGATAACCGTTAACCTTACTCTCTTACACACTTTAAACATCAAATCAACCAAAACTATGCACCTTAACGCCTTCAAAATGGCATACAAAGTGTCAGGCAGTGGAAGAACAGTGCAAGTTACTAACAAAATGATGAAACCGAAATGATTTTGCAGTGCGGAATAATGTTTTAAAAGAATTGTGCATAAAAGTTTTTATCATCATTATTTTTAATAATAGGAAAAAAAAATTTTAAATCAAAAAACGTTTTTTTGCTCTCCTGAAAAATTATTATTTTGTAACTTAAAACGTTATTCGCGGCTGTGCTTCAATTGTTGTTTATTTTTTTAATTAACTCTTTTTTTTAAATCATTATCTTTTATTTTTTTTTAATTTTTATATGAGAAGGGAAATAGAAAAAAATGGCAAATCCAGCAATGATTAATGCAAAACGTGCTGCATTTTTGAGTAATATAATGTGGCATCATTAAAATACAGAGTTGATTTATTAAAAGTTAGCAGATGGAAAAAAGTTTGTTATGAATTAACTCTGTGCCAACAAGCTGCTAATCTTAAGCGGCATTCAAGTTATCAGCTCGTTGTACGTTGTGTACAAACTGTGGCTAACTTCTTTTATGAATACAGCTGTAAATGTAATTTCTTCTGTTTTGATATCCATTAGAAAATTAATACCTTCCGCAAGTTCTTAAAACGCAATACACTCACACTTTACGTTTTATGTATTTGCAGCTCAACTTGCAAGAGCTTTTAGCAAATTTCAAAAATATAAACAGTATTAGCAAATAAACTTATTTAAAAAAACAATTAAACTGTGCTAGTTAAAAAAAAAACCGACAAGCGGGGCACAAGCGGTTAAAACTAATTCGAGTACGCTGAATCCAGTAGTACTCACCGTTATTTAGGTTAGCTCTTGTTTTCGAGATATTCCATTATTTTTAAAATGGATGTGGCTGCACAACATTGCGTACCTTAAAAACGTTTAAGTTTTTTTTTTAAATCTACCAAGTTGTTTTATAAATATAATTTTTTGGCAAAAAAAAAATTATTTTTTAGAAAAAAATAAGTTTATATATCTGTGGTATTTTGACAAAACATCTTAAGTCGAAATAAGACAGCAAAAAAGTTTTTTAAGAAAAAAATCGGTGAAAAAATCATAAAATAAAATAAAAAAAAAATAAAATAAACTAAAAAAAAAAAAAAATTTTTATAATCCAAAATGTTTAAACGTAAGCAAAAATTATTTTTGAAAGAAAATTCTTATGATTAACAACAAATTTTTCCAATTTTGAAATTTGACTTAAGATGTTTTGTCGAAATTTTTTTGTCAGATATATATGAGGGGTATAGATTCAAAGACAGCAAAGTCCACTTTTTTCACAAACGTAACTAATAATACCTCTTAGGGCCATTATTACAACTTGAAGTTAGCTAAAGTTAAGATTAAATTGACAGATAATAATGTGTTATCTGTCAAAAGCGTCTGTTAACTGTCGGATAACAGCTAACGCCAAGTTATAATAATGGCCCTTAGTTGTATTTATTGAATGCTTCCAATTAGTGAATATAACATTACCAGAAACACTTTTATCCCATAAAAAAGTATGTTCAAAAATTAAGAATTGATCACAGTTTGTTAAGCTCTTTTTCTCTCAACTATTTTCGAAAATGCAGGCTATTTTTTTTTATTTTTTTTTTTCCTTTTTGCAAAAGAAAACTAAAAAGAAATTAAAAATATAACAATTTTTTTTTTTTATGAAGCAGTTTGTTTTATTGTTCATTTTATAACTTTGTCTTTAGTCGTAATTATGGAGCTAAGTTTTTATGAAGTTCATCCAAATCAATTAAGAAAAAACTAAGCCTTTGTTAAGTTTAAGAATTTTATAACTACTAATTTTTTTAAGTACTTGCCCATGCTAAAAATGCGGCAATTTCCATTTGATTAGATCGAACACAGCAATGTCCAATATTATTATTATAATTGCCAGCAAACCGCTATATCGATTTGGTTGAAACTTGCGTCATATCTCCATCATATTCTTATTTACTGAATAGCAGATATACAATACATAAATATGAATATACTTTGAGCTAGAGGTTTTTACTATTTATTACGAAAACTATAAATGTGGACTCATATGTTGGTTCTATTTAGAAAATAGTGCCTAAACAGATTATAAATATGCAAAAAACAAACAACATACATTTAAACTTAAAATTTTAAAGGACGGTTGGTTGGTCAACATTATGAGTCATAATTGTTTGGCTGGAGCGATTTTGCTGGTTTTCAAATTACTACGATGCTATTATGTTTTTCGGAAGTGATCGATGAGAATAAATAAATGGGATTTAAGTTACTAAATTTTAGAAATTTAGAATTTCCTAATGGGTTTTCGATAAATATAATTCAACATTAAATGACAAAGATAAAGTACAAACTTATTCAATCCTTGTGGTGATTGAGGTTAAAAAAAGTATCAATTACCCAACTCAAAACTTTAACTTTTTCTTAAAGAACTTTTTCAAATAATTTGTTAGAACATCAAAACAACATTTAAATTTTCTACTATTTAATGCTTTTCTTTTAGTAATTTATACATACATTTTCTGTGTATATTTTGTTTATTAAGACCACAAAGTGTCTAGGTTTTACTGGCATTGGTTAGTGTTTTAAAAGTTGTTGTTATATTTTTTTGTTTTTTGTTTGTTTGATGTTGGTGTTTATATATTTTCTGAAATTGTTGTCTTCTTGTTGTACCAACTTAAAATGTGTATGTGGTTTAATTTATATTTTTATATAAAATAAGTAAGAATGCACATTTACCCGTCTTTGGCAACCTATAACATGTTTAACATTAACCCATATCGTCCCAGGGATTTTTTTTTTTTTTGAGTTACTTTTTTAAACTTGGTGGTTTATAGATAATTTGGGACTAGAAAACACGAATCTGAAGTCCAAATTTTTTTTTAAATTTTTTGTTTTTGAGAAAAATGGTGTTCGATTAATCGAACATTGGGCACTATTAAGCATTTTTATTTTATTGCTCCTATAGAATGTATATATAGAAAACCTTAATTTTTTATAAGCTGAAACTAATTAATTTTATTTTATTAAAGAAAAATAGAACAAGGCATTTATTAAAATTAAAAATATACAGTTGAGCCTCGATTATCAGACTCGCACAGGACCGGGATGGGCATTGATAATAAAAAAAAAGTTAATAGATAAATCGGGTGATTCATCGTGAAGTTTAAATTATAATGTAAAATAAAACACATAAATTTGAAAGTAAACTTGAAATTTTTATTATCGGTTAAAAGAATAATTTATGGCATTAACTGGCGACTCATTCGAGCATAGCGGCTGGTATCTCACGAATAACACGAGTAATGAAAGTTTCCACTTATTTTTGAAGACAGTCCTTACATATCCCCAGAGAAAATGGTCTAAGGTGTGATATCGCAAGATCTATGTGAAAAATTAACCATAGCAAAACATGAAATTATGTGGTCACCAAAATGTATATCTCGTAGCGCCTTCTTGTTGAAAACAGATCTCACTGCGACCATACGCTTGATTTTCAGGTTGCTATACTGGTGCTGTTCCATTTAATATTTTGACGAAAGTAAGGTTATTTCTTAAGATATTTTCAAGGCGTTTGCAGAGTCTGGTATGGTGCACTCTTGTCAAAATTTATTGCATTTGGTGTCAGTGAGAATTTCTCTCGATTTATATTGAATTTTATCAGAGATCGCACTATATGAGTTGTTTTATATAGGGGTTCGTCAAACGAGTTCAAAATTTATTCAGGGGTGCCGCAAGGCTCCGTTCTTTCTCCTACTATTTATATTTCTTATTTTTCTAAATGACCTCCTATGTCAAACTTCAAACCCTATCTACTCTTTTGCAAATGACAGCAACCTTTGCCATTTGATTATAGACCAAGAGTATCCGGTATTCGTGCTATGCTTTAGAACATGAATGATACGCTTGGCCGAGACCGAAACCCGTACGTTTGTTTTTCCTCAAGAGCCGATCCTTTTGTGGTCGATTGGCTGGTAAATCGTTCAATGCATTACAGGGAAAATTCGTTGTTTTGGCCGGACTGTTCGTATGTCGAATAACCTTCCTGCTGAAGTCTTCTCTGTCACGGTCAACATAAATATATTCAAGTCGAATGTTCACAGGTACTACTCTACCTCTTATCTCCTTTCCATAACCTATTTTCCTAGTTCCAACCCAATGCAATGCATAAGTAGGGGTCATCCCCTGAGTTTTGGTCCTAACAAAAAATATTATGGTGCGAGATTACCATTGACGGTAACTTTCTGATTTTCCTCAATGTTGAAAAAAATTGGACCAATGATTACACTCTCAGCTGCAACTGTAGTAGATTATGCGCACCTTAAGTTCCTCGAATCGCACGAAAAACATTTCCCACAGAACGCTGATTGTTCAGAAGAGTTTTTTTGTTCAACAAAAACAGAATAAATTTATTTCCGTTTATTTATATGCGTGAAAAATGGTAATATGCGATGATACAGTAAGCCTTTCTGAGAAAAAACAAAAGTGCTTAATAGTGCCCAGTGTTCGAAAAATCGAACACTGCTTTTTAAAGTCAAATAACAAACACACAATTGCAAAACACGGAAATATTTTTGCTGTTGTTGAAAGTTTAATAGTTTTTCAATGGAACTACATCTTCACTTTATTAATTTTTTTATAATTTATACAAAGTTTTCAGTTTTTAAAATCATGCCAAAATAAATGTTTTTTCTTCCCCCCTGTCATATAAGGGAGGAGTGAAGTCGGTAAGAACTTTTATTTTTATATTTGTAACTAACCACTTACAATATATAATTGTTTAAAAAAATTAGTTCATTGTCTTACCTAAAATGAGTAAAAAAATTACAAAAAAGCGTAAAATTTACTGTTCGAAAAATCGAACATTGGGACGATATGGGTTAACAAGAATTAGTGTTTCTATAGAGCTAGATTTATTGTCTCCGTGGAACGATTATTTTCTGGACTCAGAATTATCCGATCCGATTTGGGAGCAGCAATTATTGAGAGATTTTTAAATCCAAATGCAAAATAGTTTTTCATTTTACATTTACCGTTTGAGGATTTTTTAAATTTATTTGTATCTTATGTATAAATACGGGAACAGTTTTTTGTGGTTGATTTTTAGGTATCTTATTGTCCACCGATTTAAATGAAACATATATAATTTTAAAGGTGTTGGTGTGTAGATATGCACAATATATTTTTTTTCTAAATTTTTTACAATTAAAATGTTACATACATGCAAAGATGGTTCTTTTAAAATGTGTACGTTTTTGTTGTATAACGCACTGGTTTTCTCGAAAGTAAATGTTCTTAGTTCTGTTATTTTAATGTCGAATTTTCAAGATAGTTTTTAACCCCCGTATTCATAAACGATTATTAAATTTAGCAAACGTATATTAAGGATAATTTTCTTAGTAAATTTGTTCTTTAAACCTTTATTATTATATTTAAAAAATGTTTGTGAATACAGGCATAAATCTTTATTAAGTTTATTTTCAAATAAACTGAAATCATGTCTAAATACAGATTGATATTTTTAGTTTTATATGAAAAGTCTCATTTAATCTTCTTATATATAAATACGGGAACAATTTTTTTGTCCACCGATTTAAATGAAACATATATCGTTTTAAAGGTATTTGTGTGTAGATATGCATATATTTTTTTCAAAATTTTTTGCATTAAAGTGTTTAAAAAGCGTTTTAATTTATCTTACAGACATACGTACAAAGATGGCTTAGTAATGCATTTTGCCGTTCTCTTAAAATGTGTACGTTTTTGTTGTTTAACGCACAAGTTTTCTCGAAAGTAAATGTCAAGTGTTCGAATTTCGGCCATCGGGCGATCCTAGTTAAGGTAAAAGTATGGTAGCAGTACTAAATACCAAAAAAAAATATCATAAAAAAGTGTAATTATTTACAAGGTGGTCTCCAAAAAAAAAAAAAAAAAAAAAAAACAGCTGACTGTTACTGTTGTATTGTTGTGATATTGTTGTTAAGTTGATTGTAAATAACATCTTGGTGAATTAAGTTACATTAAAGTGCTCAAAGAAGAACAGAATTTTGAATTTACAACTATTTTAAATATAAATTGGCCGTAAGTTAATAAAATATTTCAAAAATAAAATATTATTTTTAAACAATCACCCACAACGTATGCAATTTACGGAAAAAGTGTGCCTGTGAAATTTCTGTGAGAAAGTTCCCGCTTTGAACTGTCAAATTAACTCACTAATAAAAATGGAGCGAGAAAAAATTTTTTTACTAAAAAACATATTAATAATGCAAATAATAATAAAATGTAATAATAGTTTGTTCTAAGTTAATTTTTTCATTTGGGGTATTCACAAGGTGTGCCATGATGTTATATTGTCATAGTGTTCTAACTTTCTACTATGGTTTAAAAATATTGTTGTTGGTGTTTTATTTGTTTTAAATCAACTGATTTAAATTCAAAATAGCACACTGAATTATGAGGGGTTGTTCACAACAGCCTTTTTTCATGTTGTTATTTTAAGACATATGACTTTATGACACCTTGTGAATCCCCCAATTGTTTAATTATCATGCTTTTATAATTTTTAAAAAATGTGCGAATGTTTTCAAAGCCATTTTTAAATAACAAACATTAAAGTCTCACTTTTCATTATTTGGTATAGCCGACGGTGGCCGTCAACGAAATGTGCCACGGAGTTCTCAACATCTGCAATGTCACATTTATAATGTAACGACGTATATTTTTTTATAGTTTTTGTCATGAGTTACATACACATTTTTTCTCACTTTTCGAGAAACAATGGAATATTTTGTTTCACATCTTTTCGATGTGAGAAGTTCTCACTTAAGTTACATAGCTGGTAACGATACATTATAAATACTTAATGCATCGGGGGGGGTCTACATATGGATTCTTAACAGAACCGATTTTGTTCGTTTTCAATCCCAAACTATTTAGGAGAACTATTAACAATCTGACATAAAAATTATTCTTCTCTGTTTAGTCGTTTGGAAAGAACATGTTTTCAATCGACTTGAAATTCGCTCTAGAGTCTAGACCCTGAAAATATTTAGTTTATTAGGTTACACACGAAATGATAAACTCAATATAACTTCATTCATTACTCGTTGTGATGAAGGGTCTAAATGCATGCATGTGTGTTCTTTGTATAGTAAAACATTTACATCTTGTTAAGCAGCAAGTAATTTTTCATATTGTTTGCAAAATAAAATTTATATTTTATGTAAACTTTAAGCTCTTGTTTTAGAGGTTTTAGAAATAATGTAAGTTTTAAAAAGTTTTTGTTTAGCAGAAAATATTATTGTAAATAAATTGGATACATGTTTAAGGATAATTTAATAGAAATTTAATACAAAAAAAATTTAACCAAATGTAAAGGATATACGAATGTATAATTTAATATAAGGGATAAGATTAAAAATACCATTTTGTTCGTAAAAATTTTTCGATATAATAACATATAATCACCTTCAACAAAACAGTTACTTTAGTAACTTTAAATATATTATTGTCACCGGCAACCAAGTAAAGTTTAAACTAGTCATCCATCCAGGGGCCACAAACAGAATCAGTTTGCCTCCGAATATGTTATGGCTAACAATAACAATAATATGTTTTACACTTCAAATTGTATGGTTTTCAACTGACGATAACATCAACCTCTTTTCCAAGCAACATGGTTTATTTAATAATAACCATACTATTGTTAGTGGCAGTGGCTTCTTGACGGAGGACTAATAGTTGCCGGAGATAATTATATAATTAAAGTAATCAAAATAACTTAGAATATTTTTCATTTAAAATAGTTTTGTTGGAGATGACCATATTGAACAATGTTCTTTCTTTACATACACTTAAGAATAGAAATTCTCAAAAGAAAATGGAGCTGGATAGGTCATGTTTTGCAAAGGCCTACCAAAGATATTATACGAAATGCTTTTCATCTAATTCTTTAAGGTAGTCTATCTGTGGTTTTGATAGGCAACAGCGTATGTCCATTTTTTAGATTTTGAGATTTTTATGCCATTTGTCTTAATTTCAAGCAATCTCTACATGGTTCATGAAATTGTTCAAGAATATGGACTAATTCCTATTGTTTTAATGTAAGAACTAAGTTTAAAAAGTTGAATTCCTAGTCCATAGAATTGTTTTTCGGCTCTGCTGAAAAATTTATATATAAGACATACGGGTTGCTCATGAAAACCAAAGACATGGAGTTGCCAAATTGAATCAGAAGCTGCCAATCAGAACAAGAGCTGGAAAGAGACCTAAATACTAGCTTTGGACAGATTTGAATGTAACTACAGAAATTAAATTATACACGGCGCCTTCCAAGCCAAATCCGATGACTTTAAAAATTTTTTGCTTTTTCCAAATTTGTGATATTGTTTGGTTCACTTTAAACATCCTTCCCGGTAAATTTTGGCATTTTTTTCATTAGTCTTTCAATGGAATCTTTTTTTTAGTTTTTTGTTCATAACATTCTTAAAAATTGTCAAAATTAATTATTTTTTTCGATTTTTGAAAATTTATTTCAAAATAAAATGGTTATAATTGAACTTTTTTTCCTGAAATATTTGTTTTTGAATTGTTTTTTACAGAAAGAATTATTCAAAGTTTTTTAATAAACCTATTTTTATAAACCTTCAAATCACACTTGTGTGAAAAATCACACAAAAGGAAGAATTTTTACACGATAAACAAAAAACTACTGAGGTACACTAAATAAACTTCTTGACTTTGTAAGCAATATCAGTTAATTACTGAGAACCCATTTTTTGATTACATATAATTTTTTATTAACGAAATATTTCAGAACTTACGTAAGTTACCCCCGTGTGTAGTTTTCCACACATATTTAGGGTCTATGTAATTTGCACTATATACAAAATATTCCGTCGGCAAGTGTGAATATTTTGGATATTGTTGCGAATTACATGCAGCATAGCTTTATAAATGAGTGCCTATATAAAATACACACAATCTTTGTATGGTTTGTTGCTGATTGCCAATGGGATAAATACATAAATAATGATACGAAAACCATGACTTTGATTACAAACGAGCTGTGGCGCCACAGCTAAGTAAACAGGTGATTTGAGGGTTATATGTACAATTTTGTAACTTCCATCCACCCAACAAATTTAAAGCCCAGTCTTGTTGAGGGCCTTCCATATTTACTATTTGGCGCGAAATGTCCCATACATATACATATATATATATATATACATATAAATACATAAATATGTATGTATCGGGTGATTTTTAAGCTATTATCTATTTGGCAACACTGGTTTAAACAGCTGACGCAGTGATGTTAACTTTTATTTTTTCATTACCTTGCGGACCTCCTAAAATTACCTTTTTTAAGAAGAAATTACCTTACGCAAAGATTTTCTTATCAAAACATTAATATGCTGTTTCCAAATGACAGGCGATTGATTGTGTAGTAAAATTTATATTAAAAGCAATAGGTCCATCGCCTGTTAAATGTGTTTTAAGAAAAATTTCAATAGAAAGTTTTGTGTTAAAATACATTTTTAACAAATTTTTTTTTATGAATAAGGAAGTAAAATAATTTTGAATAAAATAGGTACATATATGGGTAAATCCAAAGTGTTGAACGTGACAGTCGTACGCATCAAAAATGCAATAACATTTCAAACAACAAATATTTTTACGTTCTTTTAACCCTAAAATTATAGCACTTAGAAAGCACTGTTATCTATGTTAAAGTTGATGGAGGGCGCGATTTTAGGTCAAAGATAATGGCAATAAAAGTAGCGGTTCGAACGTGAAAAAAACAGAAGTAGTTTTTGTGGCCATGTATAAAAAGGCGTAATTCAGCGAAACCTGGCACAATTTTTTAGTCAAACTACTTTCAGAATTTTACGTAGCAATGTAACATTAAAATGTCTTAAGCCAAAATCTGGGTCGATACGTGACATTTCGAACGTGAAATTTTTTCCGTAATAATTTAACTGAATAATGATTAAAATAAAATAAAAATTTTCCGTTAATCCGAATAACATATTTCCCTTCGAACTCTTCCTTAGATTACAGACCATGTAAGAAAATTTTTTTTGAATAATTTTTATCAAATATCACCTCTTTTAAAAAAGATAAATATTAAAGGAAACATACAATAAAACATTCTCACAAATAAGAAATTACGTTTGCACAAATTTGCAGTCTGATTGTTCATCTAAGTGAACAAATTTATGAGCAAATTTATAAAATTAGTAAAATCTAAATATTTCTCTATAACAATATCGTAAAATAATCAGCTTTTAATAACTTTTAAATTTTCGGTCACAGTGGACCTTTTGACGGATATGCCCATATGT
Source organism: Pollenia angustigena (assembly GCA_930367215.1). Classification (NCBI taxonomy): domain Eukaryota; kingdom Metazoa; phylum Arthropoda; class Insecta; order Diptera; family Polleniidae; genus Pollenia; species Pollenia angustigena. The sequence continues at coordinate 289,486,525 of OV884056.1, forward strand.
ATATTCATTCAACTCAAAATATTTTTATTTAATACGCTTAGCGTACATATCGCACTGGTTGCTCTAAAGAGAGTCAGCTCAAATTTTTCAATTTTTACTTTTGGCAAGAAATCGATGAACAGTGGTCATATCTACGCATGGTAAAAATCTGATATCAAAAAATAAAATACTATTTCTATACTTGTCTTATCGGTTTTACGAAAAAATTTGCAGAAACATAATTAAAGTTCTTAATTTTTTGTTATAAAATTTTTCTATGAAAATCACCTCGCAAAAGTTAAAATTATAAAACCTACTTATGTAAGTATAAGTATACCAAAAATCCAAATTTTAAAAAAAATTACCTTGCTACCTTTTGCGGCGCAAAATTACCCTAAAAAAGGGTAATTACCGTACGGTTAACATCACTGAGCTGACGCACGTTTCGTGTTTTGTTTCACTGTCAAACATCTTCAGTTTGGTCTATAATTTAACCATGAATCGTCTTACAAACGAACCACGCTTGCAAATTATTGAATTTTATTATCAAAATGCGTGCTCTGTTAAGAAAGTTCATCGCGCGCTTCTTCCATTTTATGGTCAGTTTAATCGACCCACTGAAGCGGCTATTCGGTACGTTAATAAGCAAAATTGTCGATTTTCAAGTGAAGATCAGCCAGAAGCATTGCAAGAGCTACCAATGCATCCAGAAAAAGTCACAGTTTGGTGCGGTTTATGGGCTGGTGGCATCATTGGACCGTACTTCTTCAAAGATGATGCGAATCGTAACGTAACTGTGAATGGTGAGCGCTACCGTGAGGTTATATCCAACTGTTTTTACCCAAAATGCAAGAGCTTGACTTGCATGACATGTGGTTTCAACGAGACGGTGCCACACATCACGCTTAACAATGGACTTATTGAGAGGCGAGTTCGGTGAACATTTTATTTCACGTTCGGGAGCGCACAGTGGCTGAAAATTTTATTTCATTGGCCAAAAGTCCAATTTTTGTTTGTCACCGATTTCAAAAATTTTAATTTTATTTAATAGTAAACATATTAAAACTAAGGTAGCCAAAAAATTAGGCAAAATATTGGCAATTGTGGTTGTGCCATCTTGTTAAACACAACTTTTTTTTAGTTCAGAAAAAAGTGTTTTTTTTTTAATATTTAATCCGAAAGAAATTACCATTGCACAAAAACTATCAGTGATAAATACCTGCTTGCTTTTTTGCTAGGTTGGTAGTCTTGTTATCTTTAAAAAGGTAATATTTGCGACTGTTTTGTCATTTATATTTGAGATGTTAGGACATATTTTCTAAACTACTATATTTTTGTCAAATTTCAAATTTAGTAGAATAGAACTTTTGCGGATCAAAAGGGATTAAAAAGGTGAAACCACTGATAGAAAGGTGAAAGTGTTTTCTTCAACCCTGTATATGAGTCGTTCAGTGTATAAAGGGAATGTGTCCATTTTTGGCGTTTTTGAGATTTAGCGTGGATACACTTCCTTTTATGACTAACAATGTATGGTAAAAGTTTTGTTGTCAAATTTCAACGGTAACCCCCTTTTAAAGACAAAACATTTTTTTGTACGAAACACAAAATTTTTATTTTCAGTGGAAAAAGGGAATAAGTCCACGCTTGCATTTGTATTGCATTAATCACTTGTTAACTTTGCTTTCCATGAGTTTCAAAACAATGCTTGCGAGCCTCTTGTTTGGTCAAACACATACAAATGTTTGCTGATACGCACGATCGGATTGTTTTGTGTTCAACATGCAAAATAAAAAAACAGTTTCGAGTGGTTAAAATGACCAGTTTTGCTTTTTTCTCTACAAAATCTTTGGAAAATAATGTTTGCAATCGCAAAACCAACACCGCGGTAACACCGGTAAACCGGCTCCAAATGAGGTGGATCAAACTAGATAGATCGAAACCAATATAAAAATAATATCGATAAAAAATTTGGATTTGAAAATATAAACATAAGAAAGAAAGGTAAAGTAATGTTATTGAATAGCGTAAGTCAAAGTCTATTGTATCCTGAAACTAGAGCTATAACAAAAGAAAAGGAAAAGGATATAATTGATTTATTAAAATATATCCCTCCCGTGTACCATACTTTCTATTAAAACTTGAAAACAGTATAAAGTCAGGAAGCTTATTCTGAAGAAGACGTTATTTTGTTAAATTTAAAAAGAAGAAATTTTTTTAGTTAATTTTTGTTTTAAAAAGAAGAAATGTTTTATGTTAATTTTTAACTTCATTTAAAATAAAACTGAGCGAATGCACTGAACTAAAAAATTAGCTGCAGCATTTTTTTGCCAAATTATAAAAAATGTACTCTTTCCAAAATATACTAATTCAATTTAAACACTACACGAGGTAAGCCAATATTAAGATGGATATTTTTTTTTTTTATTTCCGAACGAATGCTCAAAGTCAAAACAAAATAAATTTGAATTTTTAACCACAAAAAATTTGGTGGACTTATTCCCTTTTTCCACTGAAACTCTTATCAATAAAAATGTATTTGTATCATATTAACAGGTTTTTTGAACACATACACTTACATACAAACATTATATATTTACAAATTGTAAAAGAAGCACTAATAATTAATTTTGCAATTTTAGTTTTGAGTTTTGTTGTAACAACTAGTTTTAAGGTCAACGTCAACTGTTCTGTCGTTTTTCTCCATTTCAAATTTGTGGACTCATTCCCTTTATCCACTGAACGACTCATATACTCTTGTACCCGTTTGGACCCGTCTGTTGAACACTTTTTTAATTTTAATGAAATTACTAAAAAAAAAAATTCAAAACTATGTACTATATTTTTGTCAAATTTCAACTTTAGTAGAATAGAACTTTTGCGGATCAAAAGAGATTTTACTAATTTTTTTAATGTTAAAATTTTTTTATAGTGTAAACATTTAATTTTTTGAGTGTCCCATTATTACAAAAAATGTTAATGATTATGATTTTAATCTTAAAATTACATTTTTAAATCATTAAAAGAAATAAAAAAAAAAATATTGCACGCTAAAGTAAAAAAAAATCTAAAGTTCCACTTTGCCCTTAAATTCCGCAATAACTACTCAACCGATTTTAATGAAATTTAAAGTGCAAAAAGTTTAAGAACCTATCTGTCGATTAAAAATAATAAAAATATCTCCTTCGGTTCAAAAGTTACAGATTTTTGACCAATGAAAAACGATTTTCAGTAACTGTGGAGCGGTCAATTGGCCGCCTAGATCGTGCGATTTAACGCCTTTAGACTATTTTTTGTGGGGCTATGCTAAAGCTCATGTTTATACATACATGCCCGCTTTAATTGACGCATTGGAAGACAACATTGAAGCATTTATTCATGAGTTACCTGCCGAAATGTTGTAAAGAGAATGCCAAAATTGGACTAAGCGGATAAACCATTTGAGGCGCAGTCACGGTCAGGGCTGTCAGATATGGCGATTTTTCGCCAAACGTGGCGATTTTGAAAAGTGTTTGGCGATGGGGTTTCCCATTTGGCGACTGGCGACTTTTATGGCGATTTCTGATATAACTGGCGATTAACTTGGCTATTTTTACCATTTATATTATTACGGCAATTTTCTTTAACAACTTGTCATTTTTGTTATCATTACTAATATAAAAAACATATTAAGTAAATTTTATATTCAGTCACTATTTAATTATAATAGTATGTAGGTGTACGATCTTATAGACTTGTTTACTTAATTTAAGTTTTTAACTGAATACATATCGCTCATTTGCTGCAAGACCGGCATAACTCAAAAAAATCCATTTCGAGATAAACGCATTTTAAGTTTTTGATTTGCTCTAACTATTAAGAAAAAAAGATGACACATTCTCTTCAAACTGGGAAGGTATAAAAGATATAAAAATGAATTTTATACACAATATAAAGAAAAACAAAGCGAACAATTGTGCTTCTCTAACTCCAAAATTTCATTTTTTGAGTTATGACGGTCTTGCAGCAAATGAGCGATATATGATCTCTATTTTATGTTATTAAAAAAAAAAAATAACAGAAACAAAACAAAATTTACTTCGGCGACTTTTTTGTATTTTTCTCAGTTTTTGGCGATTTTTTACTGAAAAATTATACTAGCGTTTTTGGTATGCAAAATTTAATTAAAAAAAAACGTTTGGCGATTTTTGGCGATTTCTGACATCCGGTTTGGCGATGGAGCTCAAAAAAATCTGACAACCCTGGTCACGGTCAACATTTGCATTAAATAATCTTCAAACATCGATTCAAATAAAGATTTCATGAATTGTATGTGATTTTTTTTAAATTTCCTATAGCTCTGAATATAGCTCGGCTTTTCTACTAAGATTTGGTTTGTTGTGCTGAATTCCCAAGTTTCATTCTTGATAAAAACACTGAAATTTTTTGGTGGAGGAAAAGCTTTTTCCTATGCACATTTCACAGGCTGCTTTTCCAAAAACTTTAGAAAAGTTAAAGATATTATGCAAATAAAACTGTAGAGTGAATGAGAATTATAAACATTCAAGTTTTATTTGCAACGATATCAAATCTTAAACAAAATACCAACAATAAACAGTTAGTTTACTTTTTCTTACATTTCACTCAAGGCGAATTGACTAGAAGGTGAGGTCAACTCTACAACTACAATGCTTCTATGGTCGGGTTGTCAAAAATATTGCTAGTAAAAAAAACAGGTTTGTTTACATAAAAAACTAGTTTGTATACAAACTTTGACAACTCGACCACCGAAAAAAAACACCACATGTTGACTTGACCCCACCTTCTAGTCAATTCGCCTTGCATTTCACTCTTAAATTGTTTGGAATTCTCCCAACATTAATTGTAGTTGTTAACATTTCGACAAAGTGAACCAAATTTGTTGCCATTCAAATATCGTTGAAGTAAAATTTCATTACGCAACTTTTTTTAATTATTCAAAATTGTATATTCGTATTTTGCTGCTTCCACCACATGCACATAATTGTGATTGTATCCTTTCGGGCACCACTGCTTTAGAATCATGTGTATAAATAATTGGCGCAGTGTTGTTGTTTCCATATTTAGTTTTATTTTTAATATACTCTATTTATAGGGTGTTTCGTTAAGCTGTATGAGTACTTAAAATGATAATAAAAACAGAAATATTGTTGGAATGAAATTTTTTTATTATAAACTTGTAGACAAAAACATAGCATTTAGTTTCAAATACTGTTTCCAGCCTATGTCCGCCTCGTCTACGAGTAACATGGTCGATACGATCAGTTCAATTTTGCTCACTTCTTCAAATGTGGCCGTAAGGCGTCAATGTTGTAAAATAAAACAATTATTAAGAGCGCATTGTGGCAAGTTGTGCCGTCTGGTTGAACCCAAATGTCGTTTATGTTTTGCTGATATATTTTTGGAAACAAAAATTCCGGCAGCAAGGCTCGATAGCGCTTGCTATTCACCTTAATGGCAGCTGCTTGCTCATTTCGAAAAAGCGTGCAGGCCGCACCAAACAGCTACTTTTAATGGATGTAATTCTGATTCGTTAACGGCTTGAAAATTGTCTTTGCTCAAAATACGGCAATTTTGATTATTGCCATTTAACCAAAAATGAGATTTATCTGTAGACAAACTTCTTTAAGAGAATATTCTATGCATGAACTTTGCCAACAGATTTATTTATTTATTTTTTTTAAGTAAATTTCCACAATTTGGAAGCGTTGTGCGATTTATGCCAACCCTTGTTGAACAGAAATGTCAAGACAGTTTGACATTCTCAGCTGTTAAACCAAGTTTACCGATATCGAAAATTGTCATTGAGCTAAAAAAAACACCCGATACTTAAAATTAAATTAAATGACATTTGCTGCATATAAATTTAACAACAACTTATTAAAATATACTTTCAATTAGGACGCTAAATGATGACAATACCAGTTATTTGTTTTTAAACATTAGAAAATTGTATGTATGTTTGGGTGAGTAAAACTAAAATGAATGATAACAATTTCAGAAAAATTTCATTTCTGTGTTACAAAATAGTTTTCTATTTAATAGAAATGACATTTCATTGTTTTCTGCGGCTGTTTAATTATATTGTATAAATTATGTGAATATTTTAAAAACATATATTGGCATATTGTATGTATGTGATAAAAATAAATGAAATATATTGACCACTATAAAATAAAGCAAAACCGCATTTTAAAAACCTCAAGTTAGATTCAACAAATAGAGTGAAATATAAACAGTATAAAAACTAAACACATTTAATATACTTTTATGTGGTAAAATAAAAAATTTTATATAATTTTGACATTTAATAATGGAAAATACTTTAGTGTGAAATTAGTACATTTTCTAATGGAAGCAATGTTTTTAAATGATCTGAACTTAACTAACGCGAACTAATTGTTAGAAATTAAAGTTTGTAATATGAGGCGCAAATGAGCTATGACACAAATATTAATTCATTTGTTCTTACTTTAGTTGGCCAATTTCAAAATCTTAAATCACTTTCTTATTGTTATTGTTAAATAAAACATTAATTTTATTACAATTTTTCCCAACGTTTCGTAGAGTATTTTTCTAATTTTTCAGCGGGGCGTAAATCTTTTGATTATTTTATGTATTTAAAAGATTTGATTTTATTCTGAAAATTATTTGAAAAACGAAAACAATTAACAAAAATACCGTCCAAACACATCCTATTCTAAGATCATTTTGCTGTTTGCAATTTTAATGGCTTAGATCTCGGCTTCCTCCCCGAGGCAACTAATATAGCCGTGATGAGCACCTACCTCTGGGCAATAAAGGTGTAGTCAATACATTATCTTTGTATAGGGCTTATATTTAGCATAACTTCCTGATCGCAGTTTAATAGAGTCATTTGGAAAAAAACGAGCTTCTAGGGAATACGATAGACCCTTGACTGCTTAACAGGTTATTGGTATGGTCGCTTGGGAGATAATGAGGCGACTGTTTTTAAAATACAAATCAAGTGTACAAGATCCTTAAAATGCAGTGGTATCACACCTTCGTTTGTAACCTAGCGTACAGCTTGGGTAGTTGACTGTGGTTGTGCTGTTGCTGTGTAGAGCTTCGGCTCCTTTTAGAGGGGAATTTTTATAGCTCAGATAGATGTATGTGCTACTATCGCCATCTTTGTGCTAGTTGCCCCACCATACGACCGATCGTGGACACACAATTTTTAATGGTTTTAAGCAGTCTTTGAAAATAAGCAGAACATTATTTAGCCTTCGGCTCACACACCGAGGAACTATATCTATTTTTGACTGTTTGTGTACACGAACACAACCCTTAAACCATTTTCAAGAAAGAGCCTAACATTATATTGTGTTCTTCGCTAAAAACAGAACAATTGTAGTGATACTGTAACAAACATTATATTTTAATGTTCAATAATGTTTCTTTTTTACATTGACAAAGAAATGAACAAACAAACAAACAATTTTAACAACGTCCGCACTACGAACAACTTGTGTGTATAGTGTGTGTATTTTTTTGTTTGCGTAAAATTATTTTGCTGGCTTTTTGTTTTTTTGTCGTATATGTATTTTGTTTTTGTAAAAAATATTTGGTGTTTTTTACCATATAAAAGGGTGTTACGCACAAAAGAAGCGAACGAACACTAATGAGCTGATCAGAACACAATGAAGTCTGTGGTTTAAAAAAAAAACCGAACGGAATAAAATGTTTTCATCTTTTTGTTGAGTTGGACAGTATTATTTTTGTGTTCGAAAGATGACAAACAGGGAAACGTTATTTTTTTAATGGTTTTCTACACCAACACTATTAGCGCTTGTGTTTTCCACAAATCTACCGAACCGAACACTAAGGAGCGATATTTAGTATTTATTTTCGAACACTGGTTTTAAGACAACCTTAACGAATGGTGCTGACAATGTTGAAGGTATGCGTTTTTAGGAGTCTCTACCTTTTTACTTTATGTTCTGAGCAGATTACAGATTATCTGTTGCTCAAAAAAGCAAGAAAGCTGATGACTAGGGTCTCGTGACACAGACAGCCGCAGAAGCTGTTAGCAATTGTTTGTTGCAAATCCGCGTTTGGTGTCTATCTGTTCATAAATAACGAATGAGTCCAATACTTTCAAAAAAATTACTGGTTGTGTTATTTTCTTAAAGCAAATTTCTTCGTCGTGTAATAAGTCTTATGCAACAGCTTTTCATTCCGAACTTGCTAAGCATCAACAATGAAATCACTATCACAAAAGTTTCGACAATAATTTGTATAAGTGGTTTTAGAAAGAAAGCATGTTTGCTTTAAAGTTCACGAAGAATAAACTAGTGATCCTGACTTTTAATATTATATACCGAAACGGTTGGCTGTCAAAAGAACTATCATACTGTGCATTTATGCATTTATGATGCGTATTCTTTGGCAAGTCAGCGTATCTTGAAAATCGGTCACCGATGTATCACTGCAAAATTGTGTTCAGTATTGAATCTCATTTTTAGCTAAACGGGCTTGTTTTTAAACAAAAGTGCCGCATTTTATCCAGTGCAGTGGTGGTATCATTAGATCTTATTTCCTAAAAGATGAGGCCGATGCTCGCGTTACGTTCAATGCAGATCGTTACCGCACCTTGATCATTGGTTTTTTTTTTCATTGAATCATTGAACACTGATTCGGGAGCTGTGTTTTAATCAGAATCGAATTGTAGACCTGTCAATTGACCGTGCGGTTTGACACCTTTCTATTTTTTTCTGTGGGGCTACATGTGCTCATTGGTTATTCGTTATCGTGTTATTGATCACATACCCATCAATTGGACATCTAAAATGTGCTTCGTCAAGAACATGCCCGAAATCATTTTTAGATATAAATGACATGTACTGATCTTTTAAATAAAAAATTTTATGTTGTGTTATTTCTTACGATTTCTAAGTTCTATTGGGTTAAAAAACAAAATTTATATTGTACCCAAAGTAAGAAACTTACTTGTATTAGAAACTCGAGGTACTCTACTTTGCGGCCTCGTACGGTAATTAAACTAAATAGTGTTACGCTACTTTATGTCCTCGTATGCACGTCCCCGTTACGTAGTTTCATTGTTAAATCAGTACCCATGTTCTGTAACTTAAGTGAGAACTTCTTGCATCGAAAAGATGTGAAACAAAATATTCCATCGTTTCTCGAAAAGTGAGAAAAATGTGTGTCTGTAACTCATGTGTGTCTGTAACTCATAAGAACTATCAAAAGAGATTACGTCGTTACGTTATAAATGTCATAATATTGCACTCGAAGCCGATGTGATATTCAGAACGCCAGTAACACATATCGTTGACGGCGACCAAAATTTACTAAAATTGAAAATGTTTCAACGACGGCGGCAATAATACAACCGTTGGCTATACCAAATTGTGTAAAGAGCGACTTTAATGTTTGTTGTTTGCAAACGAGCTTTGAAGACATTCGTATATTTTATTAAAATGTTAAAAGCAAAATAATAAAACAATGAAAAACTTGCCAAGAACAAAATATTATTATTAATATTCTTTGCATTTTGCATTTTTAATAGTTTTTTATTGTTAAAATTTTTTCTCGCCCCATTTTTGTTCGTGAGTTTTTTTGACAGTTCAAAGTGGGAACTTTTCTCACCAAAATGTTACAGACACACTTTTTCTGTAAATTGGCGAGTAATTTCCTTACGTGAGAGCTTGCACTCGCCAAAAAAGTTACAGACACAGTTAAGTGAGTTTGTTTCAATTTATGGCATTTTTGTTTCATTTCACACATTCCAAACGAAAACTTTCTCGGCGCTAGAGTTACAGAACATGGGCACAGAGCATGACTTTTAATACACCTTTTTTGCAGAAAAGAAAACTTTTATCAAAATCCCACTATCTGCACATATATTTTCTTTCCTTTTTTTCTTTAAAATTTTGCGTATACCCAAGGTGCCATATTCAGGGTCATTCCCTTTCCCTGGAGATGTATACAATTTTACTAAACTTTATTTTATTTTTAAAATTGTAAATTAATTTTTTTTCAATTGGTACTTTAAGCAAGCTTAATTAATTTTTTTCTCGCTATAACAAAAACTGGCAGTTAATATAATTGTCTATATTTGCCAATATAGCGATAGATAAATAGAAAATGTGGTGATTTATGTGGATTTTAAACAATTTATGCAAATAATATTCACTACATTTATGCAATAATTATGTGTTTGGTTATAGAAGAAGAACAAAACCTCAGTGACAAATGGACAGGTATATACTGTTTCCGTTTCCGTTTTATGTTGCTGCATGTGTATTATAAATATGTATGTGGTTTTATTTACACAAGCTATAAAACAATTACTAATTTATTGTGGTTGCCACAAACAACAGGCGTCCACAATCAAAAAACTTATTAAATTTATTTAAAAATACAATAATTTTTGTTCTATTTGATGTTTGTTCTTAAATATAACTTAAATTTAATAATAACATTAGTTATAGTATGACTTTAATTACATTATATGTTGTGTCACTTGGAAACATCATCTTCATCATGATTTCTATTTTAGTGTAGCATTCTTTTCAATTTCAATTTCATTACTTTACTTTAAACTGTAATTGCAAATGTTACTTTAATGTATGAAACAGAATTAATAAAAAAGGAGAAGGTGGAAGCAAAACAAGACAGAATTAGAAGAGGAAAAAAACTTAAATAAGTTCAAATAAAATGCATTCATATGTACGCAGCCAGACTGTTTTACTTTATGACACTGTATGTTTTGTATGGGAACAGTGGACAACAAAAATTGTAATTGGTTTACTACTTAGGAAAAAAAAAATACTTCAATATAAAAAAAGAAGAGTTAATCTTAGCAATTTATGCCAATAATTTTCTGGTCCTTGTTTATTAACTTTGAAGAATAGAAAAATGTTTCTTGTAAATCTCTTAATCAGGGATTTCTTCGGGTTTTTTATTCCATATTAAAGGCCTTCTGAAGTATTTTGTATATTCTGTGCCCTTCAGTTAATCTTAGTTAATTAAGCCATGACCGTCTGTTGAAATCTTGCTCCCTTTCGCACGACCACACAGAAAAGAATAGTTTTGGTATCATAATGTTTCTAGTTCTAGTTTAGAGCAGTATGGTATAGAATAAAACTCAATTGGTTACTCAAAAGTTATCTTGATGTCAGCACAAAACACACAATGGTCATTATGGCTTTATAATGACGTCAAAATTACGTTAGAACCACATTCGTATGTGGCTTTTCACACTCCGCGTACTCTAGCTGTACTAAACATAAACTGGGGGCCGGAATACCAATTTTGCACAAACTCGTTAAATAGAACTATTTATAAACTATACTATATAATTTAGGAATCCATATGCCTAAATGCCCAATAACGTAGCGAATATGGCTTTTAAAGTAGAATTGGGTCTGTCATTGTTTAATTACACGGTTACATGGTTCATACTTCAACATAGTCCCCCTTTAATCAGCCTTTTGGAATAGACCGTTATATACCTTAACCGTAAAGAAGAATGATATTGTGCTGAAATTCGATCAAATTAAACTTTATGTGGCTAGAGATAGTAACATGAATTTTTGTGATATACGGTCCATAATATATTTTGGCTCTCGATGCTTTTCTTTCCTAAAAGCTAAAATGCTTTCATCAAAAATTATACGATATCTCTGAAACTACAGGGCGAATTTAAAAAAAAAGTACGCACGGCTTAAAGATAATTTTGTTGCCGAGTTTCGGAATTTTTTTACTGCGTTTTTAAGTTATTCCAATATATGTAGTGAAAGTGCCTTAATTTTGGACATAACGGTATATCTCGAAAACAAGAGCTGATAGAGAAAAATGGAGATTAGATTTGAAATCAAATTAGTAAAAATATTCTTAAAAAATTTTTTTATGAAAATTCAGACTTTTTAAATTTTCTTTTATATGTCTAAAACCGCAAAGAATTATAACTCTGTGAGGTTGGGTTTTATAATATACTAGCTGACCCGACAGACGTTGTCCTGTCCAAAGCCGTTTCAAGCCGTTCTCAAGTTATGCGCTTAATAGAAAGAGTGGGCGTAAAAGTAGGCGTGGTCAATTTTTCTTTCGATGAAAACTTAAAATGGATTATAACGAATATTTAAAAGAAAAATAAGTCAAATCGATGGAGCCATTTTTTGATTTTAGGTAAATCGAAAAAGTGGGCGGGGCAAAATTTTCTTTCCGTAAAAACCTAAGTTGGGCCATGGCAATTATTTTAAAGAAAAAATCATCCAAATCGGTCAAGCCGTTCTCGAGTTATGCGCTTAATAGAAAAAGTGGGCGTAAAAGTAGGCGTGGTAAATTTTGCTTTCGATCAAAACTTAAATGGATTAATACGAACATTTGAAAGAAAAATTTGTCAAATCGATGGAGCCGTTTTCTGATTCTAGGTAATTCGAAAAAAGTGGGCGTAAAAGTGAGCGGGGCAAAATTTTCTTTTCGGATAAATCTAATTTGGACCATGGCGATCATTTTTAAGAAAAAATCGTCACAATTATATAGATGTCATTGGTGGTGCAATATGAAAATTGAATTTTGCCACGCCCCTCCGCCCGCAGACCGAAAATCAAAAATCAGACTTCACAGTGTCACCCGCCTGAATATTCTGAAGATTTCCTGATAATTTCATCAAAATCGGCCCAGCCGTTTTAGAGTCCATACGTTACATACCTACATACAATCATACACACATCCTATTTTATATATATAGAAAATAGAAGATAGATATTGGTTCATAATATAGATCCCGTAAAAAGATCATTCTCAAGATATTCTTAATCTCGACGGAGGGTATCAAAGATTTGACTTAGCCGATTATAGCACTTTATTTGGAGAGTAAAATTTTTAATTTGTTTTTAGTAGAGCTTTTATAAATTTGTAAGATAACATTTTTTTAATGACTTAAAATTTCCTGAGAATCGAAGACAACCAATAGATTTTTCACCAATCTCAAGGTATTGTCGTGAACAAAGAGGATTCTCAAATTTAAATGATGACACCCGAAGACAACTGATTTAATTAGAGCAAAAGACATTTGAAAGGCAACAAGTTAGAGTGCTATATTCGGCTGTGCCGAATCTTTGATACCCGTTTTATGTTTAAGGAGTAAAATCTATATGATGTCTATTTATTATTAATTTATCTTTATAAAAACATCATTCAGCATTAAAATTGGTTGCGGGGTAGACCTACATATATTAAATTATTGACCGACAATCAGAATTGTTTATGTTTTTTTTTTGTAGCAATTTAAGCTAGCTTGAGTAAAATATCATGAGTCGTAACAGTTTAAGCCGAACTTAAATGATTTTCAGGAGAGAAACTTATATTGGAGCCACGGTATATTATAGACCAATCACCCGAAAATTATGTAGAGTGATTTCTGGTATTAAAAACATAAATTTTAATAAATTTCAATACAGCGCACAGTGGTTCAAGTTTCTAAGGGAGGCGGTCATACGTAGTTTACTCAGCTGTAGTCATCAAAATTAATATGAATATTTATGTTTACGGTATTTATGAGCCAATCAGGGTAAAATAAGCAAAAAAAAATTTTTACAGGAGAAGGTTTTTTTTAATTAACTTTTCTTCAAGTCTGGGGTTTCGTTTGAAATTGCTTGTGCTCTTATTTCGTAACGGTACTTCCCAGAGATATGAGATTTTTAAAGATGATGAATAATGATCCAAAATTATCGATTTTCACCAAAAAACGAAAATCTAAAATGTTGTTTGTTACATCATTTTCGGTATTAGGGCTCGATATGTATGAATCTGGTCATAGAGACGAAGACCCTCTGTACCATGCACATTCGCAAACAAACGCAGATAAATTCTTTTTAAATTAAAAGTCCAGATATAGAGTAACATTTTGATATGTAATTTGAAAGCGTCATATGACGGCAACATAGTTAATACCTTAAGGGGAAAAAACGTCGTAAAAATTATACGTGAAAATTGATTTGTCGTGGAACCGCTTTCCGCAAAATACGATTTGCTTAAAAAATTATTAAATACATAATAATAACGGTAAACACCTTCAACTTAAATATCCATAGTAAAACAATAAGTCAAAAATGTTTGTTTCTTTGTAAAACACGCACTAGAAACTAACTTTATTAGCACTGCTGAAAAAGATAAGGAAAGTTGTTTTGATTTGTTCACTTCCGATGCACAAAAGTAAATGTGAAAAACAATTGATTGCAAATATTTTTGCGTGTTTTAGTAGTACCACTAAAAGTGAGTGTTAGAGCGAAGTAACGGGGAAAAAATCGAACATCGTCATTTGACCACTATGTCCTACTACTGAACCACTGTGCAGCGGTGAAATTAGTTTTAGCTTTGAATTTCAGAAGGCTGCTTAAAATCGGATATAAGGTTAATTATGGACCGTAAATCACAAAATTGCATGAAATTTTTTCTGGCCATATGAAAAAATTGTACCGCAATATCTATACCGGTGGTTTTATTTTTATTTGATTAATTTACGTGACCGTGCTTTATCATCACCAGGCGCGGATTCAGGGGGGGTGAAATAAGGAAATTTCCCCCCCGTAAATTATAAAAATATGTTTTGTTTATTTCGATAATACAAGAATTCCCATTAATATTATCTTCTTTTAATGTACATAATTTTTGGAAATCCCAGCAAGTTTTTTTTTTGTTTTTTTTATTGAATCTCTAACGAAATTTTCAATAAGTATTTTTTTGTTTTTTTATTGAATCTCTAACCAAATTTTCAATAAGTATCCAAATCTTCATCCTAATAGTTATTTATTAGATATTTTCAATGAAACATCTAGTTTACTGTATTCAATTCAATACTTATTATTCTACATTCAATCCCAGCAGTTGCCATCTATATCCAAAAACTAAACGTCTGACTTGATAATGCGTGCGGTTGAATTATTAAAAAGCCTTGGTATTTGCAACATTTATGTTTATATTAATGTGTTATATGAATCAAAATTCTATTCGATAATTTTTGACGAAAGCACGGATTTGTCGGGGAAAAACAGATTTCCTTATATTTAAGATATTTCACCATACAACAAAAAGTTGTCAGGCAAGAATTGTTTTGGCTTTGTTGTAAAAGCATTTGAAGAGCCTTCACAGGATATTGATAATGACGCTGATGTGTCAATTGATGCGAAGGCACTATCATCAACAGTTCTTAAAACTTTGACATATTTTAGTCTTGACCTAAAAAATTGTATAGGAGTTGGAACTGATGGGTGTCGTTTGATGTCAGCAAAAAATGGAGCTGTTAAAAAATTCTGGAAACCGCGACAAATGCGAAACAAACGCCTTGCTATTTCCCGTAAATCAGGCAAAACACGTTCTTAGTAAAGTATTTGGAAGCCAAACTCTCTACATTATGCGAGACAAGATGGGTGGACCGTCACGACTCAGCTTTATACTTTGCAACAAGTGTACATCATATAGTAGAAGCTTTGGAAAAAATATCTGAGTGGAAAGGTAATACTTCATCAAGAGCCTTTTATTAAGGAACTCACTTAGAACTTTTGAATTTATTTGCGGAATAAACATATTAAGTGTGATACTTATTGTAACACAGCCGCTTAGTATCATTTTACAAAAGCACGATATAGATCTTCAAAAAGGATCAAGCCTTATCAAAACTTTGATAATGTGCCTTGAAGAAAAAAGAAATAAAGCCGAAGAACAATTTAAAGTGATTTTTAAGAAAGTTAAAGTTATTTGCGTTCAAATCGAGGTTCCAACCTAAAAAACAAGATTTGAACGAAATAATCACATCCAAAATGTTGAAGATTTCTACCGAGTTGTAGGTTTCATTCTCTTATTGAATTTATTTTAGAAGATCGCAAAACACCTTTCCAAAAGATATCTTTAATGTATTGAACATACCAAAACTTCTACTCAAAGTGTAATCAAGTCATATACAGATATAAAACTTTTAAAACCACAACTCGAGATAAACACCTTCTAACATCTAAACTTGAGCCTGAACTGAAGCATTGGCAACAAACATGGAAATTATCTGAAAATCTATCAGATAACGTTGTAGATGCTTTAATAAACTGTGATGAAGATATCTACCCAAATCTAAGAAAAATATTTCAAATTTTCGTTTCAATGCTCGTAAGTAATGCTACGAGCGAGATGTCATTTCCTACCCTTCGTCGAATAAAAACATGGCTCAGATCAACAATGACAAACTGAATATAGACTGTACTATCTAAATTTGCCTCACAAGGAAATCATAAATTGCTTATTTAAAAAGATTAGTTTATTTTAATTTATATTGAATATTTTATTTAACCTTATTGTTGAGTTTTTATAATATAATATACACAAATTGCTTTTAATAAACTTTTAAAAACAAATTTTTTTTTGTATCATAAAAAATTTCCCCCCCCCCCCCTAAGGCTCAAGCTGGATCCGCGCCTGATCATCACGTAATTTATTAGTGTGATTTCTATTCATATAAAACTGTGCAGTATTACATTTTATTCTGTTAGCATGTTCGATTACGGTTTGAGGCGTACTTAACTGTTTTCTGAGAGTAGGGTTTATATGGGGCCTTGGGTAAATTATGGACTGATTTTCACGAAATTTCACATTGTCATTTCTCGTCCTATAAAACTGTGTCGTGCCAAATTTTGTTATGATACCATTAGTTTTTACGGTTATAGGCGTATTAAACTCTTTTCCGGGAGGTGGACATATATGGAGCCTAGGAAAAATTATGGACGGATCTTCACGACATTTTTCAGTCGAATAATACGATTTTTTTTAAATCTTATATCGTTCCGTACATTGTTTCACCATTTATGTTAGTTTTTGAAACAAAAATTTTTTTTTAGGTGGTGGTTCTACATTTTGATTCATAGTTCTGATCCTACTGAACCGATTTTGCTGGATTTCAATCCCAAACTGCTTTGGATAACTACAAGCAATTTGACACCAAGTCTTTTTATTTCTTTAGAGTTTTTGAAAAGTGAGCGTGTTTTTAACAGACGGACAGACGGACATGGCTAAATCGACTTAGAATTACTCAAGGACCCAGAATATATATACTTCATGGGGTCTGAGATGAATAATAAAAAAAGTTTCACACGGAATGACAAACTTAGTATACCCTCTTCACAACTAATTGTGGTGGAGGGTATGAAAAGAAATTGAAGATACTAAAGTATAATCACATAAATAGAAAAGTTCTGAATTAAAATGGAAAACAATTTTTAATACGACACGATTTAGAACCAACAATTTAATTTTCAGTATTTTAAAAAATTGTTTTCTAATAAATAAATAATAAAAATAATAATGTTTTGTAGTTTTCTAAATATTTCAATATACTTACAACATTAGAAGATTTTTTATTTTCAGCCCATACATACATCTGAATTTTGAGCACTCGATACTCTTGATCAGCCGATATTCAATTGTATATGCCGTTCCCTGGACCATAAGCAATCTGTATACGAAATTTTTTAAAAACAGAAAAAGTACCTTTATTTTAATCTGCACCATATGCTATTTCTATAGCAAATTTTTCGAAAAGAAGAGGTAAAATAGGATCAATAGTACCAGGTATTCCTGATTTTAGGCCCCTTAAAAGTACGTTATCTGTCCGTGTTGGCTTTAATCTATATGCATATTAAATTTATCCGAAAAACGAAAAGGAACCAGTTTTATTTCGCTTTTTACCCCTTAAAAAGTACCAATTTTATACTTTAAAAACTACCCCATACTTTAATGTGCACCATATTCAATCTGCATACCAAATTTACCAAAAAAAGAGAACATGTACCAAAGTACCAATTTTTTCCAAAATTTATCTCCTAAAATTTTAATCTGAGCCGTTTGTTCTCCGTCTACATTAACCTTTAAAACCCCATACAAACAATTTTTTCACATTAATAATGTTTGTTGGATATGTAAAATTAAACTGTATTTTTAATAAAAAAAATTAGGTCATTTAATGGACTTAAAAATCGTTCGAAAATCATAAAAACATTAAAAAATGATCGTCTTGAATTCAATCGATTTTCATCACACACCTGGTTGAAAAATTTTTCGTGACACTGTCTGTTTACAACACAACAAATTAGTTTCTACAAATGTTGAATGCATGATACTGAATTAGGTTCCAGCAGTTCTGATGGCAACAATAAACCACTTTTAAAAATGTAATAATAATCTTTACAAATGTCTAAATATTGAGCGCTGTTATTGTTATTTTTAAATAAATATTAAGATTAAAATATACATAAGATATCCAAAATATCAATCAAATTGAAATTTATTGCAACGCAGCTATCAAAGCAGTGGTCGAGGTTTTTTATTCTAGAGAAGACTTTCTATAACTTTTTAAACGTCTATAATTAGTTTGTTAAGCAAATATAAGTCTTCATATATTGTTATCAGAACTGTTGGGTAATTTTGTATTTTTTGCTTTGCTTTTTATCTGAACACAACATACCAAATTCATATAGAGCAAAATACATTTTATGACAATTTCATATTCTTAGAAAAATTCTTATGTGCAAATTCTATATACATACATGCATTCCGACAATATTGTAAATATACAAATAAAACTACTAATATAAGTGCATTATGGTTCGTTGTAATGTAAAAGGTCTTCTTAGTAGTTCTTGTCAGTAGTAAGGCTTTAAGGAATTCGAAAAGAAACTAGGTTTTGACTTTGAAATGCTACATTAGACAGCTGTTGTTACAAAACTGATTGTTAGCACTACCTTTTTATATGGGTTTGTTTAGTGAAGTAGTTCACTATTGCTATCTAAGTTAAGAACTGCTGGGTTTTTTTTTTAACAGCAGCATAGTGTGAAGAAATTGAAATAAGAACGAATTGAGAATAGTATATCTTAAAAGAATACTAAAATTGAATGTATTGAATAAATTTTAATGTAATGTAATGAAATCAATTTATTTGATCAAATCAAAAGCTGTTTGTCACTTATGCAACACATTGGTAATAATGTTACGAGTATTATAGTTATCCCTGCAAGCATTTTAGCGTTTGGAAGATCAAAGTCACCGAGTGACACTTGTTTGTGACTTGTGGACGATTGAAAGATTTTACTAATCCTACGTTTCCACATGCAAGTAATTACTTGCAAGTAGTGTATACCTACGTATTATCAACGAAAAATCGAGGAAACAGCCGATTGGCTGAGATACAAAAATTGTGTGAATGTTTGTGAAAAAGTGTGAGTGTATTGAGTTTTTCGAACTTGTACTTGCATGTGGAAACGGGGGGTAAGTCTGGATTCACACCATGAAAGTTTTCTTTCAGAAAGTCTGATTTTATAGGTGAGAGGCGGAGATAGTTTGCTATTCTTCGCTCACCTCTCACCAATAAACTCAGACTTGTTGAAAGAAAACTTTCATAGTTTGATGCCAGACATATTCAACAAAAACAAAATACTTTGCAATTGTAATATCGTCCTCTAATAGTAGTCTTCTCCGTTACTTCTGGACGAGAACTAGAAAAACATTTTTCAAAAGTCTGGACTTACACGTGCCAGGATTCAAGGTTCAAGAGGAAGAGGGCACAGGAGAACAACTTAGCAAGATACAATGAATAATATCTTCAAAGGAAACGGTTTATACAAAGGAAGCAGGCAAAACAGCAGCACAAGACAAACAAAATATTGCGCAACATTTGCAAAAGCCTCTTCGCTAAGTGGTACTCGAAGCGTCAAAAAAGTGAAGAGAAGAACAAGATCGTTTTCCAAATTTTTTTTTTAATCAATTTCACTTTAATTTGATTTTCACAACACGACAGATTATCGAATTTTTAGTGATTGATAATAAAAGAGAAGTATAGAAAATCAATTTTTTACGCATTGGGTACTTATTTGTAGCCACAATTGCATTTTTTTGTTTGAGGATATGTGAGAGCCTTTGACAGATTTTAAGCTTGTCAATATTTAGCTCAGATATAAGAACGAAGTTTCCTTCTGTACGTTTAATCGGTTTATGGTGGGGCGTACGGGCTGTGCGATGCTTTTACGCTAGGCAGGCTTTTCTGACGGAAGATTAGATTTGATGATAAAATTGACGGTCATTTAAATGGAATGGCAAATTTTCAAAATAACAAATGCTTGCAGGGTTAACACTATACACACATACTTCTATTGTTAAATATGTATGTCTGTCATTTGTATAAGACACCATAAATATGTACATATGTTTGTATGTTACAGAAAAAAAATCAATGCATAACATAATAGAAAATTGTATAGTCTAATGATAGTTTCTCAAGTGGAAATGAAAGTATGTCAGTAGCATGTATTAGTAATTTGGTTTCATCTCTCTCAAGTACTTCTACTACTTCAATGTGATTTACAATTTCAATCGATTTGAGCTGAAAACAAACTATATAAACAAAGTAATTGCAAAATAAAAGCCAAAAAAAAAAAAAGAAATAAAGAAAGAATATAAATTTATGCAAACTAGAATAGAATATCTATGCAGAATTAATACTACAAAGAGAAAAAATGCTGTGGACTACAGAGTATGTATTGGTAATTTAAAGAAGGATTTAAATTTCTTTAAAAAAAATTATTTAAAAAGACTCTTGGAAAATGAATCGAAAAATTTCCAACATTTCTCACAAGAAATAACAACATTTGAAAATGTCGGATTTTTTAAATGATGTCCTTAATTAAATGCTTATGACCATCACGTTGAATTAAAAAATCTTAAAAATTTAATTTGCCCTTATTTTATTAACTTGTAGATTTTTCTTGTTTTATTTAAAGCATTTTACTTTTTTCTCCTCCCTCTCTTCTTCGGACACTTTCAAGGCTCTATTGCACGTTTAGCGGAAAATTTTCCGTGATTTAATATAATGACTGCATTCAACCATTTCAACTTATACGCTACTACTACAGCCACGGTTGCCAGATTTGACGATTTTTTAAATGAGAAATTTTTAACTAATTTACATACAATTTAAGATTAGTATACCCACACCACAATAGTTAAAAGGTTTTAATGCGTTTATGCTGATGTGTGTGATACTAAAAAATAACCGCGTTTTTTGTATACATCACCTAAATGAGTCTTTTCAGATCAGATCAGGTAATTAAAAACTGATTTATCACTTGAACGATAGAAAAAGGATTCATATATAATTCATTGATATGTTAAAATAATGATTTTTAAATATGTTGAAATTTAGTTTTTGCCATATCAAAAAAATAAAAATAGACACTTTCATGTCAGCCAAACAAATAACAAGCTTGGCTAAAAAAGAAGCCTACAAATTATTGACAACTTAGTGCAAATTGTTTCTTCTCTTCTTTGCCAAAAAATGATAACTTTTGTTTTTTTTTTGTTTTGTTTTATTATCAAGCTGGTTCGAATAATCAAAAGCCATAGTGGTGCTGAATATATCGGAGAAAAATACATGACAATTAAAAAATGATATGAAATATAAAGAAAAGCTAAAAATTGGGAATTAAGCATGACAAACAAATTAACAAAATTAAAAATGTTGTATTCCAAAACAAAATTACTTTGATAATAAACTGGCAAGTGCACGGCCAAAAAAACTAAACTGGCAACATGCTTTATTTTTTGCGAGAACAATAAAGCAAGCTATTTAGGTTTTCATTTTGTTTTTTCTTAAGCTAATTACAACTACAATTAGAAGAATTCCAACCAATTGTAGTGGGGAATGTAAGAAAAGATAAACTCACTGCTTATTGCTGTCGTTTTTGTTTAACTTTGATATAGTTACAAGTGAAACTGTTGCTTATAATTCTTATTCGCTTATCAGTTTTATTTGTTAAATATTTTTAGATTTCCTTAAATCTTTGGATGAAATTCCTGACGATCTGGTATGTGCAACCAGTGAAACGCGCATAGGAATAGCTTATCCCTTAAACACATTGCACATGTGTGGAAAATCACACACGAGGGTAACTAACGAAAGTTTTTTGAGGGTGAGTTGAGGGTTAAAGGCAAAAAACTCATATAGATGAATTTTACGAAATAATATTCGGCACAAATCACTTGTATATGAATCTTTGCCTCATAGCTTAATTTTGTTCTGCCGGGCTCATGATAAACCCATAATGCTGTACAACGTGCAAAGTCATCTGTTGCCAAGCAGGGAAAATTCGGCAAATTATTTTATATAAAATACATTATTTTCATTATATTAAACAGAAAGACAAACATGAAAAAAATGTACTTTGGACTTCAAGAAGAATTCTTGACAAAATGTACGAAAAAACAGAAGTAAAGGAAAAACATGTAAAATCAATTAATAATGGATAATCATTCAAAAAAAGCAAATTTCGGTCTACTAAAGGTTAAAATACAATTTGGTTTAAGGATTGATGTTTGACTATTGACGTCAGCAATTGTCGATGGCTGCGAGTGTAAGACAGCAAATCCCTTTGAGGAGATCAAGTGGTAGCGGTCGAAACATGTCAGGGTAACTAGATTATCAATAACAATTTTAATTAATTTTCATGTTGTAAAATTCTCTTCTTCATAAAAATAATTTAATGAAAATGAAATTTGACGAACACGTTCTATAGGGTGGATAGGCACCTGGGTACCTTCAGGCAAATTGTATGAGAAATCTAATTTTTTGTCTTGTATTGTACAAACAATCGATGGTTAATGAAATAATATTAGAATTTTACTCTGGTTTTCTCCTTTTCATATATTTTTTAAAATCCTACACCCAAAAAAAAAAAATTTGTAATATAAAACGTATACAGGTACCCAGGTACCTATTCACCCTATTAAGGGTGCAAAAAGCAAATTGGTATGCCACGCCCCCCCAAACTCATATTGTATATAAACACCTATGAAAATATAATAATAACAAAAAGTTAGGAGTTCTCATGAAATTGTAGAATTGTAGACTAAAATCTTATATAAAAAATTTCGATTTGAACACGCAATAGGTACACAGGTACCTGTCCACACACATAAGGGTTAAGCCTGATTAAAAATATTGAAAGTTTGGTATAAATTATATTCCTAATTCTTAAAGCTTTACTTTCAGGAAAAAAGTTTCGAAATGAATTTATTCCTATCGAATGTGGAATTCCTGTCTTGATTAAAATGTATATCTATACACATACCGCACACTAAATCATAAACAGGCACAACTCAAAATTCAAAAACGTTTAGGAGAAGCAGAAAAACGTAAAAGTAGAAGAGTTAAAGAAGACAGTGACTTATGGCCATTTTCTCAATGTATCGACAAACTGTCTCTTACTTAATGTCAACATAAATTTATTGGACCGATAAACTGTCCGTTAACGATTTTGGGTTTCTCAATACACCGACAAAAAACATTGTTTTCAGCTGGCAACGCCACTCAAAATACATGTAAAAGTTGGGAGTCAGCTGATTGAATTTATCTGTACGGCAAATAAAAGGAAAATAAATAATTGGCAGATGAGTGCCGGTTATCTTTGCGATAAAATCGAAGCATATGAGACATTGAGAAAACCGAATTTCTTTAATGTGCAGTTTTTCGTTGGGAAAAAAGATAATCGCCTAATGAGAAAATGGCCATTAGATTAGCGAAATTTTCGTGGTCGCTATAGATTTGATTTATGAATTGATTTACGAAAAAAAAAAAACGATTTTGAGTTGTGCCCATTTATAATTTAGTGTGGGAAATGTTTTTAATTTGTAGAGTACTTTAAAAATATTTTAATACAAATTTTAATAATTTTCAGAATTTTACATCAAAAATTTTTGAACGCAGGGTTTTACAAAAGAACCTTCTTAAGCTTCTGAAAATTTAATTTGTATAACGTTTCTTTAATTGCCTTTAAAAAAGTAAAATATTTTTGAATTCTATTACAAAGTGAACGAATATATTGTTGTATCATTTAATTTGGAAAAGCCGTTATAAAAATGTTATATGGAAATTTCTTTTTTTCAAATTTCAAATTTTAATAATTTTCAGAATTTTACATCAAAAATTTTTGAACGCAGGGTTTTACAAAAGAAGCTTCTGAAAATTTAATTTGTATAACGTTTCTTAAATTGTCTTTAAAAAAGTAAAATATTTTTGAATTCTATTACAAATTGAGCGAAGATATTGTTGTATCATTTAATTTGGAAAAGCCGTTATAAAAATGTTTTATGGAAATTTCTTCATAAAATAAGATTTAATAAGAAAACCCCACTATTAAAAGTGCACTGGAAATGTGTTTTGCAAAAAATAAATTTTAAAGCCATTTTATAAACTAAGCAAATGAATTCCTTTTTTTTTTTTTTTTTTTTTTGTTTTTTTTTACAATTATAAAACCGAGCCTTATTTATGGTCATAAATAATTTAAAATAATGTTAAATACATATAAACAAATATTTTAAGCTTAGTTTAGTTTTTCAATAAACTGATTTTCAATAAATTCTTTTTTTTTTAACTTTAATTACAGACAAAAATTAAAAATACAAAAAGATGTCAAAAAAAGAAAAAAAATATATAATAAAACTAAATGTTTTTTACAAGGAAGATTCTTGCGACGATTTAGGAAAGTCTTTTTGTTATATTGAGGTTTTTTTTTTTTTTTTTGAAAAATTAGACGATTATCAACCAATTTTATCTGGCAACTATGACTACAGCTATCATTAGTGCAACTTCAATAAAGTACGTATTTAACTTACTTTAGCTAATTATTTAAGTTTCACGTACAAAACGTGCGCCTTATGACTTTTTAATTATACCTTTTCGCCTTGTACAATTTGAACGATATCGCAACTACAACAACAATTGCAAAGCGCAGACAGACCGTGCCGCAAAGTTATGGAAACTTACCTGAAAATAGAATAAAAAAACACACAAGAAAATTAAAAATAAATGTATCAGTTAAGAACAAAAGATATTTATTTTTATTTATAATTTATTCTATACTACAAAGAAAATTTTCAGGGTGAGGATTAAGAAACAAAATCGAAAGGATTAAAGAAAATTTTATAGATATATTCACCTTTCCAATATCAATCTTTTAGAGCGGGTTTTTTACTTAGAGTTTAAACCAGGATCAATAGTAAGATTTGTTAATCTTATAATGAAATAAATCTAGCCTTAATCCTCTGTGGAGTTTTTGAGTGAAAGATTAAAGCTTTTAGCATTGCCATATGAATTGACAATAATTTTATGTATAAGTATGGCAGTTTAAAACAAATACCAAAAATTGTCATCAAATTACTGTTCTTAACGTGAAAAAGAAGAAGAAAAGGCGAGAATTTTCTATTGTGTTATATAATATTATATATTTATAAATATATATTTATTCTTATTTGACCTTTGTTTTATAATTACTTTTAATTATTTAAGCTTGAGGGTGGAATATTTAATAAAACTTTAAATAAAAAAAAAAAAAATAAAAAATATTTCCTTTTATAAGAAGATCCGTCTATAATTTACCCTAAGCCCCATATAAACACTACTCCCGGAAAACAGTTTAGTACGCCTAAAACCGTAAAAAATAACGCTAGCGTAACAAAATTTGGTACGTCACAGTTTTTAAGGACTAGAAATAACACTGTGAATTTCGTGAAGATCGGTACATAATTTAACCTAGGCCCCATAGAAACCATACTCCCGGAAAACAGTTTAGTACACCTTAAACTGTAATTAATAATGCTATCATAACAAAAATTGATACGTCACAGTTTTAAAGGACTAGAAATGACGCTGTGAAATTTCGTGATGATCGGTCTATAATTTACCCTAGGCCCCATATAAACCCTACCACCGGAAAACAGTTTAGTCGTCTAAAACCATAATTAATAACAAATCGTCACAGTTTAAAATAATAATAATAAATGAAGCACAGCCGCGAAAACGTTGTAAACGCCACATTTTGCAAAAACTGTTTTTTTGCAGATAAACGTTGACTTTACTCTCTTACACAGTTTAAACATCAAATCAACCAAAACTATGCACCTTAACGCCTTCAAAATGGCGTACAAAGTGTCAGCCAGTGGAAGAACATTGCAAGTTACTAACATAATGATGAAACCGAAATGGTTTTGCAGTGCGGAATAATGTTTTAAAAGCCTTTTGCATTAAAGTTTTTATTATCACTATTTTAAATAATAGAAAAAAAAAATTTTTAAAACAAATAATGCTGCTTGTCAAAAAACGTTTTTTTGCTCTCCTGAAAAATTATTATTTTGTAACTTAAAACGTTATTCGCGGCTGTGCTTCAAATAGACATCATACAGATATTATTCCTTAAACATTCGAACTGTCGGTGGAGGGTATCAAAGATTCGGCACAGCCGAATATAGCACTCTAACTTGTTTTTAATCAGTTTGTTCTATTGATAAAATGTGAGTTTATAGGGAAGAATTACGCAAAATAAATCATGTATAAAGGTTTATTGACTAAAATAGCAATTTAGGATTGTTTTTAGCATTATTTTAAAGCCGATTTAGCTGTAAAATATTTTTAAATATGGTCACACTGCTAATAGGTGAACGCATCAGAGAGTGAGAGAGAGCCGTGAAAGAGAGTAAAGTGGGGAAAAGAATAGTCGCTGTCAGGGTTGTCAGATTGATTTTGACATTTTTCGCCAAATTCAATGTCAAAAATCGCCAAAGCCTTTGTTTACAAGTTTTTGAAAATAAAATACATATTTTTTAAATTATTAAAAATATTTTTTATAAATCCTAAAAACTAAATCGCTTAAATACGCCAAAAATTCAAAAAAAGTCGCCATAATATATATTTTGCTTAATTTTTATTTAGAGCGAAATAAAAATAGTTAGTGAACACGTTGTTTACTATAAAATAATTTATAGTAATCTACTTAAAGCAACAAAAAAAGATTTTTTGCGGCTAGTACTAAACAAATATTAGAAATGCACTATATACAATAGTTGCAGTTTTATTATACATCTAAAACGCTGCACCGTTAAGACTCGCTATTTGTCTTCCAATTTGGAAAACATTGTGAAGGTACATATGAATTACATTTATTCAACTAAAGTACAAAAGAAGTGCAACATGTACTATTCCCATTCATATAACTTATCAGGCATGTTCTGATCCCAAAAACTGATTTGAAATCACAAAAAATGTGTTCTGGACAAAAAGCTATTTTCATAATTGTGAATTTAAACCAGTCAGCTAAGTGGCCGTCGATTTAAAATTACTTGCTTACTTGCTTATTTGTTTCCACCATTTTTTAACTTAGTTAAAACTTTTGTGGTTTTCAAAACACCCATTAATCACAATTGTGATTTCAAAATCACAACTGGGAATTAAGCACGAATAACAAAATCTTTTGAAATTAAAATTTTGTATTCCCAAAAATTGAAATTACTTTTTGAAAATAAAATAATGTTATTTCTAAGTATTGAATTTGACGAATTTCAAATCAAATTCATAGGTCATCAAAAATAGCCAGTTGGCGATTTTAACAATTTTATAAATCGCCATGTCGCCAAATCAAAAATTAGGTCGCCAAATATGTTTGAAAATCGCCACATCTGACAACCCTGTAATAGTCGTTGCAGTTGAAGCGCAAAATTTGAAATTTTTAGCTTTGTTGCGCTACAGAGCATTTTGCAGCTTCAGCTACTACTACAACTTCCTAATTCTGTTCCAGGCCTAATGCAAGTTGTACCTTGTTTTGTATGTCGGTATATATATTCTAAGGGCTTATAAATCAGAGCAAGCTAAACTCTCTTTTTGGTTTAAACCAACAAACCCTGCAAATAATAGGACCAGTCCAAACACGCGTGTAAAGAATAGCCCACAAGGGACCAGGACTAGACCAAAAGTAACCCAAACGTATGGAAAAAACATGGTCTATTTAACATGACGATGTCCTAGGGGAGGACCATATAACCCACCATTGGACTACTAAGGAGTAGTTGTAAAACTAATCCATGGTATACTCAAGAGGATTAGTTTTGAGGTCGTTTAAAAACAAAAGCATGTCGTTAAAAAACGAAGACATGTCGTCTCACTACAAACACTTTTTTACAATGACATGGTCCATGCTTGCATAACATCGGACCAGTCCAATTTTATTTCCAGGGAATCTATAAATTCGCAAAATATACAAACCATCTTTAAACGCATAAAATTGGGCGTTTAAACTACCAATATCGACCATGGGAATTTGACAACATTTATCGTAGTGCTGCCACATGGTATTTTTTAAACTACATATAATACTTGAGATACTGATTTACTGCTGTTCAGTTTAAACTACATATAAATTTAAGTTTAGTTCAACTAAACCAGCATTTTAACATTAACTGATCTAGTTATCCTCTCTCTCTATCTTTCTCTACATAGCTCTCTCTCTCTCTGGTGATCTGCATGAATTCGCTTTGTTTGTTTAAAAGAATAAGCGAAGATAAATAAATAAAGATTTCATCAAATTTTAAGTTTCCTAATTTAATTTTTTACATAAGACAAAATAAGTTTACGTTCTTACGAAGTGCGACGTAGTTGTGTTTCCATCATATATTTCTATAATAATTTTATTAAAATCTCTTGTTATTTGAATTCGTTATATTTTAAATTTCATTTAATTTAATTTATTTGTATTATACTACAAATATTTAAACGGAAAAATCAAGAAACTTAAAAAGTAAATAAATTAAATTAAACTTTTATATGTTAAAAAAAAGTGGGTGTAAAAAGTTTCTACAACAGTTTCCAAAATAGTTTTCATAAATTTATACAATTAATTAAAGCAGGAAATTAACTTTATATTATTAAAAGAAATGTTTTTATAGTTCTCAAACAACTTCTGTGTAACAAAATAGTTTTAAAATATTGTAAAAACTTCATAGAAAAAAAAAATTAATAAAAACAGCAAATTTTGAAAACCTTGAATCATTCTTAGAAGAAATACAAAAATAACAAAAACTAAATAAAAAAATTATAACTAAAAAGTACAGTCACCCCTCCATAAGTACGTTATGCAGAACATTAATAATACTTTAGTGAGAAACAACATGCACTCAGAGAAGAAAAAGTGAAGCAAGTTTAAGTTTTATGATAAACTCGGTTTTGCCGAAACTTATGTACCCTTCATAATAGTGTATTTTAAGCAATACCTATTTTAGAGGTTTTGAATAATTAATTGTACTGTGCATCAAAAATATTGGCATTTTAAGTCACACAAGATAAGAGCTACATGTATTTAAAAAAAAACTGGCTTGCATATTTTCCTTAGAATTCAGCTGAGGCTGTTCTTGACGAAGCGCATTGTGGACGTTCGCTTTTAGGCCAATTTTTTCATTATTGCTGACTGTATCTTAGGATTAACACGAACAAGGTTGGTATGTAAGGTGTCCATGTTGTAAGTTGAGCAGCATAAACTGGTGACTTCACTCACGTAGCCCAACATGAAATAATCGAGAGCTTGAAATCTTGAAATCAACTTTTTGTCAAATTTTTTATTTCAATAACTCGATAGTTGCGATCGCCGTATCCCAGCGGTAACTTTAATGAGTAAAAAGGCCTAATAGAAGGACTTATTTAGCAGTCACAAGCAGTCAGAAGCCCTTCTCGCCGCATTCCATACTTATTTATTTTTTACACAGGTTGTCATTGGGCGCAAGGCCTTCCACACTTCCTTCAAAAACAACTTCGATCCCTTCTCAAAGAAGGGAGTAGCGAATGTGTACTGAATATTTCAGAAGGTCTTTTAAAAAGAAGTTTATACCTTCTGGAAGGCACACTTCTGAAGGCAGAATATCATGCGAAGCGAATCTTTTAGAAAGGAGTATAGAGGCCTTCAAAAAGGCATGCCACTTGCGGTCCTTTCAATATTTTCCGCTGGGATGGCACAATGCCAAACATTTTGGAAAGATTGCAGGCTGAGCAACTTTTTCAGAGCTCCAATTGTCTGAGATATTATTCGAATAATACAAGCGATTAATTTTTATACATTAATATGTATATTCGTAAATCATACTTCACAAAAGCTTTCCCGAAATCAAAGAACTTTCTGCTCTCCTATGAATAAAAAAATCCAAGAAACTATAAGCCCTCGATATAGCTCTAATTCCGGGAGAACATTTGTATAAACGATAGAATAAATACATGACCCATTTCACCCAATTTCTATATTTCAGAGAACTTATATTAAAATTTTAAGGCAAATTGCTTCGTTATAACTTGATCTTTATTGCCACTAATTGGTCAAAATTTTATTTTTAAACGGATTTTTCACAGGATCTAGCTAAAAAAAAGTAGAACAAGTTTATTTGTTTCCTACTCAGAATTCACTTTATTTCTCAGAAATTTATTAGTCAAATATAACCCACGAGCTAGGGCCGCTATTGTGCCAAAACGATTACAGTAGAATCTCACAAATTCGAACCGTCCAGATATTAGAACCAGCCATTTCAATGTATTGGACGCTTTAAAATTAGAACCTGTGGTTCTAATTTCTGGAAGTAGTTCTTTTTTTTTTTGTTTTTATTTATACTAGGAAAAATTTTTTTTTATGATTTTGACTTAATAGGCGAAAAACCCAAACTAAACGCTCTAAAATTTGCACAGGGTGTTATGATTTCTGGAATTTTTTATTTATTTATTTTTTTTGTATTTTCACTACAAACTGTTTTTTTCGCTCATTAAAGTATAAATAAAACGGGGAATCGCCGAGTTATTGGTTGTGTGTACAATTTGGTCATATGCGTATGAAATTTAATATGCTTGTACAAATTTGGGTCAGTTGATAACTGAAGGTCAATTAAAAAAGTAATTAAAAAACTTTTTAAAAGTTTTTCTATGAATTTAATATGTTCCATTAATTAAATGTTATTAAATAAAAACTGTTTTGAGTAAAAATTAAGCTTCCACAACTATTCACTATTTCATTATAATTTTATAATTTTCTGTAAAAACAGAATGTCCAGAAATTCGAACTTTTCAGAAGAAGTGGTTCTAATTTGTGAGATTCTACGGAAAGTAAAAGCCAGCCAAAACGGCGCTAAGCACAACTAAAACGAACGAACACTAGTGCGCTGAATGCAAAAATCAAACGGAAATAAATTTTCTCGTCTTTTTGTTGAGTTGGATAAGAACAGTATTACTTTTGTGTTCGAAAGAGGACAAACAGGGAAGCGTTATTTATTTAATGATTTACTACACAAGCACTATTAAAGTTTGTATTTCCACAAATATTTAATGTTTATATCGAACACTTAAATATATTTTGCAAAAGTGCATCAAAAAGGTCCGTCAACTGTACTGGGACCATAGCACAGTGGTTCTCCCCATAGGCCAAAAATCAAAAAAGTTATTGTTTTTTTTAAGCTTTATTGCACAAAATTTATTGATAACACTCTAAATTTTATGAATCTAACAAATTTTGTTGTTTTTGTCGCGAGATTTATTGTTTGTGTCCGTTGAAAGTGGAGGTATGTTTATATTGCATATATTGTGGTTCCATACTCATAAAAGAAAACTTAAGTTTATCTAAAAAGTTATTCGCGATATTGTGGCAGAAGTTTCCAAAAACCCTACAAACATTAAATTTTAACTTATTTTCTACCAAATTAAATAACAAAAGCTGCAAAAATATGAGCCCATAAAAAAATCGCTGAAGGATACTTTTTTTGACCTTTTTAAAACACACGCTTTTCAAAAACTTCTTTTTCACGTAGACTTTTAGTGATATGGCCCTCATCTGCCCACAACGCACACTGGGGATTTTTGTATGGAGGTGAGGAAAAAAGTATATTTTTCAAAAAATATAATGATTTCATTACAAATTTAGTTTTATTTATATAGTAATACACAAAAGTAATCAAAATAAAGAAAGTTAGAGAAATATATATCGTTACCTACAA
This sequence comes from Pollenia angustigena, assembly GCA_930367215.1. Taxonomy (NCBI): domain Eukaryota; kingdom Metazoa; phylum Arthropoda; class Insecta; order Diptera; family Polleniidae; genus Pollenia; species Pollenia angustigena. The sequence continues at coordinate 289,518,379 of OV884056.1, forward strand.
TGTAAAAAGCCCTAACTAACAAAAAAAATGTAAATGATTTTCGACTCTTCTCTTTTCTTCTCGTATAACTTGAGGTGTCTCTTTAACGTACGCAAACTGTAGTGTTCTACAATATTGTGTGGAAGAAGGTTTATTGTTGTTCCATACTAATTTATTTATGTCATCACTCAATGATAATTTTAGTGGTACAACTGATGTCATATATAAATGAGAGTCAGAAATTTGATCATCTGAAAACCTCTGTTGGTATTCGCTTTGACCAGATGCCCCATCACATCCCCATTTATAGTACATTGTTAGATTTCCGCTTTCAATATTATTTATTTCCTTTACTGATTTGGTCTCTAGGACTCTTTTAGCAGTATGATCCAACAGATTTTGCAGAGGTACACTGCCTGAACTTTCAGTGATAGAAATTTCTAGAGGATAACTGTTAGTTTTTTCTTTCGTGAGTTGTTTGTATGGTACGAGTATGTTATATCCTTCATTTTGTAACCAATGCATTAGATACTCGTATTTTTCTTTTGTAAGTTCAAGCTTTGTAAACATCCCCAAAGTTTTTAATGTACAAATTTTGTGGTTGGTTTTTGAAATATTAGAAGAAAAATCAATTACTTCTTGAGGAAACATAGAACGTACTTCATCCCTTTTGTATCGTTTGGCGCGATCACAGCACTCCTCAAACGATTTGCGGGGCCGACCAAGTGCAGAACTGGTAGAACATTCAGCCTCAGTAAACTTAATTGTAAATGTGCCTTCAAGCCAATTTACATTCTTTTTTTCAAATCGCGACTTCGTACGGTTAGAATCCTGCCATCTTTGTTTGAAGTTATAGTAAAAGTGTTTATATATTGTATTCAAAATTTCACATGCTCTAGTATCGTTTAAGCCAACGTGCAATTGTTGCAAAAACTGTTTTAATTTTGTTCTGTCTTTGTCAAATTCCAGAAGCTTCGAGCATAAAACCCCATGAGAAATAGAAAAACTTTCCATTGCCGTAAAACTCTTGGTCCTTAGTTTCAGTTATAATTAAATAATTTCGCGTTCGCCAGCACTTGTTGAATGACAAAAATCGATCAGTGAACACCTATAAATACTACGTAAGTTTCAACATTTTACTGAAAAGTACTTATGAATTCGCGCATCTTTTAAGGGAGTCTATATACCTGTTTCGTGTGCGTTTAAAATTTTTCGAAACGTTCTAAAACATGACCACTCATAAATGTGGGTGCAATTTGTGTAAAAAAATCATTCAGGTAGCCAACGAAAAAAACCCAAATAATTAAAAAAGTGCACTTACCTTTTTTCCTTTCAATTTTCCACGCACATTTATTACCGCTTATTACTTTGCTACCGCAATCATAAAAATCAAATAACCTTTTGTTTATTGCTTTTTTTTTTTAATTCTGAGAATCATAAAAAAAGTCATAAATGTTTTTGCAAAGAATTTTGTGCATATCTCGAGCAAATTTTTGAAATGCATACCTTCACTTAATTGTGAATAAAAGCGAAACGTGTTCATCGATTTTCATGATTTATGTCTCATTTTTTTCATAGGTTATGCGACTTTACGTGAAAGTAATAAAACTTGAAACTTTTTTTTACTGTTTTGGATTTTTTATGAATTAAAAATAAAAAATTTAAATTTTTTGGGCAAAAAATATTTTTTTTCTTCATGCATTTATTTATAACTGCGAAACTGTTGCTTATGTAGCAAAATGGTATATAAACAGATGAAAGTAATTGTAATTCTTGATTTTTCTAAATTTTGTTGTATTGATGTTGATAGTACCCCCTGCAACGTCGGCACATCGTCGTGGTGATTGTCTTTTTCTGCCTGGGTCGTTACGAATTCGGACTGTCACCATTACATGCCAACATACGATTTTTTGAGTACTTCATTCACTTATCGTACAAATTAGAGCTTAAGAATGGAAGACCAGTAAGAACGAAAAGTCGTGTGTTTTGAAGAGAAAACAATTTATTCAACAACGATTTCGGGCCGAAATGGGACTTTTGGTAGATAGGCCAAAAGCTGGTGGTTGCGGAAATTCGAATGATGACAACACAGCGCGGAGATTTTTTCAAAATGTAAACTTTAATCAAATATAACAGGAATCGATAAGGATATTTTGCAAAGATGTGCCACAATTCTCCAAGCTATGAATTCTGGATTTCAAATTGATGCCGAAAAGTTTGAGGAATATACTGTAGAGACAGCAAGAAAACTTGTGAAAGAGTATCCCTGGTAATACCTCCCTCCATCAGTACACAAAATTCTTATCCATGGAGTTGAGGTAATCAAGCATGCATTAGTGTCAATAGGTGAATTATCGGAGGAAGCAGCTGAAGCAACAAATTAGGATATAAAACAGTTTAGATTGCAGCATACACGAAAAATATCGCGCATAGCTACAAATACAGATCTTTTAAATCGCCTCTGTTTAAGTTCAGATCCATTTATTTCTGGAACCCGAAACTTACCAACAAAGAAAAGAAGTAGTTTAAGTCAAGGAGTTTTAAATTTGCTTAATATATGATATATATTACTACTATTTTACTTTATTACCTTATTTTACTGAATAATACCCTATATTGCATTATTTAACTTTGTTTAACTTTTTAATTTAGTTTTGTTCAGTGTATATTTCGAATGAATTAAAATGAAATAAAAAGTTACAAAACATGTTTAAAACAACCAAATTTTCATATTAAAATATCTTATTTCAAACATTTTTAAAACAGATCTATAAGCCAATTAACCCTTAAAAGATCAAATGTTTACTGCGGCTACAGTTGTTAATATTTCTTCCTTAAAATTAGCTAACTTTAAGTTCTTCGGGCATGAAACGAGCTGAATTTTTTTTTTAAGACCCTAGCTTTTTTAGTTTTGGATATATTGATTTTTGACCACTTTTCCATAGGCTAGGTTAGTTCAAGCATATTCATTCATACATTCACTCCTCAGGTTAATTTTCCAGTTCAGGCCAAGAGCTTTTTACAGCATTAAACTGCATTTGTCGCTATAGAAGTCCTGAAAATGTTGTTCATCTTCCAGTTCAGTTGACTGTCCAATAACACCCCAAGATATTTGGCATTATCGGACCGTTTCGGTGAGATCTTATAACGGAACTATAAAATGGAAAACTTTTTAGGTACAAAAAGAGGCAATCTGGATTTGCTGATATATAAACCATTTAAATAAATAAAAAAAAATAAAAACGTGCAGGCGGACATCGTTAATTCAATTCTCATGCTCATAAGGATCCATCAAATATATACATTCATTATATAAGGACCCTTAGGTTTATTATATAAAAATGACAAATGAAATTGCAAACTTATGAACTATTTACTTTAAATGAAGGACATACAAAGGATTATTAGCCCAAGGACACAATAAACTCACGAATACCCCAGTTCTCATGCTTAATTTCCACATACGCATGCCGTCAAAGCAAATCAAAGCGAAATAAGAAACGACTGTATCTCAGACCATTTAAGTTTATTTTTTTTTAATAATTGACGCGTGTCATTTATTAGCTACAAAAAAAAAAAAAAATAGAAACCATTATTTATTTTTTTTTTTTTTTATAAATGTTAAGTCCTGGTTTTTTTCACTTTTTAACCCTTCTATGTAGAAACTATTTCTTCTTTCGTTCCCACTTCTGTTATCTAAGATTTTGCCTTGTGATATTTAATACAATATAACACACATTTTAAACATAATTTCTTTTACCAACATATTTTTTTTTTTTGTCTGACATGTGATAAATTACTTTAGTAACGTTTTTTACTGGTTTAATATACTTTATATTTGTTGTGCCTTGTTATATGGAATGGCTGAGAATAAAGCAAAATTAAACCACACGCATTATAATTATAAATGGGTTAAGAACAATTAATAAATGTCTATATGTTGGGTTAGGGCATTTGTAAGTTCGTAGTGGTGGTAAAAATTGACTTTTACTAGGTTAAGTAATTAATATTCATAACTTCGTTTAGTACAGGTATAAAACTAGAGCTCACTAACGTCTATGTTAACAACAACATAACGGGTAATGTTTGAATTTTAAACGCGCAATATCCGATTTGAAATTTCATGATATTCTAAACTTAAGTATTTTACACGACCCTTTGATGTTTGAGTAGAATAGGACAACGTAGGTACGAGATTTCGTCACTTTTCGCCATTTTTTTCACTCTTATAGTCTACACGCAGAAATAAATGGAGGTAACCATATTCTAAGAGCATCATACCATGGTTGGATTTTAACAATGCTTATGTTTGCAGGTTATCATATTATGTTTTAATATGATCATAATATGGTTAAAATTAACAAAAATATTCCCAAATGTTCATAAATTCGAAAAATAAAAAAATGTTCAAACATTTTTCCGAAATCAACCATAATTTGGTCAAAATTAATTATTATATGTTCAACATTTCGAGAATTTGGACAAAAGTAACCATATTATGATCATAATTAAAAATACTATGGTCAAAGTTAAATTTATTAAATTTTTCGTAACTTTTGAAGGTCCGATGTAACCATTTATAATTTCGTTATATTTGGCCATATTTCTTTAACTTTTAGTGCACGGCACAGAACGTTGGCATGTTATAACGGCCAGTGTCATAGTGTCCGTGTCCTTTCGGACACAAGGCAGATTTTAAAAGCTTTACTTAGCGAAACCGGAACTTGTTATACCATAAAGGAAAAAATACTTGCGCCCGCCCAAATGCCGTCTGTGCAGAAAAGCTTTAGTTAGCTTTGTTATACCATAGAGTTGAAAATCCTTGCGGCCGGCCGAAGGCCGTCTATACCGGTGTAAAAGTGTTTCTGTTATATATTTAATATATGCACCCAGAGAAAAAACAACGAAACCATTTTTTAACCGTATTATGTTTAATTTAACCAAATCATTGTCACCGACAACCACATAATGGTTAAATAAGTTTCTTTAAAAATACTTTTGATGGTTGTGACCATAATTAAACATGTTTTTCTCTGCGTGTATGTAGATCTTTTTTTGTATTTAACGTCTTAAGTAATTATGGACCTTATGACATTTTTAAAAATGACATAGTGTCCATTTGCAAAGTGTCTTAATGCCCACGGACATTATGACATTTTCAAAAGTGTCATAGTGTCCATGCACAGAAAAAATTATTTTTCCAATTCAAACAAAAAATTTGTAGAATCAAACAATTTTTTGTCTGAAATCGGTCCTATAAACAAATTTGCATATTCAAACAATTTATTTGCATTTCGTTTATTGAAACAAAACACTGATTTTTTCAAACAAATAATTTAACTGAATCAAACAAAAAGTTTACTGAAATTCATAAATTTCAAAATAAAAATAAAAAAGTTTTTGCACAAGCAATGACGCGCACACAAGTAAGCACTGTATGAGAAGATGACGGCAGAGCAGAGCCGCCGGCTGGCTTTGAGACACATTTTTTTTGTTGGAATAATTTTTGAACGAAGTCTTATTTATACACACAACACAATGTTTTTCTTTACTCTCTCTGTTGCTGTATCCTTTCCTTTGCTAAAGAAATGTAACCAAAAACGGCAGCAGACCGACTCGATATGTTTTTCGCCATCATTGTATTTTTGTATTTGATGTATTTAAGTAAACAGTTTGAAAAAATTGAATACGGGATTTTGTTTCTTGTTATGTTGTTTCTGCTATTGTTTTTCTTATAGTTGCACATTTTTAAAGCGTCCAAGAATAGACTGTGTGTGTCTAAAAGTGTTGCTTACGATCAAATAAAAAAATGCAAAAAGACGACAACATTAAAGTGCGTTAAATATTTCATACAAAATTATGAAAATTTGACACGAATAACGCGTCTTGTTGGTTAAATAAAAATCAAACAAAAATATTGTTTGAATCAGTAAAAAAATTTATAGAAATTAAAAAAATTTTCAAACAAGCGTTTGTTTGAAAATAATTCGGCAATAATTTTTTCTGTGTGGACACTGTGACACTGTGATGCTCTAATGCTTCCAAAATAGGTACTTCAAACTCAAATTACTTTCTTCCTATAGAAAAAATTTATCCAGGAGTCTTAAATAAAACTTCGATTTTAGATTTAAAACAAGGTCCGGATGAAATTTATTTATTAAAAAAAAATTTTCAGTTATTTTATATTTAAGTGCTTAAGCAAATTCGGCTTAAATTTGATTTTAGCGAAGAATTTTTTTTTTTTTTTTTGACCGCAATATAGTGGCCGGTGATAATAATACGGTTAAAGTAACCATAATATGTTTAAGTATATAGTTGCAGCTAAATTTAATGTGTATCAATGTAACCTTTAATGTTAAAAAATTTCGCATTTTTGCGTATGTAAACAAAACTGTCAGCGCTTGTGTGATTTATGTTTTGTCTTTCTCATTTAATATTAAGTTGAAAGCTTTTTCAATTTTCTTAAAACTTCACGTGAAATAATCGCAGCTTATTTTATTTCGTAGTTGTAAAAAAATATTAACACAAACATTTTGTAACTTTTTCACAAATTGAACAGAGTACACCTCTATCAACATAATTTCATAGAAATTGTTTATTGTAAGGGCCGATGTTGAATGTGAACCACACCTAAACGCAAAGTTTTTTTTTCCGAATTTTATTTGACATTTGTCTATTTCAGACTTACTCAATTTGAACCATGGAAGATCCACAATCGAGCAACGCGTTAAAGTTATTCAGGCTTATTATGAAAATGGGCATTCAAATCAAAATGCATATCGTGCACTTCGCGATGAGTGATGAGGAACAATTTCACCTCAGTGGATGCGTCAATAAATTGAATTGCCGCATTTGGGCGAATGAGAATCCAAGAGTGATTGTTTGGTGCGGTTTATGGGCTGACGGCATCATCGGGCAGTATTTTTTCCAAAATGAGGCCGGTCAGGCAGTTACTGTAAATGGTGTTCGCTATCGTGAGATGATAACGAACTTTTTATGGCCCGAATTGGAAGATATGGCTGTGGACGATATGTGGTTTCAGCAGGACGGTGCCACTTGCCACACAGCTAACGAAACAATGGCTCTTTTGCGCAACAAATTCAATGGCCGTGTTATCTCACGTAATGGCGATGTCAATTGGCCGCCAAGATCATGTGATTTGACACCGTTGGACTTTTTTCTTTGGGGTTATTTGAAGGAAAAGGTGTACGTCAATAAGTCAGCAACAACACTCCTTATAATTTTGCACAAAAATGTGTGTAATCCTTCCACTGTGCGATCTTACACAGTCTTGTCACTTTTTATACCCACACCACATTATTGGCGACGATATTATGAATTTGTGCTGATGTTTGTAAGACCTTAAAATATTTGTCCTAGACCTACCTTGAAGTATACCGATCGGCGATGTCCGTTCAGCTGGCTGTCCATGTAAACATTGTGCGCAAGGTACAGGTCGCCATTTTGGAGATTATTTGATAAAATTTGTTACTAATTGACACAAGGACCAAGCCTATGGGTCGGATCGGTCCATAATTTCACATAGCCCCCATACAAGCTTATTTCCGGAATAATCTCTTTGTGCATAAATCATATTATGTTGGTTTTACGATTAAATTTGGTTCAAAATTATATCTATGCAATTTAAATTATCTTAACAAATTTTATTGGAATCGATCCATATTTACCCATAAAAATTATATTCCCGAAAATAGCTTTTAATGCCATAACTTCCTCATAAATGTTGGTATTAACTGGCAATAATAACTTTTAGGTTAGCTACTATGTCATGACAAAATGTTGTCGCGGCAGAAGAAGATATATGGGCAAATCCCAGAAACAGTCCACCAACCAAAAATTTTTCAAATGAATTTTTTTTAATGGAATATAAGACTAGATGTATAATTTCATTTTAATCCAAATTTTTTTTTTTATATTTTTAATTAGGCTTAAGTTCATGAAATTTAATTTTTTCATTAAATTATTTTTATGAAGAAAGGAATTTTACAACATGAAAATTAATTAAAATTGTTATTGATAATCTTTCATTCTTGACGTGGCTGGGGCTCGAACCCCGGCCGGCAGGTTACCATGACATGTTTCGATTGCAACCACTCAATCTCCTCAGATGGATTTGCCGTCTTACACTCGCAGCCATCGACGGCTGCTGACGTCAATAGTCAAACATCAATCCTTGGACTTCAAGAAAAATTCTTGACAAAAGTACGAAAAAACAGAAGTAAGGAAAAAAAAAACATGTAAAATCAATTAAAATGGATAATCATTCAGGAAAGCAAATTTCGATCTACCAAATGTTAAAATACAATTTGGTTTAAGGATTGATGTTTGACTATTGACGTCAGCAGCCGTCGATGGCTGCGAGTGTAAGACGGCAAATCCATCTGAGGAGATTGAGTGGTTGCAATCGTAACATGTCATGGTAACCTGCCGGCCGGGGTTCGAGCCCCAGCCACATCAAGAATGAAAGATTATCAATAACAATTTTAATTAATTTTCATGTTGTAAAAATTCCTTTCTTCATAAAAATAAATTAATGAAAAAATTAAATTTCATGAACTTAAGCCTAATTAAAAATATTAAAAAATTTGGATTAAAAACCATAAATAGTTCAACAAAATAACCACAATACTAATTATTTCATTTTAATATTAAAAAATATATATTCCAATAATCATTAATGCAATCATTTTTACCAAATCCTACCCCACTGCTGATTTCTTAATGTTATACGTGAATTTAGCATTATTTTAGGTGATTTTTGTGCTTAAAGTAGCACTTACAGCAGACTCATCAAAATATAAATTTCGTTAAAAAAAAAGTCGATATTCATTAGTTAAGAAATTAGTTTAAGAAATGCAATTCATAAAAATATAATTTGTTTTGTTAAAATAAATAAAATATAATAATAAAATACTACTGGAAAAACTGTAGCGTGCGTTATGTAGCGTGCGTCACAAAGGGTTTACGGCTTTTGTCAAAAAATCACAAAATTTTTTGGCTGCGAATAAGTACGTTTAGAATTCTCTTATAGTCTTTCTTTTAGGAATTAGATTTTGTATACCTTATCATGCCAAATTCGCTAAAAATTAGAAAAACGCACTTCAACCTTTAAAGTTACTTCCACTTTTTATAGCGTGCGCCACAAAACTTTGTGATCAATTATTTCGCAACAAATACTTGTTTAGAAACTATGATATATGCCACTCGTAAGTACATATTAATGTCACTAAATACTATATATAAGTTGAAGCTATCTTTTTCGAAAATCCAAAAAATGTTTATATTTCAATCAGAAAACGCATGCGAATGTAGCGTTCGTCACGCAGGATTTGCCCATATGTACATTTCATTATACATATACATTATTCTTAACCTCATAATATAATTTTGTTTAGGCAGGTCTATAATTGCCCATAAGTCCCTAATAGAACACACTAGCAAAAATTGTTTTTTACACTCCGCTGTAGGGTTTCATATGGTAGCGCTTGACATACTTTACGGTTTTATATAATGTCTAAGAATTTTCTTCTCAACTTCTTAGCCTGCTTTGTTTAATTAAAGAATTTTAATTTTATCACTCTCTTCAAAGCAAAACTTTTAATTTTTTTTTTTCTAAAAACAATTCAAAGTAAACGTCAAAAAAAAGCTTTTCAAACTTCACTTAACAAAGGTCAAACACAAGAAAAAGTAAAATTTTTCCTAAAACATCTACTCAACTTAGAAATGTATGTATTTTAAAGGAATATGCAACAAAAATAATTATAAAAGTCTTTAAGCTCAAAGTAAACAGAAACCAAAAATAAAAACAGGCTGAAATATTAAAATTTATTGACAAAAGGTCAAACAAGAAAACTTAATTTTGCTTAAGGCAACAGCTTAAAAAATATTTTCAAAGAGCATTTAATTTGAAATGTTGACACACAAATTTAAACAAAATTTTAAATTATGATTTTTTTTTTTTTGTGTTATTATCTTCACATTTTCTGGTTGCCTTTTTCTTTATTTCTTTATCGCAAAAGGGATCTAGTAAGTGTTTGCCTTAAAATTGATTTCAAATTTAGAACACCTTGTGAATTTGTCTTTGGGGTATATTTTCCCTTTTTTATTTCGTTACTTAATACAAACAAGAATAACATCCTTAAAAAAACTAAACTTTGTATTTTGTGTAGAAAACTACTAAAATCGATGAGATCCATTGACAATAATGTTCTACTCTTGCTTGTAGTAGTGCCACTGCTGCTGGTGCTATTTTTCTAAAAAAAAAAAACATGTATTTAGTTTCTATTCTGTTTTCGGTGTGCTAAAGAAGCAATAGTTAGTAGTTGTATCTAGTAGAGAGCAGTTGTGGCAGTATCTGCAATACTCATCGTGTTATGTACGCTAAATTTAAAACAAATACTATGAATTTTAGAAAATTGCAAGCAAGGTTTCTAGGTTAATAGCATAGAGAGTACACAACTACAAACTCAAACACATGCCACCATACAAACAGTCATTCAACTATGCCATAACACCAATACCAACAGCATAAGCACAAACACACTCACTCACTCACGGCAAAAAACGAAAAGAATGAAAGAGTGAGTGCTTTGGGTAGAACAACAATAGTGGTATTCCTAAAAGTATGCTTAAAGTTTTTTTTCCTTCTCTCTTGAATTTTTTTGGTATGTATTGTATTGTGTTTGCTTTATTGCTTCTAAATCAAAAAGTATGCTTTAAATAAATTTAGTTTAAGTCACAATAACAACTACAACGTTAAAGGAAATTTGTAGCATATTTTTTGGGGAACTAATAACACAAAAATAATTGCTTTAAATTTAAGGCATCAAAAAAGAAGAAGAAAAAGTATGGGAAAAAATTTAAACTTTTTGCTGAATAAAGTTTTTTCTAACAATCAAGTTTCTCTTTTTGTTGTTTTTTGCAAAAACGAAAAAAAATCTTTTAACATAAAGTAAAAGGAAAATAAATATTCAAATGTTAGATAATAAAATAAACCTTAAGCTTTACACACACACACATATACACACACAATGATATTTTCACTTACCTGTTCGTTGTTTGAGTAGAAAATGTGTATAAATAAATTCGTACACTAAATACTGCAGTAAACTTAATTAAAATAAATTTTGTAGAAAAGTTTTTAAGAAAAAGAAACTTTTTTTTTTTTGTTCGTTAAAGTAGAAAACTTTGTTTTCTTTTATCTTAGAATATTCATTCCATGAACATAGGTTAAAAAAGTTTTAGCATTATATCCAGATGATTTAAATAATCCTGCATAAAAAATCAATAATACAGATTGATTATGCTGCAAAACTTTCAAAGCCATCGAAGCGTTTAAGGATAAATGTACAAGTATTTGGTAAAAGTAGTGAATTATTTGCTTCAGGAACAGAATTTGTCAAACAAAAACATTTGGTTTTTAAATGGAGAGTCTTAAATTTCTTAGAAGGGGTTGTAATTTAAATTGAAGATTTGTTAGAAAGTTTAAAAGTCTGTAAAGAATATGAGTTTTCAATACAAGCAGATTTATAAAACGTTTTGCTTTTATGACTAAAATAATATGACGAGATTTAAGGTTGAGAATGGAGATTAAAATTTTCTTTTTTTTGGAAATTAAATTTGATAAAAACAAATTAAAATTACTACAAAACCTACCAAATTTTATTCTGTTTCCCTAATACCGCGAAGCTCTACCCTTGTCTGCAAGAGACCAGAGTCTTTGGCGGGAATCGAATCTCTAACCCTCTTGCCCAGGTAGGCTAGCTAGTAGTGAGCTAGTCTATCAACTCCGAGGTTGCGGGTTCGATTCCCGCCAGAGACTCTGGCTTATTTCCTGCGGACAAGCGTCAAGCTTCGAGGGGATTAGCATAGGGAATTAAAAAAAAAACTGATAGGCTAACTCACTACCATCTATCCTACCGGGGCACTTTGGTTTAAAAATTTAGTAAGCTGGAAATAACCGGGTCGAGTTTAAACGGCTAAGATCTTCCTTAATAAATCCTTATTTTCTAAATGGTTACATACCCTGCGCGAAATTTGTGTCAATTATTGTTAAAGCACTTACCACCCGTTACCAGTGAATAGAATATTAAAAAAAACGGTACGTATTGTGATAGGTGAAAAAAAGACTTATCACTTAACCGGTGATAATGTGTTTGAAATAAAGTAACTCCAGAGAAAAGATAATTGACACAAAACTAGTCATGTGACTGGATTTTGGTGGGTAGTGGCTGATTCTATCTGGTATTACCTTATATGAAGGAAATCTATCATATAAGCAATGTTCACTTGGGACAAAATCTGCGACAGGCATTATTTTAACCAAAATTTAATGTATTTATTAAGGATATTTCAGTGACCTGTCACAAAGTGTCAAAAAGGTGTCAATTGCCCGCTCCTAGAACAACGCCATGTAAAAGCGACAAGCCCCTTTCGTAAAAAGTTTTAGAGCTAGAACCGGTCCCTTCCACTTTAGAACTGTCCCGTGACAACTTTTGTGTTAGTTCTCTTTGTCAATAGGCATCCTTCTGTTGACTCCAGGCAAGATTTTAATAGGTTGCAACGTTAAGTTTGTGCTTGAGAGCTATTGACGGCAAACTTCCACAAGCTATGAGGAGAAAATGAAAAAAAGTGAATTTCGTGTCTTCATTGAGCACTCCAAAAACATCCATGACGTTGTTTAGGAATTGCTCACCCAAACTTCGGATTCTCTGGATTTAGCCGCGAGTGACTATTTCTTGTTTCCAAATCTTAAGAAATTGCTCGGCGGTAAGTGTTTTGACTCCAGCGATAAAATCATCTCACAAGAAAATACGAAATCCCTCGGCGGGAAAAGATTTGACAACAATGATGAAATCATATTGCAAGCAAATACCTTTTTGAGGACTTCGATAAATCTTATTTTTTGGAAGGAAAAAAAAAATTTGGGGAAACGTTTGGCAGAGTGTATAGAGCTATATAGGAGACAACATTGAAAACTAAAATGATTTTTTATCCAAAAACCTGTGTTTTATTGCAAAAGTTATGGACTTTTTGACCAGCCCTCGTACGCTCAATAAAAAGGTTGCATATGCGAAGTTTGAACGGCAACCTATTGCTTGTATCCGATTAATAAGCGCTAAAGTGATTTTCGGAAGGTACTTTATATGGAAATAGTGGTGGATTTTATGTGGGTACCAATACCTATAGGAGACAAATGACATAGAAATTAGTATTTGGGTGTGGTCTTTGGGTTGAAACTACGATCAAATATATACTGATTCAAAAAAATGTGGTAGCATTGGCATTCAAGAGGAAGAATCATGAAACTAAGTTTGAACGTGTATTGAAAATGGTGGAAATAACGGTAACAAGTGCCTTCAGGACTACCCTTAGGCATTGTTTACAATCTTGCACTGGTAACCACCAGATATTTTGGCGAAAAAAAAAAAATTTAAGCAAACACAGCTGTAAGACTAAGTGTTAGTAGAGCATAGAGGGATTCGACATCGGACATGCTTAGATCCTGTTTGAGGCAATTGGATGTTGATTATGTCACAACTGAACCAATCTTTAATTCTGGCTGCACTGTAAGCATTTTGTTTACCATAGTTCACTAATATGACCTACACATTCCCGCAAATGCAAAACAGCTAATCAGTGAAGGGTCGAAAGCACTGCATAGTGTCGGTTCTTGCATTTACTCCGAGCAGTTAAACTGGAGCATTCTTCTAAGGCTGTCATTTGAATGTCATTCAGGCCGATATAAAGGTCAGACGCGAGACTTATCCAGCTGTCGTAAGATCACTGGAGAATGTGTTTATCACATCGAAAATCGTCAAGAATGCGAGATGTCTCTGAGGAGATATCAAGACATTCAGTGGTAATATTTAAATGAGTTAGAGCATGCAGGCATCACCTTGAATCGGAACTGCTAAACATTTAAGTGTTTTACTCCCGAGGAGTAAGCAGCCTATTGCACACACGCTTCATCTTATTGCCGGTCAGAGATGGTTTGATGAAACTATCTGTGGGAAATTAAGACAAATCTGGCCCACAATAAATGAATAAAGGACACGGCGGGCTTTAAAGCTGTCTAGAATTCACCTCAGAAACCTTATTGAGGTTAAAAATGGCCACTGGCAAATTGGAAGACACGCCCAAAGGCTAGGGCTACCTTGCAATGCCTTACGTAGAAGTACCGAATGTCCCGGCATTCGGAGACCTAAGACTTAAACATTTTGGTCGGAGAATTCTATGGGGCAAACTTGTCTCTCTGACATTGATTTGAATAGGATACATTTCTTTGTTGGATCAACTGGATAGCTGAGTAAGAATATCAGCAGCCGAGTAACATAGGACACTTTGGGAGACGGTGAAATATAGTAACACAATCAGAACTAATTGCTGGACCCACGAGTGCTGTACTTGATCGCGCCTGCCAACGAAACCTAACCTAACCAACTAGATACTAATATTAATTCTAAGTACAGCGAAAAACGTGTTTAAGTTCAGAAATCGTTAAGTAAAGATCGTAATCATTTAAATTTTTTTGTTAGTTTACAGGGAAGAAAAGAAATTAATGGAATCCGTAAAAACAAAATTAAAACGCAATTTTTAATAAAAGATATAACAAATTTTTTGCTATAGCTAGTTTCAAAGAATTTGGCATTTTCGAACTGAAATTAACAAACATCGCTTTTTAAAAAATAATTGAGTTAGACTTTTTTTATGCTATCGATATACATACAATAAAATTGGTATTCTAAAATTGTTTCCATATTAATTTTTTTTTTAAATTTCTTAAACAACAAACCACAATTTACATATCCAAATGGCATGGGCTTGTCTTTCATCGTTCTGTTGCAAAACTAAGCTAAAACTGTTGACAGACATACTTAAATTATTCTTGAATTCGTTTCTTCCCCAGAGAAAAGTTTGCAATTTCAATTGGTTACAACTGTAAGCAATTTGATATCAAAAGTATGTCAATTATTTTGGGGCCTATTTTAACAAATACACAAATTGGCAGTTTTAATAAGAAAATTGTTTGCAGAAGAAAAAGAAATAACAAATTTTCTTATTGAATTTTTGATAGCAACAAAGAAAATGCAAAAACAAAATAAATAAAAAAATGCTTAAAATCGAAAGCTAATTGACCTAAAAGAAGGTAAGAGATAAACAGCCTAAACATATGCTTTAAAATATAAAAATGTAAAAATCTAGATTTTAAGAGGGATGTTTAAAAATAAAGAATTATTTAAAAATGTTAGCACATCAAATGCATGCATTTATTTATATACATACCTACAAGGATTTAAGCCATTACTTCCTTAGAGTCTCCCTTTATTCCATGGATATATTTATATACCAAAACTTTTGTTTCTAGGTGTCAACGAAAAAGTATCGCTATTTTTTAACTTTTATTAATATTTCTACTTCCAAAAGTATCAAATGTATCATAGAAAAGTAAAGGAAAGAAAGTTTATATCCCATATTTCCCCTTTTTGATACGTCCCCCCATCATAGAAGTATCAAAAATTTCAACAAAAGAGTGGGAGCCCATACTATAATATGCCAATGATTGGAGAAAAATGTTTTGTAAAAAAAGTAATACAGAGGTACGATTTTTACCCTTTAAGCGTTTAAATTTCGAAAAAGTACTAAATTTATATTTGTATATGTGAGATAAGTTATGAGTGTGATATAATGTTATTTTCTATGTTAATTGGCTTAACAAATGGTTGGGGTGACAAAAAAGTTCCAAAATGCAGGTTTTACCCGTTTACTCCTTAGATGGGCCCAATTATAAAAAAGTACTAAACATTTGAATTTCCAAAAACCCCATTTTACCCAGTTTTCGAATTCGCCTTTTAGCTTTAGGCGATTAGGTTGTGCGATCATAAATCAGTCCATCAGTGACGTTGCAATTTTGTGCCCCGGTAGGCTAGCTGCTAGCTCGATTCCCGCCAGAGACTCTGGTTTCGTTCCTGCAAAGAAGCGTAGAGCCTCGCGATATTAGTTTTGAGTTTCACGAATGTTAAAAAAGAAAAGTTAAAGAAGACGCTATAAGCCTAGTACTCTGTTCAGTTTGTGAAAAAGTTCCGAAATGTTTCTGGCAACATTTTTTTACAACTGCGAAATAATGTAAGCTGCACTTATTTCACGTGGAATCTTAAGCAAGTGCAAAAAAGTATGAACTTATTATTATTTAATAAGAAATAAAAAATTAAAAAAACACAACCGGTAAAAGCTTTTATCCATATTTATTTTCTTTTTTATTAAAAAAAATAATTTTTAGTAAAATATATGTGGCGTTTGTTTACATACGCAAAACAATGTCGCATAAATTGTACAAACTCGCAGGATAGGTAACATTGATACATGTCAAAATTTTGGTGTGAAATAATTAATGTCGCTCAACATTTTTCACAAATTTGAACAGAGTACTAGGCTTATAGCGCCTTCTTTAACTTTTCTTTTTTAACATTCGTGAAACTCAATTTGACTTAAAAAAAGCAACCATGTTTTTAAAGCCAGTCTTCTGTGACTTCTAAATAATATTGAATGTTGAGTTGTGCCTTAGAATAAAATTTTGTAAAGCAATCATGTTTGAAAGAGAAGTTCAATTCATTTTTTTATAGATTTATTATATGAGGGCAACACTGCTACTCTCAGCAGTCATCTGTCAAAATTTTTAATAAGCTGCGTCATTCAGTTTGTGGTTAATAGACATTGACAGCTAACTACCTCATAATAAAGATGGAAAAAATTAGTTTTGAGTGCTTAATAAGAATTCAAATAATCACTCAAACCATGGCTAAGCTTGAGAAATACTATTGGTACTATGCAGCCAAAAGTATCTGATTTTATGAAAAAATGCTGCTAAAAAAAGTTTAAACAAATTTTTTTTAAACCTTCAAACGACACAAAAAAATCTTTTATTACTTTGTAAAACTGAAAGAACTGCCAATTTGGCAACGCTGTCTGCAACATCAATTTCAATGTTAAAAAAGTGGTTTACTTAAATTTGTTGTGATCGTTCGGAAGATGCCGAACGTACTGCACGCTCTGATGAGGATTCTTCATCCAAAACAACTGAAAAAGTTTACGTTGGTGGAAGCTAAAGGCATATCACATGACTCAGTGTTTTCAATTTTCAATTACAAGTTGGTTACGAGAAAGCTTTCAGCGAGAAAGGCGCATACAATTTATTAGAAAGGAAACTTCGCAGAAGTACTTGGTGTTGTTCATCTGCAATAGGGACCAGGTTTTTAGCCGTTATGTAACTATTTACAAAACGCAGATTCACCATAACATGGCTCGGTGGAAAGAGATTTGACTCCAAGTATGAAATATTCTCGTCGACAAAACTTAGTTTTTGGGAAGAATACAAAACTAGAAAAACGTTGGAAAAGGAGGACGGTAAAAAATTAAATAATTTTTTATACAACAACCTTTGTTTCATTTAAAAAGCATACGGAGTTATTGAGCTGCCCTCGAAGTTGTTGAACTGGTTAAATATGTTCTTTTTTTATTTCAGACTTAAAATTATAAACTAATTTTTTGCTGCAACGCTTTTTAAGTATTTGACATCCTAAAAATGTACTGTTAATTTTAGGTATTTAACTTTTTGTTAAATTTTCTTTAGTGCAGTGGCCAAGGCGCAAAAGCTTAATAATTTTATAATAAACGTACATGACTGTTAATGAACCGTCTTGTTTTTTGGTTTTGCTAAATGAATCGTTTTTGGTTTTGGATTTCATTTACATTTTTAAAGTAATTAAATTCTCGTATCCCTGCACCAAACTTTTCAAAGATTATTTTTCAACTTTCAAGTTCTTCGCAGACCTAAAGAAGATTAATAAATTTTAATTTTCTTGACGTACGGAGACACAAATAAAAACCCACAATAAAGCTGCTTGTCTTTGAACAATAAACGGAAAATTAAACTTCTTATTGTCTCTGAAAAATAAACAACTTAATTTTTGAAAACCAAAAAATGAGATTCTTATTGCTACAAATTACATGTATAGACAATCTGAAATCTCTTTAAAGCTCTCTTGTCTTGGGGAGCTGAAAAAGCATCCGTTTCATGTTCTTGCTTTTGAGTTGTAAAGCAATTTAACCACCAAAAATTCAAATGGAAATTGATAAGAATAAAAACCACTTAAAAAAAAGAAAATAAATAAATGACTCTATTATTTAAGCCATGTTAGAGAGTAGTACATCAACAGCCAGCCAGCAGTACATCTTCAATATTTTCAATTCAAATGAGCACAAGCTGGAACACTCAGCAACAGTGTCATGTTTATTTTACAAATCTAGTCATCATCATCATTGGCAACATCATTATTATGATGATAATGGCGGACTGACTTTTAGGAAAATCGTGTTTCGTTGTTATGTGTTTAAAACTTTTTTTTGATAATGGATCAGGGGTATGAAGGCATTTTATAATACATTTGCTGTTGTTTGTTCCATTTATTTAAATTTTTTGTAGTTGAATATTGACTTAATACAAATAAAAAATTTTCAAGAATTGAATGGTTTCTTCAAAAAAAACAACAAAATTACTTTTGTCTTTTGCTATTATTAACGCTTTTATATACAATTCTATTCAAACCTATAGGGACTTTTTTTGAGTAAAAAGTAACCACTAACATTACCATCGTTTTCATCTTGGAAACAATCATTCTTGCATTCATTTGTAGTAATAGAAATTTGCCACAAAAGGGAGTAATAAAATCTCGCAAAGGTACTTAACATATAATACGCCATTGATAAGACCGAAATAAGCAAATCAACACACACACACACACCCATTCAGTCAAACACTTAAGCTCGTCAAAGAGAGAATGAGATAGAATCAAATTTTAAAATCAAGCCATCAGTAATGTCTTGTGTCATTCTGCTGTAAATGTTACTGTCTACAATATTTTAAATACAAACATTTTTAACCAAAAACCCCCTCAAGGTATACTTAACATTACAGTTTTGATTTATACGCACTTACGTAAAAAAGGCGAGTGTGTTTAGGAGTGTGCAATCTAATGTTTTCATTCCTAAAACGCAAAAAACGTATTAATATCTTATCATAAATATTCGAGTTGTTTTGTTTCATCGTTCTTATATTTTATTATTTTTTATTTTGAAATACAATTTAAAAAAATACAATACAAGCTCCTGCAGGCGGATACCAACAATCGACATAGCGAAAACCTACCATCAGCGGGTGGAAGATGTTAGTTTACAGAATTGTTGGCATTAATGCTTCAAGAGGGAACTGCAAAAACCATGGATTTTCGAAAAAAGTCTGATAATGATAGCACGCCAGCTGGAAGCGCTGTCCGTGAGTAGAGCTGTCACTGTGGAAGTATGTTTATACAGTAGAGTCCCGATAATTTGAAATCGAAATTAGAGAAGTTTTCTATTTAACAATGTTTACATTAAAAAAAAACGACGAAAACGATTAGGGTTTTCAATTGCTCTATTGTCAATTTTTTAAAAATATGTTCTTTTTTCCAATTATGATAATGTTGTATGTGTGTTTTTCTTTGACATTTTTACGTTACTCTTCTCAAAAAAACTTACAAGTCTTTAGAAGCACAAAGCATTTTACAAAATAAAATCTTGCGGCAACTGCTAACAACCTTGAAAAAAAACATTTAGGGTTTTCATGATATCACTTAAAAGTCTGGCAATACTTTGCATTTTAACGCACTCGCAAATTAAAGCTGGAGGTCCATACCACGCGTTTTCGCCTCCACGCAGCGCATGCTTTTATAACCTTACTTGCGTTCTATGTTTCAAGTAACATGCAACGCTTTTTATGCAGCAGCAGCACAAGTAAAAATAAAATTTTATTTGTCAAAATAAGCTGATTTGTTCGAACGCTGCTTGTGACGCTTCCAAAAGTAAAAAGTAAACCTACTTTTCGCATCAATGCATCTACGCTTTTGTGCATGTAACTTACTACGTATAACTACAGCTGCGTATTCTGCGAAAAAGCGAGTAACGCGTGGTGTGGACCTCCAGCTTAACTGTCGAATTCATTTACACAAATTTCGTAAAGGCTCAACCATAATATGCATAATCTTACATAACCTACGGTCAAAAATGAACAAAAAGTCTCTCAAATGTACTTAAAAAACAAAAAATAAATAAAAAAAACATTTGAATCCGTACGGAATGTGAGATCATTTCAATATGGTTTGCCTCATACAGACATAAAATATAAAAAGGAGAAAAGGAAAGACAAGATGAAAATCCAAAAGTTGAAAAACTAGAATTTCATAATCTGGACACTGCAATTTCAAAGCTGAAAGTTAAAAACATGCAGCAACGAAAATTGCTGGAGGACGGCTGAATTTCGACTGCGCTGTTTATTATAAGGATTTTTTAAAACAAATTTCACTTTAAAGCAGTGTTCGAAAATAAACACTAAATATCGTTCTTTAATGTTCGGTTCGGTAGATTTTTGGAAAACACAAACGCTAATAGTGTTTGTGTAGAAATTCGTTAAAAAAAATAACGTTTCCCTGTTTGTTATCTTTCGAACACAAAAATAATGCTGTTTTCATCATGATGATTTCAAATGATGAGAACATTAAATTCCGTTCGGTTTTTTTTGAAAATCCACGAACTTCAATGTGTTCGGTTAGGCTCGTTAATTTTCGTCGCTTTTTGCTGATAAAAAAAAAACCAAACATTTTTTACAAAAACAAAATACACACACGAAAAAAACATTATAGAACATTAAAATATAATGTTTTTCTACAGTATCACTACAATGGTTCTGTTTATTAACGAAGAACCGAACATTATATAATGTTCGGTTCTTTCTTGAAAATAGTTACGAACGGTATTAAGGTTTGTGTATGTTTACACAAACACTAAAAAAATAGATATCGTTCTTCGGTGTGTGAGCCGAACGCTAAATAATGTACTGTTTATTTTCGAACACTGCTTTAAAGGCACAAATTTAAACTATTATAAATTGTTTCTTTTTTTTAGAATTGACATTTTTTAAACTGACATAAATTGTTTAAAACTATCAAGGCGAATTCATACAGGTGACAGCATCATGAGATAGAGTTATCCAAGCTATCCCTTTTTTA
This sequence comes from Pollenia angustigena, assembly GCA_930367215.1. Taxonomy (NCBI): domain Eukaryota; kingdom Metazoa; phylum Arthropoda; class Insecta; order Diptera; family Polleniidae; genus Pollenia; species Pollenia angustigena. The sequence goes on from OV884056.1 coordinate 289,539,477, forward strand.
AGGTATTTTGTTTTTGTAAAAAGTTAGAGTGAATATCAAAATTATTTGTTGAAAATATAAAAAAGGAAATATTAGGTTTATCAAATATACACAATTGCTTAAAAATTCCCTGTGCAATTTTAATTCCCTGTATTTATTTTTTATATTCACTTTTTTTATGAAATAAGTTTTTTTTCAAGTATTTAGATTTTTATTGAATTTTAAATTTTTTAACAAAATGTAAGTGCTGGTGCTCAAGACTTGACGAGTCAAACTTGAAGTGTGTGTGAACCGGCACTAAACAAAGCTTGACATTCAGTATACACAAAAAAAAAAAAAAATAAACAATAAACAGATCAGTCGAAAATGTCACCTCTATGAAAACTATACAAAAGTTAAAAAGTGGCTTCATGAAACAAGTCTTGAAAGTTTGCCCATTTGCACAAATGGCAATTTTTAGGGATTTCATGAAAACCTTTATTGCCTTTATATTTATTTCAAAATTTTATTGAAAAACAAGTTAGTACGATTAAGAGGAGTCTTTACAGATTTTGAAATCCAAAAAAAAAAAACAAAAAAATTATTTAACGAGGCGACCAAAATGTTTTTTCAGACAACTGGCAGCCGTTTATTTCGATTTGTTGAGGTTTTTAAATAAAGTAGGAACGAACATCGTGGTTTGCCTGTATAAATTAATATCTTTTGTGTAATTGACAGACACAAAACAGGCGCACGTGTTGCGACTTAGAAGAAGACAAAATAGACATAAACAAAATACAAAAAAATATATATTTGTTCCAGGTAATACGATTTAAATTGTCTCGCCTGTTACTTATTATAAAAAATTAGCTAATTGGATGGTTTTTTTTTTTATTTTAACAAAGAACTTTTTATGGAACTTTATCGTTTAAAATTAAGGGGATATTAGCACAAGACTTACAACAACAAGATTAAAATGATATCGGGGTTGTCGCACTACGATAGATGAACAATTTTTACGGTTCATAAAGAATGTTTGGACCATTCGTAAGACTGCTCTGGGTGGGAAAGCAGCTCGCGCGTCGTTTTCATTATTTTTAAACGGCTATCAATCCGGCCTTGTTTTTCTGCTATTCGTAAGTGTTTCGTTTCATTTTTGCATTTGCTAAAGGCTTGGCATGGTATAACTGTAACGAGTGATAGTTTTTGCGGTTTTCAGCATTAACCATATGCATTCGTTTTCTCAACGTGACTTTGTGGAGTACCATATAAAACTCACATGCAGTACTATTGGAGTGACATTACAACTTAAGATTGATTACTGGTGGAGACCATAATACTAAGTGGATTATGAAAGTCTTCGCCATTCTATACGAAGATTAAGTTCGACCGTTGACTTTTGAATGAGGCTCTCAAAGTGATCCACTGGCAATAAAACTTTAAATAGCTAGCCAAAATTTAAATTAGAAATTAAAAAAGAAAGTTTGAGACAAGAACGCTTAGCTTTAAACCAATTTTAGTAATTAAGTGGCCGGATTTCCTCCGTTTGCATTTTGTTTAGTCATTGAAAAAGTGGCTACACCCAGAGAAAAAACATGTTTAAATATGGTCATCTCCAACAAAACTATTTTTAATGAAAATTTTAAACATATTATGATTCATTTAACAATATTATTGCCACCGCAGCCATATTATGGTGGAATTAGACCTCCATCCAGAAGCCAAAACCATATTATGGTTGCCAACGAACATGTTATGGTCAAAATTAACTAAGGCATGTTTAAAACTTATAATAGCATGGTTGCATGTTGCTCTTGGAGAAGAGGAAAATACTATTGTTAATTTTAAAACAAATTATTGTCATATTTAACCATAACATAATATGTTTAAAATTTTCTTTAAAAATATTTTTGCTGGTAGTGACCATATTTAAACATGTTTTTTCTCTGCGTGTATAGAAATACGTAGTTACTTCTTTAGTCACTTTTATACAGCAAAATTAACTTCTAGTTTTTCAAACATTTTCACGAAAAACTTAAATAAAGCCAGCTATGAATTTAGGATGTAACGCAAAATATGTTTTTCTCGCCAATTTACAGAAAAAGTGTGTCTGTAACATTTTTATGAGAAAAGTTCCCGCTTTGAACTGTCAAATAAACTCACGAAAAAAATGGGGCGAGAAAGAATTTTTATCGCTAAAAATAATTAAAAATGCAAAGAATAATAATATTTTCTTCTTGGCACAGTTTTTCATTGTTTAATTATTTTGCTTTCAACATTTTTATAAAATATAAAAAAATTTTCAAAGCTCGTTTGCATTAAAGTTGCACTTTACATTATTTGGTATTTACGGGAATACAAAATTTATTATTAAGATTTTTGTATGACGTGCTAAATTCCCAATTTTTTATATTTGATAAATACACTGAAATTTATTGTTGAGGGAAAGCTAGCTTCTATGCGCATTTCACTGGTTGCTTAGGCCAGATCATCAGGCAACCTTTTCCAAAGATTTTAGAAAAGCTAAAAATATTATACAAATAAAACCCTAAAGCGAATAAGAATTTCAAACACTCAAAGTCTTACTTGTAACAATATCAAAGCTTAAACAAAACACCAACAATAAACAGTGAGTTTATCTTTTCTTACATCCCCCTACAATTGGTTGGGTTCTTTCCGACTCGAATTGTAGTTGTAAGTGGGTAAAAAGAAAAAAACAAAATTAAAAAACAAATTGTTTCATTCTATTGTCTTCGCAATAGGATGTATTTTCGCCGCCGTCGTTGAAAATTTTTTTTTGTAAGTAAATTTTGGTCGCCGTCAACGATATGTGTGACTGGCAATCACAACCTGCAATGTCACATCGGCTTTGAGTACAATATTATGACACTTATAACTTAACGACGTTATCTCTTTTGATAGAGACACACTTTTTTCTCACTTTTCGAGAAACGATGGAATATTTTGTTTCACATCTTTTCGATGAGAGAAGTTCTCACTAAAGTTACAGAACAGGGGTACTGGGTGCGCGTAATTCGAAAAAAATTGATCGCGTCTTGTTCATTTTTTATCGCATGCTGGCATTGCTGTAAAACAGTCAATACTGACATACAATTTCACTATTATTAATTTGACAGAAGCCCATATTCATTCTAAATCTTCATAATAGTAGTGTTTAAGCATGTCCGGGAGATCGTGTGTTACTGATTCCAGCTAGTTTTGCTTTGTGTGTGGGGAATATTTGTTTGGAAAGAAAGGATATGCAATATCAGAATCATTAAAATATGCATTTTTACATTATTTTGGTTTTGCAGTCAGAAACTTGAACAAACCGTGGACACCGACAATGGTTTGCATATTCTTCATTCGCATTTGGATTTTTTTTTTCATAAAACCTCGTTGCAGTGAGCGACGAACAAGCGGAACGTGCTCATCCAGGTTTAATGAAAATTGAGAGAAATTATCAAGGATTTTGGGACAAAAGCAGGCTGGGAGACTATTGCTGGACTCTAATACTTGAAACCGAACAAACAAAATACAAACTACGTTCAAATTATGCCATTCACTTTTAAAAACTCATTGATTTTTAAATAAACTAATGATTTTTGTATGCAAAAAAAAGAAAACAAACATTTTTTTGTATCTCGAAAACCTGACGTCAATAACAGATTAGAACTCAGCCCACCAAATTACCCAAGGAAAGATATTTGGCTGCTCCAGTCCAAAAACTTGTTGGCTAGTGTAATTTATACAGTATGTTGTCAATGCTGAATGTCACAAAATGACGACCGCAACACAAAAAATCCAATTAAAAATAAACAATGTAAGAAAAAAATGTTTACTTTAAGGATCAAGCTCTGAATTATATAGGAGGCGATTTAATTGTAATACTTTTTTCGTAGTTTCTGTTAGTGTCCCTTCAAACATCGTCTACTTTAAAGCCCCAGTTAGCTGACAGTAACAGTAATGTAACCATATACAGTAAAAAAGTAAGAAAAATCCATTTTTTCTACAGATTTAGATTTAACGGTTAAGTTACATCTTACTGCTAACTATAATTGTTCTAATTGTCTTACTAACAACAAAACCAGCTGATTTGCAACGTTAAGACTCAGTTAGTCTTTATTTTCTGTGTCTGTTACGAAATGGTAAAAGTTACTTTTTCTGTAGTAACTTATCAGCCATTTATGACAACTTTTTTAGTTTTGCACCGTCCATTGTTTATTTCATTAACTTTAATGCACATAAATTTGAAGAAATTAAATTTTATGAATTCTTAAAATCAAAAAACAGTTTATTTCAATATAAATATGTACTTTGTGTTATTATTTATTTTGCTGTAACTTCTTCACAAGTTTTTGATTTTAACAAGCTGGACCGCAACAGAACAGAAAAACTAATCAATTTCAAAGGGTTTTCAATAACGAAAAATCAGCTGATTCGTAACAGAACAGAAAGTAAAGACTAATTCTGCCTTTACTGTTACTATCAGCTAACAGGGGAATTAAACGTTATGTTTTTTCACGTTTAACTATAAAATTCGTCCAAAATTTATACGAGACTTATTAAAGAAGAACATCAAATTGTCGCTTGATTTAATACTTCGAGCGGGGTTGTTTAACCCGCAAGCGACACTGCTTCCGAGAATCAATTTTGTAGAGGAGACCATCTTACTGAATCACTTATTAATGCGAATTGATAAGGCATGCTTTTTGTTCGATACGAGCCGCTTAAAAGCAGTTGTTTCTGTCTCTTGCCTTTAATTCTTTGGCAATTATTAAATCGCTCCCTTATTTTATCGCATATTGAAAGCAATTCTTCGATTAAGCAAGCAATGTATTGCATTCATGGGGTAACTGCTGTCAGTGATAATTTTTTGCTCGTATAGTGTGAAACAGGTAGAACTTTTAATATTAATGATTAGAACAAAATTGTATCGTGCTTCATTAGAACGTAGGACGTAACGCAGTAAGTTTCTTAAAACCCGTTGCGTTTACCATTCCGTCGAAAACATATTATCGTTCGTAAATTATTATGTTCTATATGGGTAATTCCAAAGTATTGAACGTGACAGTCGTACGCATCAAAAATGTAATAACATTTTAAACAAAAATATTTTAACGTTCTGTTATCCCTTAAATTATAGCACTAAGAAAGCACTGTTATCTATGCTTAAGTTTATGGCGCGCGCGATTCTAGATCAAAGATAATGGCAAAAGAATTAGCGGTTCGAACGTGAAAAAAAACAGAAGTAATTTTTGTGGCCATGTATAAAAAGGCGTCATTCAGCGAAACCTGGCACAATTTTTTTAGTCAAACTGCTTTAAGACTTTAACGTAGCAATGTAATATTAAAATGTCTTGGTTTGATTCCAAAATCGGCTGTATTTTCTTTTTTTAAGCCAAAATCTGGGTCGATAAGTGACATTTCGAACGTGAAATTTTTTCCATAATAATCTAACTGAATAATGACTAAACCAAATTAAAAATTTACGGTTAATCCGAATAACATATTTCTCTTTGAACTCTTCCATAGATTACAGACCATGTAAGAAAATTTTTTTTTTATAATAATTTTTATCAAATATAACCTCTTTTCAGAAAGATAATATTAAAGAAAACAAACAATAAAACATTCTCACATATAAGAAATTACGTTTGCACAACTTTGCAGTCTGATTGTTCATCTAAGTGAACAAATTTATGGGTAAATTTAAAAAATTGGTAAAATCTAAATATTTCTCTATAATAATATCGTAAAATAATCAGCTTTTAATAACTTTTAAATTTTCGGTCACGGTGGACCTTTTGACGGAAATGCCCATATGGTTATATTTTACATATATTATAGAGCACAATAATTTACGAACGACGATAAACATATTATTAAAATTTTTGTAAATATTACATATTAAAATTCCAAACTAATTAAAATTGTGGTTTATTTTTTGGTCTTTCGTTTTGTTATCTTTCAGTTTGTTCAAATCAAGGCGAACTCTTTACAGGTAATTTTGGTACTCTGCAAAAACCACAAGCAATTTGTTTTTGTAAAATCGTTGTACAATGTCAAAAACAGAACCAAAGATAATAAACAAAACTTTGACAGTCAACAATTTTAAAGGGAAAAAAATAATTCTAAGCTGTGCTGTTAAGTTCATCTGTAATGATTTCGCCTTGGTTTAATTATTCAATTTGAAAACACAAAAATATTTTTATTTTATATTTTAAATTTTAATTGTTCCTTAACTTTACGGTTGCTACAAGCGAAATATAATTAGATCCAAGTCGACGACGAATAAGATACGCTTTTAAGTTTCGCCAGCAATTGTGTGCCATTGTACCTATAATATTTTGACTTTTGACGATAAAGGAACTTCTTTTACTTTCATAGGCAAGGCCTTAGATAAGCCTTTCTGCACCATTTTGTGTAAAATTCATACTATTGCTTATTCACTGAAGTAATAAATTGTTAATAAAACTATGGCTCATCTTATACGCACCCCTCTTATTACCCAGGGGCGAATTTGTCGATTACAGAAGCGATGATGTGATAGACACGAGTAAGATAGTAATGCACACCATCTGAATTACAACCTAGTACACTTTTTCGAATGCATTGCCGCAATTGTGGAGTGAACGCCTACCACTTCCACACAAAGTAAGCGTGATAGTGAAGTGTTCATTCAATAAATATAAACTCAGTACTACTTCACACACATTGTAAGCGGGTAGACTTTTTGGATTTTCGCGTTATTTCAGAATGTTAGATTTCCAGGACATTCAGACCAGACATTCGTTATAAATTGAAAAAATATATGTTTAAGCCGCGATAAATTTTTAGATTGTTCCTTGTTAAAAATAAACTACTTAACAAAGTAGCAAATTAAAAATAACGGAACCCATACAGAATTTATCAGAACATTAAAAAAGATGAACGAAATTAATTTTTGTAAATTCCATACACTTCCGTCATACACTTTGTAAGCTAGAATTCATTGAACACGAAGTGATACACACTTCATTGTAGAGATGTGATGTGGTATGCAATGTTCGCCGCTGGGTACTTTCGCCTATAAAAATTCAGAGTCATGCAGATTTTCCATAATCAAAAAAAGTCATATTTCTAAAATACTTGACTTGCTTTAAATGCTCAATATATGTTTTTTTTATTTTCTTGTGTATAACAGGTTCAACGTAAATTGTAGATTTTATAACACCTTAATAGACAAATAAGAGATTAAGCCCGATCCAAAGAAGAAGAAAAAAAAACAAAATATATAAATGAAATATCGATTTTAATTAAAACAACAAACAAATAAATAAATTCAAGCTGTTGTTCATTTATTAGTACAAAACAAAAAAAAAAAAAAACTGCAAAAAAGTCGGGAAGACAATCACAACCACCCCTCTTTTCAAACATACTAAGCGCAAAAAGCTTTCAAGAATTATTAAAAAAAAAAATGTCTTAAAAACAACATCGCAACAAGATGAAGCACAATATACTGAGTGTGGGAGGAAGATCAAAGTACAAAAATATTAAATTTCAAGTCCAAAAAGAATAAAGAAAGCAAACAAATACATGTAAATTTTACTTAATTTACAAAACAAGGAACCCAACCCGCCCAACAAAAAATACATTTTGCTTCATTTGTTTCTTTAGGGAAGGTTTCAAAGGACAGAGGAAGGAGTCATGAAGAAAACAAGAGAATAAAAATTATATTCCTTTTAATGTTTCAATTAAATATTTACAAACACCACAGGTGCTGTTAATGTATATAATTTGTATAAACAAAAACCAACAACAACAAAAATGGAAAATATGGAAAAGTAAAATAAGAAAACAGTTCACCAAAAAAATAAGAAAACTTGTAAAATTTTACCTTGCGATCATAAGAAATTATTCATTATTGAATTGTTGATAGGGTTCCTAATTTCCCAAACTTTTTTTTTATTCCCGCGAACGTATAAAATATTTGTACCTTTTCGAGTATTCAGGAGAATTGTTGTTTGAAAAATATAGAAAGAAAACGACAAATTATGCAATAAATTGAAGAGGATAAGGTCATAACTAGGGATGCCAAACGGGAAATCCCGAAATCGCGGAATTTTTCGGGATTGACAAACCCCGAATCCACGAATTTATTTTTATTAATCCCGAGATTTTTCAGGATTTTTAATGTATCAGCTTTTGTGTACAAAAATTTTCGTTTTTATTGAATTTTTGTACTCTATACAAAAAAAAATTATTAAAAATTATATTTCAGTTGTATTTTTATAATTTATACCCAGCGGTAAATATTGAAAGGACCGCAAGTGGCAGGCCTTTTTGAAGGCCTCTATACTCCTTTCTAAAAGATTCGCTTCGCATGATATCCTGCCTTCAGAAGTATGCCTTCTAGAAGGCATAAACTTCTTTTTAAAAGACCTTCTGAAATATTCAGTACACATTCGCTACTCCCTTCTTTGAGAAGGGAGAGAGGAAGGTGTTCAGTTTTATTTACTTTTTATTTTTAGTGACCTTCCTTACTCCCTTCTTTGGGAAGGGATCGAAGTTGTTTTTAAAGGAAGTGTGGAAGGCCTTGCGCCCAATGACAACCTGTGTAAAAAATATAAGTATGGAATGCGGCGAGAAGGGCTTCTGACTGCTTGTGACTGCTAAATAAGGCCTTCTATTAGGCCTATTTACTCATTCTAGTTACCGCTGGGTATTTTTCTTTTTTAAAAATATATGTTATATATAAATACAGGCATGTCACAAATTCCGATCGGATTTAGTTTTAGCTTCTTCAGATTCCGATCGATTTTGCTAAATGTGTTTTTTTTTTTTTTTTTTGTAACAACTCTGGTTTTACAATTGGATATGGCAACTTTACATAAAAACCATATGATTTTTGTGTTAAGTATGACAATGTTCAGCGTAGAAAATGAAAAAAGTGGTTTGTGAGGAAAAAAAAGATGGCTACGCAACGGTAAAGAATTTATTATGTTTTTAAGAAAATCAATCTAAAGTAAAATAAATAAATCAAAAGTGTGTTAATTATTCAATCTATATCATAAAAAACATTTATTTATCCATAAAAAATAGTTTTAAGTAGTTTTTCCGGTTATAAAATACTGAGACAATCAATTCCACTTAGAAAACCAAAAGTTGTTTCATTCCGAAAATATTTTTCATTTTCTGAAGAAGCAATATACGGAATTAAAACCACTTTCGATCGGAATGGAATTCTATGACAGGCCTGATAATACCTTTTGAAAATTCATAAATAAATAAAAAGTGTTGTTTATTTAAAAAAAATCCCGAATCCCGGGATTTTCTAAAATCAATCCCGATTGGCATCCCTAGTCATAACAGACATTATCAGGCCTATTACAGAAATCCATTCCGATCGAAAGTGGAAGTGATTTCGTATCTTGCTTCACACAAAACGAAATGTTATTCGATCGGAATTGATTTCTGTGACAGGCCTGTATATATATCCGCTAATCTCCAGCTTGGGAGCAAACGGCCTCAGTTAATAGTCTCCAACTCGTTCTGTTTGGTGCTGTTCGTATCGCATCTGCCCATGAATAGCCAATCGGTTGTAGCTCTCTTTCAACGGTTTTGCGCCATGTATTTTTAGGTCTGCCTACCCTCCTTTGACCTTGGGGGTTGTACTGTAGAGCTATTTTGGCAATGTTGTTGTTTGACCTTAGTATATGACCGATCCACCCATATTTCCGCTTTTTTATTTCATAGGTGATCGATTTTTGGTTGGTTTGGCTTAATAATTCGGCATTACTAATAGTATTCGGCCAAAAACATCGTATTATTCTGCGTAGACATCGATTTTCAAATGTTTGCAGTTTTCTTATCTGGGATATTGTAAGGCCCCACGTTTCGCAACCATACAAAAGAACCGATTTGACACACGCATTATATATCTTAATCTTTGTGCGTTGAGATAGTTCGTTTGACTGCCATATACTTTGCAATTTCGAAACAATGCATCCGAGATAACAGGAGGAAACTACGTTTTCGATAGCTGTTTCGATAGGCCTGTATAATATGTTGAATTAATTTTGAGATATATAGAGGTATCCCCTGACTTTTTCACATGCCGAGAAAACGGGGAACAATTAATTATATATCCCGGTATTTTAAGAATACCATTTGAAAGAAAAATAAAAAAAATTATATTTTTAACTAGAATTCGGGAATTTTACTTTTATTTATTTTCAAATTTGTTTCTTTTGTCGAATTTAAAATTTTAAAGCTTTTTGTTATACAAAGTCCATAAATATTTCATAATTTTTTTTTTTAATTTAATCACCCGTTGGTTAATATTAAAGCTTTAGATATGTAAGTAAATATATTAAGGATACATAATTCTAACAGCTTGTGACACTTAATTCGTGTAAAAGAGAGTTTTAAAAAAATTTCGACGAGTTATCTAAACTGTCACCTGTAAAAAAGTATAGCGTTCAGCCCAGTAACAAAACGCTCTGGTTATCAGAAAACATTACGACGAAGAATTAAAATCTTTAAATTTTCGCCTCAGAGGAATAATATACCAAAAACGTGTTTTTACAGTTCAATACTAGTTTTTGCTCACAAGGACTCGTAGAAATATTGTTTTCTTTAGCCTGTTTCATTTATTCTCTAAAAAGAAGCTGGTTGTCGAGTGCTTAAAGTTGTTTATTAATCCCTAAAAACGTGAAATTGCTTAAAATAACATAGAATAATAAACATTTATTTAAAAAAAATAAAATTTGTTTAATGGTCAATATATGAAGAAGCTCATTTTGGACGTCTAAGTTACTTTAATTTCAGTGAAATTAAACATGAGCCGTGCGCCACGAAATTCCCAAAGTCTATTTCATGACTGATTATCAAAATAATTTGGATAACGTATTAGCGTTGTTCAATCGTGTATATCTTAATGATGATTTGTCAGAGTATACTGATCATAAATATCATAAAGTAAGCGCAGTAATTTTGATAGCTAAACGCTTTCGAACATTTTATGGGACTTTAAAAAGTGTTCATGAAAGGAAATACTTATTTTGCGCTGGACTGCTACTAAGCCGAATTTTATATTATAGAAGTTCATATGTACTTTCCATTGATTTAAAGTAAAGTATTTGTACTTTAAATACACAATTAAAATGTACTTTGTATATTAAAAACACAAATTTAATGTATTTTGTACAACACTGTATATACGAATGCATACAATGTATATGGCTATAGTGAGGTGTGCGAATTGAATTCATTTACAATGCAAGCACAATGATTATCACAATAATAATAAAAATAATGTTGAAGATGAGTTTGTTTTTTCCTCTTTGTGTTCGGGTTTTTTCCATTTTGCCTTCCTTTGAAAGTCATTCAGAGCAAAGTTAAAAATAATATAAGGCATCATGAAAACAAATGTTATGAGCATTGTATTTTAATAATTTAAGAAATTAATGCATATAAGATAAATAAACAATGGCTGAATACTTAAAAAATACCCAACACATTTGCAATATTATTGTTTAATAACACTATGCTACAACTGAAGACTTTTGGATAAACACACACATCCAGACCCTTTTTTTTGATTCCCTAATTCCTCGCGAAGCTCTACGCTTGTCTGCACGAAAGAAACCAGAGACTCTGGCAGGAATCGAACCCGCAACCCCGACGCTGATGGACTAGCTCACTATCAGCTATCCTACACACAGAAAAAAATCAATGTAAATTCGTTCAAAACAAGGTTGATTTTAAATTTTTCAGTAGTGATTTTGCTTCATTGTTGTTTCATGTTAATTTAACATGATTTTACAATAACTTGCAAACAACATTTTTTCCTTTTAAAATAACTATAATTCATGTTAATTTAACATTGCAGTTAGAACAAAATGTCATTTATATTGAAATAACTATCCGAATCACGTTGAATAAAAGTTATTTCAAGTTGAAACAACGTGAATTTCATGTAGAATCAAATTGGTTGGAGTGTTATATAACAGTGTGAAGACAACATATGCATTTATTAAAGAATAATTTAAAACACTTACCCCTGTAACACATGTTTCACTTATTTTGTATTTCCTTCGTTAACAGAAGCATCAGCAGAATGGCCCGATATGGTTTTCGTCATCATTCTACTTTGAAAACTTGATGTACTATTTAACTAAATAATTTTAATTAAAAGAATACGGGAATTGTCTTCTTTTTATAACATACTTTAAACCAATGTACGAAAATAAACACTAAATATCGTTCTTTAATGTTCGGTTCGGTAGATTTGTGGAAATCACAAACGCTAATAGTGTTTGTGTAGAAATTCATAAAAAAAAATAACGTTTCCCTGTTTGTCATCTTTCAAACACAAAAATAATGCTGTTTTCATCATACTCAACAAATGATGAGAACATTAAATTCCGTTCGGTTTTTTTGGAAAATCCACGAACTTCAATGTGTTCGGTTCGGCTCGTTAATGTTCGTCGCTTTTTGCTGATAAAAAAAACCAAACATTTTTTACAAAAACAAAATACACACACGAAAAAAACATTATAGAACATTAAAATATAATGTTTTTCTACAGTATCACTACAATTGTTCTGTTTTTTAACGAAGAACCGAACATTATATAATAAAAAAATAGATATCGTTCTTCGGTGTGTGAGCCGAACGCTAAATAATGTACTGTTTATTTTCGAACACTGCTTTAAACATGAAAATACAAAAATGTACAAACTTAAGTATGTATGCATGTTAATTTAACAAGATAAGCTTTTGATTTTAATATAAAACAGGTTTTTATGGATTCAATATTGAACAATGTTATTTTAACAGTGAATAATTTTAAATAAACGTGATTTTAATATTTTTCATTTAAAATTAATATGAAATAATGATAAATTTAAATAAAGGGCATACTTTTGCAGAAATTTACCATGATTCTCAATCAACATTTCGCCACGTTGTTTTAACATTGGTATTTTTTTCTGTGTGTACAGGGGCACGGTATCTATTTTTTTTAGAGTTTGTGTATAAGTACACAACCCTATCAAGCGTTCATAAATTTCAAGAAAGTAACGAACATTTTGTAGTGTTCTGTTTTCGTTATAAAACAAAACAATTGTAGTGGTTCTGTAGACATACATTTTATTTTATATTTTAGTGTTCTTTACACAGAAACAATTTCCACCAACATTTTTTCAATTAACTCAATAATGCTGTTCCAAGCAATTTTTTTAATTGTTCCAATTAATTTGCCTTAATTGAAAATAAAAATGATAATATTTGTGTTTATATTTGCAAATATGAAAACATATAAACAAAAATATTTAAAAGTTTAAAAAAATGTTTTTAATTGTTTCAATTAACTGTGTTGATTGAAAAAAATATTTTGATTTTTTTTACGCTTTTTATAGCCTCTTTTGCTGGTAGTCACATTCCAAAAAAAGCTATTGATTGAAACTTTACAGCAAGAAAAGCTCAAACTTACAAATGTGTTAATTGATATAATCAGTTTATTTGCGGGCGGAAAATCAGTACGGAATATAATAAATAGTACAAATTTTTAACAAACAAGTTAATTGAAGTTGGTTTTTAATTTTTTCTGTGTAGTGTTTTTTTTACGGTGATAAAGAATTTAGCAAACAAAAAATTTTAGCAAAGCTTCTCACTAGTATTGTTGTTGATGGCAATTTACACTACCACAGCACGAATATTGTGTATTGTGCACATGTTTTGTTTATGTACAATTGTTTCGCTGGCTTTTTATTTGTTTTTAGGCACAACTGAAACTAACGAACATTATTGGGACGAACCGAACACACAGAAGTTTGTTGTAAAAAAATAAAACGAAGTTAACTGTTCTCATCTTTTTGTTGAGTTGGCTAAGTACGTTATTATTTTTGTGTTCGAAGATCACATGCAGAGAAAGGTTATTTGTTTTATTGATTTACTACACAAACACTGTTAGCATTTGTGTTTTCTACAAATCTACCGAACACTAAGGAACGATATTTAATGTTTATTTTCGAACACTGGTTACAAAAGCAATCACAAATTATATGCTACATTAAATTGCCTCTTGTTATGAAATATACCAAATCCCTGGATTTATTCGACCCTCGCACTGATAGTCTAGTCTACCGAAGCTTTTAACTGCAATACATATCGCACTGGTTCCTCTTAAGAGAGTCAACTCAAAATTTTCAGTAGAGGCAAAAAAAATTTTTTTTTTAAATAAAAAATAAAAAAGTTTGAAATGTGTCTTAAGGCAAAATTTTCATTTAAATGTTTCTAAAAATAGAAAATCTATTGTAATTTTTTATGAATACTTAAGTTACAATGAAGGTTGAAAACAATTATGGCATTGTAAAAACATACGAGTAAAGCTACGGTCACACTTATAAAATATTTGACCAAATAAGCGTAACCACTACTTTTGTAAATAGCTAGTGAGATTTAACATGGTCTTAATATCACAAAATAAACTAATTGCACTACTAGACATAGCAAAATACTGTTTTTTAAAGATGTGGTATTATAATCATAATAAATATTAGAGTTAAAGGATATGATTATTTAGTTTGCTTCTAGGTCCCGTCAAATATTTGACAAGTGTGACCGTAACTTAAGAAATATATAACGGTAGTACTTTTAGTAATTTTCTCAGGGATTATCGAAAAAAACAAATTTTTTGAGTTGTTCCCCTTTATATGAAATTGGTTCAAATATATAGTGGTGTCATTTCAAGTTGTGCTAGTTTAACTGAAGGTTCTGTAAACCGTTGTGACATAAACACTAGCACAACTTAAATATTTCTCTTTAGTGGAAACAAAACTGAAATAAATTCAGTATACATTTGGGGACAACTTAAAATATTTCACTTTAGTTGACTTTGGAGAAGCTGCTTTTATATCAAGAATATAAATACAACTGTTTTTTTTTTTTTTGGCGAAAGAGTAGAGAAAATTATGTTAGATTTTCACAGTGGGTAGATATGACCACTGTACATCGGTTTCTTTCAAAAGTGAAATTTGAGTTGACTTTCTTACGAGGAACCAGTGCGATATGTTTGTAAAGTTATATAGATTTTTTAACAAAATTTGATTTAATTCTGTTCATTTATGTATTTCTATTACTCTGCGAATTATGCCTTAAATACGATTATCCGATAAACGATAGTCTTAAAAAACAAAACATAATCCATAAAGTCATTAGGAAAGTACTGTATCACAAAATGGACTAAGCCGTAGATGTTTTACACAGGACACATGAAGAGAATATTGTTTAAAACACAATCTGCTTAACAATTAAATGTAAGCAATTAAACAAAAAAAAAATCTACAAAAAACAATAAAAACTTATGCATAAAGCCAAAAAGTTGAATAAAAAACAACAGCAAAGACATATTACAAACTGCCTTAAGGTGTCAGTTACATTTTAAGAAAAGTACAGACAAAATGATAAAAAAATATAAAAAACAAAATTCATAAGGGAAAAATAAAACTTGTGTCATAAAACAGATTTTCCTACTGCTTGCCTCTTCTTCCTTTACTTTTCATTTCACAAATAAACACAGAACGGAGAAAAACAAAATATTGTCTGGATCTTTTTCTTCTTCTTAAAGCTTGAACTGAACAAAAATCAGAAAACAACATGCTTTTAAGGATTATTTCCAACTGTAGTGTTATTTAAATCTTAAGAATTATATTTATGTATATGAATAATTTTCTGTGTCTGTTATTTTTATAACAATTGTATTGTTAACAGAGATTTGAGCATTTGATTTGCAGCAGTTGACTTTATGAGTCAATAATATATGTATGTATATATATTGTGATTGTTTTCATACCCTATATCCACCCCTGGTAGTGAATAAGGGTATGCTAAGTTTGTCATTTCGTGAGAAGTATTTTTATTTTTCATTTAAGGACCCATAAAAAGTAATCTGGGTCCTTGAGAAATTCTGAGTCTGTTGGCAACAGCCCCACTTTCGAACATCACTAAGCGCAAAGAATTAAAATATTCTGAGGTTCAGTTTTATTAATATGGATACACAATTAACCACAGATCCCATATTAATGTTTTAACTCTTTAACTCTTTTTTTCACAGCCGAATTATTCACTTTTATATGTTGATTTAACACCGTCTGTCTGTCCGTTGCAATAGGTTATATATTTATGTCGCATATAGTCCGGAATCGTTTGCTATTGATATTTATCCTGATCGGTCCACAAATGGCTGAGATATAAGCAAAAAATAACGACTATCTCTAATTGTACCTAAAAATCCTCTTGGTTATCGTTACACAACATCCGTCAAAACTATAATCTATAGATTTCTGTATAGCTGGAGAATAGCAAGAGCCAAAGCTTAGAAATTAGATACAAGTACCAGACACTAGGTCGTTCCTTTCGTTCATTGTTCCTGTTTTTTACTTTGTACAATGAATGAACGAGGATCGAGAAAACTTCTCTGTCGTTCGTAAAACGGCAACATACAACGTTTCTTATGTGTTATTAAAATATTTGTAAATAATAATTGTTTTTTCAATAAATTGCAAATATTTATGTTTTGAGAATTTTGTATGCTTTTATATGTTTTTTGCCGATATTTCACCGACTCGGGACGCGCCTATTGTAGCGTGCCCCAAGTGTCTCCTTCTGGTCCATGCTAGCGCCGGGCACAGTATATGATTCGTGGACTCGTCCTCATCAGACACAGTCTGCATTCCTGAACTTTTACCAGGCTGATCCGATAAAGGTGATACTTGACCGCTTGGTGACCAGTCAGATAAGCCACCAATAGTCACAGATCCCGTCTGCTGAGACCCTTCGTCATCATTATATTCCCGGGAGAGAAACATTCCCGCGCCTGACGCGCTCCTGGAAGCGATACCCAGTGTCTTATATGCTCCTTTAGAGCCCAGTCTCCTTTAAGGGACTGTATTGGGGCTCAACTCAGCCCACAAAATGGCCCGGGCCCCACCATCCAGGCGTTTAAACCGGCCCTGGCCAGCTCATCAGCACCAATATTACCTGTAACCCCTGAGCACACTCGGCAACGAGCAGAGCGTCACCAAATTCCTTGCGGCCAGCTCCCGTAGCCTTCCCCAGCACTCCGCTACCAACTTCGTGGACCTCTTCCGGGAAGATAGTGCTCCAACATCCGCTTGGCTTTCAGTAAAAATATACTACTACCGCCAACCATTGCCTTGTCCAGAATGATAATTTAACACATATCAATAGCGCAAATCTTGGCCTGAAATAACGTAGGTGATTCTCCCACGGCCATTGAGATTCCTAAGGGAGAACAATGCATCAATTTTGCTGGGTAATATCGCTCTCTTCACTAAAACTAATACGCACCAATACAACCACCGTTAAAATTTTGCGTATCAATGTATATTCTAAAATTAAATTTTTTGGTACTATAATTACACATGTTATGGTACAAGTACGTTTTTATTTGATCAGTTTATTTTTATACCCACAGCACGATAGTGGAGATGGTGTCATGAATTTGTGTTGTATTGTTCTAGACCCAGATTTTGATATACCGACCAACTCAGAATCACTTTCTGTGTTAAGCTCCCGAGGGCCAGCTGCCCGTCAGGCTGGCTGGCTGTGCATGAAAACATTGTGCACTAACTACAGGTCACAATTTTAAAGATCATTTGAACATAATTGACAAATTGGTTCTCATCTCGAAATTATGTAATGTATCATATTGTCGGGAATGATCGATTATACTTTCTTACTTTTTTAAGTAAGAAAATCAGGTTCAGTATCGCAGAACGGGCACTGCTAGTAACTATAAAAAAAATATAAGCATTTTGTATTTTTTTTTTTTTTTTGCTTTCCTTAAGACATATCTGATATTTTTATTTCATAGTTTTATTTGTTTTGCCTTTAAGGTATAAAAAAAACATATTTTACATTTATTACCATAAAATGTGATATCAAAATTTTATGTTGTAAAGCATATTAAATATTATTATAGCATATTTATTGGTATATTCATAAACAAAGGGGGGAAAAGGCTTTTAGGATTATTAAATTTTCAAGAGTAACATTAAAATGGGTATTTAGTCGATTTAAGTGCTGTTGTAGTCCAATACCTTAAACTAAATTACTTAATGTATTCAAATGAGATTGCGAAAAATCACCAGTTAAAAGTGTTACAGTTTTATATCTTAAGCAATAAAATGGCTACTATAAGCAGCGAGAGAAAGTGATTACAATGAAGCGCACTATGCAGCTTTAGGGCTTCAAAGCTTCATGACTATACGAAGCTATATTCAGTAATAAGATCAACAAATCACTTGTTGAATAAGCGGTTCGTTTGAGAACATAAGTTAATTTTTTTTTTCTCGGAATGAACCAATTTCGTAATGTTATCTTCCATTCAGCTTGTAACATAGTTTTTGACGTTATGATATGCAGCTTGCGCGTCTTTGTCGTTATCTTTTAAAGACCTTTGTTTGTTTGCTCTTCGTGCGCTTTACGTTTCACGCTGTACAGAGTTACAGCTCTTGCGATTTCAGCATTAACCATAAGCAATCGTTTATATCGTTTATAACCAACAAATTTTAACGTGTTTTATCCGGTGGAGAACAAAGGAAAAAATTTAAGATTGACTGGTGGCGTACCATAGAAAACTCAAGACGTTTTACTGAATGAGACCAATGCTCTTCGCTTTCCTTTGTGAAGGTCAAGTTCGACCGAGGAATTGTGGATGAGGCTTCAAACAAATCGTGTGATACCCTGGCAATATAGCTAGAAATAGTTAACCAAAAAGCTTTTTAGTCTTAAGGAAAGCCAACAAAAAACAAGTAAGAGTGCTATATTCGGCTTAGCCGAATCTTATATACCCTTCAATTGAGATAAGAACAAAAAGTTATATACATAAATAACGTTCTTTAGATAGGTATAAATAAGTATTAATTGAGCCACGCCAACTTTTCATTTCGTCATACCGAAGAATATAAAAAACAAAAAATTTATATACATATGTACCTAAGCCCGTTTCCTCTTTTGCCAAAGTTGATGTTTGAAATTCGTTTTATAATCCTAAAATCGTTTTTAAGAACATAAAAAAATTAAATAAAAACAAGTAAGAGTGCTATATTCGGCTGTGCCGAATCTTTGATACCCTCCACCGACACTTCGCATGTTTAAGGAATAATATCTGTATGATGTCTTTTTATTATTATTATCTTAAACTGTGACGATTTGTTATTAATTATGGTTTTAGGCGACTAAACTGTTTTCCGGTAGTAGGGTTTATATAGGGCCTAGGGTAAATTATGGGCCGATCATCACGAAATTTCACACCCTCATTTCTAGTCCTTCAAAACTGTGACGTACCAATTTCTGTTATGATAGCATTATAAATTATAGTTTAACGTGTACTAAACTGTTTTCCGGGAGTAGGGTTTCTATGGTGCTTAGGGTAAATTATGTACCAATCTTCACGAAATTTCACAGTATCATTTATAGTCCTATAAAACTGTGACGAGCCAAAACTTGTTATGATTGCATTATTTTTTACGGTTTTAGGCGTACTAAACTGTTTTCCGGTAGTAGGGTTTATATGGGGCCTAAGGTATATTATAGACCGATCGTCACGAAATTTCTAGTCCTAAAAAACTGTGACGTACCAAATTTTGTTACGCTAGCGTTATTTTTTACGGTTTTAGGCGTACTAAACTGTTTTCCGGGAGTAGTGTTTATATGGGGCTTAGGGTAAATTATGATCGGATCTTCACGAAATTTTACAGCGTGATTTCCAGTCAAATAAAACAAATTTTTCCAAAATCTTATCTCATTCCGTGCCTTGTTCCAGCATTTATGTTATTTTTTGTAACAAAATTATCAATTTTTTTAGGTGGTGGTTCCACATTTTGATTCATAGCTCTGGTCCTACTGAACCGGTTTTGCTGGATTTCAATCCCAAACTGCCTAGGATAACTACAAGCAGTTTGGCACCAAGTTTGTTCATTTCTTTTGAGTTGTTCGAAAGTGAGCGTGTTTTCAACAGACGGACAGACAGACGGACATGACTAAATCGACTTAGAATTACTGAAGGATCCAGAATATATATACTTTATGGGGTCTGAGATGAATAATAAAAAAGTTTCACACGGAATGACAAACTTAATATACCCTCTTCACAACTAATTGTGGTGGAGGGTATAAAAATGAAAAAAAAAAACTTTTTGGGATTCGAACTGTCAATATCATCAGTCTCAGGAGAAAACTTAACAACTCGGCTACGAATGCTTTTACTGAAGAATCACTAAATTAAAATATATTGAGTCTATGAGTTTTTTTCTTTATTAGAGCGGCATATCATATACATGCATTAATGTGTATGTGTATGCGTAAAATTAAACACATTACAAATAAAATCCACAACTTGAAGTGAAGGGTATAAAAACAACAAAAAAAAAAAAGCCTCATTATCAACACTGTATTGCCATAGCCACTGTATGATCGTAGAAACCAAAATTGAATTGGTTTGTATGGTATGCTTATGTCGTTTTGGTAATACAGTGTTGGTGTGGTAATGTCACGTCTAATTGGACCTTTAAAGGAAAAAATTTGAGGCAGTCGTGGTTTGTACTCATATCTCAGCCATTTGTGGACCGATCTTGCTGAATTTCAACAGCAAACAATTCCGGACCATATGTGACATAAATGTATAATAACCTGGCCCCAATTATATATGGGGTCTCCGGAAAATCCATTTCAACGGACAGACGGACATCGTTAAATCAACTTCGCTCCTCATAAGGACCCAGAATATATATACTTTATAGGGTCTAACATCAATTTTATAGAAATTACAAACGGAATGACAAACTTATATATAATAATTATATGCTATGCTGACAAATTTTTGGTCTATTAAATCTTACAAAAACTCAACGGGATTTGGATCGGGCGACTAAAGGGGGCATTCGCATTCTCAATAGATAAGATTAAAAAAATATTTAATGCAACGTCTCTAAATTAAAAATTTAACGTCAATAAAAGTTTTAACGCAGACTTTTACTGGTAAGACTATCGGGATCATGTATCAAACCACTTGCCTGCGAACAAGAGCTATCTATGTTTAGTTGTTTAAACTGCTGCTTAGCTTTAATATGATTGACACACATAAAGTCTCGTGCTACTAGATGATTCCTAATCGGTCTCATCAAAAAAACAATCCCAATAATATTTTCTTGGTGTTATTTTCTCTTATAGCACCAGTCTATTTAGCTATGATATATTTAATACTTTGAATCTCTTTACCCAGAAAAGTTAGAGGTAGTAGAATATATTTACATAATCACCTGCCGACGGGGATCTAATCTTGCCTTTGTGGGTGCTTGCCATCACACACACAGGTATAACTTGG
Organism: Pollenia angustigena; assembly: GCA_930367215.1. Classification (NCBI taxonomy): domain Eukaryota; kingdom Metazoa; phylum Arthropoda; class Insecta; order Diptera; family Polleniidae; genus Pollenia; species Pollenia angustigena. Next base: position 289,560,832 of record OV884056.1, read on the forward strand.
CCGAATTATACACTCGCCCATAGTTTAGTAGCTGTAGGCATCTTACCTCCACTGCATTCCTCAAACAAGCACCTAGGGAGACCCGCCAAAATCTCAGACTTCCCCACAAGGGGTGGAAATTCAGCCCTTGAAGCCGACTTTCTAAGATCTTCCTTCCCGGGACTTTGGGTCTAAACTAGCACCACCTCTTGATGCCCAAAGGATTCTCAACCCATCATTAGCTAGAACCGAAGTCCCAGAGTCTACTGACTCCCGTGGTACCAGATGGGATCGCAGGATATTTGTTACTTTTTTAACAGAAGGTATTGACTGCATCTGATTTTTTTCGCAAGATGTAATACCAAAGAGTGAAATATACTTAGAATGTCTTCCTCCAAACCACCAAGAGCTAATGGATGTAACTCTACCCTTAAAGTTAAGGGTATTCTTGTAAATCGTAAAACTGATTTTAATTTTTTTATACTCCTCTTCCGCTTAAGTTTATTTTTTACACCAATGATTTTTAATTACTTTGCCATATTAAATAAATTGGACAAATTTTCAAGAAAACTCATATTTTATTTATTTTCCTCAACTGCAACCAAAGTTTACTTTATGCTGACAAAACTTTCTCGAAAACCTCAAAATAATGTACTCTTAATAAATTTATTTCTTGATTTTTTTGTTCAATAGCCAAAAACATCTCTAGTACAGTCTTTTACAATTTGTCTGTTTAACTTACAAATTTTCTGCAAATATATTCATAAATTTGTTGCTTAAATAAGCAACAAGAAACACGAGTACGCAAGAAGTCAAAAGTTTTCTAAAATTTGGAAGAAAAGTTTTACAACTAAGAGTTATAGCAGCCACTAGAGAATAATTTTGGAGTGCAGTAGTGCATGTGTTTACGAGGCCAACCAAATTTGCAATTTCATTTAAATGATAAGCCAACAATAAACAATTAAATGTATTTTGAATTAAATAATTTGAAATGTTGCCTAATGAAAAAAACAATATTTAAAGTTATCGAAATGTAAGAGAAAAATTCTGTGTTGTCTAAGAAAATACAGGAAATGCTAATTGAAGAAGAAAAGTTTTTTTTAAGTAGTGGTAGCAAATGAATTTTTAATGTTAGATAAATAATTCAAACGAAGATTCGCTTACTTCAGCCTAAAAATATTCTTTTCTTAAGGTAATTTATTCTTGTTCTTAAGTTATGCCACATTTTATTGTTTGTCAATTTTATTTCTTACACTTAAAAACTTTCTGTAAATCTTAAACAATTTCTTTTAAATAATTTATATTAATCAAACATTTCAATTATCTTGTTTTTTTTTTTTTTTGTTTTGTTTAAAGCCTTTCTTAATTATTTAATACCACTTAACAAAATGTATTATTTGTATAATTAAGCTGAAAAAAATTTAATTTCATTTAACTTAAAATTGGCAGACATGTTCATAAAAAAGAAAAAAGTTAATAGAAAAACCCAAAAGCTTTACCAAATTGTCGATATCAATTAAAAATGAGTTTATCCTGAAATTATACTACACAAAAAAGTGAAGTAAAAAAAAATAAAACAAGAAATCTAAGAAAGCCAAACAAGACGGCAGAAGACCCAAAGAGGGAAATGAAATAAATGAATAATTTGACAGTTTTTTTACGAAGGATTTTTGTTGCTACTAATTGGTTTGTTATGTGGCAGAAAATTCTAATTACAAAAATTTAGCTTAATGTTTAAAAAGGAATTTGTAAAAGAATACAAATAACAGCTGGGTAAAACTGAGCCCACAATCAGTTAACAAGCAAGTCAATGACTTTTTTCCACAGAAAAGAAAATTAAAGAGAAAGAGAGAAAAAAATACACGTACATGCCGTCAAAGATAAGCTTATTCTGCTTTCAGAAGGTTTTGGGCTTTTTAATAAAAATTCCATTTAAAATTGTAACATTTTAATTTTCATTTCAGCAAAATCTTAAGAAAAAAATGGAAAAAATTATAATGCCACCAACAAAAAAAAAAAAAAAAAAAAACAGATTAAATTATGTCATTATGACTCTCTTAAAAATATTTAAATGAAAAACCAAAAAAAAAACCATTTCTAAAAATATCTTGCATTATGTTTTTTGTAAACTTATTTTTGGAGGTTAAAATTGCTGGCGGTGTGTGGTTCTGGCAGTGTGCCAAAATTGAACACCTTATGCTTTTAAAAGCTTTATACAGGATTAATTAAAACGTATAAAAAACATGATTTTCTTTTTTTTTAAGGAAAACTGAAATAATAATGAATATTTTTTCTGGTTTTTGACCTTTTTCAATTGGCTGTTATAAGGAAGCCCATTCCTTTTCCTTAACAAAAAATTAAAGGAATAACAAGAAAAAAAGGAATAACAATGAAACACAGATTCTTAAATAAACCTCAGTTTTTCTTTTTTCATTAAAAGAAAAATAGAGGACATAGAGTAAAAAGAGATCCAGAACTAAATGTTTTATGGACTTTTTCAAAAAAGGAATATATTTAAGAAGAAAAAGTTAATTGCTTAGATGAAGACCCAAAAAGCTAGCAATGGAAAAGACGAAGGAGCGATTAAAAGGAAAATATGTTTAAGAATTGCAAAAGCAACTTTTGTTACCTTTTGCTTGACCACCTTTAAGGGCGTCTGCTTGGAACAAGCGGCTTGTTTGTTATTTGGAGCAAATTTTGGAGCATTTTGCAAAAAGGCCTTAATGCCCTTGACATTCACTTAAAACTCTTTATATCGACCTCTTTGCGCGAAATCATCGTATATGCCAATTTTTTAGAAATTGAGTTTTTGATGCAATCTTGTTCTACATTCAAAGAGATGTCACCTGACAAAATATTGTAGGCGAATTCAACTTCGTTGCTCCAAAAATTTAATGTATATTTTCATTTTGATATTGTACGCGAAAGCAAAGAAAAGTAGAAAAATGGCTGTCCTGAAAAATTTGGTTTTTGTAACATACGATAATTTCGCGCAAAGGGGTCGATATTTTCATTTTTATACCCTCCACCACAATTAGTTGTAAAGAGGGTATATTAAGTTTGTCATTCCGTGTGAAACTTTTTTATTATTCATCTCAGACCCCATAAAGTATATATATTCCGGGTCCTTAAGTAATTCTAAGTCGATTTAGCCATGTCCGTCTGTCTGTCCGTCTATTGAAAACACGCTCACTTTCGAACAACTCAAAAGAAATGAACAAACTTGGTGCAAAATTGCTTGTAGTTATCCTAAGCAGTTTGGAATTGAAAGCCAGCAAAATCGGTTCTGTAGGACCAGAGCTATGAATCAAAATGTGGAACCACCACCTAAAAAAAATGATAATTTTGTTACAAAAAATAACATAAATGCTGGAACAACCCACGGAATGAGGTAAGATTTTGGAAAAATTTGTTTTATTTGACTGGAAATCACGCTGTTAAATTTCGTGAAGATCCGTCCATAATTTACCCAAAGCCACATATAAACACTACTCCCGGAAAACAGTTTAGTACGCCTAAAACCGTAAAAAATAACGCTAGCGTAACAAAATTTGGTACGTCACAGTTTTTAAGGACTAGAAATAACACTGTGAAATTTCGTGACGGTCGGTCCATAATTTACCTTAGGCCCCATATAAACCTTACTACCGGAAAACAGTTTAGTACGCCTAAGACCGTAAAAAATAATGCAATCATAACAAGTTTTGGCTCGTCACAGTTTTATAGGACTATAAATGATATTGTGAAATTTCGTGAAGATCGGTACATAATTTACCCTAAGCACCATAGAAACCCTACTCCCGGAAAACAGTTTAGTACTCCTAAAACCATAATTAATAATGCTAGCATAACATAAATTGGTACGTCACAGTTTTAAAGGACTAGAAATGACGCTGTGAAATTTCGTGATGATCGGTCCATAATTTACCCTAGGCCCCATATAAACCCTACTACCGAAAAACAGTTTAGTCGCATAAAACCATAATAAATAACAAATCGTCACAGATTAAGATAATAATACCATCATACAGATATTACGCCTTGAACATTCGAACTGTCGGTGGAGGGTTTCAAAGATTCGGCACAGCCAAATATAGCACTCTAACTTGTTATTTACTAAATCTTCTTTTCTAAAAGTAGCTCCTTTAAACTTAAGTTCCGAAAACTTAAAAATTTCTTAGAACTTTGTAAATATTCAAACGTTCATAAAGTGTAAACTTAATTAAAAGTGTCAAGTCTATTGTTAAAAAAAAAATATTGCCAAAATAAAAAAGCACCAAATACTCCTAATAATGCAAATATTTACTGTTAAAATACTGAACATTAAAATATGAAAAACTAAGACATCAACTAAGACCACAAAATACATCATAATAAACTCCAGTAGAGTTTTTGGTTAAATAAATAAAAAAGCGAGTTAAAAAACTCATTGGCTTTTTTAATAATAATCAATATGCCGAAAAGTTTGCAGCAAAAAATGGTTTGAGTAAATAACAAAAAAAAAAAAAGCGTTCAAGCAATCAACGCATTTTTAGGCTGGATTCATTTTTAATTTTTTTGTTTGTAACGAGACTTGAATTGCGCAGTATGCTCTCAATGTGACGAAATTCTAAAGACAACAAGTTTTCTTTAGTCTCAATCCGTCAAAGTCAAAGAAACTGAAAGCAAATAAGAAACAGAAGAAAATATCTTGCCTTAAAATATGCAACAGAGTTTGTTATTTTAATTAATATTACAAATGAAGCGAAAAATAAAAACGACTAAGAAAGCAAGCGATTTTGTGCTTATTTATTTACTTTTAAATCCTTAATTTAGGCAACGGATTTTTAAAGAATATTGGGAATAAAAATATGCTAAGAAAAAAAGTTTTTATTTATGAGTTTCTTATTCGTGTTCTCTTTGAGATTTAGAAAGAAATTTTAAGAAAAAAAAAAAAAAAATATAAAGGAATATTTTAAGAAATTGCCTAAATTATCAATAAAATTTTAGAACGCATTTAAAACATGTTTATTGCAACTTTTATATTGAATTTAAATTTTTGCACCAAAATTAGAATTCTTATTTGTTTTATTAAAGCAAGTTCAGTTTTTGGAGCAAACCCTAATCAGCTCATATTTCAGTTTAAAAATTTACACTGAAAAAAAAAATCAATCTATCCGTACTTAAATCAATCCGATGCGGTATCAATAGTACGGTAAGTACGGGTCGTCTTGAATCAATAACAGGAAGATTGATTCATGTACGGATTTTCAATCGCGAAATACTTAACTTATCCCTGTTCAATCCCGAATTCGTTCTGGAAATAATCCGAAAAAAAGATTGATTTAAGTTAAACTAAGATTAAATCAATCTCAAAATTTGTTCAATTATTATAAAGTTTAATACGGAATTCGTCCTTAAAATATTCCGAAAGTGACATTAGATTGATCCTAACCTAAAAGACGCATCCTAAAGACAGAAGGAGAATACTGCTTTTATTGATTTACACCTTAAAGAATTTCAATTTTAAAAGACCAGCATCATGCCCGACATGCTTCCTACTTTTAAATTTGATGTAAATATTTAATTCAAATATAAACTAAATAGGAATTTTTGCAATGTATGCTTTCTTTTTGTTCTGTTGTTTTTGTTGTTTCTTTTTTACCTATTTTCTTGTTGTTTCTACAACAAACTTTGAAAAACACACTCGTATGCACGCATAAAGAATGCAGTACTGAGAGATTCGTCTAACAAACCAACAAATAACACTGTGCTACAAAACTCGGTTCAGCGCAGCGAGCCTTAACACTTGCAACGCGAAATGAAAGTAGGCTACTAGTAGAGCAAATCTGCCAAAGGGTTTTGAAAAGTTGAGCTCCCAGAATATGGGCCCCTAATGTTTTTGAATTTTTTGAAAAGGCGTTTGGTATAAGTCAAAAAGAATATACTAAATGTACTTCTGATTTCAGATGTCCTCAGTAGCATCGTATGGCGATTATTTTCTTCGAATTTATTAGCCCTCTAACACTCGTTTAAAGGGTAATTTATGTCCATTTTTTAACTTCTACACTAAAACAGCACGTTAGAGGGTTAAAATGTTCTACGAATATTTTCTGCATCAAATTTCACTAGGGGTCTTCTAAGACCAAAAATTGTGCCGTTTAGTATAATTTTGTGTAAGAAATGGGAAAAAGGACAAAATTGCCCCTTGAAATGAGGGTAAGAGTGTTAATAAATTCCAAGAAAAGAATCTCCATACGATTCTACTGAAGACATCTAAAATAATTTTTTAGCTCAGAAGTACATTTAGTATATTCTTTATGACTTATAACAAACGCCTTTTCAAAAAATTCAAAAACTTTAGTGGCCCATATTTCGGGAGCATGAGCAAACTTTTCAAAACCCTTTGGCAAATTTGCTCTACCAGTAGACTATTTTCATTTCGCGTTGCAAGTGTTGAGGCTGTTTTATTTGTTGTTGTTGCACAATGTAATAGAACCAGTCCAAACACGCGTGTAAAGAGTAGCCCACAAGGGACCAGTACCTCAATTCTGTAACTTTTTTAATTTAACTACCGATATCGTTAATTAACGAGAAATCTCGGTTACTTTAACGAATTTGTTATTCTGTATTTTAAATAAACAAATATTTTTGTTTAGAAATATTGACGACAAATATCGGTAAAAATATAAGAACGTCAAAGTGAAAACTTTTAAAATTAATAAAAAAATACAAAATAAATTTACTTTATTGCATTTATTTTAACAAAACATGAATGAAAACGCGTAAATATTGATTATATTTCTAAACAAATATGTTGGTTTTAAATCTTTCTATACATAGGGAAAAATTTCCAGGTGACTGAGCCACTCTAGCATAACATTTCTGCTCTTACTTGTTATACCTACACTACTGTATGTGAAGAGGATATTATGTGTTTGTACAAATGTGTGTAACACATTTAAATAAAGGTTCTGGGCCTGCCTTTTAGTGTACCGATTGACTCAGAATCAATGTCAGAATCCATTTAACGAAGCCCGTCCTTCTATCAGGATGGCTGGTAGTCTGTCCAAGTTAACCTTGAGCGCATATTACAGGTCGCAGTTTTAAAAATAATTTTATAAAATTTGGCACATATGCGTTTATTGTCACAAGGTCCGAAGCCTTTTTGTAATGGTGAGAAGCAGTTATTTAATTTTAATATCCCACATTAAAACTTCTTTCCGGAATAGGGTTTTGTGCCTATTAATACTCATTTTGTTTTATAGACATTTGAGTTGAATAAGATCCAAAAATATTTTGTCGCAACCTACATAAATCACCAGAACAAATTTTTTTAGAATCGGTATATATTTGACCCAGCTCCCATACGAATACACTAATAATTGTAGTATATACTTAGATAATATTGGCACAAAAATGTCATATGTGAATATTAACCTGACAACATACTCTTTTTGGCGAAACATGATCGCCCATATACTGCAATGTAGAGTCGGACTTGATTGACTATACTTTCTTACTTTTTTTGTGTTAAAAATTGTCTACTTTACTCCATATTTTTAATCTGTTAAAAGTACATTTGTTGTCGTTATTATTTAACAAGAACTTTTTTGTGTCGTTAGCTACCGACATTTTTTGCCGATAAAAATTGTTAAAATTTCATTACAGAATAGCTCTTAATTTTCGTTAGCTAACGAATTTTGACTACTTAACGACAGTATTTTGTCGTTAAAAAGTTACAGAATTTCAGTACAGGACTAGTCGAAAAGTAACCCAAACGTATGGATAAACATGGTCTATTTAACATTACAATGTCCTAGGGGGTCCATATAACCCACCTTTGGACTACTAAGTTTTAAAACTACTCCATGGTATGCTCAAGAGGATTACCCAGTAAAAACTTCGCCTACTTTTTTAAAAATGAATAGCTTCTTTAACTCATTATTTTGTAGCTTTCTTCTATAACTACATCTATAACAACTTCCATAACTACTTTTTACTGGATGTATACAGGTAAAAAAAATAATGACTTACTTTTTAATGCGTTCATTTTGGGACTTCCCTTGTAAAATTCATTGGTTCAGTAGAATTGTAAGTAGTGCTCTTATGTTTTTCTGATTACTCAACACATTATTTTGTAGACGAAGTTTTTACTGGGTAGTTTTGAAGTCGTCTAAAAACTTAAGGATGTCGTTAAAAAACGAAGACATGCCGTCTAACTACACTCACAATATTCTGTACGTAAAATTAACTGAAATTGTAATATAAAATAAATGAAAATTCAATTAAAAACTGGTCTACTTATTTTTCATTTATTTTTTACAAAAAGTTCATTTAATTTTTACTGTCAAAAATTCAACACCATATTCCGTAATATCAAATAAATATTCAGTTATTTTGTAAAATTTTACTGTCAAAAATTCAACACCACATTTAGTAAAAACAATTAAATATTCACTTATTATTTAAAATTTTACTGTCAAAAAATTGATCAGTAAAAACAATTAAATATTCAGTTATTTGATTAAATTCAGTAATTTTCGTTTACTTCACAAAAGAGCCGAATTTCTAAAAATACTAGACAGACACCTGTCCGCTTGTTTTTCTTATAAGCGATAGAGGGAGAATATTATTATTTACTTACCCTGTTACACACGTTTGCTTTACTTTTGTTGTACTGACCACGTTGTTTACAGAAGAACTCTCAATTATAAGACACCAGCAGCATGACCGATATCACTTCGCAATTATTTTACTTTTTAAATTTGATGTATTTAACTAAATTATTTTAACAAAGAGAAAATGGGAATTGCTTACACAAAACAAGCAATTCATTTTTTATAGATAAGTAAAAATTAATTTTTTGTAGTTAAACTATATACAATAACTGAATATTTAATTGTTTTTACTGATTATGGTGTTGAATTTTTGACAGTAAAATTTTATAAAATAACTGCATATTTATATGTTTTTACGGAATATGTAGTTAATTTTTTGACAATTAATTTATATAAGATAACTGAATATTCGTCTGTTTTTACGGAATTCGCGGTTGAATTTTTGACAGTAAAAATTAAATGAACTTTTCGTTGCTTTAAATTACATTTTTATTTAATTTAACATAACGAAGAATTTAACTCAATCAACGGACATATTAACTGCAACTGAAAATCAGTATTAATATGTACTTAGTTTTTTGAATAACTGTTAGAATCAGTTAAAAATAAATTTGCTTGGAATTTTAAATGTTTATTTATTTAAAAATGACAGTCCATGGAGAAGTCCATTTTATCAAAATGGATCAGGTGGTTCTATTTTATTTGCAGGGAAGTTGTATGAGATCAAAATGCTCATATTTTCATTTTAATCTCAGAGTGGCGCTACCAACGAAAAGTTAAATCTTTTTTCACTTGGTTTAAAAATTTTATAGTTATTTTAAGAAATTTCGTGATTTATTTTCGAAAGTAGTCCATTTAGGATTATTTGAAATACGTTTTAGTGTAATTCATACTGAAATTTTAAAGTAAGACTAGTGCTTAAAGTAAGTTTAAAAAACTTAATATATCCCGAGTGTTTTTCTGTTGTGAATTTTAGATATTTTTTTTAAACTGCTTTTAATCAATTAATGTTCAACCTAAAAATTTCAAGTTTATCTTTTTATATCTTTCCGATAATGATTTTTACTCATTCTTTGTACTTCCAATAATTTATTAACTGTCAAAAAAGAAATTGTCAAATAATATTGATAAATGATGATGTGTTACGAAACTGACTTTAATCCTCTTGTAGAAAAACAGAGGAAACCGGGTTAAAACTAAAATTTTCATAGCAACTACAAACACATACACACAACTAAAACATACCCTGCAGGAAACCAGGGATCAAATGTCAGCATTTTTTTTTGATATTATTGTGGTGACTCTTTGGTGGCACTGTCAACAAAGTGTCGAAACTTTTGTTTGTCTTTGAGAAAAAAGAGAAATTTTTTGGAAAGCTGTAAAGCAAGAATTAAGGCTCAGTAAGCTGAGAGTAACAGTAATGTTGCAAATCAGCTGCTTTATTTCGTTGTATGTAAAGCAATAAGAACGATTATAGTTATCAGTTAGAGGTTACGTCTCAATCTGTAAGTAATATACTGGGCTTACTTTTTTACGGTAAGGTAAGGTTAAGTTTATAGTGAAGGTTCGTTTTTGTATGGTAATATTTTGAAGTTTTTTTTATTAATTTAACTTGTTGGTTATTTAAACAAAATATAAAGAGTAGACCGACTGAACTTGTATGGAGCTGAAAAAAGTGATGTTGTTACCCCTCTGAAAATAAAGCTTGATATGTTTTATAATGATTCCCAAAATGTTCTCGTTCTAGCGATGACCATCCGTGAGTGGACCATTTTTAAAAAAGGTCTTTTTTCAGTTTTTCGAATTTTTTTGTACTTTACTTGAGGGTTACACGATCAAGTTTTGGCTATCAAGTTTTAATACACTCACACTTTTTTACCAATACACGCATACTTTTAAAAATTGATACGAACTTGCCTCTAAAATTCTCTTGCCAGTGAGTGAATCAATTTTCGTTCAAGAAAACATCTTATTACAAATCTTTTGAAGTTGTTTTTGTTTTTTTTTTCACAAATATTTTGCCGGCAAAAGCTGAAGTTCTTTTTTTTTACAAATTGTTGCGGGAATTTTAAAATTTTAACTAAAAACCTAAAAAAATAGTGAAATATGTTTATTAATAAAATTAATAAGCTAAATGATAAAGTCCCTTCGAACAGCCTACAGTGCAGAAAAATCAAAAGTGGAAAATAGCAAAACATTTTGAGTTGTTTTCTCGGCGACGACATCTTGAAAAAGTAAATTGCTTTCAACTTGCGTGCAGCCTACGTCACAGCTGCCAACTTTTGCATATTTTGACAATCAGTATATGTAAAAGACTATCAAGAAAATCTTGATCGTGTGGCTGCACTGTTACTTCTGAACATCATCAGCATACATATGTATAACACCTACAGAAAATTATGTGATGATATACGTCATTCATATAAATCATAAATAATAAAGGCCCCAAAATGGAACCTTGGGGTACCCCCCTATAGGATTTAGCAAATTTGTATTGTACATATTGGTATCTATTAGTGATAAAAGACTCGATTAATTTGCAAGCAGAAAATCGCAGGTCAAATTGAGAGAATAGCTTACTACATAAACGCCCATGGTCAATGGAGTCAAATGCTTTACTAAAATCAAGAAATATTAGTACAGAGCTTAGTTTCTTGTCTAAATTGTTTCTTTTATTCTCGACGCAGTCCAAAATCAAACCTGTAGTGCTGTAACGCCTTCTAAATCCCGCTTGATATTGATTTAAATAATTTCCACGATCAAGATGTTCCAAAAGTTGTACCCTTAATAAAATTTCCAGTATTTTAGAACATGAGTTCAACACACTTATCGGACGAAAATCTGTTAGCAGGCGGGGAGATTTTACTTTTGGTATGGAAATCACTCTTCCTGCTTCCCAGCTGTCAGGGAATTTAGAAGTGGTAATAATTGTATTGAGTATAAAACGCAGCTGCCTAGATACAGCTGGAAATATTAATTTTAAAAATTTCAAGGGTATTCCATCAGGTCCGATAGCTTTAGATTATTTGTCCTATCCACTTACATATATATTAGTGCACAAATCTTATAATAATATTAAATTGTACTGGTGAGTCTCCGGTTCCAATGTCTCCATATGGTACCACAGGAACTAGCCAGTGCTCGCCAAACGTAGCGATTTTTAAACTTGGCAATTATTTTGGCGATATAAAAAAACACATCTTTCAGAGCGTACAAACTTTTAATAAGTACTAAGCAATTTTTTTACAATATACTCCCATAACCTCTAAAATTATAATGTACAATTTACTTTCAAATAAACTTTCCAATATCTACATATGTTTATTTCCAAATATTTAAGTTTTTAAATCCAAAATGATGTTAATATTTACCAGAATTAAGGCTCAGTTAGGCGAACGTTGCTGTACCGTATCTGTACTGTATCCATCAGCTGTTCGCTTTTTGTTATATGAAAACCAATACAAAAGCTTACCGAAATGCAATGTACCGTAGTTGCAACGTACCAATATGTATAAAATAGAATTTCATGCCGTTGTTACGTGACATTTGTAAGACAGTGATGGGCGGCTTGTATGTTACATTGAATGTGGGTAATTTTGCTCTTTTTTTTGGTACTATTTTCAGTATATCTATGGAATTTCGATAAAACAACTTACAATACAACATATTTCCATATATACAAATTTTTATATGCTTAGAAGTACAAAATAATCAAATGCATATACACATACAATGGAAATGTGAAACATATAAAAGACTTTAAATGGTATCAAAACCTTGTTTGGTGTATGTACATTTACAATACATGTATGCTAAAAATTAATATATGCTAAAATACAAATTTATTTATTGTAAATCTATAATATAAATATTAAATTATTAAAATTTTTTACATACACAAAATACTGTTTAATACCATTTAAATCACGTGGTACCTTTTCTGCACAACGGTCACCATTTGAACATTTTTGATTTCCATCACTGTGTGTTTTGTTTTATGTATACTATTGCTTTTTGTTTATGTATGGGAAAACATATGACACGTTTTTAAACGTTCTATAAGTGCACCAACGTGCTTACAGTACGGTGCGGTACATTACGGGTACAGCAACGTTCGCCTAACTGAGCCTTTAATTGTTTAAAACCGAATTTACTTATCTTACGATAATTGAATTTTAAGCCAAAATTGCAACTTAAACCTAAAATTAATACTGCAATTAGTCAGAATTTAGAAAAGCTTAAAATAATCTGATAACCTGGAACACCTTTTAATCAGTAGTTTAGTGGATAATAAGTAGTGGATAATTAATGACAAGCACATGCTTAAATATTATCGTACAAAGCACTGTGTAGTCGGTTCACAGTTCGTCATTGACAAAGTCAATAGAGAAACAGTTCAATTTCACTATTGATATTTCCCACAGGGATGCTACATATAAACAATTTTGAGCTTCTGTTTTTATTATTTATTTATTTTTCATTTTCTTAACTCAATATTGATTTATGATGTTTGGCAGGAACTATTGTTTTTTTTTATAAAAAACTAAAAGGACTATAATAATAATAAAATTTAAGCAGATTTTATAGAAAAGTTTTGTAGCGAAATTTCTTTTTCTATAACATTTCATTACGACGAAATTATATTGATGCTACAAGTAGTTATTTTTATTAGAACTTTTGGTAGTTGAAGTAAGAAGAGGTCACAAAACTTTTTTTTATAAAGTTCTTTGTGTATATACTTCGTACATTTATAAACAATGTATATGTATAATCAAAATTTATTGGGTGAGAGAAAAAAGGACGTATTGGCCAAATTTATATTAAGTAAGAAAAAAATTGTCAGCAAAGAGTTTAAAGGAATGTCTGCAGAGTATTAAATTTTAAATACTTTTAAATTACATGGCACCAAAGCGGATTGTTTATAACAGATACTTCCAGGGGAGTTTGATAATTTCCCTTGATTTTTTCACAAGTTAATATTTTAATTTCAAAAACCTAATTGCGGCTGTCATATTTAATACATCTTTATAGCTTTGTCTTGGGTAGTAAATAAAGGGTGTCAAAAAATTAAAGTATACCCAGGTAACTAGTATGAGTAAAGAGGACTAATATAATATCTTATTTAGCAGATACAAGCCCTAATCCCGGCTTTAAATACTTATTTTTTTACACAGGTTGTCATTGTGCGCAAGCCTTTCCACAGTTCCTTTAATAACAACTTCTATCCCTTCCCAAAGGAGGGAGTAAGGAAGATCACTGAAATAAAAAATAAATAAAAATGAACAACATCCTTTCTCCCTTATTAAAGAAGAGAGTAGCGAATGTGTACTTAATATTTTGGAAGGTCTTGCAAAAAGAAATTTATACCTTATAGAAGGCATAATTGCTGTCCTTCTAAAATTTACTGCGTAATTTTGTTTTTAATAAAATAAAGGTTTTTTTTCGAGATATTAAAAAAAATTTTATTTCAGTTTATTAAAAATAGGTTCCGGTTAAAAATGAAAAATTATGTCGGCCAAGTAACCTCCTGCTCTTCAGGCTCCCAATCTTTTACCAAAATTCTTAATCACGTTTTTCAATAAACTGTTGTCATTGGTTAATATCTGCACGATAATGTTAGTTTTGAGCTCTTGAACTGTTGTGGGATTTTTGCTCTACACTTTCCCCCACAAAAATAGTCTAAATGCGTTAGATCGCACGATCTTGGTGACCAATTCACCCCTTCCCTACGAGAAATAATGCGATTTTCGAACTTTTCATTCAAAATATCTATTGTTGCTATTGCTGTGTGGTAAGTGGCACTATCCTTTTGTAACGGCACAGTGTCTACGTTTAAATCATCAATTTTCCGCCATAAAGAGCTTCGAATCATCTTCCTGTAGTGATTTTCATTGGATGCCCTGTATAATGCAGACAACTGATTTGTTTTATTAAGGATAAAAGTAGACTTTTAAAATATACCTATTAACCAGAGTCTTATCTGGTATCATGGTAAATAGTAGTCGTCTAAAAAGATGATTTTTGGTTAAGCAAGGTTGGGCTCCTGGTGGACGTCCCCGTGAGCTGTTGCTAGGCTAGCTGGTAGCGAGCTAGTCTATCAGCATCGGGGTTGCAAGTTCTCGCTAGGGACTCTGGTTTCTTTCCTGCAGACAAGCAAAGAGCTTTTCGGGATTTGCTTAGTATGTATTTGAGATAATCAATTCCTAACGAAGAGGTTAAGTACAGCTTCTATGCAATCATGGGTTACAAATGCAATCTCTATGCTGATAAAAATAATTGCTTTGCCAAGAGTTAAGGGCACCATTGGATAAGGTCGTAATTGCAGGAACCCTACATAGTCCTAAAAACGCATTTGTGGCTTTGACAAGCTTTAAAGACTACTTTTGTTGTAAGAGTTCCATTGCTTCTGATAAAAGCACTGCCCTCTTCCAAAACTAATTTTTTTTTAACTTAAACGTCTTAAGTGTTGAGTAAGGACTTTTATATTGTAATGGGTTGGATTTAAACCTACCAGATTACGTAACTCTTTTGCAATATATGTTAATTTTTTCAGAGAATTTAGGATTTTGTTCTGAAATGACATTAAATATCAAAGAAATGAAGGATATACAAATTTGGATTTACTGAAAAGCCGTGCATCACTCGGGGAAGACAGTTATGATTTGCAAAACAATATGCCATCAATTTCTTATTAAAATTTTGATGTTAAGCAACTTATGAAAATGGGACTCGGCGGACACCTTCAAGTCTGTAACATTTAAAGTGACAACAATAGAGAAACTCAACTTTATTTTTTAAGTCCAACAAAATTATTTATTTTGAATTAATCCCTGGTACTGATGACCTTAACAAAAAAACGTTTTGACTTTAGGAATTAAAGTAGTTTTTAAATGCTTTAACTTTTTGCTAAATTTGCCTTTTAGGACCTTTTTTAACTTCAAATCCTTAATGCTGCTAATTTTAAATAACAATGACAATTTTTTCATCTCTCTTTTGTTTTTTACTCCAAACTAGTTGTCTATGTTGTGGAGTATACATAAATATCAGTATGAGCAGTTAAAGGACGAAATATTGGTTCTTGTGCTGGCACTAGTTAAGAGAAAGTGAGTGTTATTTGGAACTGTTAGAAACTTTGTCTTCTTGTTAATATTTTCTATGAACAAACATAAATAAAAGTACTCGAGACTAGTTTAGTTTTTCTTCTTTTTTAAAGTATTATTCAATCTTTTTATATTTCTTTGTTGTTGTTATTACTGCTGTTCAATAAGTTGGAAATGTATTTGCAAAAAAAAAAAATAACAAAAATGAAACGAACAAATAAACTACACAAGAGCAATAGCAACAATAAGATATAACAGGATTTCAATAATGTTTCTATTACTTTCCAGGAGAGTATTTAACTTTAAGGGTAAATAATGAACATCAAGAGCAAAAAAAAAAAAGAATAAAACGCATGAAAGTTAGAAAAAACTCTTCATAAATAACGAGTTTTCTATGAACCAGTACTCGAAAGCCATACAAAAGTAGCAACAATAACTACGTAATAACTTTGAGAATTTTTTTATTTTTTTCATTCAAAAAATGGGAAAACATAAATATGTACAGAAAATACAAAAGAAGAGAAGAGGATTTTTACTAAACTTTGAAGTAAAATACAAAGTAAATCAATGATGGCCAATAATATGGACATTTAATTGAAATTTTGTTTTTAGCCAAACGAGCAAATGGCAGGGAATGGAAAACTTTGGGAAAGTTTTGTTGGTAAATTATTTTAGCTTTATTTCTGTTTAGCCCAGCATAAAAACTTTTAAAGCATCTTGAATGACCTTTACCTCTGCATACAGAGAACTCTAAACTCCGCTGTTGTAATCCCACTTAAACATTTAAATCAGGTCATCAATATATTCATTTCAATTTAGATTTCAATAGCAAAGATATGCAGTGTTGCCAAGTCTTTGCGAACCAAAAAAATGGGCACAAATAAAGGAAACTGGCTTAACTATAGCCACAAAAAAAAAAACACGTAAGGAAGTATAGTCGGTTAAGGCCGACCATATGATACCCTACTCCACAGTATTTAAAGACAAAATTTCGTGGGTGTACCCTATTTTAGAAAAAAGGGCAAGATTAATGTAAAAGTTCTCTGTGCCGAATATTTTTTAGATATCTTCCTCTATATGAGATTTCTTACTTGAATTGATTTTAGAAAGAGGGCCTTTAAGGGACCTACGGTTAACTTTGGATCTATCAACGCAATATTTTGCATGTATCGTAAAATTAAGAGTTGTCAGTTCTTATGTCAATATTTATTAGAACGTTATGGCATAAAAAACTATTTTCGGGAGTAGTATTTGTGCTGGACCAATGGTTAAATATGGAACGATTGTAATAAGACTTCGTTTTAATTTGATTTGTAATAAAAAAAAGTTGGTCCAAGTTTAATCATAGACCAACTCTTACTGAGGTCGAAGCTGTGAACACAACATGAACGACACGGTCAATCATGACCTTACTCGTAAGACCCCATGTTGTATGTTGACCTACAGACGTCTTGTAGAGTCAACGTTATCTGACCATGGGTGGTATAGCTATTGAGAAATCAGACACTATTGATGTTCAATGTGATGTTCGTTGGAACCAACATGTTTTTAAAGTTTTTTTTTCTGTTAGGACCAGCACTCAGGGTATGACCCCTACTAATGCATTGCATTGTGTTGGAACTAGGAAAATAGGTTGTGGGAAGGAGGATAGAGAGAGCAGTGTTTGTGAACGTTAGTTATGAACTTAATCATGTTGTAAGTGAGAGGGAAGTCTTCTGCAGGAAGGTTATTCCACATACGAACAGTGTAGGCAAAAAAACGAATTCTCTCCGTAATGCGTTGTTCCATTCACCAGGCAATCAACCACATAAGGATGGGCTCTTAAGGAAAAACGTGTATTACGCATAAACGTACTAATTTCGTCGGAATACATCCCATTGTAGGAACGAAAAAACAGGCAAATGCAACCTACGACGGTGCTCAAGGGAGTCAATAGAATTTGATACCCTACTGTCACCAATGAGAACCTTCGCCCTCTCCTGCAAACGGTCGATAAGCTCCAAAAAAGACTTTGAAGCACCGGCGCACACATGGAGTGAAGAATACCTTACACCGTCTTGAATGCTTCTTTCGACACCTTGAATATATGTATGTTCTGACCACCGGACATCACATTGTATCCTCATGCCCACAACGGCTGTAGGAAAAATCGCCCAAAGAAAAATGGCCCAAAAAAATAAAAGAAAATCGCCCAAAAAAATTCCATGTAAAATTGGGCTTAAATTCATATGAAAAGTGACCCAAAATTGTTGTGCTATTTTTCGTTACTATTGGGTGATTTTTCGTTTTATTAAATTTGGTGATTTTTCATTATGAAAAATCACCCAAAAATATTATATGAAAAATAGCCCATGTTTTCGGGCATACTATTTGTCTAAATCATTCATTATTACTATACGACGAATTCCTAAATGTTATTTATAAAAATAACGGGACATATTGCAAAAAGGTGGCATGTCATAACGTCCAGTGGCATAGTGTCCGTGGAAAAACTCGAAAGCATAGCTTACAAACTTAAAAGCATAGCCGGCCTTCGGCCGTGCGCAAGGGTTTTCTACTCTATGGTATAACAAAAACCGGCTTCGCTAACTAAAGCTTTTCTGCCCAGCCGGCCTTCGGCCGGGCGCAAGGATTTTCTCCTCTATGGTATAACAAATACTGGCTTCGATAACTAAAGCTTCTCTGCGAAGTCGGCCTTCGTTCGGAAACAAGGAAGATTTTACAAGCTTTACTTAGCGAAACCGGTACTTGTTATACCATAAAGGAAAAAATCCTTGCGCCCGCCCAAAGGCCGTGTGTGCAGAGAAGCTTAAGTTAGCGAAGCCGGTCTTTGTTATACCATAGAGTAGAAAATCCTTGCGCACGGCCGAAGGCCGGCTATGCCGAGACGCTTTAGTAAGCGCTACCGGTATTTGTTACAACATAGCGGAGAAAATCATTGCGCCCAAAAGTGTTTTCGTTATATGTTTAATATATGCACACAGAGAAAAAACAACAAAACCATTTTTAAAAAAATGTTGACCATATTATGTTTAATTTAACCAAATCATTGTCATCGACAACCACATTATGGTAAAATAAGTTTCTTTAAAAATAGTTTTGTTGGTTTGTTGGTTTTTCGGGCATTAAAATCGACCCTATTTGCACGACCCCATTCCGAGACTATGCCAAGGACCCGTCAAAGCGAATCTTTCATATTCTGCCTCATAGCACCGACATCGGATACGCTTGGTCTACATTCGAATGAGTACGAATGGCAAATGTTGCTGTCATCTGCAAAAGAGTAGATAGGGTTGGAAGTTTGACATAGGAGGTCATTTAGAAATAAAAGAAATAGAGTAGGAGAAAGAACGGTGCCTTGCGGCACCCCTGAATGAATCTTGAACTCGTTTGACAAAACCCCATCTATAACAACTCGTATAGCGCGATCTCTGAGAAAACTCGATATAAATCGAGAGAAATTATCACCGACACCAAATGCAACCAGTTTTGACAAGAGTGCACTATGCCAGACTCTGTCGAACGCCTTGGAAATATCTAAAGCAATTACCTTATTTTCGCAAAAATTGTGAACGGCACCATTTTCCCGATAACAGAGCTTGTAAGTTTCCAGTAGAGCGACCTCTACGAAAGCCATACTGTAAGGCGACCAGATTTTGAAAATAAAAATAGAGGACATAAAGAAAAAAAGTAAAAAAATGTTTCGACTTCAAGATTTTTCTACATATTTTACAGACAAATTTACATTCCCATATTAATAAATGTAAAGAAAATTTAAAAAGAATTACATATCGTCGGCTTAATATGCAGACCTGTGAAATCCACTTTTTAAGTAAATTGAGATTTGATGCCGTGTGGTAGAGAAATATATGCCTCGTCGACCAGCATGTAGTTATTCTTCAATTTGAGTCTTGAACTGTGTCAAATTAACTGTATTATCGGTTCTCCTCTCAAGCAGTAAATAGGAAAAATAAAAAGAAAGAGGACAAAGATGACAGATTATGAAAAAAGATGATAAAAGAGGACACAAATTTTGTAGAGGACAGCCAGTTAAAAAAGAGGATTGTCCTCTAAAAAAGAGTACGTATGGTCACCTTACATACTGGCGACTGCTTAAGCCTAGATTACACTATCTCACAAGTCTTACGTATTCCATAATACTTTGTGAGATAGAAATCTAATGAGTTTTGATGCGACTGTCAAGAAATCTAATGTAACATGACAGTTTGTGTTCACACCATCACACAAAGTATAAACACTCACGCATGAAAAAAAAAATGCAACCCTAATCCAATGAAAAGTATTATTGTTTAGAAATTTTTCAAAAAACGATGAAGTCGTATGGGATGTTAAACTTTTTTCATAATACTTGTCATTTTCGTGGCACATTGCATTCACACTATCACACTTTGTCATATTACTTGAGTTTTTGACATATATTAATACAAAGTATAATAGTGTAATCTAGCCTTTAGTATGAAGTTTGACTTTAAATATTTGACAAGATGGTAACTTACCATACTGTCCATAGCTTAGGAAAGTGCCGAAAAAATTGATATTTTTAGGAATGGGCGTTACATTAGCAACTTTCCAGCAGACTGAAAATTCCGCGGCACGGTTTAAAGTGCAGAAAAGATTTGCTAAGGGATGAGCTAACGTCGAAGAGCACTGCTTCAATAGCAGTGCATGTATACCATCCGGCCCAAAAAACTTGTTTTTAAACTGTCGAAAGAAGCATTTAAATATTTAGATTTTTTAAACGGTTTGATCTTCACACTTTTTCTACTGCCTATATCCAACAGCAAATGGAATACAACGCGCATATTTGGGCAGGTGTTCAAGGTCTATCCGGAAGCTTCTGAATCGGGTACATAGAAGTACGTTAAAGCTTATCAATGGCTGTAGGGTATTCAGCTCTCTTGGCTCATCTTCGGAATGTGGGTTGTGCGTCATTATTCTATTGATATAATCACGGTTAGTGTTCAGCTGAGATGGGCGAAGTCATCCCTGAGACGCTATATATGTCCGTAGTACTCGCCTTTCCAGCAGATCACATCCGTTCGTTGTCGACTGTCCAATGCATCGCACAACGCATTACAGAGAAAATTCGTTGCTCGGTCAAAATAGTAGTATTTGGAATAGACTCCCCGCAGAAATCTTTCCAGTCGACTCTAACTTGGAAAAATTTAAATTCAAAGTCCACAAATACTACTCCCTCTTACTAGTCGACTTTAACTTGGAAAAATTGAGATAAAATGTCCACAAGCACAACTGCCTCTTTTCTTCTCCTAATAACCTATTTTCCTTATATCAACACAATGCTCAATTGGCTCAAAGTAAAAAAAAAAAAAATGCGAACATTATAAGATGGTTTATGGTTCCAAAGATTCTTTTCCGGATTGAAGCTTATTAGGGGCTACGTGAATGTACCTAATTTTATCAAATTATCTCTAAAATTGCGACCTGTACTCTGCGCACATGGTTAACATGGACAGCCTGCCGGACTGACGGGCATCGTTAAATCAATTCAAAAAATTATTCTGTTTCGGGAATAAAAATTTAAATTTTTCCTAACAAAAACTATACAAAAGTAAAATTCTTTAATGCCCAATTATGCATGTAAAACCAGTGTTTAAAAGCATCCATCACCTCGAACCTTTTTTATTTTTGCTTTTGCCACTGACATTGAAATTTTTAAAATTTTTAGATATTGACTGAATGGATTATTACTCTAATTTAGTAATTTTCCAGCTTCAGTTTAACTTATTTCTATTGTATCTGGTATTTTACCCTTTTAACATTCTGACTTTGTTAAATTGTAGCTTCAACTTGTACAAAAAAACAATACTTTCTGACTTCATTAAATATTGAGAGAATAATTTCTATATAACTTAAGTACAGAGTGAGTATCGTTTTTATTGTCATAGTTATTTGCTTTTATCAACTGCTTTTGTTTATTTGTGTGTATGTGCTTTATTTAGTTGATGTTTGAGTCAGTCCTTTGAGAGTCTCTTTATCAAGAGGACATTATCTTAATTTAGTAACTCAGTAACCGTTTGACACGCAAATCTATGCAACTTGTATGTACAATAAATAAAGGTGGAATTAAAAACAAGACAAAAAACATGATAAAAAAAACAAACAAGTCAAGCGGTTCGTAAGGCAATCATGTACCTATATATTTTTAATAGGGGTAATCAGTTAAGGTTATGATTGGCAAAAAAAGAATTTAAATATGAACCCGGTCGAAGGCCATCTTTGCATTGAAGATTTAGTTAGCGAAGCAAGGGCTTGTTTTACCATAGAGGAGAGAAGTTTTTTTTGCAATTATGGATTTTAAAATTTGGGATTTTGAAATTCGCGTTTTACGAATTTAGGATTTTAAGTTTTGGATTCTTAGAGCTAACAAGAAATTTTCTTTTAAAGACAAACTTAATGTCGAGAGATATGGGTGAAGCTAATACCAAAAGCCTGTCGGAGGCTTAAAATTGCTAGATCTTTAAAAGGTCGAGCCTGTGGCATTCCTTTTTTGTACCACGGGAAGCAGCAGCAGTAAACCTCTTCAGGGATTTCATGCTGGCTGTAGTTCATGCACAAATCGTAGGGAGGATGATTTTAAAAATGGTGGGTTATGGTCTTAATATCAAACTGCTAAGGGATGTCCCTTTGTGATGTTGCTTCTCAGCAAAAACTGCTTTTGCAGTTAAAACTAGATATCTATATTAATACAATATATTTAAAATACCACAAGAACTAAAAAATGCTAGAAATTTTTAAATAATGCTAGATGCCAAATGAGTTTTTTTCATGCCAAAGTACTTTTAAAAATGCTAGATCTAGCATGGAAAATGCTAAACTGTCAATACTTCTGTTTAAGGCCAGTTTACACGGTAATACAACGTATTACGACATGTCGAAAGATTATGTAGAATGAGAAAAATCTTATCATGTAAAAGCAAATTGTATTTAGTAAGAGAGAATACGGGTACAAAATTTGACAAGCGGTCGGTAAATGATTTTTTTCTAAACCATTTTAGAAACTTATGTATGTATTCTCAGCACACCAGGGGTGTATTTTAACAGAGTACATTGAAGGTGATCATTTTTATACGATTACAAAAACAACTAAAATCAACTCAGCAAATTTTTATGTTGTTTTTGTAATTATTTAAAACTGCAACCATCTGATTTTTTGTTATTATTTTGGATTTTACTTATACCATCCGTGTAAACATGAACTATACTTACAAAAGATTTTTCTTTTTTTCTTTTAAACACGGAGAGAATTTCATAATATTTTGATTCTTCAAAGTCGTAATACATTGTATTACCGTGTAAACTGGCCTTAGCCAGTTTTTGTACGCTTAAAGTATGAGTGTGTTTTTTCTCTTTTCTGAATTCCAAATTCATTCTTACCAAATTTTTCTGACCTTATGTGAATACCACTGCTATTATACAACTTAGAAGCCTATACCGGCATACCTTTAAATTATTTAATTCAACTAAATCTTTACTTTTTTCAGTCCTATCTTAACACTTTTTTCGTTTACACTAGTCATATTAATGGGATGGTTGGCTTTAGTTACACTTCCTGCTTTACGATAAAGAACCATGAAAATATTATGAAAACCAGGAAAGTGGAAATGTTGTTCACAATATGATGTTCCTACGAGCTGTGGGCGTGATCGATTTTTGGCTTTCACTTACTTCATGCATGAGGAATGCTTAGAATTCTATATTCTCACTAGCGACCTCCCAAGTGTGTGTGGAGAAATATTTTTATATCCTCTGGGATAAGTCAGGTGCAGACAATACCTGCAATTCTTCAGAATTTAAAATTAACAAATCTCTTGAGATCGCAGCTGAACAGAGGGAGTCAAGAACACCCGGTGGCACGGCTTCGGTCTGGCTATTGGCTAAGGTTGTCGTTTTTATAGCCAGGAAGAGATACTTATGTTGAGAAGCCTTCTTTAAGGGCGCAATTTTCACCCCTTCTGGGGTAAGCTTGCAGCTAGATATTCCTAGATGCTATTGGTATTCAACGGAGGCTCAAGGCTCTTCCTAAAATAATAAAGTTTACATAACTCTGACTCCTAAACAAGGGCGAGTGTTTTTTTCCGCCGGATTGAGACTAATATTTCTACCTGTGTCTATTGGGTGCTTTCACGCACAGGGGCGGTTGGTAAACGAGTTGTTTTGTATCAAGTGGTTATGACCACCATGAGAGAAGACCAGCAAGACATGTGCTCATATTAGTCTTTTCCAGGCGCGGATCCAGCTTAAGCCTTAGGGGGGGGGGGGGGGAGGAGAAATTTTTTATGATACAAAAAAAAAATTGGTTTTCTTAGATTTGGGTAGATATCTTTATCACAGTTTATTAAAGCATCTACAAAGTTATCTGCTACAGTTCAGGCTCAAGTTAAGATGTTAGTAGGTGTTTATGTCGAGTTGTGGTTTTAAAAGTTTTGTATCTGTATATGACTTGATTACACTTTGCGTAGAAGTTTTGGTATGTTCAATGCATTAAGGATATCTATTGGAAAGGTGTTTTGAGATCTTCTAAAATAAATTCAATAAGAGGAATGAAACCTACAACTCGGTAGAAATCTTCAACATTATGGATTTGATTATTTCGTTCAAATCTTGTCTTTTAGATTGGAACCTCGATTTGAACGCAAATAACTTTAACTTTTTCAAAAATCACTTTATATTGTTCTTCGGCTTTATGATTAAAGTTTAGATAAGGCTTAATCCTTTTTTAAGATCTATATCGTGCTTTTGTAAAATGATACTAAGCGGCTGTGTTACAATAAGTATCATACTTAATATGTTTATTCCGCAAATAAATTCAAAAGTTCTAAGTGAGTTCCTTAATAAAAGGCTCTTGATGAAGTATTACCTTTCCACTCAGATATTTTTTCCAAAGCTTCTACTATATGATGTACACTTGTTGCAAAGTATAAAGCTGAGTCGTGACGGTCCACCCATCTTGTCTCGCATAATGTAGAGAGTTTGGCTTCCAAATACTTTACTAAGAACGTGTTTTGCCTGATTTACGGGAAATAGCAAGGCGTTTGTTTCGCATTTGTCGCGGTTTCCAGAATTTTTTAACAGCTCCATTTTCTGCTGACATCAAACGACACCCATCAGTTCCAACTCCTATACAATTTTTTAGGTCAAGACTAAAATTTGTCAAAGTTTTAAGAACTATTGATGATAGTGCATCAATTGTCACACCAGCGTCATTATCAATATCCTGTGAAGGCTCTTCAAATGCGTTTACAACAAAGCCAAAAAATTCTTCCCTAACAACTTTTTGTTGTATGTTGAAGTATTTTAAAGATAAGGCAATCTGGCTTTTCGTCAAAAATTATCGAATAGAATTTTGATTCATATAAAACAAAAATATTGCATATACTAAGGCTTATCGTTTACTCTTTGGTTATACAAATGTAGATGGCACCTGCTGGGATTGAATGTAGAATAATAAGTATTAGGCCGAGGCCACGCAATGCGGCTAAGCGTCAAGCGGCTGAGCGATTAGCGTCAAAGCGTCAAGTTTGAGGGCAAGTGGATTATTACTGAGCGTAACTTCTGAGCGGTTAGTTTTACAATGCCATTGTAAATAGTGGCTTGTTCAATGTTATTACGCGAAAATCGTATTCATAAAAATGTAATGCGTTTTTTAAGAAAAAAAAAATTGCAGCCTGTTCGTCGATTTCGAGCGAAGACTTCGTTCGCTTAACTTACATTTAAAACAAAAACAAATTATAACCAAGTAAGAAAATATAGTCGGTCAAGCCCGACCATATGGCGCCCTACAACACAGTATTAATAAACACATCATGCTAATGTGTCCATATTTATCAAGCAAGGGGAATTAAACCATTTATATACAAATCTACCCAATACAATACTGCCGTATGTCTGTGAAATGCTTTGATTTGCTGTTGCTAAAAGTTAACACCAAATTGACAAAACAAACAAAAAATAATTTCTCGGTCATATTTTTATAATTTGATAATCTGTCTTGCCATAATTCGGTCGGCTTTGTACGGATGAAATCATAAGCTCCATATTAACTTTTGCCATGTTTATTTTTTGACGCTCAGAAAACAACTAAAAATTAGAACAAATTTTATTCCTGAGCGACGCCGCTTAGCCGCTCAAAAATTTCGCTCGCATGCCGCTCATTTCGTGGCCACTTCAATAGTATTTCATATGTTTTAATTTTTGACGCTCATCGCTCAGCTGCTTGACGCTTAGCCGCTTAGCCGCTCATTGAGTGGCCTCGGCCTTAAAATACAGTAAACTAGATGTTTCATTGAAAATATCTAATAATTAACTATTAGGATTAAGATTTGGATACTTATTGAAAATTTGGTTGGAGATTCAATAAAAAAAACCTTGCTGGGATTTCCAAAAATTTAGTACGTTTAAAAAAATAATATTAATGGGTGTTCTTGTATTATCGAAATAAACAAAACAAATTTTTATAATTTACGGGGGTTAAATTTTCTTATTTCCTCCCCCCTGAATCCGCACCTTTTCTTTTCTAACCGTGCAAAATCACGAATCATTTTTTAAGTTTCACAGTCTCGCCCACTTACAAAATATTTTATCAACAAAGTACCTTTTAGTTTTTTGCACGAATACGTATTAAAAGCAGTGTTCTAATATAAATATGTATTATCGTCTCTTAGTGTTCGGTTCGGAAGATTTGTGGAAAACGCAAACGCTAGAGTTTATGTAATAAATCATTAAAAAAAATAACGTTTCTCGAACAGAAAAATAATACTGGGGTCTAATCGCCGAATGAATGAATGAAAACTCGATAAATGTAATGTCGAGTTACTCGATGTCGAACGCTATTATTTCAAATTCAATACATTTCATTCGATATCGAGTTTCAAGATAAAAAAATAAATAATTTCGATCAATTTCGCTCGAACTCGTATGCGGTGATTAGACCCCTGTTCTTATCCAACTCAACAAAAAGATGAGAACATTTAATTGCGTTCAGTTTTTTTTTTATCACAAACTTCGTTTCAGTTGTGTTTAGCACACTTTTGGCTGTCAAAAAAACTAAAATTTGTTTATAAAAACAAAATACATATAAAAAAAAAAAAAACAAAAAGTCAGCGAACAAATTGTACACAACAAAACATCGTTGTTAAAATTTTTAGTTTGCTCATTTAAAAAAAATATTATGTTTGTCTACAGTACCACTACAACAGTTCTGTTTTATAACGAAGAATATTACACTTTTTAATGTTCTTTTCTTTCTTGAAAATAGTTACGAACGCTTTTAAGTTGTGGTTCTTATACACAAACACTTAAAAATAGATATCGTTTCTGGGTGTGTGTGTGAGCTGTACTCTAAATAACGTTCTGTTTATTATTTGTGATTTAAAGTTATCACAAGCACAGGTGACTCACCCGTGAGTCGAAAAATGTTCCTTATGCACACACCTCTAGTCACAACAGTAGCGTTATAAACAAGCAAAAAAAAAAAACACGATTTCAAGCAAAATTAAATAAAAGTTCATGTTGAAAGAAAATATTTGTCAGCCTTGTTTATTGTTTTTATCACTTTAGTTTGCCATGTTGCTGGGATTTCTGAAATGTACTGTGTGCTGTGTTGTCGTTAAGGAAGGAAGACATTGGAACGTGTGGAAAATCATGTCGTCCATAAGCGTAATTACTTTTAATGTTTTACAATTACGATAATCATCATTAGATAGCAAGCAGCAAAGGACCCCCCCCCCCCCCTCTCTCTTAGCATTCAGTAAAACTAAGGGATCCTACATTTACATACATACATACATGTACAATGTAAATAAATAATTTTTGTTAATGGTTAACATTTGTTGTTGCTTATTTTCAGTTTGTTTAACTTAGTATGTGGTAGATTTTGTTAGGCTTTCTTGTTGATTTGGTTAGTGATTTGATTATTGTGGTGTATTTTTACCGTTCTTCCGTACAAGTTGTTCTTCGTGTCTTTTTTTGTGTTAACAAAAAAGTGCGTGTTTATAATGATTTAGTTGTTTTTTTTTTTTTGTTATATTTATTGCCAAATAGCAAAACATGCCATGGTTAAGTTTTTTTTTTTGTGTTTTTAGAAGATTCCTTGAAAAATATGACAGAAGTGCCTTAAATTAAGTTGAAGCATTTGTCAGAAATCCTGTTTTGTTATTAATATATTTTAGTTATATTGTAGATTAATGTTTGTATTTTAATTAATTTTGTTCATGTTAAGTTTAATTTTTGGTTGATTTATTTGTTGTGTGCGCTTTTTTAAATAAAAAAAAATTAAAAGTCATTTTACTAACACAACAGTTTGAAACTAATTTTAGTAAATGACCAAGAATTAATATTTAAAGACACGAATTTAAGTTTATTTTGACTTTTTGAGTTGTTATTTGGAAAATGAGCTAATTAGTTTTAAATATAAGTTTAAATATTTATAAGTCCTTTTTTGCTAAGGGTTATATAAACATTAATATATGCCGTAAAAAACATGTAATTTTGTAAAAGTACATGTAAACAAATCTATGAAAAGTTTCAGTATACCTACATGCAAGAGAAAAACATTAAATTTACGGATAACTAAATTATTTTTAATTTCTGAAATCATATTATGGCTTAGAGTTAAGCAACCACAATTTTAATATCGAGCCCTAACCGCGAAAATAACGTAAGCGACATGATTTTCAATTTTCTTTTTTTTTAATAAATTACTTTATTGGCAACACTTGCATCATCTCCTAAAATGTCATGGTAACAAAAGGTACCGTTACGATTTTATAGCAAAAACAATTTTATTGTAAGCGACAAATTTCATACAAAATTTATATGAAATAAAATAAAAAAGCTCTCTCCTGTAAAATTTGATTTTTGGCGCTTACGTTATTTTCGCGGTTAGGGGTCGATATGGTTGCCCGCGTTCATGTTTATTAACCGCAAATAACACTGTGCTAGTTGCAAAATAAGACAAGCCGGGCACATGGGGTTTTAGCATAATTCGGGTACGCTGCATCCAATGGTGCCCACCGTTTTTTTTAGGTTAGCTCTTGTTTTCGAGATATACCGTTATTTCGAAATTGGAGGCGGTTGCAAAACATATATTTGCGTAATTCAAACTTTTTTAAAACCTTTTCTTTAGCTTCACGAAGGAAAATCAAATCTTGTAACGTTAATTTAACCGCCTTATACTCAATGCAAATGGATGACAGTACACGAATACATGGGCTTAGCCAGTATTAAATCTTGGGGGGGGCGGACAAAAATTTTTTTTAAATGTTCTTTTTTAAGAAAAGCGTTTCTTAAAAAAATTTTTTTTAAATGTTCTTATTTTCGTTTTAGAAACATATTGTTTTTTATCAAAATTTTTGTTTTTTAAAAATTCTTAAAAAATTGGAAAGGCTTCTAATCTTTTTGCAGACATATAAAAAACGAAGATGCAAACAAAACAAGCCATACATGATTAAAATCTGTTTACAACTTTTTTTTTTTTTTTTTTTTTATTGACATTTAAATATTATATCCATTTCATATTTAAAGCGTTAGCGCCATATAGGCTTTATAGAGGCTATATCATTTTGTTAAATAACTTAATTCTTATTTACAATATTTATATTTATATTTACAAACATATTGCAATAAACTATACATATTTATAATTATAAAATTTTTAGATTATAATAGAAGTGTTTATAGGTTACCTTTTTTTTTAGTATAAGAAAGGGAAATAAATTGTTAATAGATTGGTATCAAAAACCAACAGCATCAGGCAGAATTATTAATTATTATTCAGGACACAGTAAAAGAATTATTATAAATACTGCTAGAAATTTGATTAATAGGGTACTAACAATTAGTGACAAGGTTTATCACAGGAAAAACATAATTAAAATTAGAAATATATTAAGGGAAAACAATTTTCCAAATAGTTTAAGTTATGGATTAATAAATCAATATAATGATAGGAGTAATGGGAATACAAGAATTAGCAGTACAATATAACCAATGATATATAAATCGTTATCATACATATCCAATGTTTCGGAAAGAATAAAAGAATCGGGAATCTTTGACACTGACAAATATAAGGAAGCATACAAAGCTTATAACACATTGAACAATTTATTTAGCAAAACAAAAGATAGAACTAGTAAATGGGATATGTCAAACATTGTTTACAAAATTCCTTGCAAGGGAAATGATAATGGAAGTTGCAACCAAGTTTACATAGGTACAACGAAGAACAAATTAAGGACTAGAATTGCGGGACATAGATCCGATCAAAAATATAGGGACATTAATTCTAAGAAGACAGCACTATGTCATAATTGTTATCAATCTAATCACTATCCAAATTTTGAAGAAGTATCGGTTTTAAACACTGAAACTAACTACAAACGCAGATACACAGATACACAGAGAATAAATTTTAAAGCAGACACAGAACATATAGCGAATAATTATAGGAATTTAGTTATTAAGGGATAGAAGATAAGATATAATAATATAAATATAGGTACCTATCGCAGCCTTGGAACAAGAGGGTTCAATTTGTTACATGAAAACTAGGACCTTCTTGTCCTTAGGTCACGACATACATATTATTTTGTAACAATGAAAATAAGTTTAATTATGTATGTAAGATAAGATAAAAATAAGTTTAGTTTTTAAAAAAAATTTTATTTTATAGGAATTTTCATTAGCCAAAATATTTTTTTTTTTTTTTATTATTATTGTAAATATGGTTTTCGAATTAGGCTTATAGATAGAAAATTTTTTCAGTTTATATGAATTGTTATACTTTAGTTA
The DNA here is from genome assembly GCA_930367215.1 of Pollenia angustigena. Taxonomy (NCBI): domain Eukaryota; kingdom Metazoa; phylum Arthropoda; class Insecta; order Diptera; family Polleniidae; genus Pollenia; species Pollenia angustigena. Next base: position 289,591,343 of record OV884056.1, read on the forward strand.
AATTTTAATTTTTTTTTTTTTTTTTGTTATAATGGTTTTTGAAAAATTTTTTATGACAAATAGGTTTTTGAATTTAATTTCTGACAAAAATTTTTTCATAATTTTGTTATAGTTTTTTGTTATTATTCAAATTTGTTAATTTCCTGACGATGCTAACCAAAGGTTAGCGAAATATTGAAGAAAATAAATATAATTTTTTATAAAAAAAAGACCTCAAGCTTAAATAATTAAAAGTAATTATAAAATAAAGGTCAAATAAGAATAAATATCAATTGTATACAATATTCCTGTTGCTGCTGATATTTTCCCTTTGACCTTTGCTATACATATGGGCTTCCCAACGTTAGTTGTAGCGTAATTGTATTCCTAGATATTGGACAACATTTGATTCATAAATAAGAGACCCATCCACGTGAACAGCCATTTTTTCTTCATTTCTATTGGCATGCGGCCGAAATCTTATAAATTTTGTTTTCGATGAGTTAAGTACTAACTTATTTAAACGAGTAAACTCCGCTAATATTGCAGCATCATATTGTATCTGTGTTCTTAATACCTTTTCGTGCTTACATATATTTGTAAAACAAACAGATATCGTCAGCAAACATTATTAATTTTCCATAAAAATTTAAGTTTTTCAAATCATTTATATAAATCTTGAAAAGTAACGGTCCTAGAACACTCCCCTGGGGAACACCAAATAAAAAAATAGGTAATAAATTACTATTTGAACCCTTTATTTGCACGTACTGAAATCTGTTTTTCAGATAATCTCTAAACTGAAATACCGTTTCATCCGCTACTCCAATGTTTTTCAATTTTTTAAGTAAAATATTATGTTGAATTAAATCAAATCCTTTTGAAAAGTCAAAAAATACGCCAGCCACACCTTTAAAACCAGCATCAATACCATCACAAATATATTCAATGACATTTACTATTGCTTGCTCTGTTCCTGAACCCTTTGTGAATCCATACTGACATTCATATAAAATACTTCTTGAATGAAGATAATTTGTCAATTGATTAAATATAATCTTTCAAAAATGTTATCAATGATTGATAACACTGAAACAGGTCGAAGGTCCCCCAGATACTTTGAAATTGTTTTTTTTTAGGTATAGGTACAATTTGATGAACCTTTAAAATATCTGGATACTTTTGAGTTGCAATCATGTTATTAAAAATCTCAACAAGTATATCAGAAACTAAAGTTTTTCTTACAACCAACATTTTTGCATTTATTTTGTCATAACCAACACCCCTAAACGCATTAAGTGATTCAATTATGCTTTCAACATCAGCTTGACAAACTGGAGTTAAATTCCAATAACAGCTTTCAGGTACTAAGGTTCAAAACATATTAACATTATCATTAGGATAACTTTTTTTTATATTACACAGTGCAGCACTAAAATCTTGAACCAATTGAGACCCCCAAAATCTGAAAGCTTATGATGGAAGAAGAAAAATCCTAGCTGGGTCTTGCATTATTAGCTAAGGTTTTTTTTAATTCATGTTTGAAGTTTTCGACTGGGGGTGTATTTTAGTACAATTTTCAAAAACATGTACTGATTCTTAAGTATCTCGTGAACTATTCGAGTTATCGCTTGTCTCTCTTCGGCAAATTTTAAGCTCTTCATCAGATCTAAAAATTTTACCTTAAGATAAAATCGAAAAAAACAACAACATCTTACTCAAAACAGCAAAACTGTCAAAAAACTTAGAAAAATTGATGATTTTGAACGTAAAGAATGAAAAATAAGGACACTTCAAATCTTTTTAAATTAATATTTAAATTTAGTCGTCGCTTTCGGAGCTAGTCTCATTATCTGAAAACATGTTCCCGACTAGTGCTGGGAAACTATCGATAGACTATCGATATTATCGATAGTCTGAAAATATCGATAGGAAAAATATAAATATCGCTATTTTTAGTATTTAAAATACAGATATGAAGACATCTAACAGCAGCTATACACGCACAGTTTTTTGCCGCAAATTTGTACTCGCTATTATTAATTCGCGCTGAATTACAGCAATGAATACAAACAACAAGAATGGCAAGTGGTATGGATTACTTAGCAGTTCTTTTTACTGCTAATTTAAGGCCTTTAAGTCGAAATTTGTACCTGTTTATATAGGGGCTAAAATGTCAAATATTTTTGTAATGTTGTTAAAAAAATGCAAATCCAAATGCAATTGCAATTGCAAGCATAGGACGAAGTCCGCTAGATTGATTACCTTTTTGGGTTTAGAATTAAGAAAATTTTTTAAAGTTGCAATGGAATATCTTATAGTCCCTGTTACATCGGGTCCTTCCGAAAGGTACTTATCAATTTTTAAAAAACTACCATCTAAAATAACGTGCCTATATACATTAGGGACACAACTTTTTTACAATTTTTGAAAATATCAAAATGGCGTATCCATATCATGTAGTGCATAAAAAACAATAAGAACTGTATCATTAGATTTTCGATATCGTTAAAAAGGGTTCCGCGTCAAATGCAATTAAGTTTGGGATCAGTAATAATGCATTTAAACCTTTACCATAAACAGTTTATAAGTTGCTTATGGTGATAAACAATTCTTGCAATTCTTGCAATATGCGAATTTATATGTGGCCCTTGGTTTTCAGACCATTGTTACAATAAAAATGACTTCGAAGCCTTAAACAAATCATTATCGGGCTTTACTTCTGCTCAGAAATGCTTTCTAAGACATTGTGTGAAAGATTAATCTAGAATTCCAAAAACACAACGCAGCAACATTTGTGCGGGACGCGCTATCAAAGTCGTACAAGATATTTTCCCCCAATGCAAATCAACAAAAACTCTTAATCTTAAGTTAATTTCACTTAACAAAGACAGTTTTTAGATTGTGATTTTTTTACAATCATATAATTACATTAAGAAATGTAAATAATTATAAAAAAAAAATCTTAAAGGGCTTTTAGAAATCGGTTTCGACGCGGAACGTTTTTGTTCCGAAATGACCTGAGGAAAAATTTTTCAGTTTCAGCACAACATCGGCTACAGCGTGGTGATAGGTTGTACCCCTAATATACATACGTCTCATACATTCAATAAAGGTATGAAAACAACGGACTGTAGCCTTATAAAAAATAATTAAAGTTTTCTTGCACAAGTACAAACATTCAGTCGATAGTAATATCGATATATCGATAGTGAAATCTGAACTATCGATAAATATCGATAGTGGAAAATATCGATAGTATCCCAGCACTATTCCCGACCGTTTCGCTTGCACACCTGTTTTAAGCAAAAAAAAAAATGCACAAAAAATTAAGAGAATAAAAATTTTACAAGTACATTACCGGCTTTAATTTTTTGATCATTGACTCTTATCAAACTATTTATATCAAATGTCAAAAATTTGCATTGTTTTGATTGCACGTTCGAATTAAATAAATTTGGGGAATTTTAATATTACGGCATACATTGTAGAAAAAAAAGTTGATATGGAAAAGTGTTGGAAGCTGAACATGTTTTGCTACGTTTGTGGTATTTATGTTCCCAAACGTTCAATGAAAACACAAAAAACTAATTTTACTGCTGAAGCGACGACTAAAATTTAATATATATTTAGAAAGATTTGAAGTGTCCTTATTTTTAATTTTTTACGTTTAAAATCATCAAAATATCCAGTTTTTTAACAGTTTTGCTGTTTTGAGTAAGATGTTGTTTTTTTCGATAAGGTAAAATTTTTAGATCTGATGAAGAGCTTAAACTTTGTCTAAGAGAGACAAGCGATAACTCGAATTGTTCATCATTTATTAATTCATTTTGTGGATTTTTACATCGACCGAGCTCATTGTTTAAAAAGTTCCATGTTTTTTTAACATTTGTTCCAAAAGATCTCAAATTGTGTAACAAAAGTCGACAAATTGTTATTAATTTAAGAATTTCATAAAACGCAATATTTGTATGGAAGCCCCCCTAAGAAGTGGAGGGGGCAAATGTTAAAGACAAAAAACTAAATGAGGTCGGTCTCACTAGAGGCAACTCCTGGGCATTTATGGGACTTTTCCTTCAATATATCTCTAGTCTGCATTGAACATTTTGTATGGGAGCCCCCTTAAGGAATGAAGAAAGCGGGTAGGTACATATGTTAGAAATAAATGATAAAAATGCGGAATAAAGTGGGGTTTTATTTCGCCCACTAAGGGGTGGAGATATATCGCAAGTATGTTTTATGAAAATGTTAAGAACAAAAACCTAGAGGCGATTCCTTGGCAGTTAAAGAGCTTTTTCTTCAATATATTTCTAATCTGTATTGCCTTTTTTGTATGGGAGCCTCCTTAAGGAATGGAGATAGCGGGTAGGTACGCTAAAAATAAATGATAAAGATGAAAAATAAAGTGTGGGTGGTCATACATTTGACCCATCAATGGGCATCTTATGCCATATTTGTATGGTTGAAATTCTTAAATTTGGCCCCTGCAGCGCCTAGAAAGCCCCTAGATGGGTCAAATGTATGACCAACCCCACTTTATTTGTCATTTCAATCATTTATTGCTAACATATTGCAGAATTTCGGTTTTTTTTTATTAATTTCAATAAACTAAACCGTTTTTGAATTACGCGAATATATGTTGTGCAACCGCCTCCATTTTCGAAATAACGGTATATCTCGAAAACAAGAGCTAAGCTAATAAAAACGGTGGGCACCATTGGATTCAGCGTACCCGAATTATGCCTAAACGCCCATATTCGCAAACTATTATTAAATTTAACAAAGGTTTTAATACAAAATTTGTTTTGGAAACCTTTATTATATTTAAACAAAATTTATGAGTACAGGCATAAATATATATTGTGGTTATTTTTACTATATTATTGTCCCTTCAATCTTACTTTGGTTAATTAAATGTTCAATTATCAAATAGCAACCATAAAAACTACATACAAAGTGCAAAATGTTTAGTTAAATTTTCAACATATGAATGGCCACAATAAAATGTCCAAGGTCATGCGCAACCATAATACGATTAATAGACGTGAAAGGGTCGAATTCAATAATAAAACGGTTGTGGGCAAAACTAGTATAAGTGAATATTTTTAAAATTACTTTGACCATGTTGAACTTTATATATTTTTCTCTCACACTATGAAAAATTTTCTTTCCGAAAGTCTGGGTGTGGGGGACTGAGAAAAATACCTGTTCTCTTAACCTCTCACCAATTAACTCAGACTTTCTAAAAGCAAATTTTTATAATGTGAAGTACCATTATACTATTAAAAATTTTATTAAAAGAGTACTTTAAAAAAAAGTAAATTACAAACGTACCATTACCAAAGTACGTACTATTTAAAAAGCACCGTTACAAATATGTGATACTTTCTTATAGTATCATTTCAAAAATTATATACACAAGGGTCTTTTACTAAGATATCCTGACAAAAGTATCTCCACAAAACTACAATAACGTTTGCAAAAGTTTCGTAATAGATGCAAAAGGAACAACCCCTACAATTTACAATGTTATACAATAATATTATTCACAAGAAGTTTCATTGCAAGGTCATTTTCAAAAGTACTATTACAAAGTATCATTACACTGATAGAAAAGGCGTCATAACGCTGATGTATTTTGACATCAGTACTATGACAACTAACTTCAATTTGACCCCATGACACTTTTCATCATGGTGATGTCAACCTTAACATCACTTTGCCAAAGTATCATCAGGGTCAAAATGAAATTATGTCATCAATGGGATGACACATCGGCATCCCAGAAATGACGAACATGTCCTCAGTGGCGATGACGCAGTAACATCGGAGAAAGGACACATTAGCATCAATTTAATGAAAGTTTGTCATTAAGTCAAAGTAATTGGAATTGACTTAAGTCAAAGTGAAAGAATATTTTTACGACCTTTGTTTACAGCAGAACTCTCAATAACAAGACACCAGCAATCATTCTACTTTAAAAATTTTATGTATTTAACTAAATAATTTAAAAAATAGAATATAGGAATTTTTGCTTCTAATAATAAATACATTGTAATCATTAAAATAAGGCTAATAATATACAAAATGTGGCATCGAATTGATGTCACTGTAGTCATAAAATAGATGACACGCAAAAACTACAAAATTGTACGAAGACGTTAGTCATTGGATTGATGTAAATTTTATGTCACAATTCTGATGTTAGGGAATCATCAATATGAAGATGCATTTTTCTATCAGTGTACAAAGAACACTAACAAAACTACCATAACATATTAACGTTATCAAAGTATTATTACAAACGTATAAACAAGTATAAATGAAATTTTGAAACAATAATTTCTAGATCTTAGATCAGATTTATAATTTTCATTGTCTAATTCCTTTAATTTTTTTTCTTTATTCAACCTTCCAGGGTTGAACAGGCATATCGTTCACAGTTCCTAGTAGACTATAATAAATTACACTACACCACAAAAAAATTAACCTTAAAAACGAGACATTTTTAAACTTAATTGGAGCAGCTTAACAAGAATATGGCACTCATTTATTTCTCTCAAGAAGCTTTTGGTATTGGAAATCAAATAATTTCCAAGGAAACATTATTACCAACATTTTATTTCATATATGATTTTTATTGTTCTAAAATTACCCTAAAATCAAACATTTCTTTCACAACTTACCTCGTTACTAGACAAAAATTATTGCTAATAAATTTAGTAAAGGCTTACCTGCAAATAAAAGATAGAAGAAATCATGTTACAATTTTATGAAACAACAAACAACAACATAAGGTATATATGTAGTAAATGAAAATGTTAGGAAAACAAAAGCAATTTTAGCAATTTGTTTTCAATATCCTCTTTATTGATTTTTATTATTAAACCACTTGGGTAAATTAAATTTTGCCACTTATCATAATTTCCTTAATCTTTTCAAGATACATTTAACTCATACAATAAATTTTTGGTCACATACATACATGCATACAAACTTACTTTTAATATAATCCTGACAACGTAGACACTCAACCATACTAAAGGAAATTGAATTAACGATTTCCCAGACATTTTGGACTTGATTATAACCAATTTAATGTGGCTGGGCAATGAACAGTAAAAGATGAAAAAAAATTTATATAAAATTACATAAATTTTCCCATAAATATTTTATCTCTTTATCGACTTTTCACTTTCAATAAACTTTGCCACTTTTGTAGAAACCCAGAGTTAAAACGAAAAAACAAACTAGAACAGACATGCAGCCACAACAAATACAATTGTGGTTTGTTTGACTGTAAGAAAAACGAAAAAAAAGTTTTTTTTTGAACAAATTTATAGGAAGGACCAGTGAAAAAAATATATATAAAAAAGGATCAGAATCCTTTAAATACAAAAACGTGAGTATTTAAAAAAAAAAAATTTTGTGAAAGGAGAAATGAAAAAATAACAAAACTATGTATTTAAAAAAAGAGAGCAAGAAAAAAAAGGAAATTTTTTATTATGCTATTTGTGAATAAAACAGTGTACAAAAATAAACAGTACATTATTTAGCGTTCGGGTCACACACCCAAGAACGATATCTATTTTTTTAGTGATTGTGTAGACGAGCACAACCCTTAATTCGTTCAAGAAACAGCCGAACATTGTACAGTGTTCTATTCTTCGTTAAAAAACAGAACAATTGTAGTGATGCTGTACAGAAACATTATATTTTTATGTTCTATAATTAAAGCAACGACCGCAGCAAGAACAGCTCGTGTGTGTATTGTGTATATGTTTTGTTCGTTAAAAATTTTTTGCTGGCTTTTTGTTTTTTCTTCGTATGTGTATTTTGATTGGTTGGTTTTTTTACCTGTCAAAAGCGACGAAAATTAATGAGTCGAAGCGAACACAAAGAAGTTAGTGGCTTTTTAAAAAAAAACCGAACGGAATTAAATGTTCTCATCTCTTTCTGAATTGGATAAAAACAGTATTATTTTTGTGTTCGAAAGATGACAAACAGGGAAACTTTTTTTAATGATCTTCTACACAAACACTATTAGCGTTTGTGTTTTCCACAGATCTACGCAACCGAACACTAACGATATTTAATGTTTATTATCGAACACCGAATATAATATACAATTTGTGATACGAATGAAATCTGTTTTTAAATTTTTAAAAACTGGAATCGGAAAAACTTGAAATAATGGGGGTATTCACGTCACAAGTTGCACCCTTGCAAAAAAGCAAAAGTGCAAAAATAAAACAACATCCACACAGACAATTAGTTGTGCGTAGATAATTGTCTTTGTGGTTGTTGTTATATTTTTGCACTTTTCCTTTTTTGCAAGGGTGCAACTTGTGACGTGAATACCCCCATTAACTTTGTATCAAAAAAGTTTATAATTGGATTCATAATAATTATTTCAACTCCTTAATTTAGGCAGTATTTTATATGCAATACCGCCAGAGCCTCAATACTTTTAGCCAATACTTTTTATAATTCATATGTCTTCTACGTCTAGGCGAAACATTATTTATTAATTCTTGCCATGCCTGCATTTGGAATTTTCTTAACTCTAACAAATCAGCTGTTATCAACACAACAAACAAAGATTCATGTTCCGTTTAATTCTACCGCTCAACTTAAATTATTATCTCTTACTCATTATTTTTTCTCTCTATTACAAATTTATTATGTTTTTTAATACTCCTTAAAAAAAAACTGAATTGCAAATAATACATTTTTAAACATAAATACGTGATTTGGTTTTTTTTTTATTAAATTATAGTACAAAAAAAAAAAAAAATACGAATACAGTACAACCTCTATAATCCGGACACTCGCTAGTAATCCAGACAAGTCAATATTCACTCTGTAGTCGAAACAACCGTTTTTTCTTTCTTAGTAAAACTTCAAACTTCAGCATCATAAGCTCATAGTAGCGATAAATCGACTGCACCCAGAGAACATCATCCAACAAAACTTTTTTTTAAACGAAAACTTTCAAACGTATTATGGTAAATTAACCATATTATTGTCACAGGTAATCGTGTTATCCTTAAATGAGCTCTCCATCAAGAATCCACAGTTATACTATGATTCCACCTGAACATACTATAGTTTATAATAACAAAAATATGTTTAATACTTAAAACAGCACGTGTGTTTTTCAACTACATCATGGTGCTCTAAGAAAAGGAAAAATATTATTATTAATTTTAAACGAAACAGTTATAAGTGTTAAACAAATCCTTGTCTAATTTTATCATGACAAACATAATTGAGGTGTGGTTTCTAGATGGAGCACTTAATTAACTATAATACGTTTGCCGGCAACAAAAATATATTTTAATTTAAAAACACAGTACCTTTAAACATTTTCGTTAGAAATTGCTTTGTTGTAGGTGACCATATTGAAAATGTTTTTTATCTGTGGGTGCTGGTAGAAAAATATCAAAAAAGTTATTTCTCTTTATGCCCTGCGCAAACCCATTTGGATATTATAAGCTTCCGCTTGCCTGAAAGACCAGATAGCAAAAGAACAAATATTATTAAAAAACTTCGAACTCCGTGTTGTTTGTTATTCTTGTAAAACGGGTTGGATTTCGGCTTTCGGGTTTGAAGATGTTTTAAGAAAGTTTTTCTCAAAATTTCAAGCGTTTTCAGACCAGTGCCAATAGTCAATGGAGAGGTTTTTTTGGTGTAGGGCCATTGCCACTAAACTAAGAAGAAATCAATAATTGGGGCAAATTACGGCATTCAAACCGATTGAAATTTCAAAACAACTTCGATCGGTATCGTATGCCGTAATTTTCCCGATGATCCTAATTTTTGATTTTTGGTTTTAGCCCAGAGCACCACGGCAATCTTACCACCAATAGAATCGAGCTTAATTATGAAAAGAAGCGCCCATTTAAGTCGTATTATTTTTCTAAACTCTGCGTGGCAAAATTTTACCAGAACTTATACATATTGAAAAAAGCTGGTCAAAGTAACTGTCAAAGCTCTTCATTATTAGCAAATAGGAGGATGAGGAGGAGGATTACGATGTGTCAGTAAATGCATACCCATTTATTCAACTTTATTTACTTTTAGCGGAGAGGCACGCGGCGAACATGAATACGCTTTTCATTTCTCTGCAAATCATAATATTAAAGCCCTTGATAGTTCTTTTTGAGAATGTGCAAAACAAGGTTTTAATTAAAGAAGGATGTGGAATTTTTGCTAGGTTAATTTTATGAGTTTGTCGTGACGGCGTCTTTAACTCATTCAGGTTTAGTGGTTAGTTATCTAACCAACTTTTCAAGTGTTTAAAAATTTTATTTTTCAAGATCATCGATGATAAATTTATGCGAAATTTGGGACCATAAATTCTAAAATTTAATTATATTTTATTAAATGCTGTAAAACAGCCACAGGTTGTTTGCTTTGTTAAAAAAATCATGTCCAGTGCGAACTGTATAATTACTATATACCTGCGCACCTGTGGAGTTCCTCTATGCATCCGAACAACTAAAACATATTTTTTCAGATTTCCACCAAAAATATATTTTTATGCCAACCGTCATTGTGGTTAGTAAACTAATCACCTCATTTATCAAAACTATCATAAATTTTTTAATAAATAAACTTTAAATAATGCAAAATTGCGCTTATTTTAAATAGTTTTTATAGTTTTCTATACACAGGCTTCCAAGGTCATTAATTTAATGTAAATAAAAGATTATTTATTTCATTATCAATAAAATCCGACGTTTCGTTGGTATTCTTTTCAACTTCTTCAGGGATTGAGTTTTATTAAAATAATAATCTTTTTCGTCAGTTTACATCATTTATAAAATATATCACAGTATTTTGTATAGGTGGACAACACAACACAAAGCTTAAAATATTAAAATAAATATATGTAAATTTAAAAATTATCACAGAAAATTTGTCCTTTTTAGATCACAGTTGTTATTATTATTATTAAGTTATTAAGTTGCATATATAAAAGTGTGGCTCATGATTTAAAGTGATTGCCTACAAAACCAAACACCCCAGGTTTAATCCGTGCTAGAGGACCAAATATTTTCATCATGGCTTTTCAGTTTTAAAAAATTAAGTTGCTTTGAGCCCCCTCCAAACAATCTATCCAAGAAGCTTTGAGCACTCCTCCCAGGAAAAGAGGATAAAAAAGACAAAGGTGAGACAGCAGCCACCCCTTGGGTAAAAAGATAGGAAACAAAGATTAGCAAGGTTCCCCACCATAACACCAAACACACGGAGGTCCTTGTTTCTTGGCAAAGGTCAATCCATTAAAAAAAGACAATCTACTGTCCTTCATTTAAAAAAAAAAAAACCTTAAAGGACATTGTATCAAAAAAAGGACTGTCCTCTTAAAAAAAGGCAGAATGAAATTATATTTACGATAAATTAAGTCTATAAAGTAGTGCGGACCAAAGGTGAAAATATATCAGTCTACTTATCGAGGTTGTACTGTTCAAAAAAATGTATATTCTAAAAAAATTCTGTTTACATACGTAGATAAAATGTTTAAAGCAAAGTAACGACAAAGTAAAAAAGCAATAAAGAAAATGCTCCATTAAGTTAGAAGTTACAACGTAGAAAAAAAACTGAAAGATAAATGTAACAGAAAATTTGTATAAAAGAAGGAAGAATATTATAACATGAAGTCGAAGTCTATTATATGCCAGTAGTGTATGAAAGGTACTCATACTCCATTAAGAACAAATTTAGTTTAGATAACAGGTAAGAGATAAACATTTGTACATATTTGAGAAATAATATCAAAGTCTAACTCAAAATTAATGGAATTAAGAAAATCAGGAAAAAAATTTCTACTAATCTTCATTCTAAAGTTCATTTAGTCGGCAAAACGAAACAAGCTACATGTAATGGATTGCTCAATTAAAGGCAGAATTAGTTTATACTTTATATTCTGTTACAAATCAGCTGTTTTGTTTCTGTTCAATTAAAAGTCTGTATTTGTTGTTTGTTTTCCCTTTTTCGTTCTGTGCTGTTGCGGACAAATCTGTTGAGGAACAGAATACAACTTGTAGTTACAGTCAAAGTCAGTATGTATTAGTTGTTGTGGTATGAAAAAATTTTGGTATTTTGTTTAAATTTAGAGAAATTTGTTTTTATTAATGATTTTTTTAAAAGTAATTTATTTTTGATACACAATATAAATTTTTTTTATAAAAAGTTCTTTCACAATTTCAATGTTTTTCTTTTTTTAAGCAGCTGATTCCTTTCACAGATTAAGTAACTACAAAATTTGCATTCAACAAAATTGTTCTCTTTTATCTTAGTTACCGGTTAAAGGCTCAGTTAGCCGGGAGTAACAATAACAGTAACCCTAACGTAAAAAAGTAAGACCAATCTATTTCTTACAGATTGATACGTAACATCTTACTGCTAACTGTAATCGTTCTAATTCCTTTACATACAACAAAATGAAGCAGCTGATTTGCAACGTTACTGTTACTCCCGGCTAACTGAGCCTTAAGGTCGATATAAGTAATCGGCGTGACCCTGTAGGCTAGCTTGGCAAGCGAGGTGGTCGTTTGAATAAATAAATTCGTTGGTTTTTCAACGGCGCACTGTAAGTGCTTTAACATGCACTATAACATGTCTTAAATTAAATTATATGAACAACATGGATGTGATCACTTATATCCAGTAAGGGCTTGACAATAAAAGAAGAAGCAGCTCTCGACCAGTAGGAACTCTGCGATGATAAAAGGTCTAAAATTCAATGACTATTGTAGAATTTGTCATGCCGAGGAGGAAGAGGAAATTGTGCTTTATTTTCTAAATAAATTTCTAGGAATTCAGGACATAAGGGAGAGATACCTTGGGGAAACTAGTGTTTGTCTGTTTGAACGATTTTTCTAAGATAAAATAAAGGTTGATTTTCCTGGAAGACCCAAGTGTGCCTTTTTGTTGATGGAGGCCAAGAAACTTAAACTATAGTGCAACTGAACTGAAACTGCGTCTCCAGAAGCTACTCAATTAGTAATTTTTTCAATATAAAAGGTGGTTAAATTTTAAGGGCCAATGTTGATTTTGAATAAAACACAAATTATTTTGGAAATTTTTGTCATTTCTTTTTATTATGATAATATTGGTATGGTTCAATTACGTATGGAACAAAATATTGTCCAAATGGCCGCCGCGACCTCGGCGGCACACCTCCATCCGATGGTCCAAATTTTCGATGATGCTGAGGCATAATTGAGGTTCTATGCCGTTAATGTGCCAAACTATCTCATGCTTTAGCTCTTGAATTGCTGGCTTATCGACGTACACCTTTTCTTTCAAATAATCCCAAAGAAAGAAGTCCAACGGTGTCAAATCACATGATTTTATCGGCCAATTGACATCGCCACCACGCGAGATAACACGGGCCCTGGATTTGTTGCGCAAAAGAGAACTTGTTTCGTTAGCTGTGTGGCAAGTGACACCGTCCTGTTGAAACCACATATCGTCCACATCCATATCTTCCAATTCGGGCCATTAAAAATTCTAATCATCTTACGATAGCGAACACCATTCACAGTTCCTGCCTGAACGGCCTCATTTTGGAAAAATACGGGCCAATGATGCCGCCAGCCCATAAACCGCACAAAACAGTCACTCTTTGTGGGTGCATTGATTTTTCGACAATCACTCTTGGATTATCATTCGCCCAAATGTCTGCCAAAAGTCTGCTTATTGACGAATCCACTGAGGTGAAAATGTGCCTCATCACTGAAGATGATTTTCTTTGAAAATTAATCATCCACTGTTGCCATTTCTTGACACCATTCTGACCATTGAAATGGTCAAGAGGCTTTAGTTCTTGAGTTCTTGAGTCAATTGCACCTTGTAAGCATTTAAATGCAAATCTTTATCCATAATGTTCATCAACGACGAGCGTAAGAAGTGCAATTTTTGGGCACGACGACGACTTGAGGTGGACGGCTCTTCAGCCACACTTTCGCGAACAGCAGCAATATTTTCTGCAGTACGAGCTGTAAGAGCATGCACTGGTGTTTTCACATCTCCTAAAGACCCGGTTTGCTCAAATTTTGCACGATTTTTTCGATTGTACGCACATTTGGACGTTTAAATTGACCGAAAAAATTAGGAAGTGCACGATATGCATTTTGATTTGAACGCCCATTTTCATAATAAGCCTGAAAAACTTTAACGCGTTGCTCGATTGTGTATCTTTCCATGGTTCAAATTGAGTTAGTCTGAAATGTTAAATGAAATACAGAATTAAACTTGACGGTAAGGTGTGGTTTACAAATTTAACCACCCTTTACAAAAGAAAAAAAAAAAAGTAAAAGGGTTAAAAAAGACTGCACACATTACGTTGGTTGTCGAAACAAATAGCTACACTAAATACAAAATTGTAAATATTGCCATGGTGCAAGCATAATTTAAGACAAATAGAAAGCAACATGTGTTTTATAAAGTTCTAATAAAAAAGTCCTTCATTGAAACATATACAAGCAACCTGTTCATGGTTTTTTATCACTCTAAGAATATCCGAGTTACACACAACAATCTTTAACTTGTCTTCCAACTAAATAACATTGAAAAGCAAAAGAAAAAATTCCTCAAAAATGTTTATACACAAGCAAAGATTTCACTTAAAAAGCATTTTAACCTAAAAGAAAGTTAAACAAAAATGTCTGTTTTCCTTTGCAGCAAAATGTGTTTACACGGGTAAGAAATTGAAGAAATAAAAAAATAAGAAATATTGAGAAGACTTGCATGTGTTTTGGATGAAAATCAATTTGTATACTAAACTGTTTTCAATGGAGGAGCCTTGTTAAAGGAATACAAGAAAAAGTGATGCCATACAAAGAAAAACAAGGGGTGAAAGGAGACAAACCTTTTGAAAACTACTAAACTTGTTTAAGTTTAATAGAAGCTTTCTTTTTGCTTTACAGCTTAAAGTTTGTGGTTTATGGCGGCAAAAAACTTGATTCTTTTATTAAATTCTTTTCTGCCTCCCACTCAAAATCCGTAAGACAATTTAAATAGTTGATGTGTAAGCAAATTTGTTTGTTGGCTTTTTAGTTGATAAGATTTTCTTTTTAAATAAAAAAACAATAATAATTTTGATTATGTTTTTTGAAAAAGGAAATTTAATTTCTTGCCCCAACCTTCTCCCTCTTTTCTTTATAACCAAGTTAGGTGTGTAAATATTTAAACAACACAATTTATTTTCTGTAAGGCACACTTTAAGGCATTTTTTAGAAGATCTCATTTCAAAAGGTTGGTTATGTTTTTCTAATGCCCTTATTGTCGCATGATACCTTTTTCAAAATTCTTTTTCCATTTGGTTTAACTAATCTCATTTGTTAGCATCTTAAAATGATTTTTTTTTATAACTTGTAAACAGGGTTTCATTTCACTTTCTTTTGTATACTTTTAGGTTTGGATAGAGAAATTTGATTTACCTTTCATTATTTCTAAGGATTTTCTAAATTTCGCGTTATTGTTCTGAAAAAACCTCAGACATATTGTTAAAATATAAATTTAATTTTTTTATATTTTTATAGAATTAATTGTATTGTTGTTTTTGAAAAGGCGGGCAATTCTTTTGAGAAAAAGTTTTTAAAATTAATAAATAATGACGGAATTTAATAGAAAATATAATGAAATTATATTAAAAACTTTTTAAGAGCCGCAAAAGGGTTCAGTTTAATTTTATTCCTTCTTTATTTTTTTTTCTACTGCACAAGAGTTATTTTATATTTCAGGATTATATGGGTAGTTCCATAACTAAACGGCATATTTTTATTTTTTAAGCATTTTTTTTCTGGGCATTGCCTAAATAATTTTGCTGCAAAACCGTACCAAAAATAATGGTTCATATCAAAATTTAATATTTACATAACTTAAAAATTATTAACTTCAATATATTAATGAAAAGTCATTAGAAAAAAATAAGAATACTGTGCAACCTTTGTTTGACCTTTCTTGCATTTACCAACGCCTCGGAACGCATAAAATAAAACCTCTCAAATTTTTGCAAAAAAAAAAACCAATATTTTCAGTGAATTATTGCAACAAAAACAAGAGTGCTACATTCGGCTATGCCGAATCTTATATACCCTTCACCATGATGAGATAAGAACAAAAAGTTATATACATAGATAACGTTCTGTAGATAGGTATAAATAAATATTAATTGAGCCACGCCAACTTTTCATTTCGTCATGCCGAAGAATATAAAGAAACAAAAAATTTATATATGTACCTAAGCCCGTTTCCTCTTTTGCCAAAGTTGATGTTTGAAATTCGTTTTATAATCTTAAAACCGTTTTTTAGAACATAAAAAACTTAAATAAAAAAAAATGAAAAAAATTATTTTTGGGATTCGAACTGGCAATATCATAAGTCTCAGGAGGGAACTTAACAACTCATCTACGAATGCTTTTACTAAAGAAGCGTTAAATTAATATATATTGAGCGTATAAGTTTGTTTCTTTATTTGAGCGGCATATCATATACATGCATAAATGTGTATGTGTATGCGTAAAATTAACTTATTACAAATAAAATCCACCACTTGTAGTGAAGGGTATAAAAAAAACACATTACCAACACTGTATTACCATAACCACTGTATGACCGTAGAAACCAAAATTGAATTGGTTTGTATGGTATGTTTATTTCGTTTTGGTCGTTTAAAGAAAAAATTGGAGGCAGTCGTGGTTTTTTACTCATATCTCAGCCATTTGTGAACCGATCTTGCTGAATTTCAATAGCAAACAATTCCGCACCATATGTGACATAAATGTATAATAACCTGGCCCCCATCATATATGGGGTCTTCGGAAAACCCATTTCAACGGACAGACGGATAGACGGACATCGTTAAATCAACTTCGCTCCTCATAAGGACCCAGAATATATATACTTTATAGGGTCTAACATCAATATTATAGGAATAACAAACGGAATGACAAACTTTTATATACCTTTTTCACCACCTGTGGTGAAGGGTAAAAAAAACTGCGTTTAGTCATACAAGTTTTACTCAGATATTAAAACAAACTCTGATCTTGCAACAGCAGCAGGTTGTACTGTATATATGGGCATTTCCTGGGGTCACGAACGTAAGTTCGTACGCTTTTAATGTACAAATAATATAGAAAACAAAACTTTTCCCACCATTTTTTTTTGCGATTCGATAGCATTTGGGTAGCTCTATGTTTAGTGCAAAAGATGGATTTCATCGATTTTAAGTTTTCATAATAATAGCTATAAACATGTGGTCACGAACGTACGCAAAATAGAAGTCAACTTTGGCTGACAGTAGTGAAATCTAAAAATCTGTAAAATGGAACGAAATATTCAAAAGTGTTTAATTTATTTTAAAAGTGTATTAATGTAGGTCTCCTTCCAGTATTTACAAAATAAAATATCTCTCTTGGTTTTTGCTTAATTGGCTTATTTACCGGTCGCGAACGAACGATTTTTCCATATGTTTTTTTATTATTATTTCCACGAATTTTCCCATAAATGTCTTAAAATTTGCTTAACAAAAAAACTTAATACTTCTTTTACAATTGATTGTAATGGAGAGATTATGAAGAAAGAGTGTAAACATAACATATTTTTTGCATGTAAAATAAGTATATAAAAATGTCTTTAAAAGTAGAAAATACAGAAAAATATAAAATTTTCCAGTTTCCAGCCCAATTTGCTCAAGTAAAACAGCTCAGATATGCTAGGAAACCATTATTTTATAAGAACATAGAATTTTTTTCTAATAATAAACAATAAAAGACGATGATAATCAACATTTTATTTTTTCATCCTGGTAGACCATTCTGGGGAAATGCCCATATAAATTTAAAATACATTAATATATATACATATATGGGACTTATGGTCCTTTATCGCACAACTGTCGCTAACCAGAAATTTTTTAAAGAGCTGCAAACCTATTGACAGTTCTTTTATTCGATATTTAAGATAGTGTGTAAAGGTTCGTTTTTAACGTTTACATATATTTAATTTTTTTATAATATGTTCATAATGGACAATATCCTTTAAAGAAATCCCCAGATAATCCTTATTATCCTACAATTAATATCCTACATCGATGGACCGAATCAAACAACTTTCATAAAAATTATGGGTAATTGTTGCATTAATACTTAAGAATACGATTACTTGTTTTTTTTAAACAAATATGGTGAAAAAACGATATGCAGACCGCTCGAAAAAACGTAAATCATACATTTGTTTTGCGACCCTCTTTCTAAATAAGATGCAACCTTTTGTTTTAGGAAATGTTTAATTAAGCACATTCCGAATTATTTGTTAGGTCCTGAAAGTAAAAGGATGTAGAATAAGAGTAATTATTACTCAATGAAGATCCATGCCTAACGCCGGAGAAGCCTGCAGAACTAAGCTAATCTACCCGGTAAGCTAGCTAGTAGTGAGCTAATCTATCAGCGCCAAGGTTGCGGGTTCGATTCCTGCCAGAAACTCTGCTTTCCTGCAGACAAGGCAATAAAAAAAAAGTACGAATGTTGCAAATACCATTCACACTAGACAACCTGGTATGTTTCACTACAACGCACAGTGGGATTTTGTTGCAAGAACCCGCATTTTCAACCACTCAGTTTAAAAAATCGAATTAAGGTAAGTAATATTGTTGACATACATTTTTCCTAAACTTACATTTATATATATATATATATATATATATATATAAAACTTTAAATAAATTAAAAACTGTGTAAAAAAAGTAAAATTGGGAACTATCGATTCTCATTTAGTTTATAATTTCAGTTCGAAATGATGCTGGTGTTTTTGAAATCCAGTAAAGTGTTAAACGGGTAAGTTAATCAATCATAATAAAATCAAGCGCATTTTGAGATGGGTGTAATCTTATTTTGACTTAAATCAATCTCATTTTCGGATAATCCGAACTTAAATCGATCTTTCAGTATTTGAATCAAGAAAATCCGTTAATACCGCTTTGGATTAATTTGAGTTCGGATGGATTGATTTTTCTTTTGAGTGTACGAACGTGATTTGCTGAATTTAAGATTATATGGAAACTAGAGTTTGCTAAAAACCGTAAAAATGTGAAACCGCTGTTTCGGTTTTAAAATCATTAAAACAGGTCGGTTCGGTTTTCGGTTTTGAACTTATCCAAGTAGAACTACATACATATACATTTTCTAGTGTGTAAAAGGTACAAATTTTTTATTTCTTCCAACTCCGGTTCTTTTATCAAAAAAGAAACATTTGTTCTTCTTAGTACTTATTTTAAATTTAAAGAATGAAATAGATACCTTGACATTGTTCCAGGCTGTTATGTATAAATGAAGTACGAGTATTATGCATAATTTGCCATTTCTTTTGGCATAAATATATATTTAAAGTAAAAGCCAAAACCGAGGATTTTTGGCCGGTTTTCGGTTTCGGCTTGTAGGCATTAGAACCGCGGTTTCGATTTCGGTTAAAACCTTACAGCAATCCCTAATGGAAACTATGGTGCGTAACAAAATGATGAAGTACGCTACAAGGAACCATAACATTAATCCAATATGATATTTTGGTAAGTGACAGTAATGGAATTAAATTTGCATTACAGGATCAATTGACGACGTACCGATATCGAATTTTGTGGTCATATTATGATTTTTCGTTCAAGAGAATTATCAAAAAAAATACAGACTGTTCACAAAAAACCTAAAATTTTTGCGCTAAGGAATAGATGAAGCAATTGAATTACAATATTCCATAAGTCTGCTTTAAATAAAACGAAAGTTTATTTGAGTTGAGTTCAATAGACGTCTCCAATCCCTCTTTACAGCCTTACAATTTTTGCGTATATTTTCTTCTTTCTCATACCACGATCCAATCAACGTGTTCATGTTTTCATTTTATTAACTAAACTTTATTTTAATATGAACACTAAAAGTATGCAAGTTTCTGTTTAGTTTGTCCTCACATGTCCATGTAACAAGGACATCTCCTAACAGCTGGTATTATAAATATGATTCAACAATGTTAGAACAATCGTTACACAAGAAAACCCTTAAAGAAAAGGAAAAACAAGTCGGGTCTTGTCACAGTAGAAAAAGGTCAAAATACATTTAACGAAAAATTTAATATAAAATCAACACCTTGTAAACTCAATTTAATCAGATTTGAACAATTTGGTTTATAACTATAAATAGACGAAGGAATGATATCAAATGTTAAAACCAGAAAACAAAAACATTAATCAAATGTACAAATTGGAAAGAGGGATGATGGGTTAATATTTGCATAAAATAAAAAAAAGGAAAGGAATAGACATTTTGTTTTTATTAAAACAAATTTGAATTTCCACTTGAAATAAAAAAAAATAAAATAACAAACGGCAATGTGTTACCAAAGCGAAATGAAGCTCATTAAGCGTTTGAGAATATTAACTAAAATATTCTATAAAAAAGAAATGTGTGTATAAATATATGAAAATGTATGTTTGTATTAACAATATGTTTTTTTAATTTTGTGTCCTTAATAGTCTTTGCAACATGTGTTTAGACACTGAATTAAAAAAAAGCACAAATAAACCCAATAATAATAATTTCAAATTATGGCTCTCATAATTGCAGATGTTACTCACGCATACACTCATTTGTTCAAGTGTAACTTTTTTAATAAAATGTAAACAAATGCAAAATTGATAAGCTGATATATTTTGGGAAATCGCTGGTTCATTAAAGCTTTTTTAAGGCTACCTTCTTTAGTTGATCTTAAGTAAATTTTATAAAAGACAACCAAATAACTCTAGGGACATAAGCGTTGTTAATAAGAACATTTTAAATTTCACCAAAAAACATTATAAAGTTTATTCAGAATTAACAAAAAACTATAAGGGACAGGTTGAAGTGGAATGCAACTTATTTTTGCACTCTGCTTTAGGCTGGCAATGCCTTGCGGGTAGCTAATAACGCTTTTTTGGTTTTGTTACTAACCCTTTATTATTTCTAAATACCCTTTTTAAAAAAGGCTTTTTTTGACAATCCTTTCATTTTGTTTTTGCGGAACAACCATGTGATTTTGGTTTTTTTATATTTTTCATTGATTTCATTCACGTAAGAATTCATTGACGATTCGTCTTTAATAAGTAAAATCTAAATTTCTCTAATGAATCTAACATTGCAAAAATGGGGGAAAATGGATCGTGCGGGAAATTTGTGTCAGACAAGAACCGGTCCCTTCTACTTTAGAATTGTCACGTGACATGATTGTTGCTTGTTCCCTTTTCTCTAGGGGAATTATGGTTTAAAGTCTGCAATCTCCAAAATTCTTTGGTAAAAAATCCTTCTCATTAACAAGCTATCTTAATTATTCGAAAACTCATTTCCTTACTTAAGTGCCGATGTCGAAAGAAAACTTGGTTAAGGGTTTTTTTTAAGAAATTAGATTAAACCAATAAGAAACCCTAGGAGAAAGGGAGCTATCGCCAAACTTGTCACGTGACAGTTCTAAAGTGGTGGAGACCGGTTCTAGTTCTATTACATGATATGAAGGGGGCTTGTCATTATAACATGGTGATGTCCGAGGAGAAGCATAATTGACACCATTTTGACACTTTGTAACAGGTCACTGGAATAATGCCTGATGCAGACATTGTACCGAGTGAACCATGTTACTATGATAGAGCGAATAACGTAATAAAACCATGAAAAGTCAGCCACTACCCGCACAAAAAAGTACCACATGACTAATATTGTGTCAATTACCTTTACACTTTAAACCCATTACGTGATATGTCTTCTTTTCACCAACCACGTGCATTAAGTACAATATCCACAAATTTTCCGCAGGGAATCGACTTTCTTTAAGCTCAGGTAATTAATTATTGCATATTTAATATGGTCTTAACCAAGAAAAAGTTTTTTGCAATTAAAAATTGCATCTGAGTGCTTTATTCGAAACGTTTTGTGGCCCAATGATGACGATTATGAAACAGATATATGTTTTTAAAAATGATATTGTCTTGCTCTTAAACGTAATGTTTATTTAATTTTAATAAAATTTTATTTTATTTTAACGTTGACGAAAATTTCCATCATTTATTGAAACAAATTTCTATCCACCAAAGTAAAACTACGATTTGGTTTAAAGATTGATGTTGGACTATTGACTGCCAGCTGTCGTCAATGGCGGTGAGAGCTTATAAAAAAGTGTAGTTACTATCGAAACACGGCAAATGAACCTGTACGTGAACGTGGGTTCGATTACCCGGTCAGTCAAGATTAAAAAATTTTCAATAAATTTTAATTAATTTCATGTTGTTAAATTCCTTTAATAATTTCATGAAAATAAAATTTTATGAACTTCAGCCTGGTTAAAATATGAAAAATTTAATTAAAACCCATCAAAAGTTCAAGCAAATAGCCACAATACTAATTATAAGTTATTAATTTTAAACTTTTTATATATAGAGTTTTTGTTCAAACTCATATTTTTTTCTTGACGTTTTTTACCCTTTTTCGTAATATTTCGCCCAATTTACCCGTTTTTACAATACACTTGCCGCTTTTCTGCATTTCTAAAATGGCAACACTGCTCATATTTACTTGATGTAGAGGCGAAAGTATCGTCGATTCAACGAAAGCACGTGACCATAGTTGCCAGGTAAGCGTTAAAATTGAAAGAGAACGCTTGTTTCAATACTCCTTGTAAAACCAGTTGTCTATGTGTTTCTCCCAACAATTCAACAAACTCGTAAAAAGATTTTTTTTTATGTATTAAACATTTTTTACAGGCAATCCACTTTCTAAAATTCGATTAAAATAATCTCATAAAATAAAATAATTATGTTTGTTGTAGGTGTTTCGGCATGAAGCTTAATTATAACGACTAAAGCAGCTAGCAAGTAAACAAAGTAATCTAGCTTAAAGTGTATGGTAAGATGAAGTCAATTATTTTTAGCCTGCAAATATAGTTTTGAATTCGCTTGACTTTTTTTTTAAATTTCACACAAGTAACGTTATTTACTGTTTACTTTTTAAAACAAAACACGTCAAAAACCTGTTGGGCGTTTCTTTTTGAATAGCAAAAGTTTTTAAATAAATTTTTTATAGTTGTTCTTTATATCCTGTTAGTAAACTTATTTTAGTTCAAAGGAAATTTTACTTTTATAGAAATTAGGATAATAATATAGTAGATGACTAACTTTTTTATGGAAATATTAAATATTCACTATACCCCACAACGCCATAATGTGGAGTGCCGATTTGTGTAACACTTAGGGAAATTATTACAACTTGAAGTTAGCTAAAGTAAAGATTAAATTGACAGATAGCAATGTGTTATCTGTCAAAATGCGTCTGTTAACTGTCGGATAACAGCTAACCCCAAGTTATAATAATGGCCCTTAAAAATATTGGTCATAGAAATTGGTATCTGTTCCTCCAGCTGGAATAGTCCCTATACCAGTTTTTTGTAAATCGACCCACCCTAATATACATACATATATAGTATTCGGCGCAAAGAACTCATATATGAATTTAAATCGCAAATATTTATTTTGTTTTTGCAAGTCCATGATGCCAAATTAAGTGCAATTCCGGAAATTTATCTGTATATGGTATATATTATTTGACTTGATCGTATTATATTGCTTCCAAAAATTTAAAAATCCGAGATTATTGTGAAAAATTTGTACAATATAAATTTATTCAGTGCATTGGCCTTCATCAGCTCTGACCTTTTCCCATATTTTTGACAAAATCCTGTTTAGACCAAGAAAGAATTAAGCCAATGTTATTTAATGATTTATAATTTTAAACATTCTCAGTTTCATACTACAAAATAAGATCCTAAAGCTCAAATTAGACGTGACATAACCATAACTAAACTGTATTACCATCACCTTTGTATTACCAAAACGACATAAACATACCATACAAACCAATTAAATGTTGGTTTCTAAATTTGCCGTTACGGCTGTGGCATTATGGTTATGTCACGTCTAATTTGAGCTTAAGTCTTGTGTATGGAGCAGCTCAATTGAATAAATCAAAATGTTTGACATTTAAGAGTTTTCCGAGAAGAGCGTTTGAAATAGTAGCTGGTCTTGCTACATGAGACCGAACGCTCTCACGATGAAAAATTCACGCCTGGTCACAAATTCCTGCTGTTTTTCGGACAGCGCTCGTTTAAATCAATTTTATTTTATTTGTTTCAGGTCCCCTGTGATCATGTGAACCGATTTTAGCAATACGAAATACATGGGACTCTTCGGAGTCCACAAAAAATATATATCATTATCTTGGTTTTATGGGTGTTCGACCTTAGCGTTAGTTAAGCTGGCTGACTTGGGGTTTTTTTTAACAGAAACAATTCTCGCCAATTTTTTGTAACTAAACCATTAATGAAAAATAAAATTAGTTTTAATTTAAAATGTTATCAAGTGAATTGAACGTTTACTTAAATCAACAACACTACTGCAGAAAATGTTGTAAATAGCAAGGTATATTTAATTGATACTATAAATTTGTTTACTGGTGCAAATTTAATTAATTTTTTTAATTAATATCACAATTTTTTTAATTGAAATCAACAGTTATTTGTTTTTTCTGTGTACACTTTGGGTTTTAGTGCAAGGATCTTTTTTTCATCGCTCGTAATGATTCAGTGTAAAAAATGACCTCTTACTATGGCTTTTAAGCACCATTTCAGAGCTGCAAAATCGCCTTTCAACATCTCTCGGCTTGAAGTCGTGCGGCACATAATTTTCTAGCATTTGAATAAATCCTGCGGCTTCCAATCATGTTTAAATGGCTGCTTTTGCTGCACACATGATTAAGCAAGTTATTCTTAAGTTTGACAACAATATTTTATGAAGTTATGGATAACTGTGCGGACTTTTGCTTCCGTCTGGAAATGATCACGTTTGAAGTGCATAATTAAAAAATCGCTTTGCTTCAGCTGAATGAGAAACATATTCGAAGCCAAGAAAACCTTTTTTTTAAGACTAGACCTTAAAAACTGTCTTATATGTAAATCATAAAACCCTCACGTCATGTGTTAAAAAAAACGACGTCTTTGTGACTTCAGTAACTTTGAGTTATACACCAAAGAATTATTTTTTTTTTTGAAGGGAACTGCCATTACTTACTCTTTACACTTCTTTACTCTTTCAAGATTTTCACCTTAAGCCATAAACTGCGCTGGGATGTTTTCTTTAACATAAAGGACTTTCATTTAAAGAGACATGAAATAGTCACTCTTTTTGATGCAAAATACACAAAGTTTTAATTGCTTTATTCTACAATCTCCGTAAATATATTTCTTTAAAATTAAGTTAATTTATAAAGTTCATAGCCTAAACACTGCTCCGGAAAACTTAATCTTAATAAAAGTGACGTTTTCAAGTATTTTTCAGAAAAATTACAACAAAAAAAAAATATATATAAATAACCTTATCATTATGTACAAAAATGAAGCAGAAATTTGTTAATAAAGAAATCATAATTCAAATGATAAAATAAAAAACACAAGCAAGATCCTAAACATCACTGTCACACAGAATGTCTCTATAAACAAGGAATTAAAGTTTCAACCTCCTTTCGTTTCCCATAATGTTTACTACCAAAAGAGTGTCTTACAAAAAGGGAAATGTCATAATTTACATGTGTTGTATTGTCATAAATTTATCTTATTTAAAAGAATAAAACGCTGCCTGACAACTCACACACTTACACTTAGGGAAACGTGCATTACATACATACATCTATTAAAATAAACTGCGTTCGAGTGAAAGTCCTCTATATCCTTGTTTTTTTTTATAAGCTTTTATTTTGGTATATAAAAAATTATACTCGTATGTATGTTTGTACAATTTTTTATTTTATGTCAGCCATTCACATCATTTATAAAGAAATCCTGTCATACATTTAAAACCACTTGAATTGCTATTTAAGTGTGTGTGCGTGCATGATGTGTTGTTGAGTGGTTATCGTACAAGTATAAGTTTATTTTTATATTTTCTCTAAAATGTTTATGTCACACAAATATTGTTAATATTAAGGCTGTGTATGTGCATCTGTGATTTATAAAGGCTGACTTTAATAATTCTATGTACTTCCTTTTTGCAGCCTCTAAAAACGCTTACAGAAACATACAATCATATACAATTTGCATGATTCTTAAATTTTTTTTATATTTTTTTTTTTTTACAAAAGACAATTGAAAGTTTATAAAAAAAAAACATTATTAAATTTTTATTTCTTATGTTCATATAAAATGGAATTTTTGTATGAGTGCGTATTTTAAGTATTTTGTTTAACTTTTACTTGATATCAGTATGATAAAAATTATTTAACATCATTTTAGTATTTTTATGATTTTTTTTTAGCGCAAACCTGCTGATATATGGCAGAAAACAAAGAATATAAAAAGCCTCTCGGAATCGTAGAAAATTTTAAAGCATTTTTATGTGTTTTTACAAAGGCAAATAAGAAATAAATTTATTAAGAACTGTCTGAAGATTTCAGATGTTTTTAAGTGTATTTTTATGTCTTTATTTTGTTAATCAAATTTAAAGCGGCCGATGTTTTAATTTGCTAAATACATTGAGTGATTTTAAAGCCAAGAGTCCATTTATTGAAAAATCCACTTTATCTGTCAATATTTATACACTATTCGTTACTGATACTGAGGACGTTATTTATAAAATAAGGTTAAATGCTTTACGTTGCAATTATATATATTTGGACAACATTTAATCTAAATACAAACGTAATAAGATGGTTTATAGCAGAGTACCGTTCACTCATTTTTCAGTCATGAGCAAGCGTGAAAAATATAAAATTTTACTGCTTTTTAATCCTCATGAGGGTGAGGAAAAATATAATTTTGAATTTCCTCATTCATGCGGAATGAGCCAACAAAAAAATTCATATGTGAATTTGTCAGAAACATATGAAAAATTTTAAAAAATTCACATTCAAATTCCTTATAAGGAAAAAAAACGCGATTTGCCCGACCATTAACAGCGGGAAAATTCAGGAGTAAAGAGGTCTTATAGAAGGCCTTTCTGGCGATATAAAGTTTTCTAGTCGCATTCCAACTGTATTTCTAATTTATACAGTGTGTCAGTAAAGACCAAAGCCTTGCCTTCTCGCAGATAATTTAAAGGCTACTGAAAGGCCTTCGAAAAATAATTAAGAATAAAGTTTTATCCCAGTATAATTTGCGACCTTAGGACAACAACGTACTATCTGACATGTAGTTAAGGTGCAAATATAACGTTGTTGTACTCAGGTCGCGAATTGTTGTTGCTTATAATGCGAAGTGAGTAAATGAATAACTAAACTTGCTACAGATTCTTACATAACGAATAATAAAACGATTTCAATAGGCCTTAGCTTAAAATGGAAAATTTTAATTTGTAAAATTTCTTACTAAAACCATTCTAATGGCCAATTTTCAGGATTGATATTAACCCTTCTGCATCCCTTGGATATGTGCCCTTCCTATGATCCTTTGGGTCAATATGACCCAACAATAAAATGTTAACAGCATTTCATATTTAAGTATAATAAAAACAAAAGCGATTCTATTGATTATTTGACCGAAAAAATTATTGATCGATGATTCTGAATGAAGATGAACTCAATTCAATAGAAAACAAATTTTAAAGTGGAATTAAACTTGCAATATCGCTTGTTGGGTCATATTGACCCAAAGGATATTAAATGTGTGTAAATCGTGTTTTTTGGAGGGGGAAGGAAAAACTAAAATTTTATTATTTTCATTTAAATTTATAATTTTTGTCCCTGTAATGGATAAATTGAAGTTTCACGTCCATATCTTATATTTAAAGGGACAAATTTTGCGTTTGAAAACCAAAATTGGGTCAAATTGACCTAAGGAGTGCAGAAGGGTTAAGACACATTTATTTTTAAAATCGTTTTAAATACAAAATTCTCTTCTTCACTAAAAACTTAAGTGAAACTTAAGTCACCGATGTGGTACACTTAATTTCAACTTAAGTTTCCATTGTAATATTTTAGCAAGGTGGCCTCAATATCACAACAATACAACAACAGGCAAAGCATTAACAGTCAGCTGTTTTTTTTCGGACCACCTTGTAAATAAATACACTTTTTTATATATTTTTTTTTTGTATTTAGTAGTGCTACCATACTTTTATCTTAATTAAATAAGACTTTTCAATTAAAACTCAAAAAACCAATCTGTTTTAAATACGATTTAAGTTTGTTATGAAAATTAAATTAATATTGAGTTAAATACTATCCTGAAAGTTGGGCATAAGAGATCTTTTCGAAGACGTCAGAGTGGAATAAATAAAAGTTTATTAAAAACACAGTTCTAAACATTATTTAAGGCCTGAAAAGTGAAAGGGCTCGCAATTTTTCCAGCTAGTCTGTGTGTGTCTTGTAAAATTATTTGTTGGCTGGAAAACGTTTGTAAAATATTCTTTGATGCCTCTAAAAGGTTCAGTTTTTTTTCGTTTAAAAGACATGAAGCAAAAATTATTGAAAAAAATTACTACCTGTAAGAATTGCAGACATGTATTTTGGTTTTGTGAAAAGTTTTGGTTTCAGGACTAACCGCAACGGTGTTGAAAACATTACATTGAATTTTTAAAATCTGGCATAATTTGGCGCGAAACAATAAAGTTTCATTAATACAACAACAAACACATCCTCTTACCTATCAATTATAAAGGTTGGGTCAATTTTAAGGACCGATGTTGATTTTGAATAAAAGAGAAATTATTCAGGAAATTATTGACATTTCTTTTTATTATGATAATATTGGTATGGTTCACTTATGGAACAAAATATTGGCGTGTTTCGTTAGCTGTGTAGCGAGTGTCGCCGTCCTGTTGAAACCACATATCGTCCACATCCATATCTACCACTTCGGGCCATTAAAAGTTCGTTATCATCTTACGATAGCGAACACCATTCACAGTAACTGCCTGACCGGCCTCAAAAAAATACGGCCATATGATGCCGCCAGCCCATAAACCGCACCAAACAGTCACTCTTTGTGGGTGCATTGGTTTTTCGACAATCACTCTTGGATTAGCATTCGCCCAAATGCGGCAATTCTGCTTATTGGCGAATACACTGAGGTGAAAATATGCCTCACACTGAAGATGATTTTCTTTGAAAATTGATCATATATTTTCATAATAAGCCTGAATAACTTTCATGCGTTTATATGGTTCAAATTGAGTTAGTCTGAAATTGAGAAATGTCAAATGAAATGCGGAAAAAAATTGACGTTAAGGTGTGGTTCACATTCAACATCGGCCCTTAAAATGTAGCCATAATTTATAAAAGGTGACGCAAAATTCATCACCAGGGAAACCAGAAATATGCTCTATAAAATGCATTCTATGCGCATTAAATATGCTGTAAAAACTTGAAAATTGTTAAAAATATGCTCCAAAAAATTAAAAAATTGATAATTTGAAAACAAAATATTCAACAATTTAATAATAGTTCCCCTTAATAAAAACAATCATAAACTTATAATCGATAAAGCCCAAACTCCATTGTATTAACAGAAGATTTTTCGAGATTTAACCCTATTTGGAAACGATGGGCAGTCATCGTCTCACAAAAACGGAGTTATGTTAAGAAGTTAAAATTCATTTTATAGTTATTGGAATCGAATATTATCTAGATATTAACATACATTAACATACATTTTAGGGACGGTCGCTAAATTGTTTATTAATGTTAACATTTGAAAGGAAGTTAAAGCTGTTTATTGATGGGAGCTTTGGGCCAATGTGAACTGATTCGAAAAGAAATTAGTTTGCAGTAAAATATTTTTGGGACGAATTTAATCAATGACAACATAATTAGATGGTTTACGGACACAAAGAGTCTAATTCAGAAAGCAGTTTTAATGGGGAATATGTGAAATTATAGATTGATTCTCACCATTTAGAAAGACTCCGTCTTTAGTACAATTAAAATGTATTTACCAAATCTGATAAAATTATTTAAAAGATTGCAACTTGTAGTTTGCGCACAAGGTTAACATGAACAGACAACCCGCCAGACGGACGGATGTACATCGTTAGATTTCTTTAAAAAGTGATTCCGATTCGATCGGAATACTAACAGATTGATCCAGTTTTTTATGCATTACTCACATCGCCTTAAACGTATATAATTGCCTTTTCCTTAATTTTTGTTAATATATAAAATTTCGAATAAAAATTATATGTCGAAATAAATATTTAAAACATTTCGCACAAAAAAAAAAGTATTTGTTGCGAAATATGCATACAAAATTAACATGTATCAAAACACGCCTCAAAAAGACCAAATATGCGCTTTAAACTTAAAAAAATGCTCCAAAAAGGCTCTTTTAGCTATATTTTGCAAAAAAAATGCTGCAAACGGTAAAATATGCACCATCTAATCGATGCCAAAATCCTTAAAAGGCTCTAAAACGGATAAATATATGGTTTCTGCATTCATTGGTCACACGAGAAAAAACATGCAGTTGCATATTTATGGTCTCCCTGGTTATCACCCTATTGGAAGATGAAACATTTTTTGCAAATGGTGTTAAATGTCAGATCTGCTTTGATAGTTGTGAAGTTAACAGTTATAAAATACACGCCAATTACAATTGGAACGCTATACTCCTTAGCAAGACGGAATAATTGTTTCCCTTTTTTACATATCAATTTTAATTAAAAGTCATCACGAGCGACAGGGCAAATTTTTATCTATAAACCAATGTTTAACCGAAAATGGACTATAAAGCCCGCTTAAAGTTATTGTATGGTGTCGTGGGTAGGCTGCAGGCACATCGGGACTTTTTTTTTAAAAACAGCCGCCGGTCAAATGAATACTGTGAACGGCGTGCACTACAGAGCCATGCTCAACGACTTTCTCCTTCCTCAACTGGAGGAATAGGTACTGGAAAGCATGTTGATCCAATAGGATGGAGGAACGGCGCTAACTGCATGACTTACCACCAAAATTGTGAGGGCTTCATACCCGAGTCACCTTATCTGCAACCGACTCTCTCGCCGACGGTTTGTAAATGCATTCTAAAAAGACCCTACCTCCTCAGCGTTGCATTCTCAGGGTATATAAGTGGATCCAATACTTGCAATCTGGCAGATCCCCATAACTGATATCTATGGACATCGCTAAAAGCAACTCTAGGTCCAGAGTCATAAAGTTTTTCCATGACGTTCAAGGTATTACAAAAGTTTTTTTTGCCAAAGTTTATCATAATATTAATAAATATAAGGAAATTATGGCAATAAAAGCAATTTTCGGTTCGTTTGCCATTAACTTTGGTTATGTCAATGCGATTGCTATTAAAAACTTGTGAGCTTTTAGTTTAATACTTATATAAATAAAAGGTTTATATAGCGAAATCCTTGATACCGGGAGCACAACTGTAAGGGTACTGGATGAAGTCCCCGACCAATTCTCACCATTTGTAAAAGCTCAGTATCAAAAGCACAAAAATATCATCAACTTTTCTTTAAGATTACGACCTGTACATTGTAGACAAGGTCTGGTGTCAAATAACGGCATTTGATATCGATCCCCATCTAAATTGTATTGTAATTTTATTTGAAATAAAATGCAATAGGTTGGTACCTCGTTTGCTAGCTAGCCGACTAAACAGCGGACGGGTAACTGACTCAGAAAGTAGGACTAGGACTTATAGTTGCGTGCGTTACAAACTTCAGAGGCATAATACCCTGGCCAACTATGGTGAATATTTTTTTTAAGCAAGTCCCATTGTGCTACTTGTTCATGTCATGGCTTAAATTTTAAACCAGACTGACTGCCTTTTAAAATTCAACTTCTCAAAAAGGAGAACTTAATATGTACTAACGTCACCAGTTCATCCTTTGTACTTCAAAATAAGTTGGAAAAAATCAATTATCTTTAACATTGAAACCTTCTTCCAC
This sequence comes from Pollenia angustigena, assembly GCA_930367215.1. Taxonomy (NCBI): domain Eukaryota; kingdom Metazoa; phylum Arthropoda; class Insecta; order Diptera; family Polleniidae; genus Pollenia; species Pollenia angustigena. The sequence goes on from OV884056.1 coordinate 289,623,288, forward strand.
TTAAACCTTTTGTTAAGGTTAAATTTTGCATAAAATTCCCATAAACCAATAAAACACAGCACAATTTTTAAGTATTTGCTTTAAGTAAAACCCATGACTGTTAGGAAAAAATACCCTTAAAACTCCACAATAAAACAACATTGAAATTTACTTAAGACCGTATTACAACAGCAAAAAAAAATTCCAAAGAAAAAATAATAAATAACACTAACAACCAAAACATACCTTATAAGCATAAATTTCCCATATAACACAGAGAAAAAAATGAAAAAAAAAAAAATTTGCAACAAAAAACTCTTGAGGAAAATAAAAAACAGAAAACGACTAATAGCTGCAAGTTATAGATTTTGCCATAAACAAATTGCAAACAACACAAATAACAAGAAACACATGTTGAGATTTTGTTATAAAAAACAGAAAAGGATGTAAGTAAGTTGGTATGTATGTGGGTGTGTGGGTGTGTTTCTGTGTGTGAATAGAATGTGGCCTTTAAGCTTCTTAAGCTTTTATATTTTATATCCTGTATTTGTTACATCATCTAACAAAATTAACATAGTAAAATAGTTTCTTATTAAGTTTATAGGCCTTCAGTAGTTATTCAAAACTTGATATTTATTAGAAAATTTCTCTGTCCGTCTGTCTATCTTGCTTTATTCACTATTCTTCTAATATAATTTTTTAAACTTTTATATTGAAATTAAATGTATAAAAATGGATTTTCTTGGATAATATTTTCAATCGAAAACTTTCTATAAACAAATATGTTAGAGGTTGTGAATATATAAAACCAGTAAATTTCCGTTGGGTTATTCACATGGTGTGCGCTATCATGTAATATTGTCATATGTTCTAATATTTTACAATGGGTTTAAAATATTGTTGTTGTTTGTAAACAAAAAGTGTCTTAAATAAATAGAACTTTGCTTGCTATGTTAATTGCGCTGTCGTTATTAATCCGAAGAGACCTGCGCTGGACGGCTGAGCCGAGTCGCATTAGTTTTCGTAAGCCGTCGCCGTTGATGGTAAAATTTTATCCGGCTAACATCCGAATTTAACCTGCGGCTAGCAAATTTTGCAACAAATCACTTGCGGCGTCAAATAAGATCGGCTTAGTACTCTGCTGTTTGGTAAGCAAACAAAATAAAATTAATTTCAGATTTGCGTCTGAAAAATGGAAAATAGTCAGGTAAGATCTAATTTAATTTATTAATTCATGGATTAGAATAAAATATTTTTATTTTTGGTAAATATTTATTTTGTATATTTGTTTTAAATCAGCTGATTTAAATTAAAAATAGCACACTGAATTATTAGGGGTTGTTATTTTGCATGTTGTTATTTTAAGACATATGACTTTATGACACCCTGTGAATCCCCCAAGTATTTGCAGGTATAAAAGAAAAACTTTTTTAAGAAAAAATATAAAAAAAATTTATTAATTTATAAATTTTTTTAAATTGTTTTTAAATTTAATTTTTTCAATAAAAAAAACAAGAAGGATTGCTCTATTCGGCTGTGCCGAATCTTATGTACCCTTCGCCTAATGTAATGCAGCGTCTTAGATCACTCAGCCTATAACACACATTATCCAAAAGAATTACAAAGATATAATATACATTTTTCGTTTTAAACACATGTCTCTATTTCAATCTTGAATGTTTTTGTTAAAAAAAGGAAAATATTCTACATATAAAAATAATAAAAAACAAAGGATTTTATGACAAAAAATAAAGGCAATCGCGGCCTTTGCTCATATCTATGGGGTTGAGTTTCAATAGCAGAATATAACGAAGGATAGTTCCCATTATTTATGGGGTCTGCGGAAAACTTATTTCAACAGACGGACATCATTAAATCAACTTTGCTACTCGTAAGGACAAACGGAATGGAACACTTACGTATATATTTATCGTATCCACCTGTGGTGACGGTATACAAATCAGTTTTATTTAAAGGAACTTTATCAGTCAAAATTTTTATTTTTTGAATTTATTCTATGAGCTACATTTCAGTTATGTATTTTATAAAGCTCTTTGTAATACACTGAAAGAAAAATGCTTCATATATTTAATGAATCATTTTCATAAAAACGTTTTCCTTGGGTAAATGAAAATTTTCATTGTCTAAATGGAATTTCATAGGTTTGATGAAGTATTTTCGTTAAAATCGCTTCATTAGATTTCGTAATTACGTTAAAAATTTTCATTGGATATATGAAAACTTAAGTTTGACCAAGTAAAACAAAAAATTTTAATTGGGAACACAAAAAAAACAATAAACAAACATAACTATATTCATAACTTAATACAAAATTATAGTTTCATTAAAAAAATGTTTAATTGTTATTTAAAAAATGTAAGATTTAATAATTTCATACATCGAATGTTACATGTACACTCAAAATATTATGTAGTTAAATTCAAACGAAAATTCATTTGAAACAAATTTAAATTCATTTAAAAAACGGATCATTTACATTTCATTTAAAACAAATGATTTTTTCAGTAATTTCTAAGTTTTTTATTTATTGAACATCATATTCGTTAAAATTGAATAGTTTTTACTTTTAAAAAATATATTTTAACCGATAAAAATCAAACAAATTAACAAAAAAAAAATACGGAAAACATTATTTTTTGGTAGTTTGTTTTTTTAATAACAAACATAAATGTTGAAAAATAAATTTATTCGTAAAATAACTATATTTTTATTCAATTTTAACAGCACCGAAAACGAATTTAATAACCTACAATCAGTTACTGTAATAATTTTATGAGTGTAGCCATTAAATTTATGAAATCAAAAATTTTTTTTATAAAAGCAACATATTTCAATAATTGCCTTAATAAATTAAAATTTTCATTATGACAATAAAAATGTCATTATAGTAATGAAACAAAAACTTTCAATCCACTTTCAATCAACGTTGTTATTGTTATTATGGACAATTTAATCTCATATTTACGCCCTTAATTGAGAAAAAAACATAGTTTTTTTATACAAAAACTACACTGCCCCGGTAGACTAGCTGGTAGTGAGCTAGTCTATCAGCACCGAGGTTGCATGTTCGAATCCCGCCAGAGACAGAAAAAAAATAAAAAATAAAATAAGAAAAAAGAAAAAAAAATAATTTAAAAAAATATAAAAAAAAAAAAAAATTTTACTTTATTGAAAGTATTCATCCAATGAATAATATTCATGGATCTAATGTAATGTTTCATTAAGTCCTTTTAATGAAACAGGTTTCATTGATCCAACGAAGCGCTGCATAGGTTCCTTTATAATGCAATTTTTCATGCGATTAATGTCAAAATTCGTTAGTATTGCGAAGAAAATTCTTTCAGTGTAGTCCTTTTCATTAAATTTTTAGGAATGACTTTATACCTTATCTTGTATCTTCTTGTTATATTTTACCTTAGCTATCCTTTGGATAGCAATGAAGTATACACTCAAAATATTATGTAGTTAAATTCAAACGAAAATTCATTTGAAACAAATTAAAATTCATTTAAAAAACGGATCATTTACATTTCATTTAAAACAAATGATTTTTTCAGTAATTTCTAAGTTTTTTATTTATTGAACATCATATTCGTTAAAATTGAATAGTTTTTACTTTTAAAAAATATATTTTAACCGATAAAAATCAAACAAATTAACAAAAAAAAATACGGAAAACATTATTTTTTGGTAGTTTGTTTTTTTAATAACAAACATAATTGTTGAAAAATAAATTTATTCGTAAAATAACTATATTTTTATTCAATTTTAACAGTACCGAAAACGAATTTAATAACCTACAATCAGTTACTGTAATAATTTTATGAGTGTATTGTATGATACAATTTTATAGTCTGGTAGTGTATAAAGTCATTCCTGGGGCCTAATTCTGGCAGTCGTGATCGAGTAATTTCTCGATTCGAAGGCAATTTTATTTGAGTCGATACTGAACGAATCGAAATTATTTTTTCAGTATTGTGAAACTCAAATGAATGCTTTACAATACTGAAAAAATAATTCCGATTCGTTCAGTATTGACTGAAATATTTAGACATTAATTTGCTTTCCTATCGAGAAACTTCTCGATCACGACTGCCAGAATCAGGCCCCTGAAAATTAAAGGAACATTACAAAAAAGCTTTAGAAAATACATAACTGAAATTTAGCTCATAGAATAAATTCGAATAATAAAAAAAGGTTGAATATAAAGAAACTTATGAAAAGAAATAATTCCCAGATTCTATTTGGGACTTTATCAGTTAAAAAAAATAAATAAAAACCGATGTTTTCATAGAAACCTGTTTTTAACAGCGATTAAATACATTTCGTAAGAAAACACAAACTAAAACAATCGAAAACGAACAAGAAAGAAAGGTCGGGCAAGCCTGGGGCCTGATTCTGGCAGTCGTGATCGAGTTCTTTTTCGATTCGAAAGCAATTTATTATCTAATTATTTCAGTCAATAGAATAGGAATTATTTTTTGAGTGCTGTTAAGCATTAATTTGAGTTTCACAATACTGAAAAAATAATTTCGATTCGTTCAGAATCGACTAAATGAATTAAAAATAGAATTTCTTTGTGAGTTTAGGATTTACATAAGAGTTATCTGTATCGAATATTATTTAGATTCTTACTTCCCTATAAAAAATTTTCGTACTAAAATGATCTTAAAAAGGTGGTCAATTCTGGAGGTACAGCACATAATTATTCCATGAATATGTAGTAGCTATTGTAAGAGTTATCGTCGCAGGTTGAGAATACCTGCTTGATGGCCAAGACTTTATGCCGTGGACGCGACGCGCCGAGATCGCGCGTTCTACTTGGTCTCGTTAGGGACCAGATTAGGACAGTGATATCGGTCATGATTTGGAAAAGGGACTCATGAGGGTAGAATGGGTATGGATAAAAATGACTACTGTAGAAGTTGTCTTTGCCAATGCCCTGCTCTCGATTTCATTAGTGTATGAATGAAATCGATCTCTATGTTTTGCAGGGAGTCGGAGGGGTTCGAGGCTGCATTGATGTCTGGGAAATAATCTGATGGATACTGGCTGACTCTGGTCACTGGTTCACAACCTAACATAACCTAAACAAAGAGTTACCGTCGCCAAATTTTAAAGCGTTACCAACATTTAAAAAGAATTTATGTCATTTGAAGCTCTTATCGGGTGTGTTAATTGTATGAAAGCTATGGTTAAATATGGACAGATTTTAATAAGATTTGGTTAAATTTTTTAGGTTGCAATAGGATCAAAGGATAGGCTTAAAGTGTAAGCCTGATAAGGAAATTTTTTTACATTATACGACATTTTAATACCCTTTGAAAGATAAAGAGACGCTGGATCGAAAAAGAAAAATATGTTCTTCAATATAGAACTCTTTAGAATTAGATTGCTTCTTAAGCTAGAAAAAGAAAGTATTAGAAGTTTTTTGTCTACCCTGTAAGATTTTCTAGAAGTTATTTAGCAGGTTTACACTTTTAGGCGAAGAAATATAATCTTAAAACAAATCAAAAAAAAAAAAAAAAACAGCAAAGACTATATTCCGGAAAATTTTGTACAAGGGCTTTATGAACTTATAGAAATAGGCTTCATCCTTGTAACAATTAGAATATGCGTACACAGAAAAAATTATTTTTCCAATTCAAACAAAAACTTTGTAGAATCAAACAATTTTTTGTCTGAAATCGGTCCTATAAACAATTTGCATATTCAAACAATTTATTTGCATTTTGTTTATTGAAAAAAATACTGATTTTTTCAAACAAATAATTTAATTGAATCAAACAAAAAGTTTACTGAAATTCATATACTAAATTTCAAAAAAAAAAAAAAAGTTGTTGCACAAGCAATGACGCGCACACAAGTAAGCACTGTATGAGAAGATGACGGCAGAGCAGAGCCGCCGGGCTGGCTTTGAGACACATTTTTTTTGTTGGAATAATTTTTGAACGAAGTCTTATTTATACACACAACACAATGTTTTTCTTTATCACTCTCTGTTGCTGTATCCTTTCCTTTGCTAAAGAAGAAATGTAACCAAAAACGGCAGCAGACCGACTCGATATGTTTTTCGTCATCATTCTATTTTTGTATTGATGTATTTAACAAAACAGTTTTAAAAAATTGAATACGGGATTTTGTTTCTTGTAATGTTGTTTCTGCTATTGTTTTTCTTATAGTTGCACTTTTTTAAAGCGTCCAAAAAAAAACCGTGTGTGGTTTTTGTTATTGTTCTTTATTTCACATAAATCAAATAAAGCAAATAGACGACAACATTAAAGAGCGTTAAATATTTCATACAAAATTATGAAAACTTGACACCAATAACGCGTTTGTTATATTTTTAAAGAGTTGTCCACATTTTTGTTGGTTAAATAAAAATCAAACAAAAATATTGTTTGAATCAGTAAAAAAATTTATAGAAATTAAAAATATTTTCAAACAAGCGTTTGTTTGAAAACAATTCGGCAATAATTTTTTCTGTGTACCAAATTGTATAGGATTATCTTTAAAACTGCGACCATTACTTTGCGAAAAAGGTTACATGCAAAGCGAACAACATACTATTGTATTTGACATTGGGTTGTAATAGCACTCCAACTACTTAATCTTAATGCATTTTTATAATTGTCTAAAACTATATACTTTATTCTAGAATATTTCTAAGCACTTACCCCCGGAACTAGATTGAGAGAGAGAGAGAACAATATTTTTTATTTTCCTGTTACACCATGTTTCTCTTTTATTGAACTCCCCTTTGTTTAGAGAAGAAACTCCGAAATGTAAGAAACCAGCATAATGCCTCGATATTGTTTTTCTAAATTTGATGTATTTAACTAAATAATTTTAACAAAAAGAATTTGGGAATTTTCTTTCTTAAAATTTTTTTTAAACATGAAATAAGTTATCCACTCTAAAAATCAAAAATGAACGTTTTTCTTTTTGTAGGATTGCTGTTGTTTCTACCAAAAACAAATTGTTTTCTTATTTGTTTTGTATTGTTGTTGTTGTTCTTACAACAAACAAGTAGTAAATCGTTTTACCAACTATTGTAGTGTTGTTGTTGTTTCTTCAACAAACGGTGTCACGTATAAAGCTGAGCAGTCTAAGTTTTATAATATTTCTCATTTCTCGACGCCTAGTAACTAGTAATAAGCTAGTTCAAAGCCTTTCTAGTAACGCCTTTAGCGGCAGGATACTTTTATCTGCTACACACATCAGCACAAGTGAATAATATCCTTTCCACTATGCTGTCAGTAGTTATAAAAAGGAATTTGAATAAAATTTCACATATCCATATCAAAGGTAAGTTTTAATTTTGAATTTATAGTTTAGATATAATCGGAAGTATGTATCTTGGAGGCTGTAAATGGGACATCTCCGGTTTATTTAAAAATCTTTAAAATAATACAATATCATCAGGTATTTCTTTACTAATGAACTGGCACATTTGTCTCATGACTATATATGGAGCATGCCTAAGCACTTGCTTAAAAGTTGCAGTTTTCTAGTTTTTAATGCAAAGCAGTAAACAGGAACAGATCTCCCTTTCCGGGATTGTTGTTATACCACAGCCATACAAAGGCCTTAACTGCCAATTGAAAGTCATAGACAAGCAATCTATAGAATTTAATTTAAATTTTCATTAAATTTAAGCAATTTCTTACGAAAATTTTTGTTTTCTTTACCATTGAATGTATGAAAGCGAGAAAAATATATGAATGTATATGGAAAGTTTGTTTGAAAATCGTGTTTAAGGAAATTTAGTTCTTTCTATTTACAGTAGGTGCGTGTTTTATATTATGTTCTATTTTATTTATCTAGAAAGTTTTGAACACTTCTTTCTTGTTGTTTTTTTTTTTGTTCAGGTAGGCTTTTTTCTTTTTCAAACTTTGCTGCCATATTTTTAACGTTTATAACAATATTTCATCGATGGTATCAATACTTCATTTAAACTACCGGCAGCTGTAGCTGTAGTACACTTCCGTTATATGCACAAACACAAAAACATATACATTCAGAATTTTATTCGAGTATAAACCATTTTTTTTTTTTTATAGAAAAACTGTTATTTTGTGGTATTGATACTTGAACTTTAACAAGTATGAGAGTGGCTGTGAGTTGGAGTGTTGCGTAGTATTTTGTGTGAGAGTGTGGTGCTTATGAAAAGTTATATTTTATAATATTTTTTTTTGTACTTGTATTATTTATGACATTTTATTTTTTCCCTTCTCCCCCTGTTTGCTTAAGGTTCTTTTAGTTTGTTTGTTTTAGGTCATAAATTACGAAAAATGTGATAATTTATGCTTTAACAAATTGTTTATATAGTGAATATATCATAGACAGAAACAGTAGGTGAACAAAAATTGCTTTAAAAAAAATTCAAATTTAAATATAAACTAATTAGTTTATTATTTGTTATGGCTTATTTTTAATTTTTCTAAATAAAACTGATAGATTAAGTTATGTCTTTATGGAAAAATTTATTGCAGTGATTTATTTCATTCACTTAAATATTGAAAGAAGGAAGAAGGCATAGTCGGTCAAGCCCGACCATATGATACCCTTCACCTCAGAATTTAGAGCAAAGATTTTCGAGAGTATCGCTTACTTCTAAGCAGTTTAAATAGGCTGGGACGTAGTTAACCTATTTACCGAATTTCGTCAAATTATCTTCAAATTTGTGACCAGTACTGTGCTCACAAAGTTATATGCACAGACAACCTGCTAGCCGTACTAACGGACTTCGAACGACAAGTTAGTCTGATTCGATCGGTATACTAAAAGCTAAATTTATTGGTGGTGATTGCTTCATAATTTAACACAGTTCCCATATAAACTAATTCTCAGTGAAAGTTATTCGGCAGAGACGAATAAAGGCTTCTTACTTGTTTCGTTTTAAATTTTTTTTATTAAATTTTGTATTGACTCTTCATTAATTATAATATGAACTAGAAATAATTAATTAAATCTTATTACAATTCTTAAGTTTATGTCCAGCCAGCCAATGCTTTTTTTAGAAATATCAAGAATGTTTGTAGCTGAAAAAAGTTTTTTTAGACTCTTTAAAAGGGCCTCCCCAAAATATGCTACATTTAAGAAATAATTGTTACTCCTAGAAATATACAACAATCTACTATCTTCTGCAGTTAATATTTTGTTTCCCTTAAAAATGTTTAACTTTTCTTTAAGTCAACTTGACTTTTAACAGCTCAAACTGTTAAAAGAAAAAAAGCTAAAAGAACATGAATCAAATCTCACGTTGACACACATATATTTCTTCTTCTTCAGTTTTATGACTTTTTCACTGGTACAGAAATATTTTTATGCGGGCTTTTTTGTTTTTACAAGAAATTTGAGATTTCTTCTCAAACTTTTTTTTATTTTTTTTTTGTCATTACAATGCGTGATGATGTTTTTGTTGAAGCAAAACAAAAGAAAAGAATTTATTTAGTTCAGACAATTTGATGCAGATTTTTTACGCCGAGTACTTTTAAACGCACATTATCTTTATGCCCGAACAATAAGGACTTGTGCCATGTAAACACTTGAAGTTTGATCAAAAATTCTTGAAAAAAAGAAGATTTTTTACAAAAAGCCGACTGGTTTAATTTTGGTATAAAAACAAACAAAGTATTAGAAAGTTGTAAATTTTTTTATTGTTGTGAACAAATTTAAATTTTTTCCTTAGAAAATTTAACATTTAGTTAAAAAATATATTTTTTTCCATATCCATTCGTTTTTTTAATTTGGCATGTGAAACACGTTCTCCAACCATAAAGTTAAATAAAAAGATATAGATTTTTATTTATAACTAAAAGTTACCTCTTGTTTTTATGATTTTGCTTTTTTTATTTTTTTGTTAGGAAAAGATTTTCCTTTTTTTCATGAAAATTGTTCTTGAAATTTTTACGATTTTATATAATTTTTTATATTAGAATGATTTCTTTGCTGTTATCACAAAAAAGAAAAATACCTTTTTTTTCATTTAAAGTTTTGAGATTTTTTTTAAATGTAATTTTTAGTTAAAGTCAAGCATGTTCTTGTTGTTAGTGTCAAAGAAGGACTAAGATGACATTTTATTTGCAGAAATACACCATTTTAATCAAAAACGCTTAACTGTCAAAACATATTTATCTCAAGAAAAATATGCATGTCCACAGATTTCTTAAATCTCCTTTCTGCTTAAATTTTAATTTTTAACGAATGCTGAGCGGTTTTATTAGTTTGCTATTTAATAAAAGTCCTTAATAAGGTGGTAATCTGTTTCTCTGAAGGTATTCTGAAAAGCATAAATATGTTTGGGACTTAATTGTTGTAGTATGTTGCCCAAAAGAAACGGGTGCATTTATAACTTAATTATGTGAATGTTTTCTTATGTTTCCATATGGTTGTAAAGAATAAAGGGCTGCGCAAAATATTCTTAATGTTCTATGTTCTACTTCACACAACTATCAATTATATTATTTCACTGTAAACATACATAGCAAAACAAACATAACAACACATTACTTCCACCAAAACAAAACAAGCATAACTTGAAAAGTTTTTCTCTTCTGCTTTGTTAGTACCTGTATTATCAAAACAAACAGAATATCAACACAAAAACAGACAATGAAATAAAGAAACGGTAAATTATAGTAAAAGCATCGAGTGCACTAGAACATTAAAAAAAATAAAAAAATTGATATTTTTGAAATATTTCCTAAATGTACATATATTTTATTTAAGTCGACCTTTATTATTATATTATGTATAACTAAATTATCAAGCTTGAGGTCTTGTTTTATTTTTATATAAAACTTTAAACGTTTATTTAACCAATATTTCTAATTCTAATTAAATAATTATTAATATTTTGTTGCTATCAATTTTCCCAAAAAATTGTGAAACACACCATTAGATTTTATTTTTTATATCTATGAAAATAATGAATTCTTCTTAATTTTATTTAAATATTAGACCTAAGTACCTTTATATGTATGTAAATAATAAACAATAAATTTTTGCAAATAAAAATTAATATTACATATAAACTTTTTTAAGCTTTTTCATATTCATTACAAAACGAAAATGTTTCTCACTTTGCAATTCTCTTTGGTATATGTTTACAATCAAAACATTCAAACATGCTTGGAATGTTCTATTTCTGTTTTAATGTTCTACTTCATCTTTGTTCTAATTCAGCTTTATTTTAGTTCAGCATTGTTCTAGTGCAGTTTTGTTCTATTCTTCTATATTTTGATCGTAAAACAAAACAATTGTTTTTGGAAGTATGTGTTTTGTAATGAGAGAGTAATAAACACACACTATCTAAATTCAATGTAATTGCTTGTAAGCAATATTTCTAGTGCTTGTGCATCTCTTTAGTAAAGAAGTATAAACAATTTTAAAAAACTTACTTACTTTATATGGGCAGTGGATCATTTTATATTAATCCACCCCACACTTTTAAAAATGTAGTTTGCTGCATCTGATGGACAATCTAGTGCAAATGGTCTTTCATCTTAGCATTGAGTCTACACCAGCAAAATATACAGCAATGCACTTGCTTGGCTTGGTTTATTTTGCTGACAATATAAAGTTTTTTTTTTTATCAAAAAGTAATTTCAATTTTTGGGAATACAAAATTTTAATTTCAAAAGATTTTGTTATTCGTGCTTAATTCCCAGTTTTTATTCTTGATAAAAACACTTGAAATTTATTGTTGATGGGATAAGCTATTCCTATACATTTCACTGGTTGCTTAGGCCAGATCATCAGGAAACTTCATCCATAAAGATTTTAGAAAAACTAAAGATATTAAACCAAATAAAACTGTTAAACGTATAAGACTTATAGCAACAGTTTTACTTGTAACAATATCAAAGCTTTAACAAAACACATCAACAATAAAAAAGTGGGTTTATCTCATCTTATCTTTTTTTTTTTTTTTTTTTTTGATATATTGCTTTTTATAAAAAAGTAATTATTCCCAAATTTGATTTAGTATATACGAACAAGGAAGGCGGGAAGGATAGTTTTAAATTATGGTTATGTCCTAACAAAATTTCGTACTAAGGTCTAAATTTAAGTCATACTAAATATTTATTAAGTGAAAACTTCTATGCTTATAGCCTTTTTACACTGATCAACATCTAACATCTACCATCAATTTGCCACCATTTGCGAAGATGTTAACATCTTTCCATAAGAAATACATAGGACTAAAAACCAACATCTTTCAACATCTTTAAAATATGTTCCTATCTCATTGTATTCCATTCTACATCTTTCGATTATTTTAGTGTCATCACTAGAAAAGTGGCAATAAGTTATATTATTATTGTGGCATCACTGACAAAAAGAAGTTTGTTTTGAAAGCAGCGTTACCATTTGCCAAGTTAAATCTTTAATTGCAATGTTTTTTTTGTTAAATATTTTTTTTATATTTTAAAACAAATTAAACTTCAAATACATTTTTGAGTTTTCTTTTTAAATTTTAGCACTTTTGTGAGAAAAAAACATTTTAAATTTAAAAAAAATTTTTTTTTCAAAAATGGTGACATTTTTGCTTGATGGTAGATGTTAGATGTGAGCAATGTAAACGAGTGTTTCACAATTTCCACATCTTTGATGGTAGATGTTAGATGTTGATCAGTGTAAAAGGCCTATTAAGCTGTGTAGACATATATTTTTTACAAAAATAATTGGCAATTCGTTGCCATAACCAACATTAAGAAAAAAAATTTAAGCGGAAAAAGGGACTTTTGGATATAGTAAAATATTGACGAATTTTAGCAAAGTTGTGTAATAGCCTTTTAACATTTGAGCACATCTTAGAGGAATGCGTGGAAGATGTTAAAAATGAAAAAACTTGTTTACATTTGTAAAATCATCATAAAAATATTTATTTTCACGTGTGGGAGTGAATAAAAACTAAAAAAATGATATTGCTGTGCTGCTCTTTTGTATTTTTTTCTAGTGATGGTATAAACTTTTTAACAAATTATTTGGTTTTTCTAGTGATGACACTAAAATAATCGAAAGATGTTGAATCAAACAACATGAGATAGGAACATCTTTTAAAGATGAAGAAAGATGTTGATTTTAAGCCCTATACAATTCTTATGGGAAGATGTCATCATCTTTGCGATAAAATGAAAGATGTAAGATATGAGCAAGTGTAAAAAACCTATAAGATAAAAGTTGTTATACTAAACTTTAGCTTATTACATACCAACACAATTAAAACTTCTATAGGCAGTAAAGCTCAATTCTCGAAGGACATTCGTATGGGAACTATGTATGTGAGTTCAAAGACTGGAATTAACTATTTTCAATGGATATTGTTCTTGGATTAACAGAAGCTTAAAAACCAAATTTAATAAAATTAGCATAATATAATACATATATATAACTTTTTAACAATTTTTTAAAATGTCAAAATTGGCATAGCACAGTCCGATAGAGCATACAAATCTATAAGGGAACGTATATTTATTTTTTCGCTAAGGTCAAAAAAGTTCACACACTAACCGCGATGAAGTTTTGAAAATTTTTAATTTTGTTTTTTGGTTAAGAAAAATTAATAATATATTTATTTAGAACAAAAAATAGTTCAAGTATAAAATTTCATTAAAATTTTGAGATGGTTAGAGATTTTTCCGCAATCCAAAACGTATCTTTAACCTTTTTTAACGAAAATAAATTAAAAATTAATAAAAACCACCGAATACAATTATAAATATTCAATATTGCATTGGTTTAGAAAAAACAATTGGTGCGTGAACTTTTTTGAGAAAAATTACGAAAGAATATAATTTTCGTGGTAACTAGGACATGTTTGACCTCATAGTACTATGCCAAAAAATTGGTTATACCCCTAATGGACACGCAGATATAAACCCTGTACCCATGTTCTCTAACTTTGGTGACAACTTCTCGCATCGAAAAGATGTGAAACAAAATATTCCATTGTTTCTCGAAAAGTAAAAAAAAAGTGTATCTGTAAAGCAGCCCATGCAAAATTTAATTTAATTGTCTCAGAGTCGGTTGTTGTCCAAATCAAACCGTGTATGGCTTTCTCAATTGATTATTTTGACGGTTGTCGAGTTGGTAGAAGAAAAATCAAAAGATGGTACTGTGTGTGCTCGAGTCTCTTGATATTTCATTAAATTTTAAAATTAATTTAAAATCTTTCAATTCAGTTGATGAAGTGTGTGGCCAAGCATCAATTCAGTTGAAAGACACAGTTGACAATTGAATTGAAACGTGAATTGCAGTGACATTGCAGACGTTGCGAAAGCCAGTAACACATATCGTTGACGGCGACCAAAATTTACTAAAATTGGAAATTTTTCAACGACGGCGGCGAAAATATTGGGTATACCAAATAATGTAAAGTGCGACTTTAATGTTTATTTTATAAAAATGTTAAAAGCAAAATAATTAAACAATAAAAAATGTGCCAAGAGCAAAGTATTATTATTATTATTATTATTCTTTGTATTTTGCATTTTTAGATGTTTTGAAGTGTTAAAATTTTTTCTCGCCCCATTTTTATTCGTGAGTTTATTTGACAGTTCAAAGCGAGAACTTTTCTCTTAAGAATAACTGCGTTCGTTTAACTCAAAATTTGCAAAAATTTGTACAAATTTGTACTGAAATTTACTGAAATGCAAAAGAGAGCATCAACTGAGAGAGTAAAGTGACAGTTGTCAGCAAAGAGCCTGCAAATTTTCACTGAAGAAATTTATGTCTGTAAAATCCGGTAGAAAACAAAAACATATGATTCAATGTAGTAAACAAGCAAAAAGCATACAATTTGCAAACAAAAATCATCATATCAAAAGCTTAAAAAATAAAAATTGCAGCATAAACTAAAAACTAGTTTTCTAATAGGTATTTTTGAAAAGTAAATTTAACTTAATATAAATAACATTGCATTAATATTTTAGAGATGTAAACCTAATAAATCTTTGAACACTTCTTACTTCATATTATTCAGGGTACCGAATATCAAAAATCAAGTATTTTCGTATGTCATTTAACTAGAAACAAAGTTAAAAGTCATGTACAAACTAAAGAAGTCTAAAAGCTTCCACATAAATTCATTAAATAAATCCATTTGCTACGAACTTATAGTTATTAAAATGCAATGCATTTAGTACTAAAAACAATAGCGGAGTTCAGTGTTCGATGCGAATGGTCTTGCGAAAGTGCAAATGCAAAATATTGTAGCTTTTGTTTGCAATCCAACAACAATATATACAGAATTGAAATTGTCACAACATTGCTTTTGCGCAACACTAAAACTGTTTAGCTTTTTTTTGCTACATGTATTGCGTTTACATCACTGATACTCGAACAGCTGACATTTGTAAATAATAATTTAGAATCGTGAAAGAAAATGTAAGATATGGAGCCGACAACTCTTAATAAAAAATTAAAAAGAGAAAAACCCAACAAAAAGTGGACGGCAGATGAAATAAAAACTGTTTTGGAATACTTGGAGGAGTCAGAAAACATAGAGGTTAGTATTTAAGAGAAGTCCGTAATTGTTCAATAGCAATTTCTTTATTATTATTATTTACACACCAACAGCTCAAACGTTTTATAAAAAATTTAGTGAAAAAGGCGGTATCGATGCAACCTAGGATATTATAAGGTGGAAGGTACGATAACTTAAGGCATCTTATAAAAAGGCCGACGATTAGCGTAGTTTTACTAATGCTGCGATAATATTTTCTTTTGCACTGCTTCGTGGCATTAATGTTAATGTTTACGACCAATAATTCCGTAAAACAGCTGTTATCTAATTTGCATCTATCATTGCAAAGTTAATTAAAATACAGCTCACTGTCAATGATAAAATTATTGCCTTACCAAACCGTTGCAATATAAAACGCACCAAACATTAAATACCGCTAATATATACTGGGTAGTCTAAATAACACATATTTGACAACACTAAGCTTTTTAGCGGTCATATGTTTGAGTTAACCTGTAAGATTTTGCAATTTTTCCGTTCGATTACTTTTTTGTGCAAGAGCCAGTTTTGAGAGTAAAATTTTCATATTGCCCAAAATTTACTCACCTACTGGATTTTACTGGAAAAGTAAGCAAACGCACCTAATGTTACAGACACATGTTTTATGTAAATTGGCGAGTAATTTCCTTACGTGACAGCTAATACTCGCCAAAAAAAAGTTACAGACACAGTTTAGTGAGAAAAACAGCAGTTGGTTTCAATATATGGCATTTTTTCACACACATTTCAATCGAAAAGTTTTTCGACGCGAGAGTTACCAAACATGTGCACTCGTTTGGAGCTGAGAGAAAGTCAATACAGCTTCTTATTTTGATGTACCAACATGTGCTGTGTGTGCAAAATTATATTGTTTTAATAGAAACAGGCGAAACTGCAATAGAGTCGCAAAATTTACAACAATTGAAAAACTCAAAATAAAGCAAGTTTTGCTCCAAAACATGCCGAAAATTATAAAAAAGTCAAAAAATGACATATTTACCAAAATAACCAGTCTAATTAAGTGGGTTTATGCAGCTCTCCAGCTGATTGTTTTTTTGCAGCTAAAAAATAATACATACGACACATTTTAATTTTGTTTACTAAAAAACAAACAAGCAAATTCCATGCTAAAAGAAATTACTTTTTCAACACAAATATTGTTTTGCTTTCATGTTTATTTACAAAATAAAGGTCAACTTAATTTCGAAAATTCGAAAAACAAAAGCACTTTGACACGTTTTGCTCAAAACAACTTGTTTTGCTCATAGTGGTAACATAGTCTGTGGTCTAAGAGATCATTAAGATGTACAATTTTAATAAACAATTAACTAAGTTTGGCTATAAATTAAGAAAAGTAGTCAAATATTCGTCCTGGGGCTAAATCTGGCCGAAGGTATCCATCAAGAAATGAATCAGAAAGTCTTTCTAAGGTGACAAGTTTTCTATAAAATGATAATTTAACTTTTTTCTAAATGGTGTAAAATGGAAACGATAATTTAACTTTTTTCTAAACGGCGTAACATTTAATAAAATACATTTTGTTGCTCCAAAAAACTAAAATTTTCTTTATTTACAAGTTAAGAAAAAATTTTGCAAAAATTTTGTTTGTTGAAATAAAGTTTTGCAGCACAAAGTTTATTCGCAGTTCATAGAAAATAATGGAAAACAAGAAAATGAAAGATGGAAGAAACTTGAAGCAATTTCTTAGAAAAAATAACATTCACAATTATGTTTAGGGACATCAAGTTTTTTGTTTTGTTTTTTATTTATATTTATTTTTTGCAAGTGTAGCAGTTTTTGTTTTCTAGATATGTGAGTGTGGAGGAGGACTTTGTGTGGTAACTTACTGTGAAATAAAGAGCACACGTTTCATCTTTTTTTTTTTTTTGTTGACATTTTTCCGGAAATTGCATTCATAAGTTTAATATGCAAAAAAAAAATTTATGTAAATTTCTATATATAAATAGAAATAACATTCATTATTATTATTTTTTAACTTGGGAACAGATTCATGTGTTCTTGTTGTAATTTTAAAAGGAAATTAATTTAGGAATGTCAAGAGTAAAAACAAAGCTGAAGTGAAATGTTTATGTCAAACCTAAAAGTATGCACCAGGTTGTTCACGAAAGGCGGACTATTATGGTTATGTAGTTATATTAGGTCTGTCTGCGTACACATATTTTGCGCAAAATGTTGCAAAATCTTGCAAAATGTTGTCTGTGTACTCCAAATTTCTTGCAGCGAGAGAGCCAAAAAGAAAAATGTTTGACAGTTGGAAGTTAGAGAACTTGCAAAATGTTACTGGAGAAATTTCCACTTGCAAGATTTTGCAATTAGTTTGAACAGCTGTTTGAATGAAATAGTTTTTGTGAAATGAAAATAAAAATTGAAATTTAACAATGGCAGCGGTAAGTAGTTAGAATTGTGTTGATTTTTAACGTTTATAATAAATTATAATAAACAAAACATTTTACTTCATGCTAGAAACGTCCAAATATACAGTGCAACCGTGGCGTAAGTGGAGTGGAGATGGCAGAACCGATAGAACCAGCAGAACTTTGTGGGACAATTGCAATTGAAGAGGCGAGTATTTGGAATTGTGTTCCTGGCGAGCACTTCACATCCAAATTATTTTTCTCCGTTGTCAAGCTGTTGAAGGGCACTGTATTGGGCATTTCATTATTTTTTTCCATTGTAAGCCGGCACTATGTTAGGCAATGTAAGCAAAAGAAGTTTTATAAAAAACCCGACAAATAAAACTAAAAACTAAGAAGAAATTGAACTTACTAAATTAATAACACTGTAATAAACAAGTTTTTTAATTTACAACACTTTTTAAGCGTCACTTTAATTAATAATGTTTTAATTTACCTCGAGAATTCAATTTTGCGTACACATACATATGCTAAAATTCTTTTGCTTTGTTATTTCAATTGTTTACACACCGATCAGCTGTTTTCTTGCAAGATTTCACTGGATACTGTCTGCGTACTTTTTGAGATTTTTTCAGCCGATAGAGTAATATTGGTCTTACTCTCCCAAAAAAATTTACTGAGTATTTGCTACTGGAAAAGTACCCAGACAGACCTATTAACAGCTATAAAATACTTATAATAAAAAAAATTTAAAAATACGTTTAAACTGATGGATTTAAAAAACACGGAATTTTATATGAGATGAAAATATTGTCGTACCACAAAATCCTTAATAAAAACTTTATTTTTCATCCGATTTTTTTCAAACTACGCTTAAAATGTTGGTAATTAAATATACTCTTAAGAAATAAAACATTCCAGATATTTAATATAACGTAGTAAAAAAACGAAATGAAAATGAAAAATTTTGAAAAAAAAACGTAAAAAATTTACATTTTTTGAACTTTGAGGTGCCATTACTCAGCAATTTCTTAGCAGATAGAAATTTGTGGCATATCGATTACCTTTCCAACGATATGCCATTTATTTCGATCGGACTTTTTGGTTGGGCTCCACAAGGGTTTGAGTGGGACCATACACCGAAAAACACAAAAGTACCGTTATCTAAAAAACGGTACTTAGGAAAAAAATTACAGCGATTTTCGTGTTCAGGAGGTCCCAATTAACTTATCTAGGCATGTGGTGTTCTTGGTATTTTTCCAAATTAAAAATTTGTAAAACAGTGTTATTATTACATTAAATTTAAATTTTGGTTGTAGTATAAATCTACAAGCAAACAAAGAAAAGTTGTTTTCTTAAAGATAACCGCACCTTATAAATTTTAATACCAGAGAGATATTAGAAATTTTGAAAAAAGAAAAGAAAATGGTGAAGAATATTTAAGAGAATATGTTGTGCTTACGTAAGAATTCTTTAATTTCTCTTACCCCATTGCCATATTAGATTGAGAAACTGCAAGTGAGACAATCAAAAAAACAGGTGGTTCTCAATTATAACTTCAACATGGTGGCCCAATGGAAGCAAAAAGGGTTATTGTCTGAAAAATGTGTATCTAAAAGTCAAAAAATATTTTGAATAATTAAGGCGTTTATCGATAATTGTTCCAATCAGCTCCACTGAGCTCCACGAGGAGTGCTGACATCTTCTGTGTACCTTGCGAAAATCTTGAGCTTGTTTAAGGGCTTAAAATTGGCAGATCTCTTAGATCGAAGGTAACTAGATCCATGCCTGGATCGACAGAAATCAGCGGCCCCTAGATAAGATAGTGGAGATGTCCGTTCGTTGTACAAGTAGTGGCTGTGGCTTAAGCTTAATTCGCGGGGAGGTAGATCTTAAACCGAGTGGGTTATTGATTGATTTGCTAAAATTGACGCATGTTTGCTGATCTTCCTCACATTAGGGCGTTGGTAGACGCATTGTTTTAACCCGGTGTTAAGATCAAAGTGAGGTCAGGGCAATGACAATAGGATTTCACGTTAATCATTAATTCATCTATAAGCTCTGTGACTCAATCTCGTTAGAATCAGCGTTTAAAAAACTGCAGTAAAGGTAGAAAAACTGCCATTTCTTCACATCTTCATTTGTCATTACCAAAAAAAAAATAAAAAAACAAAATTTTTGCTTTTACTTCTGGTTCGTTTAATATAAACACTTGCTGTCAATCAAAAAGCGAATAGTTGTATACAAATGTTCATGTTTTGTACGACAGGTTTTGGTTTTGACTTCCTTTTTTTTAACCCCGGTAACAAATAGTGAACTTAGTAACGTGTAATTGACGCTAGTAAGTTAACCTATGAATTTTCGTTGCCAGTATTCTACAATTTTGATAATATCGATAGTTATTTTATTTGAAAAGAGTCTGATCAGTCATAAATAGGGAATTCCCGGGAATTTCACTTATTATATTTCCCGTTTTCCCGGGATTTTTGTTGCGGGATCCCGGGAAATAAAAAGTTCTTCATAGTTTCAGAAAACAGCTATTTTTATTCTGAAATTTAGTTTTCTTTTCTCTAAAAATTAGCATCTGTGGATGGGTTGTCGATTAGATCAATTATAAGAAATGTGTACAAACGTAAATCAATGTCTCCTGCGGCAATAAATCTATTAAAAGCAGAATGGGCAGTGCAACAGTTGATAATTAATAAATTTTGTGAAGTGATGAATTGTTAAAGAACATAAATTCAAAATAAGATGCAGGCAGTAAATTCTCATTGTCCATGGACAAGTCTTAAAAATAGGATATACATAAAGATATCGCTCCGTTATTGCAACATAGTCGTATCTACAAAAAAAAAAAAAAAAAAATCGAGCTTGGTAATATATCGGGGAAACCGAAATAAAAAAATAATGAAACTCGTGTAAGTTACTAAAACATACAATTTGAAAAACACACTGTCCTAAAGATTACAGATGGACCTAATGAAAAGAAATAGTTTGTAAGAAGTAGTCCGGATGATGCTATTTTTTGCATCAACCTTGACATCAAAAGCATGCAACAACGGTGCACTTTTAATTATTTGTCCAACCTCGGTAAAAAAGTAAACGAAATTTTTCAGAAACATGGTAATCAGTAAACAAAATCAGAAATATACTCTTTGGCGACTCACTAAACGCTTTGAGTGTGTCAGAAAGTAATTTCCTACGCCGTTAAAAAATGTTAATATATTTATTAAAATATTTTATATATTTTTAATCCAAATTTTTAATATTTTTAATCAGGCTTAAGTTCATGAAATTTAATTTTTATTAAATTATTTTTTTGAAGAAAGGAATTTTACAACATGAAAATCAACTTAAATTGTTATTGATAATCTTTCATTCTTGACGTGGCTCGGGCTCGAACCCTGGCCGGCAGGTTACCATGACATGTTTCGATCGCAACCACTCGATCTCCTCAGATGGATTTGCCGACTTACACTCGCAGCCATCGACGACTGCTGACGTCACCAGTCAAACATCAATCCTTAAACCAAATTGTATTTTAACATTTGGTAGATCGAAATTTGCTTTCCTGAATGATTATCCATTTAATTGATTTTACATGTTTTTTTC
This sequence comes from Pollenia angustigena, assembly GCA_930367215.1. Classification (NCBI taxonomy): domain Eukaryota; kingdom Metazoa; phylum Arthropoda; class Insecta; order Diptera; family Polleniidae; genus Pollenia; species Pollenia angustigena. The sequence goes on from OV884056.1 coordinate 289,644,789, forward strand.
CTTTTACTTCTGTTTTTTCGTACTTTCGTCAAGAATTTTTCTTGAAGTCCAAGTACATTTTTTTGTTTTTACACTTTGTCTTTCTCTTTTCTGTTGACCTTTTTCAGCAAAACTTGAAGGACAAATGTACACATAGAGCTCGTGCCCTAGCTTTAACAATAATTAGTATTGTGGTTATTTTGTTGAACTATTCATGGTCAACAGAAAAGAGAAAGACAAAGTGTAAAAACAAAAAAATGTACTTGGACTTCAAGAAAAATTCTTGACGAAAGTACGAAAAAACAGAAGTAAAAGGAAAAAAACATGTAAAATCAATTAAATGGATAATCATTCAGGAAAGCAAATTTCGATCTACCAAATGTTAAAATACAATTTGGTTTAAGGATTGATGTTTGACTGGTGACGTCAGCAGTCGTCGATGGCTGCGAGTGTAAGTCGGCAAATCCATCTGAGGAGATCGAGTGGTTGCGATCGAAACATGTCATGGTAACCTGCCGGCCAGGGTTCGAGCCCGAGCCACGTCAAGAATGAAAGATTATCAATAACAATTTAAGTTGATTTTCATGTTGTAAAATTCCTTTCTTCAAAAAAATAATTTAATAAAAATTAAATTTCATGAACTTAAGCCTGATTAAAAATATTAAAAATTTGGATTAAAAACCATGAATAGTTCAACAAAATAACCACAATACTAATTATTGTTAAAGCTAGGGCACGAGCTCTATGTGTACATTTGTCCTTCAAGTTGTGCTGAAAAAGGTCAACAGAAAAGAGAAAGACAAAGTGTAAAAACAAAAAATGTACTTGGACTTCAAGAAAAATTCTTGACGAAAGTACGAAAAAACAGAAGTAAAAGGAAAAAAACATGTAAAATCAATTAAATGGATAATCATTCAGGAAAGCAAATTTCGATCTACCAAATGTTAAAATACAATTTGGTTTAAGGATTGATGTTTGACTGGTGACGTCAGCAGTCGTCGATGGCTGCGAGTGTAAGTCGGCAAATCCATCTGAGGAGATCGAGTGGTTGCGATCGAAACATGTCATGGTAACCTGCCGGCCAGGGTTCAAGCCCGAGCCACGTCAAGAATGCAAGATTATCAATAACAATTTAAGTTGATTTTCATGTTGTAAAATTCCTTTCTTCAAAAAAATAATTTAATAAAAATTAAATTTCATGAACTTAAGCCTGATTAAAAATATTAAAAATTTGGATTAAAAACCATGAATAGTTCAACAAAATAACCACAATACTAATTATATTTTATATATTTTATGATTTTACTTTTTGATCTCATATCTTGAGTACCTCAATTGTTATGTTTATTTTATCTTGAACTAGATCATCATAATACGGAATTTACTTATAATAGCCAAAGGTAATAATAATTCAAGTTCCGCTTTCAATCTTCAATTAATTTTTGTAGTATTTAAGCATTTATTTTACTTACTTTGTAAACAAGTTCCCTCACGTTTGTTTATGAAAGTTTTTTTAATTAATAAAACCAAGTTTACTTTGTATTATTTGTATGGAGCGGGATCCCGGGATCCCGGGAAATTTAAAAATTTTTTTCCGTTTTCCCGGGAATCGAAAAACTCCGGGAAAAAAAAACTCTTGATTTCCTCCAATTCAATTGTGTTGTTCAATAGTGTACTTTGTCACTCTAAATTGCTTTCTAACAAACTAAATTAATAAATTAAAAGCATATTAAAATAATAAGGTCTACCCCAACTTAACACCTTTATTTTTTCTGAGCCACCCTGTAGAATATCTAAACTTCTATTGCCTTTAACTGGGAAAACTTGAAGAATATTGTAAGAATTCAATTAAATGATGAAACAAAACTGGGGCTGGACGATGTTTTCCATACAATTTGACATAAAATTTTGCCACAGAATGCGGTCGTGAAATAAAATCAATTTTATTTTGAGGACGTATTTTCTAATGCTCTCACATATCCTCTTAACAATGCTGCCAAACTTTCATTCAATTTCATACATTTTGTAAACAAAGAAAAATAGGAACAAAAGAAAAAAGAAAGAAATGAGAGAGAATTTGAAGTAACTGCCGACGTTTTAGTTATGGGCTTTAGAATTTTTACCTGAAGTTGAAGACTCAATTCTGTTTCATCATTAAGTTTCTTATTGACATCCCGTTTAGACATCATAGCAGTGTTTGTAGGCCTTACGGTAACGTACAAAAAGCTTTCTTGATCCACATTTCTTTAGGGATCTAGACTGTCTGAAGATTGTTTTACTAATGAATCTAATCGGACTAGCAAAACTTTCTAATTGGTGCAAAAACAACACGAATAGTAGAAGCAAGTTGGGAACATTATTTCTGTTAAAACATGTACACGTAAAAAATTCTCCAAAGTTTTTACCAATTAAATCATTAATCGAAAATAAAATCAGCTTTAATTAAAAAATTAATCACGTTAATTAAATGTTTAGTCGAGTGAATTAAACGTATAATTGAAAATATTAATTTGTTTACTGGTGAGAATTTAAATAATTTTTAATAAATAACAAAAATTATCAAAGTAATTTTTTTGGGAATACTAAATTATAATTCACAAGATTTTGTTTGTCGTTGAAGGTATAGGGGAATTAAGCTCTTATTGTCCTTATTAAGCCTTAATTAAGGGCTTAATTCCCTTATACCTTTAACAATAAATTTCAGTGTTTTTATCAAGAATACAAATTTGGAATAAGGCACGACAAACAAAATCTTGTAAATTAAATATTAAAAATTTTTAATTGGAATACATTTTTTTTTCTGTGTATAACCTTGCAAGTTGGGCTACAACATTTCTCGAATTTTTATTCGGTTTTATGTATTTTTTTTTTAATAGTAAAAAACAGTTTCAATTTTACACCAAATGGCAAAACTCACAAAATTCAAGAAAACCAAAAAAAGGGATTTAAAAATCTTCAAATTCCTTTACCATTCATTAATATTTAAGGAACTATGTATATAACCTTATTGTACAAACATTTTCAAATAAAAATAAACCAGTCAAACCGCTTACAAAAAAAATTAAAGCCCCATGCAAAAAAAAAATACAAAAAAAAAACTGTGTAATAATAAATAAACAAGGTGTTTATTATCAAACGAAATTATCATATTTAGAATAACGTGAAGCCATAGGCCAAGTTAAACGCCAGTTAACCTATATTTAACCGCAACAGCAACGAAAAATGAAAAAAAAAAAAACAACCAAGTGATTTAAATGAATATAAACTCTCATTTTGAATTCAACTTAATACCCATAATTTTAAATATGGCGCTTGGTTTTTACTTTATTTCCTTTTGTTTTTCCCCCTGTTTTTTTTTTTATGCAGGTGTTGGTGTGTTATAAGTGTTCTTAAATATAATTTGCTGTAGTAATATAAAATTTTTTTCATTACATTCACATACAAATACACATATGCCATATATCTGTGGTCACAAGTCATAACAGCCTAAGTCTATTTTTCTATATTTTCAGTACAGCAGTTTAAAGTTTGGGATCTTCACTGAAAATCAGGAGAGAGCTTTTTTTGGAAAATTTTGCTACAGATTCCAAAGAAACGAATTTCTTTATTTAGTTGTTAAAAAAAATAGTTGTTTATTCTCGTAGACAACAGATATTACCGAAAATGACACTTAGGCTCTTATGAATTGTTGAACGAAAGAAAGTTAAAAAGTTAAAGTTTAGTTAGGCTGTTATTCCAGATAAAATGAAAAACTTTCTGGGAGCTTAAATTGACATAAGTTATTATTATATGCCAAAAATTTTCAGATTCTATCTCTCATGTTGAGTTAGGTTGTTATTCCTATAAAATAATTCATAAAGTTTAAGGAATAACGACTTAAGTTGATTAAGGCAATAATGAAAAATTAACGTTTATATATGTTGTAATCCTGAATTGACTTAGGCGGTTATGCCAAAATAGTCATTTAGAAAAATAACTTTAGCTTTTAGGTTATTAAGGGTTAATTGCCTTTCTATAACAGACTCAAAAATAAAAAATGTATAGCAAATAGATTTAGACACGCTGAATACGATCAATTGTCTCCTAACTCGAGTTATGCTGCTATGGGTTGTGACCACAAATTTAACGAGGACTTATACTCAAATAGTGATATCTGTAATTTTTTCGAAACTGGGGTTTTCATAGCAACGTGTTTACTGACTGAATTCTGTCATTTTAATGTAAAGAAACGAAATATTTTCGAAATGTGTATTTTAAATAAATTTGTTGTTGTGGCATTTAACACAATCGGTGTTTTGTTGCTAAAATTTTTTAATAATTTTTGTTCCAACCAAAGTCAGTGTTTTTATTTTGTATTATTATAATTAAACTGCATTCCTCTACAACCTACAATCTTAAAGTTTAATGCAATAAAGCCTTGCGAAGCTATTTCGCTTGTTTGCAGAATAAAGGTGAGGTTAGGTAGAAAGATTCTGTTGTAGCTGTGTCTGGTTTATCGTGCGTTCATTCCATTGTATGATTTGTGTTCCTGTTTTTCCATGTTTAAAAGTTATTGCCGTATGACCAGTGATGCCAAGTGTAGGGAATTTCCCCTTCTTCTCTAAAATGCATGCGAATATTAAAAGCGAATATCTAATAAATGAAATTTCTGGATAGAAATTTATTTGTAAAAAAAAAACAATCACACCTTCTAAACTACACAGAAAAAATTATTTTTCCAATTCAAACAAAAAATTTGTAGAATCAAACAATTTTTTGTCTGAAATCGGTCCTTTAAACAAATTTGCATATTCAAACAATTTATTTGCATTTTGTTTATTGAAAAAAACACAGATTTTTTCAAACAAATAATTTAACTGAATCAAACAAAAAGTTTACTGAAATTCATATACTAAATTTTAAAACAAAAAGTTTTTGCACAAGCAATGACGCGCACACAAGTAAGCACTGCATGAGAATTGACGGCAGAGCAGAGCTCCGCCGGCTAGCTTTAAAGGTAGAAGTACACAACACGCGTTAGTGCGCGCGCGCTCTGTCGTCTTCTGTCAAAAAAAGTTAAGCTAGTGTGTTTTCATAGAACAAGCTACATGCAAAATATTTTGACGCGTTTGCGCCAGAAAGTTGGTTAACTTTGAACTTTTTAACGCGTTGTGTGTTTTTGACAAGTAATCAGCTGACAATAAAAATAGTAATTTAACAAATTTGTGAATCATGAAAGAAAAACTTAGAGAAGAGCTTAAAAAACATACAATATTTATATAAAAAGAATAAATTCAATAAAACAACAAAATCTTGATATACTTTCGAACCCGTTTTTAATGCACAAATAAGTAAACAAATAAAAAACAGCTGACAGGAACGGCTTTTGTAACGCGTGTTGTGTAACTTGCAGTTTTTGACGCGCTAAAGTTTATAAACGCACGATACTTGTCGACGAACTAACGCGTGTTATGTACTTCCACCTTAAGACACATTTTTTTTGTTGGAATAATTTTTGAACGAAGTCTTATTTATACACACAACACAATGTTTTTCTTTATCACTCTCTGTTGCTGTATCCTTTCCTTTGCTAAAGAAGAAATGTAACCAAAAACGGCAGCAGACCGACTCGATATGTTTTTCGTCATCATTCTATTTTTGTATTTGATGTATTTAACCAAACAGTTTTAAAAAATTGAATACGGGATTTTGTTTCTTGTAATGTTGTTCCTGCTATTGTTTTTCTTATAGTTGCACTTTTTTAAAGCGTCCAAAAACAGACTGTGTGTGGTTTTTGTTATTGTTCTTATATTTCACATAAATAAGTGTTGCTTACGATCAAATAAAAAAATGCAAAAAGACGACAACATTAAAGAGCGTTAAATATTTCATACAAAATTATGAAAACTTGACACCAATAACGCGTTTATTATATTTTTGAAGAGTTGTCCACATTTTTGTTGGTTAAATAAAAATCAAACAAAAATATTGTTCGAATCAGTAAAAAAATTTATAGAAATTAAAAAAATTTTCAAACAAGCGTTTGTTTGAAAATAATTCGGCAATAATTTTTTCTGTGTACTTACAACATGGTCCAATGTGCTGTAGTATGGACCATGGCCATACTTGATAACCAGCCTTCCTTGAACAACTCAATTGTTATGATAAAAAAAAATTAATTATTTTAAAAAAATTTCGTGATACTTAAATTAGTTTTCATTACCGCTAATTTTTATTTTAGTTTAAATAGAACTGCTTCTTTAAATGTTCGACTCGAATAAACTTTAACTTGTCAAAAATGCTACCATACATATAATCGAGATTAGCTGGAATTAAAAAAAAAAATTCATAGTGCGATATAGTTCAACAATACTGTACTAACTAAAAATTTTCAGTAGAAGCAAAAAAATTTGTAATTTTACATTAATGAAACTTATGTAAAAAAGAGTTTTTAAGCCAACCGTTCGTTGCATTTTCAAAAAGTAGACAAAATACAAATTGACAAATTTGGATTTAAAACCATAAATAGTTCAACAAAATAACCACAATACTAATTATTGTTAAAGATAAGGCACGAGCTCTATGTGTACATTTGTCCTTCAAGTTGTGCTGAGAAAGGTCAACAAAAAAGAGAAAGACAAAATTAAAACACAAAAAATGTACTTGGACTTCAAGAAAAATTCTAGACAAAAGTACGAAAAAACAGAAGTAAGGAAAAAACATGTAAAATCAATTAAAATGGATAATCATTCAGGAAAGCAAATTTCGATCTACCAAATGTTAGAATACAATTTGGTTTAAGGATTGATGTTTGACTATTGACGTAAGCAGTCGTCGATGGCTGCGAGTGTAAGTCGGCAAATCCATCTGAGGAGATCGAGTGGTTGCGATCGAAACATGTCATGGTAACCTGCCGGCCGGGGTTCGAGCCCCAGCCACGTCAAGAAAGAAAGATTATCAATAACAATTTTAATTAATTTTCATGGTGTAAAATTCCTTTCTTCATAAAAATAATTTAATGAAAAACTAAATTTCATGAACTTAATTAAAGGTGTTATGATACATGCTATTTTTTGTATTGGATTTTTTTAGGATTGACTGAATGAAACAACAAATGCGAGAAAGAACAAGAAATACAATTTGATAAAATATAAACAAAACAAACAATACTGCCCACGTTTTTTCCCCACAAAAAACTGTCATTAAAGCTAAAAATCGCAAAAAAAAAAATTAAAAACCGTTTCTTTCGATCAAAAACTAAAAAAATTGGCAACAGTGCTAACAATTAATCTGGAAATGTCAATTTTAAGTTAAAAAATTTTATATTTCTTTTGACAGTCTTAGATTATTTATCGATAACACATGTATATTTGTGTGACTTTTCAAGATTTTTTATGATTTAATCATACTCTTTACACTTAGTCAGTTTTCCTATGCAAATTTATTTGCACTGTTCTCCAATATAGAAAAAATACAAAAAATAGCAAGTATCATAACAGCTTATTAAAAATATTAAAAATTTGGATTAAAAACCATAAATAGTTCAACAAAATAACCACAATACTAAAATATCTTGATATTTTTAGAGTATTTTTAGAGAATATTTTTTTTAAGTCAAAAAATAAAAATTATAAGTTAATACACTATTGTTGAACAAGTATAACCAAATTTAGGTACTACTTACTCTAAAAGTTAACGAAAAAACAGTTTTTTCCCTCTCCTGTTAAATTGCGATTTTACAGATAGCAATATTTGAATATAAACCCTCGATATGGTTTCTCGTAAATATATTTTTGCTCATATGACTCTTTTATATATGTATGTAGAAACATTATTTTTAATGCCTTGACCTTTTTTTGTATGATTTTTTTAGTGTTCGCTTTGTACTGTTAACATTTTCGTTTTATTTTTTCGAGGACGTCTGCTGCCGCTGCTGTTGTTTTCCATAATTTCCGTGTTGTAGTGTTTCACCAGGGCATATCCGGTTATAATCATTATAACAATACAATTTTTGTTCATTTATGCTTTTTTATTTAAGGTTTTTTACAGACATAAGTGAAATAATACCAAAACTTTTTTATGTGCTACCAAAAAAAAAAAAAAAATACATATAAGCAGGGTACGTTTTTAATGCTTTGTATATGAAAAATATGCATTTGCATATTTTTTAAGTGTTTGCTAAAAATATATGCTTTGAATAAACTTGCATATTTTAACAAAATAATTGCTATCGTGTCGAATCTGTAGCAATAACAATATAAAATATATCGCTCCTTTTCTTTTATATGCATATTCTTACAATAAAATTTTAAAGATAAACTAAAAGAAATTACACAGAAAAAAATATTTCAAAATCATTTTTAACAGCACCGTTGTTGAAAATAACATTTTTATTTAACAAACATTTTATTTGATTCAATAAAAATATTTATCAGAATTACGCTATACAAAATTGCATTTAAAAAACAAATTTAATAATTGAAGCACAGCCGCGAAAAACGTTGTAAACGCCACATTTTGCAAAAACTGTTTTTTTGCAGATAAACGTTGACTTTACTCTCTTACACAGTTTAAACATCAAATCAACCAAAACTATGCACCTTAACGCCTTCAAAATGGCGTACAAAGTGTCAGCCAGTGGAAGAACATTGCAAGTTACTAACAAAATGATGAAACCGAAATGGTTTTGCAGTGCGGAATAATGTTTTAAAAGCCTTTTGCATTAAAGTTTTTATTATCACTATTTTAAATAATAGAAAAAAAAAATTTTTAAAACAAATAATGCTGCTTGTCAAAAAACGTTTTTTTGCTCTCCTGAAAAATTATTATTTTGTAACTTAAAACGTTATTCGCGGCTGTGCTTCAATTATATAAAGAAATACCCAGTAAAAACTTCGCCTACAATATAATGTATGTACCTACAATTCTACTGAAAGAACCAATGAATTTTACAAGTCATGTCCCAAAATGAACGCATTTAAAAGTAAGTCATTATTTTTTTACTTAAATACATCCAGAAAAAAGGAGTTAAAGAAGTTGTTATACATGTAGTTATAGAAGAAAGCTACTAAATAATGAGTTAAAGAAACTATTCATTTTGAAAAGTAAGCGAAGTTTTTACTACCCAGTAAAAACCTCGCCTACAAAATAATGTGTTGAGTAATCAGAAAAACATGAACGCATTTTAAAGTATATCATTATTTTTTTACTTAAATACATCCAGAAAAAAGTAGTTATAGAAGTTGTTATAGCTGTAAATATAGAAGAAAGCTACTAAATAATGAGTTAAAGAAGCTATTGATTTTGAAAAAGTAAGCGAAGTTTTTACTGGGTGTGTAGTTCTACATATTCAATAAAACAAAGTATTTGAATCAAAGTAAAGTCAGAATTTATACTACTTTTGTCCGTTATATAATATATTTGTCCATTAATTCAAACATTTTGGGCAACAACTTTTTTTATTGACTCAATTAACTTGTTTGTTGACAAAAATTCAACTGTAGTCCCGAAAATAACTTTAATTATACAAACAAACTTTTTATCACTACCACAAAAATCGTTATTGCAGAAAATTTAAAATTGTTTAATTAAATGAGCAATTTTTGTATTTAAATAGGAAAATTATTATTTTCTGTGTACATTGGGTTAAGTTTTCCAAATATTTTAATTATTTATTGAAAAACTTAACAAAGTTTTTAATCGAAATGTTCAATAATTATCGAAACACCTGTCAAATGCGATCAGTTTCGCACTGTGCTTAGCCACGGACTTGAATACCAACATAATACTTATTGGCACAAAGGCTCAATTCCGAAAAGAGGCATGTAAAAGTTTTATATGAAATTCTGGAGCGATTCTTTCAATTTTCGGTCGTCTTGGTCCTTATGAGAAGAAAAACACACATACTAAATTTCATGAAATTATCTCCTAAATAACACCCTCGGACACATCGTTCTCAAGTTATGATGAAAATTTTTAGTATAACCCCCTTGTTTCGGGCGAAATATTAGTTATGCCCATAAGAAACTAGTCGTAATAGAATCAATCTTTGAACAGCTTTGGATCCAGCACGCCAAAGTCAATTCATATCACATAAAAAAAGTTCTTGCTTCCGACTTCTTTTTTGTTTTTCGCCGAGCCGAGCTGAAATATTTCTGAAAATTAATTTCCCTTCTTTTATAATGCGATTTAGAAATTTGATTTCTATGCTTAGGCTTTTGAAAGAAAGCGCAACTTTTGTCGAACTCTAGTGTCTTAAACATATTTTAAACAATACAAACGATTTGTTTTCTGTTAGAGACATTTTAAGGCTTCAAATTACCAGCGAGTAAAATATTTAAGTCTTTGCAATCCCTCATCAACCGCTGCTTGCGAAAAATCATGCGCATTTTCAGGCCGAACACCATTACCAATGCAGCTCTTTGTTCGACCACGTACCAGGAATTACTAGCCTTAGAAACACTGCAAGTGGATGTGGAAGCCTAAGGAAGCCACAAGATGATATTAAACGCAAAGATCTAGCTTGAAATCCGTAGGGCAGTCGCAGAAGAGGCATACAGGCCAATACTTGGAGACGAATGGTTTTCAAAAGGAAAAACACCAGGGATAAATTAAGTTTTTTGTACTTAATTTAAGAACGAGTTGTTCTCATAAATTAAAGTACGAATAACACTAAAACGTACTTTAAACAATCCTAAAATCGAAATTCACTCCCGGAATTTCTTAAAATAAATTCAAAATTCTTAAACCAAGTAAAAAAAAATTAAACTTTTTCTCGGTAATGCCACTCTGAGAGTAAAAATATAAATTGAGCGTTTTAAGCTGGAGGTCCATACCACGCGTTTTCGCCTCCGCGCAGCGCATGCTTTTCTAACCTTACTTGCGTTCTACGTTTCAAGTTACATGCAACGCTTTTTATGCAGCAGCAGCACAAGTAAAAATAAAATTTAATTTGTCAAAACCAGCTGATTTGTTCGAACGCTTGCTTGTGACGCTAACAAAAGTAGAAAGTAAACCTACTTTTCGCCTCAAGGCATCTACGCTTTTGTGCATGTAACTTACTACGTATATCTACACAGATTCTACTTTTTTGACAGCTGCGTATGCTGCGAAAAAGCGAATAACGCGTGGTGTTGACCTCGAGCTTTAATCCCATTTAACTTTTCAAAGTTTGTTGCAGACACTACAACAACTCCACACAAGTAGTAAAAAAAAAGATGTGCTTGTTGTGTGTAGACACATCAAAAACAACAAAGCAAGACGAAAACACATTATTATCATGTTTAAAAAGTAAAATTGAGAACTCTTGCTTTTCATTTAGTTTATATTTTCAGTTATATATGCACATTAAGTTTTTAAAGTATAAACCATATCGGGAATGATGCTGGTGTTTTATAATTGAAATTCTTTGAGGTGTAAAACGGGTAAGTAAATTAATCATAATAAAATTCTCCTTCTAATTACACTTTTGGTTTATTTCAAGTACGAATTCAGGATTGAATCAACTTTATAATACTTGATTCAAGCGCATTTTGAGATTGATTCAAATTTAGTTTTACCTAAATCAATCTCTTTTTCGTATTATTTTAAGTACGAATTCGGGATTGAATTTGGATAAGTTAACTATTTCGCGACTAAAAGTCCATACTGGAATCAGTCTTTCTGCACTTAATTAAAGACAATCTATACTCACCGTACTATTAATACTGCTTCGGATTGATTTGAGTACGGATGCATTGATTTTTCTTTTGAGTGTAGATGCAGAAGCACTAGAAGCAGGCTATATATGTCGAGAAATAAAAAGATAATCAGCCCAATTATGAATAAAAATTCCCCGGGAATTTTCTCCCTTTTCCCATTTTTCATATGTTAATTCAATTGTAAAAATGGGAAAAGGGAAAAAACTCCCGGGGAATTGTTATTCATAATTGGGCTAAATAACTAGGGATGAGATTTTCATGCAAAAAAAAAAAAAAATCGAAAATATGCTAATTTAAACGTGTTTGCATAAACAAATAAATACTTTTTTATATTATCAAAAGTAACCTGTTCGGACGCAAAAAAATTTTTGTACATGGCAAATAATCTCTAAACGTCAGGTTTAGGAGCATCTTGAAGAATGCCAATTCATTTCAGATCCAACATTTGATTTCAGATCTTAAATGGTTGAAATTCGTTTAATTTTTTGAAAACCTATATTTTTTTTTTTTTTGCAAAATGTTTTGGACTTTTTTTTGGATTTGTCGCGCAATTCTTCCTTTCTTTCTTTCTGCAATATCAATTAATTTGCACTGATTAGAAAGTGAACTTAATCCCTCCAATTTTGTTACTATTTCACCAATATGTCCGTAGTTAAATTCAAATGCTAATTAACCTTTTACTTTTTAAATTGCATAAGCATCGGTAGCAACAAGTTCTTTAATAACATTCTTATATTGCTCAAAGTTTTTTGAATAGTATTCTAACGCATCTAGCCAGGTTCTCCATCTTGTTAATACTGGCTACAGTCGTAAGGGTACCAAAAGATACTTTTCATTAAAAATTGCAACTCGTGAATGAGCCTTTAAAAACATTTTTTTCCGTACGAAATCAATAAATCAATATAATAATCGAATTAGATGCTAATTTCCTCTGCAACTCGGTGCAACTCATTTGGCAAGGAAGTGTGTAACATGTAACAGTTCTGAATACAATATTTTAAGCCCATTGGAGTCCTGAGCCATGTAAGGAGTGGCATTGGTTAAAAGAAGAAGGATCTTTTGTCAAAATCTTGAAAATTTTGTGTTTTAAGCAGAGCTCCAAAAATATTTATTTATTGATTTACATGGAAATTTTTTGAAGAAATTTTTTTATAATATGCAAATTAAAGAATATATCACTCAAAAATGTTAAAATATGCATTTAAAACCAAAATATGCACAAATATGCATTTAAGCCAAAATATACTAAATTATGCAAAAACAAATCGATGCCATTTTAACTCAAATTTAACGATTCGGAAAGACAATTGGTCGACATCCATCTTAGACTATCGACAAAAAACATGCACTTGCATGGAATTCGCATCCCTAATAATACCTATGGGATGATCTATAGAAATTGCCATTCACTAGCAGCAGTTGATTAAATCTTTTATACTTTCTTACATTATTCTTCAACAAAAAATTTTCAGGAACTCACAGGAATGGAAATAGTTCAAGAAATTAGTTATCCCACATATAAGAAATCTCCAAGAACACTTTATACATAAAGCCTGGTACTCTGTTCAAATTTGTGAAAAATGTTGAGCACCATTAATTATTTCACACGAAAATTTTGACATGTATCAATGTTACCTATCATGCGAGTTTATATAATTTGACGATTTTATTCCTACAAAGTATGCGACATTGTTTTGCGTATGTAAACAAACCCCACATGTATTTTACTAAAAATAATTTTTTTTAATAAAAAAAAAGTAATTATTGATAAGAAACGGTTACCGTTGGTGTTATTTTAATTTTTTATTTCTTATTTAACAATCAGTTCAAAATTCTTTGCTCTTGCTTAAAATTCCAAGTGAAATAAGTGCAGCTTACATTATTTCGCATTTGTAAAAAATATTGCCAGAAACATTTCGTAACTTTTTCACAAAATGAACACAGTACAACTCTATCAACATTATTTCATAGAAATTCCGCACAAGTTTTTTCATATGCGTTTTGACAGCATTTCACGTGAAATGTTGAACAGAGTACCAGGCTTAATATCATATTTCTAGGTTTTATTGTAGTGACATTTTTTAAATTATAGAAGAGCTAAGTCACAGCAAATAACCCCAAATGGCTTGCGACCTTAAAGTATCAAATGCGATCTCCAAATTAACGTTCGTCTCATTAACGCGTAAATCAACTTTGAGACATCAAGAATATTAAGATGATTATTGTTGGTTTTGAACAGAAAGTCAAATCCAGTAAAAAAGCTGAGCTTAAATTTAACAGCTCCCTATTCTCTGTGACATTATAATGTATAAATACATAAATTGCCTTAATGTTTATTTGTATTGTTAATGTTATTCTCCTTCAACTTTGCCACGTTATGTTGATTTCCATTTACACTCACTTTTACAATCGAATGAATGAAAGCAACACAAAAAAGTCTTCACACTGTTACAGTCTTCTCCATTTTGTTCATTTTTTTATACTGTGCAGCCATTTTCGAAACATATTTGCATATTTCCCTCATCTATATTGTAATGCTTTGCAGTGGTGGTAGGGGATAGAGAGAGAGAATTTGGTGTATGAGTAACATTATAACAGGATATGATAGGGAACTCAGAAAAACATTTTCGCTTTCATATAGAACATTTTTTTTTTTTTTTATTAAATTGAAGCTAAAATGTTTCACTTTTTTTGTAGAGCCCTGTATGAGAATTACGAATTGTACAATTCATTTTATTGCAATGTTGGAAATTTCTTGTATTTATTGTTGTGAGTTTTATTTTTTGGTGGGTTGATATGTTGTTATTATTCTATGCATTTATAATAAAGGCGTAGGTATGTATAACAGTTTGCTTGTAATATTTTTCAATTTGTTTTTATTTAAATTTGCAGGTTTATTTTTTGTAAAATGGACTTTAACAGAACATCATCAGACATAAATTTCATTTTAAATTAATTTTTGTCTTTTTTATGTTTTTAAATTTAAAATGCTCTTAAAGGTGACAAACATTAAGGTTTCGTATAACATTTCGGGGTCTATTTGTAATCTAAGGAAAATTAATGACTTGATATAAATTCAATTTTTATATGCTAAAAATAAATTGAATTGACAATTTTATTACTGTAAAAAATCTCATCCATTATACTTAATACTTTTTGTTAAGTATATTCGGCAACGACAAATTTTTGCTTCTTTCCACCAGAATAAATGCCTGTTTTTAGAACACGAAATTTTTGAAATTTGGTTTTTGTTTTAAAAGAAATGCTATATTCACACTTGGGGTTAAAAACGCGTTTAAGCAAAATGTTGATTAAGTTAATCAAAGCCGTTCCCATTACATTTGAGATGATTAAGGTGACAGCTGATTAAGAAATATAATACGAAAAAAAAATTTTATATTTCTCTAAAGTATTAAAAATTTATAAAATTACTTTGATCAAGTTATCAAAAGATTATTGTAAACATTTATATCAGTGTTCGAAAATAAACAGTACATTATTTAACGTTCGGCTCACACACCCAAGAACGATATCTATTTTTTTAGTGATTGTGTAGAAATACACAACCCTTAATACTGTTCGTAAATGTTTCCAATAAAGAACATTATATATGTTCGGTTCTTCGTTAAAAAACAGAACAATTGTAGTGATACTGTAGACAAACATTATATTTTAATGTTCTATAATGTTTTTTTCGTGTGTGTATTTTGTTTTTGTAAAAATCGTTTGGTTTTTTTTACCAGCCAAAAGGGACGAACATTAACGAGCCGAACACATTGAAGTTTGTGGATTTTCGAAAAAAAAAACCCGAACGGAATTAAATGTTCACATCTTTTGTTGAGTTTGTTAAAAACAGTAATATTTTTGTGTTCGAAAGATGACTAACAGGGAAACGTTATTTTTTTAATGGTTTTCTACACAAACACTATTAGCGTTTGTGTTTTCCACAAATCTACCGAACCGAACATTAAGAAACGATATTTAGTGTTTATTTTCGAACACTGATTTAAATGATGAAATTGTGTAAAATGGATCGATTATTTAAGGACAAAATAAGAACATTTAGAAGAAACCGTGGTCGGTTTTGAACGTGAGAGGTATGTTCATTGTGGCCGATGGTACACCATACTCAATTTGAGGTATGTTCAGAGGATTCTTAGCCTGGGTTTTTGAATTCTCAATTAAAAAGGTAGGTTAAGTTGAATTAAAAACAGATTTGTGCCGCCATTACCAAGTTTGTATACAAAATGTTGACGGTACAGCTTAGTTTGGCTTTAAATGGGGGTATTTTATGAAAGAATAAAAAAAATCACATTTCGCCGTCAAATTTAAATTTCACATTACGTTAAGCTAAGTTTACACTTAATCCTCACCTCAAAATCACGGCCTTAAACGCGTTTTAAGCCCCAAGCGGGACATAGCCTAAGTTAAAGAAACGAGTTTTGCGCTCATGTGCTAAACACAGGCACTAAGAATATTTCAGAAGCGGGATTTATATAAAATCTATAAGTATTTAATAAATCTTGAAATACAAATTGACCTCATAATGGCAGACCAAATTTTATTACAATAGTATTTTTTGTTACAGTTTTAGGTGCACCAAAGTGTTTCTTTATATTGCGATTCGGGTAAATAATGGACCGATGAACACAAAAAAAAAAACACAAACATTTAACCTTAATAATGTCTCAGAGTCAATGAAAATATGGACCATCGGATAGAGGTATGCCCCTGAAGCCCGAAGCGAGCATTTGGCCGATATTTCCTTTCACACATAATTGCCATAGGTCCTGTTATAATAATAAAAAGTACATAGATAATTCTCTGAAAACTTTTTCTTTAATTTACAATTAACATCGGGCGTCTTGGTTTGACCACCCAAGAGTAGAATTTCTGATCTCCGGGGCTCAGAAAATTTGTTTGTCTTTTCCGGGAGTTTTCGGGAGCTTTTTGTAAAGAATAATATGAAAAAGTATTTAAGATGTTATCATTTATCAACAATTTACTGTCATGTTATGCAATACAAAACTGTACCGATAGTGTGGTTATTAGAAAGTGGACCCTATAAGCCAGCTGTTTATTGTTTGCTTGTATGTGTTTAGGTATAAAGTGCATTCTGGTATACTATGATTGTCAAACTGCACTTAAAAATATTAACAAAAAAAAATGTTTTTGTTGTTATAACAGGTTTTCTCGGGTAGGATTAGTCCGGCCAGAACATTCGAATAAAATCAAAAGGGAATTTTTCTTATTTTCAGAGTTTAAAATTTATTTACTTAATTAAAAGTTCATGGAAGAACCAACCAGAAAACGTGTGACTCGTAGTTCCGGTGCCAGAATGTCCTCAACAACTGACTCCATACACTTGAGAACGATGGCCATTACTCCCAGTCATTTTCCAGCGCATTACTGCTTCTAACATGCCTGAGTACTACGGCTGTTAACACCAGTAGCAACCCCGTGCACTACTTCCTATCTATCTAGAATCTATGGTTATAACCAGCGAAACCAGAAATATGCTCTAAAAAACGCGTTTTATGCGCATTAAATATGCAGTAAAAACTGGAAAATATGTACTGAAAAATGTTAAAAATATGCCCTAAAAATTAAAAATTGCTCATTTGAAGACACAATATTCAACAATTTAATAACAAAATTTTAACATCCATATGGCTTTTGGCTTAAAGAAATTTTAGGTACGGTCACTAAATTGTTAACAAATGTTAACATTTAAAAGGAAGTTAAAGCTATTTAAGGATGAGAGCTTTGAGCAAATGTGAACCGATTCGAAAATAATTTAAATTGCAGGTGAAATAGTTTCGGGTCGAATTTAATTTAAATACTATCATAATTAGATAGCTTGCGGACACAAAGAGTATAATCTGGATGTGAAATTATAGACCAATTCTCACCATTTGCATAGGCTTCGTCCATATTTGATCAAATGATCTACAAAATTGGAACTTGAACTTTGCGCACAAGGCTAACATGGACAGACAACCAGCCAGACGGACGGATGGAGATCGCTAGATCACTTTTAAAAGTGATTCTGAGTCGTTCGGAATACTAAAAGATTGGCCTAGATACAAATCGCATAACATTTATTCTTAATGACGACCTGTCTTACAATTTTAGAGTAAAAATTAAATGTAGAACTCGAAATTGAAGTAACAAATTTTGGAAAAAAAAATTTTTTATTTGCTGCGAAAACTATTGTTGGCATCTAAAAAAATTTAAAATGATTCAAAATATGCCTTAAAAAGGCAAAATATGCGCTATAAACCTAAAAAAAATCTGCAAAAAGGCTCTTTTAACTAAATTATGCAAAAATATACTGCAAGTGGTAAAATATGCAAAAATAGGCACTAACAAATCGATGCCAAAATTCATAAAAAGCTCTTAAACGGATATTGTTTCTGCCTTCATAGGTCGCACAATGAAAAACATGCAATTGCATATTTATGGTTTCCCTGGTTATAACGACCTGTAGAAGCCCTGTGCACTACAACACTGAGTTAAGCTTTATATTGTATATTTGGCTGCTAGCTAAGCTAATTGAATACTTGCGCCAACTGTAAAAATGTCCCGCTCTGTCTTTGTATTCATATACCATAAATAAAACCACTAGATTTAAACTAGTATATAACATAACATATAGCATGAAAAGATCTGTTTATTTTTTCGTTTATCAAACTATCGACTTTGAAGTTGGGTTGTCATAAGCCAACGATAGAATGTAAGGAAAGATAAACTTACTGTTTATTGTTGTTGTTTTGTGTTAAATTTTGTCTTGTAAATAATTATTTTTTTATTTAGTT
Source organism: Pollenia angustigena (assembly GCA_930367215.1). Lineage (NCBI taxonomy): Eukaryota > Metazoa > Arthropoda > Insecta > Diptera > Polleniidae > Pollenia > Pollenia angustigena. The sequence goes on from OV884056.1 coordinate 289,663,264, forward strand.
AGAAAGTCCCGTGCAGCTCCCAGACCATACAATAGTTCGATGTAAAAAAAAAACAGAAATTCAACTGGTCTGAAGTTAATGGCAACTAGTAAATTTCTAATTTAATACTACATTCTTTGCACAGAAAAAAATTGTTCACTAATTAAAGCATTAATCAAAAATCAAATCAGTTTTAAAGCATTAATCAAAGCATTAATCAAAAATAAAATCAGTTAATTTAACGTTTAATTTTCTTGATTAAATTTTTAATTAAAACTAATTTTATTTTTGATTAATGCTTTAATTGGTGAATTATTTTTTTCTGTGTGCAGAGTACCCCTTCCACTACTGGCGTCTAGGTAAAAAAGGACTTACCCAAAATTAATTTTCACAATTATTCAATGCTAATTAAAGACGCTTACCTAAAATAAAAAAAGATTAATGAGAAAATTATTATTTTTTTTTTATAAAAAAGTCTAAAAATAACAGCTTAACAATGAATTAAATAATGTATGTGAAAATAAAAGTAATTAGAAATTATTATTTGAAACCCTTCCTTACAGATTTAGGCTTAAACTGTCAGTGAATATAAACACATTTTTGTAATCAAAAATTAACGTTCACTTAAATTACAGCTATTAAATAAATTAACAAAAAATTTTCCAAATTCCTGCCTTCTAAAAAACCATATTTTAACAAAAATCAATAAATTGTTATTTAAGTTTTCAGCTTTCACATTCAGAGACAGACAGACAAAGAACCTCCTCACCTGTTTTTGGTCACAGATTTTTAAATAATAAAACAACGAAACTTTTGAATTTCATTTCAGCAAAAATATACATATTTGGAAAGCTTAAAGTGAAAAACCACATTAAAGCATAAATGAAAATGATTATTAATATGAATATTTGTTTTCACATGAATAATGAAAATGAATTTCTCACACAAAATTTCATTAAGCAAAATGAAATTCAATATTATCAATATTAAACTTTACATTCTTCTGGTTGGTGTTTGTCTGAAATTATTATTTAGTCAAAAAAATATACAACTGCACAATTCAAATGAACAGTTGCGTTAAAAATTAAAGTAGATGAGAAAAAAATTATGAAAAATGTGTTTAAATTTAACTTTAACTTTTTTAACAGATTATTTCTAAATGTGTGACTCTAACATCTTTAAAATATTGTCGTAATGGGGTTCCCCGGTAGACTGGCTGGTAGTGGTCTTCTGCAGACAAGCGTAGAGCTTCGCCGGATTAGCTTAGGAAAAAGAAAAAAAAAAAAAAAACATCATACTCTGTTAAATACTGATAACCAGGAAAACTGGAAATTTGCTCTAATAAAAGAAATCAACCATTGACAACAGTTTATTTATTGGAATCAATCCATATTCGATTTAGCTCCCATACAAATATCACACTCGGATATAGATTTTATTGCGGTAACTTCCTTATAAATATTGGTACGGAGATAAAATGTGGTGACGATGAAAGGTCCATAATTGACTGTAAGTCCTATATACACCCTAAGTTATTTAGAGACAAGAAAAGCCTTATAAATATGCAGCCGTCTGATATATAGTTTAATATATAACCTTGTATCATAATTTTGGTTTGCCGGATCTTGGATTGGCCAAGGGTCTTAATGCGTCTACTCTTTCAAAAATTATATGCTGATGTTATTGTTTAGGGTATCAAATGGTCTTGCCTGACAGATTACACTTTCTAACTTGTTTCTATTTTGTGTCTATGGGTTAATTAATAGACTTAGACCCTAAATTTGTAAAACGCAATGCCAAAAATAACATTGAAAGCAAAAACAATGTGTTTTTATTATTAACTGTTTGTAGCGATTTTGTGTTAAAGTATGGCAACTTTTTTTATATTTTGCTGTCATTTTATTGCTAGTGATGCATGAAACTTCTATTCGGTTCACATGATATTCTATATTTTATTTTTTTTATATTTTTTTTTAATTGTAGAACTTAAAAATTTTTTTTATCAAATAACACTGCATATTATTTTAGTTTCTGAACAAAATGTTGCCGAAAAGTATCATAAAAACTTTTGTTTGAACCTTTTTTAAATATACATACGATAAGAAAGTTTTTGAATAAAAAGTTTGTTTACTTCATATTAACATCACTATTATTATGATTTGCTTATTTTATTTTTTTAAATATTTTTGAACAATAATTTGTTGTTTTTTACAAAAACCTAACTACTTGCAATTATTTAATAAATAATTAAAGAGAATATCTGTCTTTGCCTCTGAACATATTAATTTTAATCATATAAATTTTTTTTTAATTAATTAACAATATAAAATTGGTTATCTTAAATAAAAAAAAAGTTAAGTAAAATGTATTTCAAATGTCCGTATTAACAAATAAAACATTTTTTTCATTATTTTTCAACATATTTAACAAATATTATATCATAAAATGCAAACACTTTTATCAAAATGTCATTTTATTTTTGGTTTAAAGAAGGGCAAATCCAACAATAAATTTTCTTACTTTATGAATAGGTTATTCAATGTTTAATAGACTATTTTTCGTTTATGAATACAACTTTAGCAATTTTTGCTTTAAAACGGTTAATTAATCATGAATAAATCTGTGGTTTTCATGGTTAACCGCGTATGTCTTAAAATAAAATTTTTCAGGAGAGCCGAAAAAACCATTATAGATCAAACTATGGTTAAGATATTGCACTTTTTGAACTTTGTAATTGAGTTAAAACATCGGAATAAGTTTATCTGTTTTTAAAAAGTTTTTAAAACATGTAAAGAGCGCTTAAAGTTAAGCAATATGGCACAAACATTTCAAAATCGAAAAAATAGACATACGCGGTTGCCCATGAAAACCACAGAAATGTTTATGAATACGGCTGTTAGTATTTTCGGTACGATCTACGACCGCTTTGCTACAATTTTTTTAATAAAATTTTTATTTTTATTTAAATTATAAACCCAAATAAATAAAGTACGTTTATACCAATTATGTTTTGAAAACACAACTTTCAATATGTGCGTTCGTTTACTTTTCCAGTAAAATCCAGTAGGTGAGTAATATGAAAATTTGTGTACGCGAACGCATTTCAGTAAAATCCAGTACAAATTTGCACAAATTTGTACAAATTTTGGGGTAAACGAACGCAGCTAATATTTAAAATGTTTGCAATTGTAAGCCCTATAGATGTGCTACTACAATTTCTCCACACAACTGTTTATTAGTAATATTATTACTCATGAATTCAATTTCATGCATTGATACATTTGACTAGAGATGGGAAAGCAATTCAAACAATAACCTCCCAACCCAGTAACAAACGAAAGCAAGCAGTTGATCCGAACCGAGGTAAGGAAGTGGAATATTAGCTAAAGGCACTCTATAAGAAATAATACGTTTGCATGTATGTATGTATATGAGTTTGTATTAGTATGTTAACTAAGTAAACTTGTCTGTCTGTCTGTCTGTCTGTCTGCTTGTCTCAATACCACGTCTAAGTTGTCTGTCTATTCATATGACACTTGTATTTACCTTGTATACTTTGTCTGATACGGGTACCAATAAAACGCGATAGACATTATGGCAGAACAGGGAAATATTTGTATATACAAACACATTTATTTATATTTATATGAAATTGAATAAGTACATTGTTATTTTCATATCAGTCTGTGTGTAAAAAGCGAATATTAACCCTGTAATGGTTGCTATATGACCCGATTTTATGAACGCATAAATACAAGAGAATTTTCTTTTATATTTTGTGTGCCTTTTACCCATAGTAATGAATATGAATATTATTTCTTCAACTTCATTGATTTCATGTTCTTAGCAAATACACACACTCAAGCACAATTGGTAGGATAATAAAAGTGCGCATACACTTTTAGATACAACAAAAAAAAAAAGATAGTCGAGTATGTAAAAGTACATAGTTGTTTAAACAAATATGAACAAAATAATTCTTGAAAAAATTTGTATTTATGTGTTAAGATATTAAGAAAAGTTTGTTGGGGCAGGAGCGCGTGTGTTTGTCGATGTGTGTGAAAGTGTTTATTGATGCGTCCTTGATAATGTGTTTGTAAATGTTGTCAGTTAACAACGTTGCTATATTCTTAATGGTCTTGATTGGTTGCCATCGCACCTTTCTCCTTCTTCAAATGACTTTGTGCTTTTCAATTTATTTTATTGAAAGAATATAGAAAAACAAAAAGAAAAAAAATCTATATTGAAAGCTGAAATAATAATAAGAATGATGATGATTATGATATTTTTTTTTTTTTTTTGTTTAACGCCATGATGGTTATTTATTATTGTTTTTTAGCTTCGTTATGGTTCGCTTCAATAGCTGACTACAATGTTTTGTGGCCACTATTATGGTATCCTTATACTCGTACGGACAAAGGAAAAAAAATAGCAATTTGCATTTATACATAGTATAAATTTTAATGTCCATATTCGTTATTTTCCCCCCTTTTCGCTGTTGTTCAATTTTATTGTGTGTCATGTCAAGGTAATTGAAGTGTTTATCATTAAAAATAAATTGGTTCGTTTGTAAGGTTACATAATATTTCGATTCAGTGTTGCCAGAAAAAAAAGGTTTTTTATACCCTACACCAAAATTAGTTGTGAAACTTTTTTATTATTCATCTCAGACCCCATAGAGTGTATATTTTCTGGTTCCTTGAGTAATTCTAAGACAATTTAGCAATGTCCGTCTGTCTGTCTGTCCGTCTGTCCGTCTGATGAAAACACGCTCACTTTCGAAAAACTCAAAAGAAATGAACAAACTTGGTGTCCATAAGTTTGGGATTAAAATCCAGCAAAATCGGTTGAGTAGGATCAGAGCTATATATCAAAATGTGGAACCACCACCTTAAAAAATTGATAATTATTATTATTGATAACTATAATTATGAGTAGAGTAGAAAATACCTACAAAAAGCGATTTTTCTCTACTTCTGGCAATACCGTTTCGAGTAAAATTTCAATAAATTGCTATAATTTAATGATAAAATTAAACGATAGAAGAATATTTTATTATTACGAAACATTAAATAAAAGTAATTGAAAAATTTAAATTTTATGTAGAGAGAGTTGTTACAAAAATGTTGAAAGCGCGAGGTAATTTCGTAAAATATTTTAATATTTCAAACTAATTTGCATTGGAATTTATAGCACCATTTCACTGTACGATAACAAAAAAAAAATATGCATTACAGTCGACTCTTGATAATTTAAAAATCCTTAATTTGGATCTTTAGATAAAATGAACAGTTTTCCAGGAGCCCCGAAAAACTGTCTATAATTCAAAGAAATTTCATGTCCTTTGGTACCCTCGGTAATTTGAAAATATATATAAATTTTCTGTAAAAAATACGCATTATTTTCGTTTTGCCGATGTTTATTTTGAGACCATGTTGCACAACTTTTGTTCCATACCAGCATATGAATGTGTGAGGAGACAGATATCATCAGCATAGTCAAGGTCCTCAAGTCTAACTTGAAGGTCCCACACAATTTCATTTCTAGATGTTGTAGCCTGTTGCATAATTACGTCTAGCTAAATATTAAACAGAAGTAGCGAGAGTACACATCCCTGGCGGACGCCTTTACCGATGTTTATTTTCATGCAATTTTCTGCATGTTGCAGTAGCATAAATAGATAGATAAATAGATGAGAGAGATCAGTTGTTATAGAACTCCCTTACAGTAAACACGTTCCAAATTGCTGTATGGTTGAGAGTGTCAAACGTATTTTCAAAATCTATAAAAACAAGATATAATTGGGATCTCCATTTAACGGACTGCTCGACTATTATTCTTTAAGTCACAGGATTTTGCACGACGGAAACCACCTTGTTCTCTTCTCATACCGGGAGAGATTGCATCACATAGCCTATCATTGATGATGTTGGCAATAACTTTTAGCAGCATATTCACAAGAGTGATTTCCCTACAGCTACTACGTTCTGATAATTCTCATTTTTTCGGTGTTTTTATGATTACATCTTCCAAGAGTGAATCTGGTAAATAATTGGTAGACCAAAATCCTTCAATGAGCTTTAGCAGTAGTTTTGAGCTTGTCATTGGATCGATAAGCAGCTGGAAACTTTAAGTTTTGCAATGCCTTTATAGCTTATACATATTTCGGGAATAGAGCGACGTTCCTTGGTGTTTTTTAGTTTTCCTCATGTGTGTTGGGGGTTTGCGCCATCATGCTGCTGTTAAAATCAGTCCAAAGCCGATGTTATAAGCCCACTATTATCATATTTTAAGAGCCTTTATCTTTGGCAATATTTTCCGCCTATCGTCTCATATCGCATCTTGCGCTTTTCTAGATAAGAGTGCTTGTCCTGACCTGTCATCCTAGCGAGGCGTGTTTTGGAAGCGTTATGGATGTTTTATTTAACATTATTACGATTGCAGTAGCAATAATGGGGTAAAACTAATCATTATATGTTTTATAAATTGCCTTTAAAAATAGTTTTATTAGCCTGCACATCTATTTGATAAATATCTTAAGTCTGCCTGTAATGGCAAAACCTCTATTTAATCCAAATAAATACTGTTTGTATTTTTTCACACCATTTTACAGTTTTACTGTCAGTGGCTTATTTAAACACCCAAACAATTATTTAAGATTATATCAAAAGCTTTTCAAAAATTTCCTAAGCACTTTAATCCATTTAATGCCCAATATTAATTTGTTAAAACATTTAATTTCCTAAATACACAAATAATTTAATTTGAAAATCATTTTAAGTCTCTTTTCACATTTAAGTCTCAATAACAAAGTCGTTTTCTTAATTAAGCTTTCAAATTCTCCTTTTAAATATATTTAATATTTTGCAATAATATTGACTTTCTAAATAACAATTACAAATACTAACAACGAATATTCAATGAAAATATTTATTATACTAATAACAAATTAATAACGCATCAATAAATTTTCCAAGCTTTAATCAAAACAACAAATCACACGGAGAGAAGAGAAATTTCGAACACAATTAAAACAAGGAATATTATAATTTTAACCTTTTTCTGGTGAAGGGCTCAATTTGAATTTTAACTACAATAAACACACAAAAACACCAAAACCATTAAATTAAATTTATTTGATAGTGTAGTTCGTATGATTGTACCCTGCAAATAATATTGGAATGCAAGCATGGACCATGTCATTGTTAAAAAGTGTTTGTTGTGAGACGACATGTCTTCGTTTTTTAACGACATGCTTTCGTTTTTAAACGACTTCAAAACTAGTCCTCTTGAGTATACAATGGAGTAGTTTTAAGACTACTCCTTTGTAGTCCACAGCTGGGTTATTTGGTCCTCCCCTAGGACATCGTAATGTTAAAAATACCATGTTTTTTCCATACGTTTGGGTTACTTTTAGACTAGTTCTACTCCCTTGTGGGCTACTCTTTACACGCGTGTTTGGACTGGCCCTATTATTTGCAAGGTATAAAAGGCTTTAGTGTGTGAGTGTGTGTGTGAGTTATTTAAAATAACAACCCAGCAGTAACTAGAATGAGTAAAGAGGCCTAATAGAGGCCTTTTTTAGCAGTCACAAGCAGTCAGAAGCCCTTCTCGCCGCATTCCATACTTATTTATTTTTTACACAGGTTGTCATTGAACGCAAGCCCTTCCACACTTCCTTTAAAAACAAGTTCGATCCCTTCCCAAAGAAGGGAGTTAGGAAAGTCACTAAAAATAAAAAGTAAATAAAACTGAACACCTTCCTTTCTCCCTTCTCAAAGAAGGGAGTAGCGAATGTGTACTGAATATTTCAGAAGGTCTTTTCTAAAAGAAGTTTATGCCTTCTAGAAGGCATACTTCTGAAGGCAGGATATCATGCGAAGCGAATCTTTTAGAAAGGAGTATAGAGGCCTTCAAAAAGGCCTGCCACTTGCGGTCCTTTCAATATTTACCGCTGGGAAAGAGGAAAAACGAGTTTGTAAGTTTAATGGTGTAAGTTATTCATTTATGTGTATATAAAAGCCTGTATGTGTTTGTATTTAATTGTACCTCATTGTAATATTAACATTAATTACACTGGCCAACAAATTGTTTAACCCATTGACTAGAGTATATTTTTCCAAAGGTTTCAGTAGCCCTAAATCCTCGTTAGTACTTAGAATCACATCAGTCATTCGCGATATATTTTTGCTTAAAAAAACCCTATTTTTCGCCATATTCGAGACTTTATAAAAGCAAAAATTTATTAAAAAAGCTGATATGATTGATATGATGTCTGCAAGTTTACCAAGTAACCTAAAAATACATTTTGAATCTTTGAATCTCACGTACATATTTCCATGTTTTGTAAATCTCGCGTCGAGAAACTTTTTCATTGAAATGTGTGAAATGGAACAAAAATTCAATATATTGAAACAAACAGCTGTTTTTCTCACTAAACTGTGTCTGCAACTATTTTTGGCGAATACTAGCTGTAACGTAAGGAAATTACTCGCCAATTTACAGAAAAAGTGTGTCTGTAATATATTTGTGAGAAAAGTTCCCGCTTTAAACTGTCAAATAAAAGTACAAATAAAAATGGGGCGAGAAAAAATTTCAACACTTTAAAACAATTAAAAATGCAAAATACAAAGAATACTAATAATAATAATATATTGTTCTTTGCACATTTTTTTTAATGTTTAATTATTTTGCTTTTAAGCTCGTTTGCAAACAACATACATTAAAGTCACACTTTACATTATTTGGTATAGCCGACGGTTGTATTTTCGCCACCGTTGTTGAACAATTTTCAATTTTTTGAAATTTTGGTCGCCGTCAACGAAATATGTTACTAGCGTTCTCAACGTCTGCAATGTCACATCGGCTTCGAGTAGAATATTATGACATTTATAACGTAACGAAGTAATGTCTTCTGATAGTTTTCGACATGAGTTAAGCCCTTATGACACTACATTTGTAATGCATTGTTCAAGTTTTGGTGAACAGTGCAAGTATAAAGTAATAGAAAAATTTAGCAAGTGCAAAGAGTTAAGCTGTATTAAGACAAATGGCAAGCTGTCAAACATTTTACTAAAGTTATCGATAAAAAATTAAGTTAGGTCAAAAAAAATTTAAAATTGTCCAACTTAAAATTGACATTTCAAGCTTGAAATATTTAAAGTGTTGCTGAATCAGCGGTTTATGGGAAAATTCAGCGATTTACCGCTTTTTGTTTTTAGGTTTCTTATAAACAAAAAGTTGGCAACATTTAATAAAATTAACAGAACAGGGATGGCTAAGTTGTTTCAATTGTACTTTTTTGTTGATACTATTTAAACTAAGATTTATAATACCTTTTTGTGGTGTTTTTTAAGAACATAAATAAAATTAATTTCAACTAAAAAAATCTTTTTGTATAATTAGGGTAAAAAAGTAAAATTTTTAAAGGTTGTTGGTACAATTTTAAAAATTCTCAACGCCATCCCTGAAACAAAACCATAACAAGACACATTTTTTTCTCACTTTTAGAGAAGCGATGGAATATTTTGTTTCACATCTTTTCGGTGCGATAAGTTCCCACTAAAGTTACAGAACATGGGCACTGAAGTTTAAAAAATTCGATTTTCACCAATATTTTTGATTACTTCATTTTTTTATAATTTTACTTATTTTTTATTTGTGAAGATTTATGTTAATTTTTAATCAATCACATCATATGGAACATTACCGTACACCGAACACATTAAAAGTGAAAAAAAGTAAAAATAAAACAGATTTGTATTTCTGTAATTGGTGCTATTGTTCATTTTGATAAAATTTTTCATTCTCAAGGCAATTGAAAAAAATCAGGGCATTAGTACGTGAAAAACAGAAGGGAGTTTCGCAGTACTGTCGCATGTGACCTGTCGCACGTGACATTTTTTGCAATCATTTTATTTATGTTGTTCTTGTTCCTTTTTTTAAGAAATAATATATAAATATTAACAAGCTTAGTTTAAATGAACGGAAGTACTTAATGTACTAAAGTTATTAAAATTTCACTAGGCCATTAACGTTCTCAGTAGTGCGATTCTCTATTCAATTTTAACATAATTTAAATTGTTAAAAATATTTAACAGCAAGGTTAACGTAAATTTAATTCAGTAACTTTTTTAACAATAACGTTTACTGCTAAGTTCTATCTTAACGTCAGGTATTTAAGTTATGTTAACGGCAAAATATTTTTCATTGTTTATTTTTAAATTCGTAGTTATTAAAAAAAAAAAAAAACAAACAAAAAATTTGGCGTATAAAAGCCTCATTAACATTTTTAAAATTCACGTTATTTACATAAATTTTGCAAAAATAATATTAAACAATTTGGTTTTTTTTTTGCGAATTTACCAAAAAGCATTAAAAATATTACATTTTAGATGCAGCTTATGGAAATCACTAAAAGTGTTTTCTTTTCTACACAAAAAAAATAAGTGGTAGACTTTCCAATCATGTTAGCTAATTTTTGCAAATTTCCACTAATTTAGCAATTTTTACCGAATTTTTGCTATTCCTTATAGTTTAAGTGACTTCAAATCAATTTTATGGTTTGGTTGAAGTATTAAAAAATTTCGCGAATTTTCGCTGTTTTTTTTTTTTATTTTTTTTTTTTTATTTTCCGACATTTTGTTTTTTTAACCGATTTAATGATTTCAAATAAATTTTTTTGCTTCTCTCCAAGTTTGCAATTATTCGCGAATTATAGCCACGTTCGCGGTAGAAGATTTTTATTCCTGTAAGTTTTCTGATTCTTTACAGCTTGAACGATTTTTAATAAATAGTAGACTTTGCCATCATTTCGCTGTTAAC